>CM054150.1:25728795-25853795 GCA_028751875.1 Rapana venosa
CGTCGTTGCCCTTCCCCCTCCGTCCCTCCCTTTGATTCTCTTTGCATATTCATTTTCTTTCACATAATGAATATGCGTTAACCATGTAATTTTTCCAGGGGCAGCTCTGTTGTTGCTGTGAGCTCTTTTATGTGCTGCACTTGCTATATCATTGGATCCGAAAGACTTAACATCCAGGTCAGCTTTCAAGGTCGAGGGGAGTGGAAAAGAAGTAGCCCGCCTCGGATTAGATTTAGGGCTTTTGCTTCCTAGATGGGGTATTTTAGCCACTGAGGCAACAGATCTTTGTTACAGCTTATCACTTATGGCATTGGGCACAAACCATGAAGACATGTTCACTGATAACAGACCTAAAGATGAAACAAAAAAAGAGAAAAACGTTCGATGCAACGACAATACTCCAGTTCGATGCAAACACGCAGATGCAGGAATTAATATGCAACAAAACTGATAAGAATGTAAATCAACAATTTCCAAATCAACAACAAACGAAGGAGGGAATCCAACAAGCCAACAAGGAAGTCAATAAATAAATAAACAGGCATGGCATCAAAGACTGCACTTTGCCAGCAATGAAGCAGGAACAGTTCAGAAATGTGTTAAGGAAGAAACAGCACACACTAAGAAACAAAGAAACGGATGCATTAATGAATGCACACGAATGCATTAATGAATGCACAAAACAACCAGCTAAATGAATCTAGAATCAAACCCAGAACAGAATCAAAGGCAGTAAATGAGAGAGACCAATAAGGCGGCAACAGCAAAGGACTGCTAAGCTTCTTTCTCAATGAACACGGAGAGATACATACGGCCACCAGGAAGTGCTGTCAAGACAAGAGAAGCAAGTGTGTATGGCTATTTGCTCATTATTCGGACTGAAATTGCAGTGAAAAGAGTGTATGCTAAATGGCACATTTGGCCTGGCACTATAAACGGCATTGCACGGAATGTTCTACCATGAGGTCTATTGTTTCCTTGTTTTGTCTGAGCAAAAACTCTACTAACAAACAAATACGGATGGGAAAAAACTTGTGTGGATTGGACTTAAACATTTTGTTAGAAGTCCAGAGCTAAGGGAGAAGAAACGAATACTGCAAAGCAGAAAATGTCTCATAACACATGCTGAGCCTTGTATTTCCCTGCAGTGTATTGTTTTCTGCCTCGCCAGTGGATCAGACAATCTTTCTGTCTGCAGAGCTCAATGTCACCAGTACAGGATTTATGATTCAAATTTCATGGAAGCTGGACTTTTCATCCCGTCCACTAGATCAGGAATAGTAGCCTGGAGGGTTATGTGTGAAATGAGGTGAGTAGCTGGGATCCCGTGAGTGTCTCAGTTATATAACGCTCATTAAAAAGTCCATGGTTATGTAATAAATCTACAGCCCCTCCAAAGACCATCTTGTAGGACCAGTCCGGGTGGACAGAAAACAAGGCCGGCAGAATGGATGGATAAGATCACCGAGTGGACCCCAATAAGCTTCGCTGATACCCAGCCATTGGTACACAGCCATCACAAATGGAGGTAGCTAGTGTTAACACTGCAATGATCCGACGACCACCCAGGGGTTAAAGGGTCAGCCCACGGTAAAAATAACATTTGTCCCTGATGAAACTTTGCACGTGCACCCCTTTACAAAGTCCGACAACTATAAACGAAGATAGAAAAACAGGATACATGGCACTGTACCCATGCAAAGCGAAATTTTTCTCGAAACTTCCGAGTCTCAGACAGGAATATTTATGTGGACTCTCCTCTGTTGTTTCAATCACCATAAAGAAATGTAGCCCTCATTGGGCAGAAAACAACCTTCACTTGAAGCTGCTTGTCCATGAACAAAGCCAGAGGAAAGATAGAGGGGACGATAGGGATATGGTAAGAACAAACCCTCCATCCCTAACACCAAAAGTAATGGAGAGAACTGAGGGAGAGAGAGAGAGAAGGAGGAAGGGTGGAGGGAGTACAATGATGAGGGTAGATGTGTGTGGAAGTTGGACGGGGGCGGGAGAGTGTGCGTGGCGGGGGAGGGGAGTGGGCGGAGTTTGCCTGGGCATGGCAGAAAAGAACAAAATCAAAAAACGGGTGAAAAAACCCTGCTGACAGTGGTGATAGAGTGGTGTGTGTCCTGCTGCGGAAATCAACTGTGATTTTTCCTTCTACGCTATTCGAAAGGCATATGCACGCGCACGGATGTATGTGAGCGCGCAAACACTCATGTTTATGCGCGCTAGCACCTGCACCCTCATGCAAGTATGAAAACTCGCGCGTACACACGCACGCACACATACACACACAAACGCACACACAAATAAACGCGCGCACACAAACACACAAATACACACACAAACACACCCACAAATGAACACCACCCCCGCCCACGCGCACACACACACAAACATACCCACAAGTAAACAGAAATAAACGCGCGTGCACACACACAAACATACCCACAGTAAACACAAACACACGCGCGTGCACACACACGCATACACACAAACACACACACACACACTCACACACACACCAGCACCATCAGCAGCACTACCCCGATCCTTGTCAACACGTAAACGAGATGCTGACATCAGTTCTGTATCGTCGACGAACCAATCAAAATGAAGTATCAATTTTCCTGCAATAAATGAATTTGCCATAAAACTGCTTTGTCATAAACACCGTCATGTAGTCAGGGTTATGACACTTGGACTACTCCTCTTTCCGCAATATTTTTAAATCAAAATGTGTGGGTCTGTATGCAGACACACTCATGCGTTTGCACTAATCCACGTCTTGCAAATATACACCTGCATGACCTCATGCATGCATGAGCACTCTTGCAATTGACTGTGCGCAAGAGCAAGCATATATCCATGTATGTATGCTTGCAGCGTATCCACACACACACAACGCAACACGCACGCACACACACACACAAACACACAAACACACACACACTTACACACACAAACACACACACACTCACTCACACAATATGCACATGAACCGCGCATTCACACGCGCACACACACACACACACACACACCACATAGCAACAACAACACACACACACACCAACACACCACATACACAACAGCACAACACGCACACACACACACACACACAACACACACACACACACACACACACACACACACACACACACACACACACACACACACACACACACACTCACAAAGAGACAAAGAGAAGTGCAACGTTTATAGATCAAGTTTAAAGATCATGCAATCATACTTCGGGATATAAGACGACTGGTGTTGGTGTAGAATCGCTCTGATAAGTGAAGTGTTTTGCTGCTCAGGAGAGCAGGATTCTCATCTCTGCTCACACCGATCTGTAGGATGTGTCTTCAGCCGCTCCAAATAAGGTGTAGGGGAAAAGTGTATAATGAACGATTCAAACAAACTATCCAGCAAACACCATATTTGATACAGATGTGGTGCATTATCAGCGAGTTGGGCTTTTTTTTTTTCGAACTGCCATGTCTGATAACATTCAGTGATTAAAAAAATAATGTTCATAGCAATTATGAGATACTTGCATTGTGACAGTTATTCAACAGTAGTAATGGAAGTAGAATTAGTAGAAGCAAGACTAGTAGTAGTAGTAGTAGTAGTAGTAGTAGTAGTATAGTAGTAGTAGTAAGTAGTTAGTAGTAGCAGCAGCAGCTGATATCATAGAAGTAAAGGTAGGTGTCGCTGCTGTTGCTGTTGCTATTGCTGTTTTCACGTTATTACTGTAAGTGCTGGTAGCTGTGTTGGTGGCTTTCTCTTCCATGTTGTATGATTTTCAATGTAGTAATTTGTGTTGGTTTTTATATCATTTAACATGCACTATCTAATATCTGTGTAAATGGCACAACTGCATGTAATACAAGTATTCTAGTTGCTACAATGATGGATAGTAACATCGAATGTCCTTAAAACTAAAGCCTCTCTATCAGTACCTCAGCACCAGACCTATCAGACAATTAATCTGTCCCATCAAGCGATGGTTGTCTCACGTACATCTGACATCAATCCATCCTCCTCTTGTCTGTGGACGTCACCAGTGTGGGGAGAAAGCCCTCAGTTCTGTATCTAAATGGCAGAATCTGCAAATGAAGTGTGCGACAGAAGTGTTGGTTTCAAGGTCCCTGTAGGAAGTGTGGGCATTTCCAAGCACACTGTTGTCACTGCGGCAGTCTCTGTGTGTCTGCTGGTGGTCCTCTTGATCAGCGTCATTAACCTGTGCTAATTCGCCATGCATGAGATGCAGGGGAGAGTGGCCATGAGACTTGTGTTAGCACTCCTATTTGGCCTCTTCTGTTTTCCCTGTTTGCTTGGCCTTTGACATTTGACCATCTTATGATTATTGGGCTGTGTGAAACATCAATAAGTATCATATAATGTGGATGCTAGGGAGGCAAATAAGTGTAAGTGTTGTGGCTGATATGCTATTCAACACGCCTAGGAGTATTAACTTGGCAGCCAGAGGAGAAGAGTCTTCAGTCTCGAGTGTCCACAAAACTGGTTTAAAGAAGCATGAAGTACACAGTGAGGTTTTGGTGAAAAATCTGGTTCTTTAAGTTTTAACAAAGTAGCTGTAGTTGCACTTTGAATAAGACAAAAAACGTTGATGTGTTCAGCAAGCAGTATTCTTCCTTTACCTTTGTTTCTTTCTCTTCTTGTGCATTTGTGGCATCCTTTTCTCTCATAATAGAAATCTTAAGTATTTTTTCTCTTTATTCTTTGAAACAATTACTATAAATATTTTTATAATGTTAAGTATAAGTTGGTTTTTGCATTGTGCATGTGTGTGATTACTTTTTTCTCTTTCTGTGGGATCAGGTAGTATTTTTTATGAACAGGTAGAATGGATACTTATGAGCAAAAAAAGAAGTTTGATTAAATAGTTTGTTCAGATTTAATAGTCGCCACTACTAAGGAAAAGTGGATTTTACAGCAGATGATGAATCACAGGCCTTTCATGAAGACCAGCTTAGTTTTGTAACTTTGAAACTAGTTTGTGTTTTTTAATACTTATCAGACACAATGGTACAATGCAATGGCAGTCTTCAGTCTTGGAAGACTAATGAGTTGCGCTCTAAGTGTTCATTATGGTACAGCATCAGTTGTGTCTGGCCAGTCCGACATGGGAATGATAGTCCCTATGGCAGAGGGCACAGATGAAGTCTGTCGCTTGTCTGTCTGGGCTGCAGCCTTTTTTCTCACTCTCTTTGCCTTGTGCTGCTGAGCAAGTGTCTCTTCGAACTTGGAGAGACCTTTCTGCACAGCCTGTCTCCTGGCTGACCGTTCAAGGGCTGTTACTTCCCAGTTGTTCTGGTCGATGTCAGGGCTTTTAAGTCCCTCATGCGTCTTTGAATCGCAGCTGTGGTCTGCCTGTGCAACGTTTTCCCTGCACAAGTTCTGCATAAAGAATGTCTTGAAACAATGGTAAGTAGTTTTAAATAAATTGCGTATCTCCTGAACTTTTGCTTATCTAACAGTCAGTTTTCAGTCTCAGAGTATTCAGATAAAATGGTAGCTATTGACACACCTGTACAAAGATGTGAACAAGTCAGGATTACTCACTTTGAAGCTGATACCTCACAATATGGTTGTCTACAAACAAGTCTTTTATTGTGTGTCTTTGGTGAGGGATTAGACGATAAAACCAAAGGTTGTTGGAACCTCGTGTTTGAAGCCTTTCTGCCAGTCCCTGAGTACTGAAAATATCAGAAAACTAATCTGGATCATGTAGTGATAGTGCCCTCATATCTATCTGGCATCAATCCACATCAATCCACATGTCTCTTTTCTGTGGGCCTCACCAATATGGGGAACAGAATTTTTCTATAATTATCTGAATGACAGAATCTTCAAACAAAGCCTGTGGCAAAGTGTGTGGTTCGAGGCCCCTGTGGGTAATGTGAACATCCATAGCAGACTGTATTCACAAGCATCGTGCTTGTTTGTCTGCTGAGTGGTGTTCTTGATTAGCATCATTAACCTGTGCTAATTGGCCATGCATGAGATACAAGGGATGGTGACCCTGAGGCTATATCAGTTCCTCGCTGTTGACTCTCCTTTCCCTGTTTGCTTGAACTTTGACACTCAGCTAGGCTATCCCATGATTATTGGGCCGTGTGGAGTGGTTAGTGGTAAGTGCCATACATTATGGATAGCTACCGGAAAGGCAGATTTAGTGTCGTGGTGGACAGGTTATTCAGGGGGTTATACTATGACTCAATTTAACTGGCTGCTAATCAAAAGAAGTGTTTACTTGCTGATTTCGAAATGTTAAAATACGTCGCGTGTTCTTTAAGGTTTTGTTGAAAAACGTATTCTTGATTTTAACAAGATAGCTGTTGCTTTACTTTTTATTGGAATAGACATATGTATTCAGCCTTCTTTTTACTTTTTTCTGTCACATACAATCATTTTCTAAAGTTTGATTGCTTGTTTGGTCTCTTTTATGTAAAGGGAATGTTATGAACCTTCTTTCAAAATAGTGATATAAAGTGATCTTTTATGACTGTACAGCTTGCAATACATGTGTACACTTTTCCTTTTTTTATGTTCATCTAGTAGGTAACCCTGGGAAGAATACAAATAACACTACATGATAAAACCGTAAAAATAAAAAATTAAGACAGGATTTGAAAAGTACTGCTAATCAGAAAGGGTTTTACAGCTTGTATTACAGTTTGTACCTTGGAGGTAGGAAGATAATCTGTAATGGTTAAAAAAAATTGTGGTTCATTGTGTACATCCAGACACTCTCTAGGTAGGCTAGTGTTAATCTTATTTCCTATCTCATGAGTTCAGAGTTATGCAAAGTGGAAACTGTGTGCTCAAAACGTTCAACAGAAAGTTTAGTTTGATGTTACATAAATTTGGGAAGAAATCATTTTTTTCATCGTTTTGAAGCTAACACCCCACTACAGTTTTTCTCAATAGTTCATTTCACCTGTGGCTGGGTCAGGAGCTGTGTGTGAATGTCCTACCAAATGAAACTCCTGACAGCTCCTATATATTTCGCAGCCAGGCCAGTGCATACATGCAGTGTTTTTCTTGTTGTTTTGTTCAGGAAAATGATTTATTGTATGCTATTGGTGTAAGGCTGGGCGATAAAGTCAAAGGTAACTAGAGTCTCGTAATTCAAGCCTTAATGCATTCATCACTACCTGTACCAGAAAATAAACTGTCCCAATGGGGGATGATGCTTTCACAGCGACTGCCACAATGACAACAGCCTGCTTGGAAATGCCCACTACTACTGTCGTCATTGTGGCAGTCTCTGTGTGTCTGCTGGTGATCCTCTTGATCAGCGTCAGTAGCCTGTGCTAATTAGCCATGGATGAGATGCAGGGGAGAGAGGCCATGGGGCTGTATCAGCACTTCACTTTGGCCTCTTCTGTTTTGCCTGTTTGGTTGAACTAATACATCCAGCCATCTACTTGGAATGGTTAACGTTGACTTTGTACATCACAGATACTGGAATGGGCAGATCATGTGCTTTTGAGGCCTTGATTTTACATCATAAATATTGTTATGGTTTTGGTTACATTATTAATATTTGTTTAATATCTTTGACATGGCTCGTGCATATATTTGTGCACACTTGTTTTCTTTTTGTATGTTCAGTCAGTAGTTTCTTATGGGAAGAACACGATGAATATTTCTTAGATTCAAAACTTTGAGCAAAATTTGTGAAGTGGAAAAAGTGAAATTAGATCTGATAACCATTACAGACCAGAAAGGATTCCATGGCAGGTAATGCATTTACAGCCTTAGAAGTAGAAAGGTGATATGTGCATCTTTAAAATACAAAAAGCCTTTGCTTCATAGTATTCAACCACGCACACTGTGGGTAGATGATATCTTATCTGATTAGCTATCAGTTGATTTCATGATTTTTTTTTTACACATGTAGAATTTAAATGTTGAAACATTCAACAGAATAGTTAGAATTGAGACGTACATAAATTTGAAGGAAATTTATTTTTTCACCATTCTGAAGCTAGCACACCACTAGGTTTCTTCTCGGGAACCGATTCTTAACAATGGCTTGTGAAAAGCTGTATGAATATCATGCTAAAAGAAACCTGGACATGTCTTCGCTGCCTGGTTGGCTTCTGAGCAAGTGCACTCATAGAGCACTCTTTGCAGACGTTGGTTGATTGTTTGTTATTGAAACAAGGCTGGATGTTAATGTGGAGGGTCATTATAGTCTTGTAGTTGAAGCCTTTCTGCTCATCCCTTGCCACCAACTAACTGTATCAGAGAATTGATGTTCCATTTAGTGAAAGTGGTCTCACATCACGCTGACATCACTACATCTGGCCCATGTCTGCTGGATGTCACCAGTGAGGGGAGTGAGCTCTCAGCTTTGAATTTATATAGCGGAATCTGAAAATAGGGCTTGTTGTAGCAAGTGTTTGATGCAAGGTCCCTGTGGGTAAGATGGACATTTCTAAAGTGAGTGTTTCCAGTGTGGTGGTCTCTGTTGTCTGCTGGGTGGTCCTCCTGTTGAGCACCATGCATTAACCTCTGCTAATTGGCCATGCATGAGATAACAAGAGGGAGCAGCGGTGACACCTATCAGCACCCCGCTTCTGACCTCATCTTTTTTCTGGTCTGGTTGATTGTTGGCACAAGGCTGTCATGTGATTGTTCGCGGTATGGGGTGATTGTGTTACATATTAAGGGATTCTGGAGAACCAGGTTCTGAGTGTGGGTGCTCTCCAAAGTCTTGAGAAGACTCCTCTCCATGTGTTAGTCAGCTTACAACTTGAAGAAACGCATCTTCTTTTGTTAATGAAAAAGGGTCTTCATACAAATTTTTATCAAACGTCCTGTTCAAAGAAAACGTTGGTTTGTACTTTCAACAAGATACTTATTTGATTTTTTGGAGAATCAGATTCATTCAGAAGCGTAGCTCTGACCTCTCTCTCTCTCTCTCTCTCTCTCTCTCTCTCTCTCTCTCTCTCTCTCTCTCTCTCTCTCTCTCTCTCTCTCTCTCTCTCTCTCTCTCTCTCTCTCTCTCTCTTCTCTCTCTTACTTTTTCTTTTTATGCGCACTTGAATATTCTCACTCATTTTCTTTCTCGATGAGAAAACGAATTCCAAGAAATTGTGCTTGTACGCACGTTGGGGTGGGTTTTTTTTCTTGCACACACACACGTGTGTGTGTGTGTGTGTGAGAGAGAGAGAGAGAGAGAGAGAGAGAGAGAGATAAGCAGAGAGATAGAGTGAGAGAGAGAGAGGGGGTGTGTGTGGTGTGGTGTGGTGTTGTGTGAGTGTGTGTGTGTGTGTGTGTGTGTGTGTGTGTGTGTGTGTGTGTGTGTGTGTGTGTGTGTGTGTGTGTGTGTGTTTAGGTGATAAATTGATGATGGAAAAGATGGGATTCGGGTATTCATATGACATTTCATTTCTGCAGTGCACGGTAATGACTATTTTAATATTCACTTCTTGGGGAAGGAAAGTCCGAAATTCAGAACAGTGCCAACCTGACAGTTGAACTTACCAGTATCCCGGGCACCATTTTGCCATCAGCGACCATCTATATTAAATTGCACATTCACCCGGCAGGTTGATTTGAAATTCTCTTCATCAACTGTTGCACCATATATTTCTCTGCCGTAATGTTGATGATGTGATACGGCAAAAGGGTGTTTTAGGAGATTTCCCATAGCGATAGTCGTGTGAGGTGAAGAGGGAATAAGAGACAGTGCTGCCCTGGTGGTATTATTGCTGCTGACATTTCCAACCCGTCAGGAACGGTTTTGTTTGTTGGCATACAGAGGGAAACTTTTTTTTTCTTTGCACGCCGGTGTGTCATGCTGGAAAAGTTCCTACAGCAGATTTTCCCCGGGACGTGTTTATATAGCTTCTACGCCGATTGCCCGGATGATCGTTTAGATGAAGATTTCATGAAGCCTGATGAGTCTTTAACAGAACACAACGTCCTGTGGCATGCTGCAATCTTCCTTCTGGACAGTTTTTCTGTAGCAGAAAATTTTTAACAAATAAAATGTCCCAACCAATAATCAAAACCTTAAACACGCGCGCGCGCGCGTGCACACACATAATGATCTTATGTCTCTTGCTAAGCTTTGTTTGGGCTGTCTCACATTTTTTTTGTAATCTCTCTCTCTCATCTCTCTCTCTCTCTCTCTCTCTCTCTCTCTCTCTCTCTCTCTCTCTCTCTCTCTCTCTCTCTCTCTCTCAAACAGTTGGTGAGCCTTTAGATTTTGTCTCTAAGCATCAGTCTTATTTCAAGAATCTAGACCTTTTGTAGCAGTTGTAAGCTATGTTTTGCTTTCTTTTCCCCATTTCTTTAACGTTTGAGTGTAAACATTCATTTATATACTGTCAGATCTGGGGTTTATCAAAAACATGGAAACCACGAAGAAACATCTCATAAAATTCCACTTAACTCATGATGACAGGTATATCTACTAAATCAGGCTGATATTGAGCAGCACTGTTCAATATAGATCTCAAAGGTTGGAAGAAGAAATACCAAAAACCACCATGGTCTCCAGTTTTCGGAAAAGTCTTAAAGCAAAACGCACGGCAAGGGAAAGGAGAGCTACCAAAATATGGAAACGTTGAAAAGAGAATTGTCTGTCAGTGTACATTTCTAACGCTCGTAGCAAAAAGAAGGGGAAAAGCCTTTGTGAAAGATTCCTTACAAGACTAGTTGACAGCGTGGTTTCAGCTCCAGAGGGATTTTAATTGTGAAGTAAAGGTCAAACAATCGACCGTTTTTTAAAGAAGATTAGAGGATAGGTTACTTGACGTTGCTTTTAAATAGCTGGCCTTTTCTGATTGGGGTTTGTTTGTTGTTGGGGTTTTGTGTGTGTGTAAGTGGGTTTGTTGGGTTGTTGGTTTTTTGGGGAGGTTACTTTTGATTGCTTCTTTATTGTTTATATATGCTTATTCTTTTTTTAAAATTTATTCAGGTATCTATTTACTTACTCACCCAGTTTTAAGCGTAATAGAGAAGCTTCATGATGCGTATCAGGTGACAGTGTCCTTTGATGTTAAAAGATTACTTTTTCTTCATAATTCTCCCTACGTGTCTCTGTCTCCCTCTCTTATCTTGTCTCTTTTTCAGTCTCAGGCTGTCTGTCTGACTCTCTCTCTCTCTCTCTCTCTCTCTCTCTCTCTCTCTCTCTCTCTCTCTCTCTCTCTCTTCTATCTATCTATCTATCTATCTATCTATGTGTATTACGGGACAATTGATAGAAAGTTTTTTTTGTTTACCTGTTACCACTCCCCTTCGTCCCTTTCACTTGTATTGTGGCCCAAGGCCGAAGTACAATTAAAATATTCAGAGTTCAGAACTCTCTCTCTCCCTCTCTCTCTCTCTCTCTCTCTCTCTCTCTCTCTCTCTCTCTCTCTCTCTCTCTCTCTACCCTGTGTTTGTCTCATTTTCCCCCCGACCTATATTTTTTTCCTTCTGTCTTTGGTGGTAGTGGTATGCCAACGTTACTTTTCTTTTTAAACTACAAACTACTTTTAATCGCTTGACTTTTACTTTTGGATAAGAATCATCATCATCATCACATCACCATACCATTATCCCTCTCTCTCTCTCCCCCCCCCCCCCCCCCCCCCCCCCCCCCCCGCCCCCCCCCCCCACACCACCCCAAGATGCGCGAACTCTCTGTTCACTTCTTGGGAATAAAGATCATCAGTCAATCAATCTCTCTCACTCATACACCACACACACACACACACACACACACACACACACACACACACACACACACACACACACACACACACACACACACACACACACACACACACACACACATTCTCTTTCTTTTCCTCCTCTCCTTCTTCGTCTTCTTACTCTTCCTTGTCCTCTTCTGCATTCTGTCTGTCTGTATGTATGTATGGATGGATGGATGGATGGATGGATGGATGTTATTACTTCAATCATTTTCTACTGATGCTTTGAGCAGCAGTGTTTGTCTTGTCATTTACTCCACCCATCTGTTTGTAGCAATGCTAAAGCCTACATGTTTTTTGTTTGTGTGTTGCAGAGATCTCAAGATGGAAAATATCATGTTGGATGAAAAGCAGAAGAATGTCAAACTTGTGGGTGAGTATGATAACAAAGTATGCACAATAAACTGTTATAAATGCATACCCTATTCTGTTGTGCGTAAAAAAATGAAACGATAAAGATTAGAGCCAGATAAAACAAGCATCGTAACATGAAATATTCTATTATTCATTTTGGAAGTTTACAAGGAGTCTTTGTTTATTTGTGAACCTTTTTACTATCACGGTGTTTCACGTTCATATTTTTTAGCTGATATTATGTATTTTGTATAGTTTGTTCCACATGTAAATGAACACTGTACAAATGTGGTCGTTGGAGGGACGTTGAGGAGGTTGCCACCTCAGGTGGGCAACTCACTCAGTCTGGCTCCGCGACTGAGCTAATACTGTCGTTAGTAGGGGGCTTAGTAGGTGGTGTCCTGCGTATGTTAGCTCAGACCAGGCACCACTGAACACCACCAAAGTGACCCAGCAGAAATGCAGGGCCCCTCTGGCTGGAGGTCCCACGGCGGCCTGATATTGATGGGCTCCCTGTGGACTTCCGACCCTGGGGATGAGATATAATGAATGTGGTATAGCTGTGGCGGGGTGATTGAAATGAGCGGCGTGGAAACAGTAAGACGGGGGGACGTCACAGAAGATGGGGCAGCAAAAAAACAACAACAAAACCTAAACAAACAAAAATGAATATTCAAAAGATCACTGTGCAAATGCAGAAGCAGAAATATTCAAAAGATCACTGTGCAAATTCAGAAGCAGAAATATTCAAAAGAACACTGTGCGAATGCAGAAGAAGAAATATTCAAAAGAACACGTGCAAATGCAGAATCAGAAATATTCACAGAACACTGTACAAATGCAGAAGCAGAAATTTTCACAAAACACTACAAATGCATAAGCAGAGATTTTCACAGAACACTGTACAAACACAGATGCAGAAATATTCAGAAACAAAGAAGCAGTCTTCAATTGCAGAAGCAAAGATCAATAATTATGAACTGTAAATTTTCCTGGTCAAGCTACACTGCACATCTCAACATGGCACATTAGTAATATGAAACACCAGCATCATTTTATGGTTGACTGAATATCGCATAATAGGCACAGAAGTTAACTGCGTGAATGTGGTTATCGATCAGTCATTATTTGTCACTTCCACAAACTGCTTGTGCTTATCTTTGGTAACCGTTGCTTTAAATCACTGGAAAAGAATTACTGTAATTCATAAATGGATTTTAAGTCATTCTAAAACTTTCATAGAGAAGGCTAAATCTTAAGTATTCTCAATTCACAAAGAAAATGCTTTGCGAATAGAAAAAAAAAAGAAATTGAAAACATTATCAGTTTATGGCTTTTGTTTCCACTGTTAAAAGCAAAACTGATTTTGTGTGCAATCATTATATCTCAGATTTGATTTCATATTGTATCACTAATCCTGATAGCTTTTTTTTCGAGAAAAGACTTTTGTCGGAGAAAAGAGATTGAAACGTGAAGAAAGCTGTCTGATGGTTCTAAACTTTGACAGTGGTTAATCAATTGATTACACTGGTTTTGGAATCCCAAGTCCTTTTGAAAAAGCGAAAAGAAGGTATGCCAAGTGTTGTAACGGGCCCCAAAACAGATACATGTTGATCGTTTTAGTATTTTGTTCTCGTGCATTTCATACTCTACAATTACAACCAAACATTCTTGGTTTCAAAAACCTTTTACTGAGACTCTGCAGCCATGAAAATCAAGCTCTCTATTCTCGTGCATCTTATAGTCTTCTCTTTAAGCCAAACAGAATCTTATATTGACACTGTCTGCAGCCATCACTTAGCATAACAACCTGCACTCTCCTTTACAGGAGATATAATCCTCGGAAGTCGGAGTATGGCTGCCTCTGTAACGAGGTACTCGAAAACAGTCGTACACGTTAATTTCCCATCCAGTGTGTACTTGTGTTCTCACCGTGATTCGTGGGTGTGATGAATAAGTTAGAGTGCACATTCTGGGTGATCCCCAGGGTGTTGTGCTCGGATATGCGCAACAACAACAACAACAACAATAAAACCAGACTTATTTTCTGTTTCTTACAGATTTGAGATCAGGCCAGCAACTTTTTTTTTTATCTCAAGCATGACTTTATTTCCTTTTACTTGTTTTCAGTCGGTACTGCTCTTCTATCGCTTCCTTGCAATGCTAACGTTCAGAATGTAGAAAAAGTGAAGGTATAAGTTTGTTCTCATTGTAGTCCTGTGTGTTACTTGACACTCGCATATTTCACTCTGACCTTTGCGGTCTGTTCTGGAAACTCATTTGTTTTTCTCTCCCTAGCTTTTGCTACAAAACATTACTTTCCCCCTCCTCCTCCTCCTCCATCCCTTTCAGCTGCTATTAGCAGTTTGAACATTTTCTGTACCAGCGTTTTTCGTGTATGCGTGCGTGTATAATGTCATGTAATTTGGGGTGGGTTTTGTGTTTAAAGGGGGTAATTTTTACTTTTGGGTGGAGATGGTGATAACAGATTTGTGTGTTTTTAAGGATCCTGGTGTTAAATACACAGTTATTACTATTACGGTGACTACTTCTAGCACTAGTGCTAAGACTACTAAACTACTACTACCTTTGCCACTACCACCACCACCACCACCACTACTGCTACTACTATTATTACTTCTACCATTGCCACCACCACCGCCACCACTATTACTACTACTACTACTACTGTCATTATTATTATTACTAACAGTATGATTATTATCATTATCATTATTTCAATGCCTACAGCTTTGGTCAGACAGTGAGCGCACACAGCTTGCAAAGTATCCTCGGACACACTGTTCATTAATTTAAATGGAAAACAAATATATCCAGCCAGCTTTAGACAAGTGCTATGTTTCTGTTATATATTTCAGATTTTGGCCTGAGTATTACGTTCAACAAGGACGAGCTGATGAAGACGCATTGCGGGTCGCCAGAGTACGCTGCCCCTGAACTCTTCGCCGCCAAAGATAAATATGGCCCAGAAATTGATGTCTGGAGTTTGTGAGTGTTGCTGAAAAAACAAAAACTAAGCTAAATCGAGATCGAATAGAAACTGAATAAAGTCAAGATAAAGAAAAAAAACCTCAAATATTGTGAAGGTAAAACAATAGCTAAATAATAAATTCATATAAAGTACTCTTCGGAACCAATGAATGTAACTTAAAATATAATGCGAGAGAACAAGAAAATTGAAGACATTTTAAACTTCGTTGTTATCTGATTAATAACAAAAATGTGCGCTATGGTCACAAAAATTGTACAAAACTTTTTTTAGGACACTTAAAAAATGTGTGAACGTAACTTATTAATCTTCGCACTAGCAACACCCTTTAAAATTCATTCGACATTCCGCTCCCTGGTCACTATTTTCATTGCGAGGTTAAAACGCTTTTTGTTGTGTATAAATAAAAATACTGCTTAAAAAATAGCTGTTGATAAGCCCAAAATCTTAGATATCAAACAGAATGGACTGAACTGTACAAATGAGTGTTGATGATCTGAAGATTGATACAAACACTTTCACATTTTTGTAAAGCGTTCTGAATTTGGCTGTGTACACTTTTTGTGACTCTGGTTTCTTTTCTTATCAATTAAATAATTACGAAGTTTAAAATGTCTTCAGTTTTATTGCTCTTCCACGTTATTAAAAGACTGCATGAGCGTACACATCATACAAAATAACAGCAGGCTCAGAGCTCATTTCGTTCTTCTGCCAAGCGAAAGTGTGCGGTTGAGGAGCAAGAAATGAATACCTACCATTGACAACTCTTTATTCATTCAGTGGCAGTGTCAGGAAAGGATCTATTTCCACTCATGGAATCAGAAAGTTCATTAGGGCAAAAAAGCACATTAAATATTCAGGTGAGAGAGACAGTCACCATACCGTTGAGCGTGGGCTCATGAGATAGGACCTGCAGGTTGACCCGTGTCGGGTGCATTAGGCGAGTAGCTGGGGCGATGAACTTGTAATCTCTAGAAGTCACAGGTTCGAGCCTCAACAGCACATTGATGAATTATCGATGGAAAGCTTTGTGCGATCTCTGAGGTTTCTTTTTTATTATGCCGAATTGCCATTATCTCTTTATCCCTGTCGCGTATGTGTGTGTGTGTGGGGGGGGGGGGGGGGTTGCACAAGTGTTATAGATACCCCAGTTCATGTCAACGTTCGATGGGTGGTGGGAACACAGAAACACACTCCATGCACCCAATGTTTCCCCAGCACATTATTGGGCAGTTATCAAGTGAACGCGAAGTGGAATTGTAGACAGAAAAGGTGTAGCATACAAGGAATGTTTGGCATGAGGTGGTCACTCTCTGGGTAAAATTGGAAATGTTTCAGTTCGTTCTCGAATCTGACCATTTTTCGATTACTCGTTTGTCTGATCGTTTGTTCTTTGTTTCACTGTCTGCGTTCTACTTGCCGCACGTAACATTATGCAAAGAAGTGTGAAACGCTCGCAACAGTCTTCCTGTATTTGGTGATAGAATTTGCCTCCCTGGCGAAGTTTCTGAATGCATAATTTGTGATTTCTGTCTTTTTTCGTGCTGGCCCCCGGCAGTCTATGAGTGGCACGTCTGCTACTATCCCGGATAGACTCTGTCCATTTGCTGATGGGTTTCCTCTTCCTGACAGATTTACTAACCGCAATCCTCTTTGCCTGTGAGGCGGAAATTTATTCAGACATATTTTCCAAGAGATCTTGTGGTATTTCTTTGGCCAAAGCAAACCGCTGCTCTTCCATCTGTGTTAGAAACTTCCAACCAGGGTTTTCCGTGTAAAAGGGGTTTAAGTTTGTCTACGGATTTGCATGCGCGTGCGTGTACAAGAACGAGCGTACATGTGCGAGAACACGCATAGATTCGCTGGAGTCTTCTATTGTATTGGCGCGTGCGCACCTGTGTATGAGTGTGTATGCAGGTTTATGAGTGTATCTGTGTGTTTTGTATGCACTTTTATGTGTGTATCTATGTGTTTGTCTATCTTTCTGTGTGTTAGTGGATATTGGCGCGTGGTAGTACCTCAGAAGTGTTTGTTCCAAGGTTGATGTCTTATTCTTTATCTTGTTCTGTTTGGACTTAAACACAGGAAAAGATTTAAGAAACATTGTGCTCATCCAAAAGAAATGTTGTTAAATATTTTGAGTATCATTATCATGTTTCAGGTAGTTAGATGACAATCTTGGTGATACAGATAGATTTTAGGGATTTGAAGAGCTATATCCAATGCTTCTTTTTATGACATATCAATTCCTGTCGTCAACCAGTTCTGAAAGAAACACCCTCTGCACTGTTGGTCAAGTAGTTTAAACAATAGTAAACTGCAACAGTATGTGAATAATGCTCGACTGTGTGACCTCAGTCTTCTTTTTGATCCCACACTCAGACATAGTTTGGACCTACCCCATTACATTCTCATCCCCGACACACTCACCCCTAAAAATCTAACCAACCAACTCAATAAAATAAAAAACCATATGTTTAATGGGATTCGAACCCACGATCTCTCAACCAAGAGTTCACTGCACGAACCGTTGTTTCAGTTCGGCGGGTTGCTCTTTTGACCATCTATCTATCTGTCTGTGTGTCTGTCCCTTCACATGTCTGTCTGACTGTCTGGCCATGTATCTATCTGTCTGTCCGTTTATCTGTCTGTCTATTTGTGTACCTGTCTGTCTGTCTGTCTATTTATCTATCTATAGGCCCCCCCCTTTGCATCGGAATTCAGTATGTGCAGTAATCTGTAGGTGATGCTTTTCGCCACTCTCATGGGGGTAGTATTGTACTACTCGTTGTCTGCATTATGTACACAGCAGCTGAACCCCCTTCCGTCTCCAGTTCCTTCCTGCAGAATCAGATCACACGGTCAATGCACTTTCTCATTCCCAGCATCTGTCCGTGAAATGCGCGCTTATCTTCTCTTCGCCCCGCTGCTTTTTATCCCCCTTTCAAAACTCTTTCCGAATTCATCTGTTTTCTTTTACCAAAGTCGCTACAATCTGAACACTGCCCTCCAGCCCCCTCCCCCCCCCCCCCCTCACCTTCACTGTTTTTGTCTGTCTGTTAGCTTGGGGCTCTTTGTTTTGTTTTGATATACTTAAGAGTGTGTTGCTTTACTGGTCGTTGGTGAGCGCGTGATTAATTAAGCGACAGGATAATTTTTTTCTGGCTAGTGTGCGTGCATCTTATGAGCTGCAAGTGCATGCGCGTGCGCATAATATATGTGTGTGTGTGTGTGTGTGTGTGTGTGTGTGTGTGTGTGTGTGTGGTGTGTGTGTGTGTGTGTGTGTGTGTGTGTGTGCGCGCGAGCGTGCGTGCGTGTATGTGTGTGTGTGTGTGTGTTTCTAGTTTTTGTCCTGTTGTCCTGTTATTGACACCCCTTTGGTACCGTTTTTAATGCAATATTTATGTGGGTTGCTGGTGCTACTGCTACTACTCCTCCTCCTCCCCTCTCCTCCCCCTCCCCTTCCTCCTCTTCCTTCTACTACTACTACCACCACTACCACCACCACCACCACCACCACTACTACTACTACTACTACTACTACATACAACTACTACTACTACCACCGCCGCCGCCACCACCACCACCACCACCCCAACAACAACTATTGCTGCTGCTGCTACTACTACTACTTTTTCCACCACCACCACCACAACTTCCTCTGCTGTAATCATCACTGCCACATGACCAACACCGCTGCTACAACTACTGCTGCTGCTGCTGCTCCTGCTGCTTTCACTGTTTCATTTTATATTGATGGTGGCGTTGCGATAGTGCCGCTGCTATCATTGTTATTGTTGGTGGTTGTTACAGTAATACCATATCCCTTTTTGTTGTTGTTGTTGTTGTTCTTGTTCCTCTTCTTCTTTTTTCTTCTTTTTCTTCTTTTTTCTTCTTCTTCTTCCCTTTCTTCTTCTTCTCTGTCATCTCCTCCTCTTCCTTCTCCTCCTCCTCCTCCTCCTCTCCTCCCTCCCCCTTCTTCTTCTTGTTTACCTCTCATCATCCCTTATTATCACCATTACTGTTGCTGCTATTGTTTTGTTGTTCATCATCCACTACCGTCATCATCACTATCATCATCATCACCATCATCACCATCATCATCATCATCGTCGTCATCATCACCAACAACATCACCGTGTAGGAATAATTGTTATCATGGTCACTTGTAGGGGCATAGTGATGTACGCGATGATGCTGGGCCGACTGCCCTTCACCACGCCCTACACTGACCACTACAGACGGCAGAAACTGGTGCAGCAGATGGAGAAAGGGCTTACCGAGGCCCACACCACTGAAATGGCCATCCTCTCGCAAGGTGACCACTGTGACCTCTTCTACCTTTATCATAAATAGTTTGTTACCTGTCTCTTTTTTTGGTGTTGGTCTTATCTCTCTGTTTTCGGGGTTTCTATCTGTCTGTCCCTGTTTCTGTGTCTGTCTGTTTGTTTGCCTGTGTTTGTGTGTGTATGCGTGTGTGTGTGTGTCTGTGTCTGTGTCTGTGTCTGTGACTAATGTTTTTAGCTGTTTCATACTCAGTATTAGTATTATCTTCCAAAGATGATATTTGAGGATACTTTTATAAGATTTGACATCGATATCAAACGAACACATGCGTCTTATTTTCTTCCGTATTGAAAGTGTTTTAAATGTGCTGGATTATCCGTAAATGCTGTTTGCTTTAAGGCCACGCATCCACCTATAAACCCGAAGGCCTATGGCTCTAAATGTGCTCGTTGCAAGATTGTTTTCCTCAGTTTGACCATAGTTTGGGTGATGGTCTGGATGTTAAACTTTTGGAGTTAAAAGAGCCACCAAATGCAGTCCGTTTTACGTGTGTACAAAGAACCGACAGCCTATAAAAATAGGAACGTGGTTTAATTCAACAGACAAAGCCACTCTTATGAATACACAAATATGCAAGCAAATACGAACAGGAAAAAATATGTGGCGCTGTCTAATTTTGACGTTCTCTCCCCTTGGGAAGAAAACGAGCCCCCTATGTTACCCCACAAAAAAATCTGCGGTGAGAATAATGCAGAACATGAACTGATTCACCCAAAACATGATGATGTCTGCCTTGTCATCGTACAGAGTGTCAGGACATGCTGCGCAAGGTGATAGAGCCATCACCGGAGAAACGGATACCGCTGCTGGACATGGAGGTCCACGCCTGGGTCACCAACAGCGCCAAGCTGCCCTTCTTCCCCTTCCAGGCTTTCCCCAAGGACAAGACCATGAGGCACCAGGTGGGTTCCCTGACCATTGCCCTGGTCCACGAGAGGGAAAGGGGGGGGGGGGGGGGTTGGGAAGGTTCTATGAAAACTAGAATGATCAGTGTCTGTTTTGCTGTTAGACCGTATTGTCCTTTCATGATGTCTCTTTCGTTGTGGCTTCTTGTCATGATGAAAAGGCTTGGTTGATCAAACAGCGTTGCAGGAAATAATTATCAGTATTTGAGAGGAATGGAGAAAGGTTTTCAGAATAGAGCAGGAATGTTCAAAGTTTTGATTGCTTTTTTTCATCAGCTTTGTGTTTTTGTGTCGCTAAGTGTAAATTGACTGAGAACAAATGCCACTGAAAAAAACTACAATGTTGTAGTTTTTTTTAAGGCGCTTTATTACATTTTAGATAGAAAGAAATTTGTTTGAAAACTAGCAACTTTGTTCTTTGTCATAGGTATAAACCATCTGAACCTGTGTTTTATCGTGTTCAGTGGTAAATTTCTTGTCGTATGACTGTGTTGCTGATATAATGGAACTATAGTACCTCTCTGCAATTGCTTTGTTGTGGCTGAATCTAATTGATGTTTAATTGCCTCTTTCATTACTATTCTTGAAGCGTTGCTAAGTCTTAAGATCATAAATCTACACTGTAGATCTAGACAATTCATTTGTATACACACACACTCACACACACACACACACACACACACACACACACACACACACACACACACACACACACACACACACACACACACACAACGTGTAATTACTTATGAATAAAAACTACACTCACTCCTTCTTTCTCTCCTCCTCTCTCTCTCTCTCTCTCTCTCTCTCTCTCTCTCTCTCTCTCTCTCTCTCTCTCTCTCTCTCTGTGTGAGAGAGAGAGAGAGAGAGAGAGAGAGAGAGAGAGAGAGAGAGAGAGAGAGAAATTATCATGGTCTTACTTTTAAAAAAATTATTTTCAAAGTAACGATAAGTCCGTCTCACTAAATAGCCAGTGAAAAAGATACCCTCAGATTCATGTTTCCCTTTATCTGTGTTTGCAAGTAGATATCCATCCATCGCTTTGCATGGTCAGAGATACATATAGATACATGCATTTATTCCTCAGCTGTTTTACAAACATGTTTATGGGTCACAAAATTACACGTATGAAAGATGCATAGTTATGTTGTAAACCTGTTGGCCTCCACATACTTAACTTTTCCTACACTTTTCTTCATGCCTGCCTGAATTTTTTACTTTGTCATGTTTTTTCCTATTCGGTGTCATTCTATTTGTTTGTTTCTCCCCTATGTCTTGGCATTTTTTTAAACTTGCTGTCTGACATATTGAATTTAGAAAATTTCTGTTTGGGAAATAATTAACTTTGAAAATTTTGCCTTTGGGAGCTAGATGTATTACTATTTACTACCTCTGCCTTTAAGAATTACTTTCACTACTCACAACCTCTGCTACTCTCTCTCTCTCTCTCTCTCTCTCTCTCTTCCTCTCTCTCTCTCTCTCTCTCTCTCTCTCTCTCTCATCTCACTCTCTCTCTTTCTCTCTCTCGCTTGACCCCAAACATTTACCCCATCTACTAGACCTTCGGTAGTGATTTGGGTGCTAGGCTTTTGGACGTGACAATAAACTGAGATCCCCTATGCAGCAGGCATTCAGTGCACGTAAAAGAACACACAGCAACAAATGAGTTGTCAGGGGCAAAATTCTGTTGTTAAAAGCTACATTGATAGGGAAACAAATACACATGCAAGCGAAGACAAAAATAATAATGAGTGGCGCTGCTCTTATGGCGAAGCGCTCTCCCCAGGGAGAGCAGCCTGAAATTGGCGCAGAGAAATTCTGCCGTGACTGAAAGTGGCACATAAAATAAAATACAAATTACTGTTAACTTCTGCTACTAGTTCGTCTTTTGTTTTTCTTCATTGCTTTTCTTGTCTGTTTTCCTTCTGCTTCTTTCTATCTTCATTCCCCTGCCTCTTATTCGTAAGATTCTGTCATCCATGTATTTTTCTATGTTTGATTCTTCGACATCTTCATTGCCTTTTTTTCCCTGTCCACGTTGCTCCTTGTATTCTTTTCCTACAACGTGATTCAAACATTTTGAGTGTAATCTCCACATGTACTGTGACAATTCTTAATGCTATTTTGATGAAAGTTTAATAACGAAAAGATCAAAACCTGTATATCATAGATTTTAAATTTTTTCTAAGTTATCAGAAAGTGCCATATGTGTGCTAAGTGTTCCATATATCACTAAGCTATATATCTCAATAATTCATCTTCAATTTCAGAGTGCTCATAAGTGGACGTGGATATTTTGATAATTATTTCTGCAACCTGCTTTCAACAGACATGGTGTACATAATTTGATCGTTAGCGTGCAGTTACCCACCCACCCAAAAGGAGATGGAGGCATTTGCAGGTTTGCACAAAAGTGCATTTATAACATCGTACAAGTCCCCACCCTTGATGCACCAAGCACTGATGCGACTCAAAAAAAACACCCCGTTTCTATATTAATGACAGGTCCAATGCTTTCTCCATTAGACCACAGCCATGCCCCGGGATGTACTTTTGTCAGCTGATAGATATGTCAAAGACTGTCAGGCGTCATCTCGGGTGTCGCTTTTCTGGGTGCAAATCTTTAGCCAGGTGTCCTTTGATGAGTCACGATTTTTCTGGATGGTTGTTTATCTGCTCATCCCTTCTGCTGCAAAACGTGACGCATCGTGCAACCTGAATAAAGCATGCTCTGCTTCCCTCCACCCCCTACCCCTTCCATTCCCCCCTCCTCTCTCTCTCTCTCTCTCTCTCTCTCTTCTTCTCTCTCTTTCCTCTCTCTCCTCTCTCTCTCTCTCTCTCTCCTCTCTCTCTGGCTCGCTCTCTCTCTCTCAAGAATGATTGTTGCATGTATTTCTTTTCTTTCTTTTTTTTTTACTTCCATTCTTTTGCTTTCTTGCGTGTCAGATCTGTGGAGGTTTTTTCTCCCATTATTTTTCTGAAGAATATATGATAAAAGTACAAACTATTTCTATCTGTGATAAAAGTACAAACTATTTCTATCTGTCGGCGATTTTTTTTCTGGCATTTAACATCTTATTTGTATAATTATTAATATTTGATTTAGCATTTATATCTTTACGTGATCATTTTCTCTTTGAAAGACGATATAAAAAGATGTGGGGAAATATTGAAGATTTTTCCTTTTATGTGTATCATCACAGCAGTTTTATCACACCGAGTCGTGAAAAGGGTAGTTAAACGGTGGTGAAGACTTTGCCTCTTGTGTCTATTATCGTAGCTCAGAAGTGAAGTGTTTGATGTTAACTCTACGCGATTTGTTACCACTTAAGCATTTTCAAATCGATCGTAAGGGAACGGATACCCTCACAGAAAAAGATAGAACAAAAGGTTTAGAAAGAAGGAAAGAAAGGATGAGGTGAGAGCAAAGAGTCGGGACAAACGAGGATGGAGGTTTCTGAAGAAGACTTCCAGCAGAAAAGGTATTCTGAAGTGTTCGATGCCTGTCGGGAAGGTTTCCTTCAAGAGGTCGTTGACATTATGAGAGACATTGTCCACATAAATTGGACATGTGGTCATATTTTTTGCGGGTCTTGTTGAAAATACAAAATTATTTACTTTATTATTTTAGTTTGCTATCCTGTTTGTTCTCATTCTCATTGTAGGTATTCTTCCTTGTCATTTTGATGTGATCTGCCTATTCCTTTTGTCTTCTTCTTCTTCTTCTTCTTCTTTATTGTTCATTTACGGTATCATGATATTGCCTGCTTTTTTTACCATCTTCCTTTTCTTCTCCTTGATTTATTGGACTCTGTTTTGGGAAGTGTTGGAATGATACAGGGAAACCGGAGTGTGTGTGTGTGCGTGTGTGTGTGTGCGTGCGTGCGTGCGTTCGTGTGTGTGAGGATGGAGGAGATGAGACAATTCCAAACGACTTGCACTGTAAATCGTCTGAGTTGTAGGCATAATTTTGATGTAGACTTGAGAAGTTATAGAATTCATTGTGTTTTATGGCTACATAGAGAGAAAAAAAAGGGTTGTAAGTTATAGAATTTTTTATGTTTGATGGCTACATTCCTAGGAAAACAGACGTTTGTAAACACAGTCGTGAATAGGCTGATCACAAAATGAACATAACCATGCTTTTTCTGCTTGGTGCCAGCACAGTAGTCATGTTTTGCACCTAGAAGGTTTCCTCAGTGACATCACTTTAGATGCTCACGCCATGCTGATGTGTCCTCTTTTCTCTCTCTGTCCACGGCCATGTTTGCACCGGTCCCTGTGCGTCATGCACTCTCGTGGATTCTCTGTTGCAGGGTAGTCCCAGTCTTCGCCAACAGGTACAGTACACATGTCCTTTGCAGAGTGCCCATGCACCAGTAGTTGTAGCCAGTTCCATCCCTCCTCCCTCGCCTCTTTTCTCCCTTACCCTTTCCCTCTAGTTTCCCATTCCCTTCTCAACTCAAACAGATAGAAATGTGGCGTAGCTGTGCGTGTTTTGGGTGTGTGCGTATAAGAATATAGAACAGGTACGACTGCGTATAGTATGCGTTATCTTATCTGTACAAATGGCTTGAGCTTGACAGTCGAGTTAGGATATGGAATTGCCGATAGTGTGTGTGTGTGTGTGTGTGTGTGTGTGTGTGCGTGCTGCTGCTGTGCGTGCGTGCGTGCGTCGTGCGTGGTGAGTGTGTGTGTGTGTGTGGTGCGTGCGTGCGTGCGTGCGTGCGTGCGTGCGTGTGTGTGTGGGCACAAGCAAGTTTGCCTGAATCATTTAACTTAAACTGGCTATGCAAAAGTCATAAAAAAGATCCATTTTCGTCTATGTTTTCCTGCGATGATTACATCAATAGTTCTATCGACATCAGACCTCTGAAGACGTTGAAATGTCAAGCGATGGCCATTTGTATTGTGACTGCAAGTCACCTGGTCCTTACGTTGCTGACACTTTACAGTTGTAAATACTGTGGTGAATGCACCTGGTACCAGAGCCTTTATCTAACATTAAAGGCAGATTCATAATGTCAACCCTTAAGGGAAAATAAACATAAAGAGTGTGGTTTCTTTGAAGCTTTCTTCAGTTTTGTTTTGCTTGCATAAATAAAGCTACTCTGCGTTCTTATTTCGATTGATTCACATCTCTGTGTGCGTTGTGGTGGTTAGAAATAAGGGGCTATACTTTAACATCAGGGTTTTGTTTTGTTTTCAACCCGCCATTTACAATACTGCCTATTTATACGCATCCATTGCAGCTACAATGTAAAATAGCTAAATTTTCATCGAAAGGGACAATAAATGGGAGATAACCGCTGTAACTGTAGTCAATTAGGGGGGGTGGGAGGTGAATTTTAAACGTATTTTTCCAGAAATTTTTGTAAGCATTATGATATAGTAGAGAAAGGGAAGAGGGATGGGGGGGGGGGGGGAGTGAGTTATTTACACCTCCAGTTTCAAGTTGGTCTTTTTTTTGCCCTGCCCTCTTCAGTGGTTTTAGTTTTACCTTCACTTTTGTTCATGTACGTACTCACAAACCATAGCCCCATGCATCTGTTTGGTGGATAGTAATGAAGAAAAAAAGAAAGGAAGATCGCTTGCTTAGAAATAATATGCTGTCATAACCTGCCTTTTAATATGATTGTTCTTGATACACTACCGAATATTTTAGCAATTTCACGGAGTTAAATTCACAACAAGTAAAATAAAATACAGATTTTTTAATGTAGATTTTCCAGTCTGTGCTGATGCCGTCTGTAGTTCGGATGTTTGCAGGCCTCTCATTTACATGTCTGTTAAAGTTCTGGCACACTATTTTTCTTAACTTCGTTGTTACCAAACTTGTAATCATTTGTACATCCATCCAGATTTGGCTTAGTCTGTGCGGCGAAAAAGGCTAGGAATTATAGTTATTGGCTGAATGAGTTTTGAATGAGACACGGAACTTTGGGATTAACATGTTTCCTGAACAAAAATTGTGACAAAGCAGGCTCGCGTTATTGCTTGTAAAGTAAACAGAAGTGATATTATTTAAAAGGTGAAAAGTAAAGTGTTTGAAACAATATCGTGAAACCCTTGCACTTCCATATTGACACAATGCATGATGTAATTAGTACGGTGGGCCTGTCAGTTCTGCACTCAAAAACTGATTCGGCATTCACACAATTTGCACCTTTTGGGATACTTTTTACAGATAAATAAATCAAAAAGAAACAATATTGTTTTGGTACCTTACCATTTCGAGCTTTATTTCACAAATAACGCGAAGGAAAATCACATTGATGGTTGTTTGAATCTATCCGGATCGGAATAGCCTACGCACTCGAAATATTCAGCTTCGGGTGAGAGTTTGCAATTTTAGTTTTAGAGGAGACAAATACTTCCGGTATAATTAGCAGACGTTTTGTCGTTTTTCGTCGAGAGAAGACCACATAATACGTTGATTTTGGAAATTAGAAGACAAAACTTCCATCGCCTTGTTGGTTGAAACATCCACAGGCTTCACTCTGTTGCTTACTCTCCAGTTCCAGTGACGTCTTGCCGGAGAACTTTAATGCGCAGTCTTCCTTAAAACGGCATCCCCCCAAGAGTCTCTAGATATGGCACTGTCCTTAACATCTTCACATTGAATACTTCACTGATATTACAAGAATCATCACATGTGGACACTGCAATGCACGGTTCTGTGACTGGTTGTCTGCAGTGCTGTTAAGCCCTGATATGTTTTGGTTTTATGTCCCCTTTAATAATGAAAGGAATATTCCTCTTCCCCTTTTATCACACGTTTCACCACACGAAATGTCACGTCAAAAACTTCCCTTTCCAGACTGTTTACAGTCCACAGATGCACACTGCCGTGTCAATGAATAAAGTCTGTATGGCTGACGTTTTGAATTATTTATTATGTCGTGTAATAGAGCTCACAAAATTGGCCGATACGGCTAATGCACAGTTTATCTCGTTGACTTATATGGCTGTATATTTTTATGTTGTGTCGAGGATGAGGGGGGACCAAAGAATTCATTCTCACTTTTCTTGAGGTTGTTGGGGGTTTTTTGTTTGTGTTTTTAAGTGTTGTTTTATTCTAGTGTGTACAAATATAGCATATATTAACACTTTTTTTGTAATACCACTCTTTAGAAGGGGACAATGGGTTGTCAGAATTGTGAAGTGGACTGTAGAGTCTTGAATTATTTTTTTAGGTTTTGGATTCTTCTTTTTTTTTAATCTGCCATGCTACTTATCCATTTAAGTAGAGTACAGAGTTGTTGTTATTCATTTTATTTATTTCTGTATCTATTTATTTGCTCGTTTTCCATTGTTATTCTTTCCTGTGTGTACGGTTTGTTTGATTAAAAAAATAGGATAGACTTGCAGACAGACTGATATAAACTGTGAACACATAAGTAAAGCCAACCGGTTTAAGTTTTTCAGAATATGGTGGGCATAGTGAAAAAATCATGTGTTTATATTCCGATAGCCAAGTTTTATTCAACATATTTTGAAAGGATGGAAGCCAGATTTAATTCAGAGTATGTTTGAAAGGATGAAACCTACATTTGATTTGAAGTATCATAAAAGGATGAAAACCACACTTCACTTAGAACACTTTTGAAAAGATGAAATCAGATTTATTTTAGAACACTTTTGAAAAGATGAAATCAGATTTCATTTAGAACACTTTTGAAAAGATGAAATCAGATTTCATGTAGAACACTTTTGAAAGGACAAAATCAAATTTCATTTAGAACACTTTTGAAAGGTTGAAATCAAATTTCATTTAGAACTCCTTTGAAAAGATGAAGTCAGATTTCTTTTAGAACACCTTTGAAAAGATGAAGTCAACGTTCATTTAGAACACTTTTGAAAAGATGAAATCAGATTTCATGTAGAACATTTTTGAAAGGTTAAAAAGCAGGTTTCGCTCATAAGACTTTTGAAAGGGTAAAAATTTATTTTGTTTCAGACACGTTTGAACCGACTAAAGTCCCTTTTCATTTAGAATACTTTTGAAAGAATGAAAGCCCGGTTTCTTTTAGAAAACCTTTAAAAGAATTAAATCAAAAGCCAAATGTAATTAAAAGGATTTTGAAAAGTATCAAAACTAGGTTTAATTCAAAATACTTTCAGGAGATAGAAATCAGTTTAACAGTGTTCTGTTTAACAGAAAAGAATGATTTCATATCGGCGACTGTTCAAGAACTTAAACCTAGAATTCAAACAGAGTACTTTTCAGAGTCTAAAAATTGCAAAATGTATCTTACAATAAATCGTCAGGAGGTGAAAGTTACATTTCATCAACATTACTTTTCGGGGAATGAATTTTTATAATCTGATTTTATTGTAGTGCCACTGTTATAGTTATAGCATGGTCATTTAAGTACGGGAAAAAAATACACGCTTATCAATTAGCTGTGCATGCTGCAGTTGGTCACAATCTTATGTTTTGCTTCCTTAAAAATATTACCAAGACACTATTTTTTGTATATGTAGTTTGACCAAAGCATCTGTAGTTGAAGTAAATCTTTGGATACCATTAGATGGCATGGAATCAGTTTTCTAATTTCTGTTTTTAGAATCATACTTTAGTCTCAAGTATGTATATCTATTTATGAATGTGGCTGCGTGGTCTATAGATGCCGTAGCTCTGGAGCTATATGCCAGAAATTTTCGTTTTCATTATTCATGAATATGTAGAATGGCTGGGACTTTTCAGTGTTGAAGCAAGACTGGATAGCAGTGTGATTTATTAAGCACAAAATCATGTTAAGAAAAAAGGTCTAGAAGCACCTGCTTTGATGGCCTTGTCTATTCATTCATGTTTTCAATATATATATATATATATGATTGTCATTTTATGCACTTTATATTATACTTACTTTTTCTAGGCCTTAAAAAAAATATCTTTCTTTTCTTATTTCCCAGTTTGTAGAACAGATAACTATAGTTCTGCAATGACACCTTTATACACACATCTATTTAAGTTGAGCTGAAATGAAAGGGTGTGCATACTCATGCTCTCTCTCTCTCTCTCTCTCTCCTTTTCTCTCTCTCTCTCTCCTCTCTCTCTCTCTCTCTCTCTCTCTCTCTCTCTCTTTCGCTGTATGCAGTAATATATGTGCTTTATCTTTATCTTTTTTTCCCTACAAACTGTGCTATCACTGTCAGTAATCTTGTCCTTGCTTTCTTTACTGTGGCTGAAAGAGATGGGTAAGTGGTGCATCGTGTTCCAAGACAACTGTAAGGACCAGGTGCTTGCGAGTGTACCCCGTCCCTGCACCCTGTTGTAGACACTCCCTCCCTATTCCACACCCTGCCCGCTTGGTAGCTTACTGGACATGTAGACGACTCACTTCTCGTGCTTCGGTGCCTATGGTTTCAGTAGAGCCTCACACTTGTGACTGAAGCACGCACAGTCCTGACACTATTGTCAGAACCGGAATGAGCATTGTGAAGATGAAGATTGACTTACACTCGTTATAGGCACTGCGTGATTTTATTGTCTGTTAAATCTTGCATGCGTAAGGAACAGGTTGTTGAAGTAAGTGGGTTTGATTGGTTGGTTGGCACTGGTGTGTGCGTGTGTATATGGCTCCCCGTTACCCCCACTTCTCATCTGTTTGTATGTGTGTGTTGTGTGTGTGTGTGTGTGTGTGTGTGTGTGTGTGTGTGTGTGTGTGTGTGTGTGTGTGTGTGTGTGTGTGTGTGTGTGTGTGACATGAACAGCACGTCATAGCAGGTCCATGTTTCGAAGTTAGAAAAAAAACGTATGCTTACATATCAAAATAGCTGTACTTTGTCAACGTGTCCCAAGTGATACAAAACTTTGATTATAAATGAATTGGAGAGAGAGTGAGAGAGAGAGAGAGAAAACATAAGTTCAGCAAGAGCTAAACTGGCGTTAACATTAACAATAAACGTGAAGACATTGGTAGTCAAGAATATGAAATATGTTCTCTGCATAATGATTGGATGGCAAAATGTCACTGTATAGAAGTGCACACACACAGGCACTCGCACTCACGCACGCACATACACACACACACACAACACACACACACACACACACGCACACACACACACACACACAAACACACACCACACACACACACACACACACACACACAACACACACACACACACACACACACACACACACACACACACACATACACACACACACATACATACACACGGTCTAAGGATACTTTTTGTGTGTATATATGACTAAAAGACCTCTTGTGAGACGAAGAGTTTAACAATAGTAATAGCACAAGCAGCCTGCATTGATGAAAGGACGAAATGTGTGTGTGTGTGTGTGTGTGTGTGTGTGTGTGTGTGTGTGTGTGTGTGTGTGTGTGTGTGTATTTACTAAAACATACGTACTGAGTTTCGGCACGGTGTGAAAAGGACTTGGCTACTGCTGTTAGATACTAGAAGATAAACTATATTTACGTTAATAGAAGGGGAAACATTGTTACTGACCTGTTTTTAAAGACACACTCATGTGCACGAATGAAATTGTTTATGTACAGGTGTTACCTTTTTTTTAAAAAGCTTCTTGTTGTCAAAAAAGCACTATCTTTCTGTCTGTTGTCTAACCATTTGAAATTACATTTACTACGATTATTCAGCGTTATTAAGAAAGAACAATTCAGAACTGTGATTATAGATGGCATGGATGCGTGATAGTTATAGGCTAAACGATTTTTGTAACATTTGTGTTTGAGCATCATTTCTTACTGTGATTACATTAACAACAGAATTGTTCATTGTTTAACTCTTACTTATGCACTGTGCTAGCAAAAAGAAAGTGGAAGAAATGGTTGTGTGTGTGTTGTTGTTTTTCTAAAGTAAGAAGGTTGATGTGAGTTAATACCATTGTCATTGACCGTGTATTTCGCTCTGTCCACCACCCCCTGTGTGTGGCCTCTTGCACCACTTTACAGGCCCTGCAGGACTCTGTGTGTAGTACAGACGATGATGAGGTAATTCTTCACGCCTCTCTGACACCTTCAGAACTATCTCCCTTCATGTCGGCCTCACTCAGACTTGTTTGAAAACCCAGTTGTTGAGTTGTTTAGCCATTGATTCCTCAGTCTGGCCAGCTTGCAGATGTTCCGGCCTCTCACAAGGTGTGTCTGTTATGTGTGTCTTTTGGTTCCTGTTTAGTTGCTGACTTAAACCTGCACTGGAAAACAAAAAAGTTACACCACCAGCAGTTTAGTTTTGATTTAGACTTGGTATGCGTCTTAGTTTAGTTTTGGAATGTGATTATGCCCATGCATCAGGTATGATATCATGTTTAATTTCCCTGTTTTTAACTTCAGTTGTTCGACGTGCATCATTATCTGGGGCGAGAATGACATGCCCGTGGCTGTATAAGGCCAAGGTTTATTTCGTGTTTGCTATGTGGTTTTCTTTTTGAAGAATGCTTGCTTGCGTTTCAAACAGGATTGTCAAAGGGTTTCCACAGACGGTTAGAACCGAGTCATCGGGGCTTTGTTGTATTCAGTGTTCAATGTCTCGTTTGTGTATCCTTTTTTTGCATCAAGAAGACAAGTTATGTTTATTTTTCAGAATGCATTAAGCCCGATTATAGAAGATGTTGTCACTCATCTACAAGAAAATGGAAAGAAAACCATCATCCCCACCTTCCATGTTTGTCATCAGTATCATCCTACTTGTCTTTATATATCGTATCACTTTTGTCATTATTGTTGTTATCTTCAGTTTAGTTGTTTTTCAGGCATTTTGTATTTTTTTGTTTTTGCTAATGTATTTGTTATGACAGGATAGTATCAACAGCTGAAGGGCAGTCGATGGTAATGTATCAGATTTGAAAGTAACAAAGATTCATCAACATGCTTTCTTTATATGCTATCGCTTGTCCATCTCAACCTTATCTGTATCAGAATCGTCAGTGTCATCATCATGGATGTTTAATCAAGACAGTTTTTGTCATTTTGATTTTAAAGCGTTAGTCTTGATATTGGTATGCTGACTATACAATAGGTTTTTGGAATGTGCTTGCTGTTGTGTTGATTTGCCATGTGCCTGCAAACTTTCTGTTACACAGACTGATTTATGATTATACAATTTGAACACGGTTGATGCATTTTGTACTACCTTTGTTAGAGGTAATTTATGTATGCCTGTCTTTTGTCTTTATTTTTCTATATGTAGACTGTTCATGTCATCAAATATCGATATTTTGTTAAAGGGTACCTTTGATTTCTTTCCAACAGAACAGAAATGTTCGATCCTGTGCTTTTAAATTTGATGTAAATTCACATTGGTGGTTGGACTATATTTTTTTTAACTTTGTGTGGGATTTTTACGTCATAACTCCTATGCCATTTATTCGTAACTATTAATTGATTATTCTTGCTATTTTGTTACCAGCTATTGCACTAAAATTTGGAATTCTATCACATTAATGCATTAATATGAACAAAACAGATACACAACATTAAAGGCGTCTCCGATGCAAACTCTGCAAGGTTAAGTCCTCTGCTAGTTTCCACTTCTAAAAAAGGCCAATAATTAACATTAAGTTAATCAGGTACTGCTTTTTTACGTAAACCTTTCCATGTCGTAATATGTATTTTCTTTCATGTTAAACATTTCCAGCCCACTCAAATCATTTTGATTTGCTTTAGCAGTTGAAAGTACATTTCTTAAACCTGTGACTGTTCTCCAAATACAACGGCCAAAACAATCATCAGTATCAACTGTTTACTTAATTTGTCAACAGTTGAATCATTTTCAGTTTGGTTAATCTAGTGCTGCAAAATCAGTCAGAAACAACGAATTTGAATCGTTATGTAGTTCATTCTAATCAATCCACAGATAAGCAGAGAGCAAAAACAACTTTTACACAAACACATGTACCTGGCTTCAGTATTTGCAATTTTATATGTGAAAGCAAAAAGTCGCAAATCCTTGTAAGCAGAAAGGAAAAAACATTTTAAAAATTGGATTGATATTAGTTCATATTACATGAAAGTCATCAGATGTCCTTACTGGACCTGGCACAAGCTTTTGACAATCACCTAGTCCGTGTTCACTGTAGCACTGTTCTCACTCTGCATTACGTTTGATGTAACACATGAAACGAAAGTGATGTTTATTTGTTTAGGTTTATTTACAACATTGAAAACGTATTATCTGGATTTCTACCATTTCAAATTTTACACATCTCTAATCATTGGATATTCAGATATATCTTTATTAGATATTTAGTATGATATGTCAGTCTGTCAATTTTTGCAGCCACTTTTTTCATGTATACATACATATGCACAAGCACCTCAGTGGCAAAATTAAACAGTTAAAGTTTTCAGAAGATTTTAGAACACTTTTGCAAATAGGAAATACCATTCATTAAACATTACAAGATGTGAACTTATCAAATGTTGTGTCTTTGAAACTGGTGCAAGAGCCCATTTTAACACATTAATGTTGAATAGACTTGAAATATGTTTCTTTTATCCATTCAGGTCATTAACTTGAAAAACAAGAGTATCTAGTCGACAAATTTGTTTTTAGATATTACAGCCAAGTAACTCGTGCCCTGATTTAAAGAGACGAAGTTACGTGATTTGTTTTTGGTGATTATTACGGCTTTTTTTCAAACCAGTTATTCCTGTGCCCCCTTCCACCTACAAAAAACAAATGATTTTTATTTCTTTTTTAAACCCAGGAAACTATGGCTGTTGCAAATAAATTATTCTAATGGCTTTTTCAAATGAATTTTAAACAAGTGAATCTTACACTTACTTTAAATCAGTAAGTCTAATGGCTATTTTAAACCAATAAATCGAACAACTATTTCAAAGCGATGAATCTTGCAGTCATTTCAAAGCTATATCAAACCAATGAGTCTTACAGCTATGTCAAACCAGTAGATCTAACAGCTATTTCAAACCAATGAATCTGACAGCTATTTCAAACCAGTGTAGCTAACAGCTGTGTCAGAATAATGGATCTTGCAATTATTTCGAACCGAAGAACTTAACAGCTATTAAAAAAACGAATCTTTCAGTTATTTCAAACCAATGAATATAACAGCTATTTCAAACCAAAGAACTTTACGGCTATTTCTAACCATTGAATCTTACACCTATGTCAAAATAATGTGTCTTGCAGCTATTTCAAACAAAAGAGTTGTACACATATCTAAAACCAGTAAATCTAACAGCTATTTTAATCTAGTGAATCCAGCTGCTGTTTCAAATCAAAGAACTTTTAGATATATCAACCCAGTGAATCCAACAGCTGTATCAATCCAATGGATCTCGCAGTTATTTGAAACCAAAGAACTTTACAGCTATTTCAAACCAATGACTCTAACAGCTACTTCAAACCAAATTTAGACATATCTTATCCTATGAATTTTACGGTTATTTCAACCCAAGGAATCTTACAGGTATATCAACCAAGAATTTTACATATATTTCAAATACTACAGGTATGTCAAAGGAATCTTACGTCTGTCATTCAATCTAAAAACTTCTTCAAACCAGTTAACCACACAGCTTTTTCAACCTGTCAATGATTGTACAATTGTTCAAATCAGTGATATTGCAGCTTTTCCGATAAAATTAGTAAACGGCAATGTTTCAGTGTTATATACGAATTGATATCACACAGTAAGACCAAAGTGAGAAAAACCGAAATACCTCTATCTTTTAGACTTCTCATGAATTGAATATCACCTGGAAGCAAAAGACAATGAATTCATAATAAAATTCCTCAGAGAAAGTAGCATTCTCCGATAGTTTCTTATAGATGAAATAGAGGAAGATTCTTAGTGAGTTAGAATTCTGTGACTGGTTTGCCTAGCGTTTCTGACAGATTACTTTACCTTATTTTTACATTGCAGGGGAAAAAATTGAACTGTCTGTATTACAAGGCTGTGGGGTGGTTTTTTTTATAGATTTTTTTGTTGTAGCTTTGTTGGTGTTAAATATTAGACAAAATAACTTGATAACAAAGACTGATCGTTCTCTCTTTAAAATGACTTTACATATGTTATGTGCCAAAAGGGACATTGTTTTGTCATTCTTAAAAGATATCAAACTTCTTTTACCGTCAGACAGCGGACAAGTTTTGAATGTCAGTTGTATACAATTTTCCACAGCCATGTTCTTTATTGGTTTTATTTTCTCTGTAGGATTTACCAATGGTATATGTGTCTGTGCATATGTCTGTTGTTACAGACGGTGGCAGAGCTGTCGAAAAAACTGGAGTTGAAAAAAGAGCAGGTAGAACAGACAGTGGGAGAAACCAAGTCTGACGAGGTGTCAGCCATGTATAATATGCTGCTGGATGCTAAGCGTAAAGAACAAGGTTCGTCTGTCAGCCTTCGTGTCTGGCGTTTTTTCTGCTCTCTCTCTCTCTCTCTCTCTCTCTCTCTCTCTCTCTCTCTCTTCTCTCTCTCTCTCTCTCTCTCTCTCTCTCTCTCTCTCTCTCTCTCTCTCTCTCTCTCTCTCTCTCTGCTTCTCCCTCCCTCCCTCTCTCTCCCCCTCCCCACTCTGAGCTTGCCTCTTTCTCGATCTCTTTCTTACCTCTCCGTCTGTCTCTCTGTATTTCCTCTCTCTCTCCTCTGTCTGTCTGTCTCTCTGTCTATCTATTTATCTATCTATGTCCTTCTTCTTCTTCTTTTTCCTCCTCCTCCTTCTCTTTGTCTCCGCTTCCCGATCCCCTTCTGGTTTCATCTTTTCTTTCTTCTCTTTTCTCTGGTACTTTTTTCATACACAAAAATGCAAGCCAAAACTTTTCTTTTATATTTGTATCGTGAACAGACATGATTTTTTTTATATCGAGGATAATGGAATAAGCACTTCTGTGCTTTTTTACATTCAGTCCCCGTGTGTATGCGGTTTTGTAAATTCTGGCATCTGTTCCCACTGACACACAATGGCCTACTCTTACGAAAAGCGGAACAGGATTTAATGTGTGTGCAAGATGTTCTGCGTGCGTTCGGCACACGGGACCTCGGTTTAAAGTCTCATCCGAAAGACTTTTGGGGAGAGTGGAGTCTGCACTGATGTTAACTCCAGAGGAAAATATCCCCTAGAACGGGAATCGAACCCGTGTCGTCAGATTGCGAGCGCAATGTTCTAACCACTAGGCTATCCCGTCCCCCCCCCTCCCCCCTCCCGCACAGAACAAGGTGCTAATCTTCATTTTTGATAATTATCTCAAGAGTATTACTTCTCCAGACTGATCTGAGAATCAGTCTGCTTCTTTTGGCTGTTCTTAACGATTCAGAGAAAATCTCTTTTCCGCTACAGAAGAAAAGTGTTCAAAACTACAAGCTTTTTACCCAAAGCCCGTTAGAGAGCTGTCTTTTGTCTCCTTCTCTCGGCTGACTTCAGTGGGGATTGTGGACCCCTGAGAGAAAGCAATGAACAAGAAATGAACAGGGATGATTCAACTCATAATGTCGTTTCCGAAGTGATTCTTAAATTGAACGATCATACGGAGAGTGTAATGTAGCCTTCTGCACGTTAGTTTTTATGTATGGCTTGTGTACTGATAAATGTTTTCATACTGACACAAGCTCCTCTTCAGCGACATTTTTATCTTCCTTTTGACACAAAATCTTCCTCGAGAATGAATTAACCTCTCATTTGACACAATGACCCTTGACGACTGTGTTGTCTTTGTTTAGATATCAAACTGTCCTTTCTCAACAAATTCATCTTTTTGTGGGTTCCATCTCTCCCTGAAGATAGATACAGTCATCTTTTTGACACAAACTCTCTTCCATGACGATAAATTGACACAAATTCTCTCCCTCAAAAACTAATTTCTCTGTCTTTGACACAATCTCCCTTTAAGACTTGAACCCTGGTCTCCTGTATGAGGGCTGGGAAAGCTATCCATTACGACACTGCTGAACTGGACAACGCCATAGATTTGTATAGCTTATGCTACTATTCCTTACTGCTGTGCCCATTTGTTCATAAATCTCCGTTAGTGACCAATTCACGAATCTCCGTTACTGACCAAATCGTTTGACGTGTTGTCTGATAAACACAGCCCTCTTTCCTATCAGGTGCCATTTTTGGATCTTTTGTTAAGTTATAAGTGAAGCTAGTTAAACCCGGCAGGCAATTCCATTTAGCACAACTGAACAAAGATGAAGGTTGGGATGTATGACCGTGTGGTGTCATCTGCTTCTCCTTGACCTTTTCCGGGGTATTGCAGATTGGCAACATTTTGTAAACTATCACAAAATATACACCTACATAAAGAAATATGGTACATGTTTTGTTGAATTTGTAATTTCCACTAAAATGATTTTTACATCGAACGATATAAGCTACTTTCTTCATCGCGCTTGGATGTACTGTAAACAATTTCCTGATTGGGGCATGTCAGTCGTAGAAGTGACTTTTTCTTCGCATAATAGCATTTTCTTCTTTAACAAATTCCCAGTGAATTTTTTAAAATCTTTGACACAGTTTGGGGCTTATTACATTCCTCCTTGTCAGTTAGACTTTCAACAATGGTAATAACAGAAATTACATGTTGCTGAATACTTATAGTTAACGGTGATAGTGAGCATACTATATCAGCAAGGCTATAAACCAATGCTAATGACAGTACTACCTACCTATCACTTTTTAATCTAACACCATGCCTGTTTGTTACCGTTTAGGTCTGTTTGACATTGACCACACGTCCAAACCCATGGAGAGACGGGACGGGAGGACCAAACGCCGTGCCAAGTCCGCCCCTGAAGAAAAGAAAAGCAGAAGAAAAGGCGGAAGTGAGTTGTGTGTGTGTGTGTGTGTGTGTGTGTGTGTGTGTGTGTGTGCGTGCGTGCGTGCGTGCGTGCGTGCGTGCGTGCGTGCGTGTGTGTGTATACAGGGTTAAAATTGAAGTCTGTTTGTGTATACATGCGATTAGGTGCTTGTTTGCGCGCGGGGCGCGTGTGTGTGTGTGTTGTGTGTGTGTGTTGTGTGTGTGTGTGTGTGTGTGTATACAGGGTTAAAATTGAAGTCTGTCTGTGTATACATGCGAGTAGGTGCTTGTGTGTGTGTGTGTTTCGTTTGTTTTTGTGTGTGTGTGTGTGTGTGGTGTGTGTGTGTGTGTGTGTGTGTGTGTGTGTGTGTGTGTGTGTGGGGTGTGTGTGTGTGTGTGTGTGTGTGTGTGTGTGTGTGTGTTGTGTGTGTTGGTGTGTGTGTGTGTGTATGGTTAAAATTGAAGTCTGTGTATACATGCGAGTTGTGTGTGTGTGTGTTGTGCACAAACAAAGAAGCATAACGACAAGGATTTGTTTTGTATGGTAGTATAGGGTTTCGTTTGTTTCTGATAAAAATCTTAATTTTTCTTTGAAAAAAGCAAACTAAGAGACAAACAGGCTATCTGAAAAACCATTCTTGCTTTTTAAGGAGAGTACGTTATCTTTCTTAACTTACGTTTTGGCTTTGGAGACATCTAACTCGTCTTGTACTTATATTTGTTCTGTCGGGCATTGCACGCAATATTTCAGCTTGTTAACAGAATATTTTTGAATTTTAAAAAAAGAGAATGCTTTTGTTTTGTTTTTTGTTTGCTATTATTTCATTTCTTTCCTGACGTATATCTTCATGTTAATGTTTACAGGTAATAAGATATCTCTCTTTTTCTAAATGGATGTTAATTTGCCTTTTCGTTCAGGTCATGCTGACGAAACAGTTTTGAAACAAAACATCGAATTTTTTCTTTCATTTTCACCATTTGTTTCCTATTCATAAACCACAAAACGCACACTCTTTATCCATGACATCATTTAGTGCACACTTACCATGTCTTGGACATATCAGTTTCATGTCTGTTGTCTGTAGTACGTAGGTCATTTGGCTTGAATGCATGTGATACTTACTTACCTGTCGCTTGTAATATTTTAGTTGTCATTTGCTGTTGCTGTAATCACGCTTATCATTTGCCACGTAGTTATCGCCGCTGTCATTACCATCACCTCCCATCAAGGTCATCACAGCCTTCATTATCATTAGACTGCATGAAGGAGGAAAATATTTCCAGCATGAAGTAACTCCTAGTTGTATTTAGTTTTCATTTCAAAACTTAGTTCCATTTTAAACATCGTCATAATTTCATAAATTCTTTTCTTAAAGTTTCTTGTCAGCTGCATCGTTTACAAAACAGTCATCTGATTTACTTGGAAAAAACATTCTTACGTTTTTTCTTTTTCTTTCGAACGTGGCACAGATCGGAAAAACATGGATTTTTAAATAAAATTATTGCTACTACTAATTGCCTAGAGATTTGTTGGAAAAGCGCTGTAATGTTTTGAAAAAAGAAATGGAAAACTATAAACTTGTCTCCAACTGTAGTTTGAGGGTATGATGCTGGCAACAAAACACTGGCTGTTTGAAATGAAGACAACACGCTTATGTGGAGAAGGGTGGTGACCACAGCACGGACAAAGAGATGGTGGAAATGGTAGTGACGGTAACGATCCTACATGGCACATGAGGGCGGTAATGATGACACATAATGTGAGAAATAATCCTTTGAATTATGGCGGTGAACAGTTCCCCCTGCTCTGGTTCTACCAGCGCCTGATGTGTCTGTGGACTCCGCTCCCCACACCGGAACTGAGGGTAATGCGGAACCGGAAACCAGGATGACGTCATTTGACTTCCTGGCGCTGTGCAGTGCTCCAACATGGCTAGGTCCAGAAAGACGACGGTCCAGACGGAGGACGCGGTCCCCGAACCCAGCTGCACAACACAACAAAAGTACTGATGGGGTAGGTACATTGTCTTCTGCCTTTCTGTCCACTGTGGTGTGCCTTTTGAGTTTCTGTTTTGGTTTTGGTTTTTTTTTGCCTGGGTGTAACAGCAGTTTCAGCACTCAGGATGGTTTTAGACAGTTGTCCAGTTCATACCCATTGTTGATTTTCTTTGGTGTTTGTAATTTCAGTGATTCTTGCCTCGAAAACGGAAGAAAGGTTGTGTTAGTGTTTTAAGAATAGACCTGTTTGGGTTTGTTTTGCTTTTGACAAAATTCTGATGCCAAAGACATAAGTGTGATTTTTGTTGTTTATTTCAAAAACTATTTGTAGAAAAGATTCAAGTTGCAGGACTGGTCATTCCATTATTGCTCGTAGTATTTGGCCAAGCTCATGGGTTTTGCTACGGAAAATAACAGCAGTGAAGTATCCCGAGTGTGCGTGCTATCAGTGTATGAGGGGATGATGGTGAGGGGACTGTAGACTTTTTCAGAAGTACTGTTATGGTTTTATGCGCATTAAACATATATGTTTCCTCTGCAATATAAAAAGTTACTTGTAATAAATGTTTTAAGGAGTCATAATGCCTGGGTAGCTGTGAAATGAATACAAATGTTTAGACCACCAAATTCGTGTTTATTTTCTTGATTCGTGCTTTTGTCTTTTTTATGCTCTGGCAGCTCATTAAACGCTATTGGTGTTTGATAATTTGAAATCTTTACCTACCATGTTTACAAAGTGATTTGCCCTGTAATATGAAAAAGTATACTCTAGACATTTTGAAACGTAAAATCAGTCGGTTTTTTATATTTTAAAAAAACATCATTTAGTTAGATTCATTAATCAGGCATCTTTGTCATTGACAAGTCTTGTCAATTCAATTACGTAAGTGAGTTATCACGCTTCGTGCATCTTGCCTTTTCTTTTCGGCAAGTAACCATCATGGAGCCCTCTGTAACAAAATGTGCATATTGCGTGTGATCCAACCAGGTGACTGTGTATATTTGTATTCTATTACGCTGTTTATCTCAGTATATAAATGAAATATTGTTGGATGTTCTTGTTACTGTATCAGCATCGAGTAGGTCTTATGTAAACTGTGTGTGTGTTCTGATTGCCCCAACAGATGTCAGTCCGAAGTCAGTTAAGACGGGTATGGTTGCCGCTCATTTGGCATTCTTGTTTGATGGCTGTTTGTATTTTTATTCTTGCTGGTTTAGGGAACGCTTCTCGTGTCGTGCTGGTCCATGTACAGGTTGAAGATCGTTCTAAGAGAACTCTAAAGATCTGTGTACTTTGTGATGTTAAGATAAAGTGAAAAAAGCATTCTGCTTAGCCAGGCTGCCATGGAGCAAAACACTCATTTCTGTGATCTGATAGAAACCCCAGAACTTAAAACACTCACAGATCACTATTTATGCACTCATATATCTGTACTTCTTAGAAAGCTCTGATCATCTATTCATATGCTTAGTAATGTTTGATAGTCGATATTCTGATCCATGGTACAGAGGGCACCAATCACGAAGCCCCATACTAGAATTTCTGTTCCAACATTGGCTAAACACTGCCTATGCAATCCCAGCAAAAATGCCGTTCTTATCGAACGTACCCAAAGCATCATCTACGAAGTCCCATGGCCACGGTCAATGTTATAACAGCTTAAGTGTGGAGCCAGGGGAAGATCGAGACTGATTGTGGAATGGGGACTGTTATAATGCTCCCCCAAATAAAATGCCCAACGGTCTAAATCATCCTGAGCTCTCCGATAAGAATAGCTTGTTTGAAATTGGAAGACTTCATCCTTATTTCGAGAAAAAAAAAACCTTGGGGTTGCACAAAATTCAACCATGTTAAAACTAGCAGATGTGGGTTTGTGAAGGTACTCACAGATAGCTCAGTACATTATACCCCACTCATTTCAAAATGTAGTCATACTTCAAATTGTACGCTTCTAAACAAGTTTAAAGAAAGTCAAGAGTGCTTGCGAAACAAGCATGTGTATTAAAGGATATCAGGACTCTATTTTGCAAAGATTATTAAGTAGGTATTTACTCAGAGAAATTCAAAATGTTGACTCTGTACAAAGAGCCTGAGGTCTTTTTGTTTGCTTCCTTGCTTGGTTACTAGTATCATAGCATTATTAAGCATTCCAAACAGGGTTACGGCTCTAATTATTTGGCAGCAGAAAACCTACAATTTCGCTCATACCATTGGGCGCCAGTTACATTTGAGCGATTCAATGTTGGCCATGTGATCCACGCAGTACTTCCCAAAAGTGTACATGTTAGGTAGATGACACAACAGTGTTGTACCTGTCTTCTACTTAACGTACACTGCACCCATATCCGCTCAGGAGTAAGTAGAGGAAAGAAAAATGCCCCATAATAGTGACACGTCTTTAAATGTGTATTTCGTTTCCTGTTTACCCTCCATGGAATCTACTCCTTGACCATCTGAACATTAGTTCGCCATGCTGGGCATTGCATCACAGCGCTGATGTGTTTATGTCTTGGGGGATTGGCAGCTCCAGTCAGATTATCAGAATGGTGTTTGAAGCATTTCTCGAGAGTGTCCTTCCTATTCTAAATCCAGCCTAGGGCCTTAGTGCCAAAAAAAAGTTCCACCTAAGCCCTAAACATGTAACTGTGGTAGGGTTGTTGGTCTGTTTGTTGTTTTTTTATTAAAGATGCATTTGTTTGTGAGACAAAGTCTGTGTATGCTATAGTTCCCATAAGCCAGCAAGAAAAAAAGGACTTTGCTCATGATCAGAATCTGCATTGTCATGCTTGTGCTTTTTTCATACATTGCCTTTAATATGTCCTACTTTCTTATTGTTGCTAATGTCAGTGTATGCCTTGACATATTCCAGCTTGTCTTTCCTATATTATTCAGGGTCGTCTTTTTTATCCATCTGATGTATCGTCAACTTACAGTTTACTAACATTTACTCAATGTCAGTTCTTTTCCTATGTGTAAACATCTTTGTTGATGAGAACAGAACATATTTCAAAATGTGTTTTATATGTGTTAATATCTGAAACATTTTATCCATTTATCACTGTCGTTTATGTTCTTTACACCACTTGATTGTATGGAAGGATAATCGCATTTCTTTAACATTATCATGCATGTATTTCTTGTGTTTGATTAATAATAAGAATGGAATTCACGACATATCTACAATATTTCTGGCTATGCATTGTAATTTTGTTGGCTCTTTTGTCCTGTGTTGTGCAATGTCTTGCTTATCAAGCATTTTTAGACTTTTTGCTGCGCGTCACATTTCTTCAGCTATATTTTCTCCACTATTTACGATTCTTTTCACAGACTATATGTGTCTGCAGATGATGTCTTCATAATACTGCTCATTTTGCTCACTAGTCAACCCCATTTGTGTATGAACATGCTGCAGTTGCGAAATCTGCCACTCTAAACACGTGTGATGTTAAGTAATTGACTGGCTTGTGCAGATTCCTAAGTTGAAAAGTTGCACAGTAATAGTTAGTAATTTTACATGAATAGTATCGAAAAATCTTATCTCATGTTTAAGTTGCGAGTCTTATGATGTTCAGATATATGGTTTTCAGTTTGCAATTTCCCAAGATGTCATTGCGCCTAGCTTGTTCAATAAAATAAATGCTAAACACATCCGCTAATAAGTTCATTGGGTAATCTCCAGTGCCCTAATTTAGCCTTGCTTTTTATGGCCATAGTGGCATGTTCTGTTGTCCACAATCCCTGTTACTTTGCATGTTTATACACAGGGAAGCAAGTTAGGCACTGGCAGGTCCGCACATTTTCAAAAACTGTATTCTTGATTCAACAGAGGCCGCCAGGACTCAAACTAGTAATTCAGGACTCTCCTACAGTCTACGTGACTTCTTTTGTTTTATATCAAAATACAGATTGCTGGACATGTTCTTCTCTGTGTGCTGCTTCTTTTTTTAAGAACCATACAAATTTTGTCCCCTGATTTTACTGTAACTGCCGTCTTAGGCAATCTAAACAAAATCAAAATAAGAGAGTATACGAAATAGTTGTTTCTGTAAGCGAATCTTTTATCATCTGAACATGCAATTGTTACAATCATTAAAGCTATGCGTCCTTTATTTTCTATCCAAACCTCTACTTCTGTGTGCTGTGTGTTTTTCATATTTTCTGAAGTCTTTCTTTTCGGGTCGGTGGGGGGGGGGGGGGTTGATGTAAATTCTACTTGTTGCGCAGAATAGATTGCGACCACTAATAGTGTAGGGTTTGTAAATTAATTGAAATCGGCATTATGATCAACTTTTGTCTGCTTACATTTTAGCATTGGGGTAACTCACTCTCTCTCTCTCTCTCTCTCTCTCTCTCTCTCTCTCTCTCTCTCTCTCTCTCTCTCTCTCTCTCTCTCTCTCTCTCTCTCTCTCTCTCTCCTCCAGTGAATACAATACAGAAGGAAGTGGAAAGATACACAATGCGTAGATGTTGGTAATTTAGTGCACAAAGAGCCTTTCATTGCGATAGGAGATCGCCACCACGATTTATCTTGGTTTGTAATTTATGTTCAATGTTTAGGAAAAGAAAAGAGACTGGAATTTTTAGAAAACGTGTGTGTGTTGTCTGTGTGTGTGTGTGCGTGTGTGTGTGTGTGTGTGTGTGTGTGTGTGTGTGTGTGTGTGTGTGTGTGTGTGTGTGTGTGTGCGTGCACGCGCGCGCGTGTGTTGTTTTGGGTTTTATCCTTTAAGTTGTCATTTCATTCAGCTGACTTCTACATTTAGTTTGAAAGTGCACTGTGGTGTGCAGGGATTATATTTGTGGTTTAAGACTTTTTTTTAACCTGATTTGATGATAAAATGCACTCAACCCTCCGGCACAATTTTAGCTTTCTTGTCCGCTCAATACTTTGGCAAACCCAAACCTTAGTCCATGTTATGGACACAAGCAAACAGGTACACTCTCTCTCCGCCCCTCCTGGTCTCTCTCCCTCCCTCACTCCCTATCTCTTTATCCTGTTCTTGCCTCAGCGTGACAGATGAAAACTCGGGGCTTAGTGGATCTTTCTTAAAATACTTCATGGACAGAAAATTCATTAAGAAGACTTTTAACAATCGGAGAAATCCCATGCTGCAGTCGTTTACGCTTAGTGGAAAATATCCTTTTTCTGAGGAATTGGAATGCTCCTTTTGATAGAAAGCGTAATAATTCTGCTTCATCCTGAATATCTTTCCATTTTGATATTGTCAGGGACGTTAACTCATGAACAGGAGTGAAAAATAACATGTGAAAGGCAGCTAACACCGAGATCAACGTTTATCTACCTTTATTATAGAAATGATTGCTCCATTTTGTTAGGGTATTTTTTGTTGTTGTTTTGTTTGTTTTTTGTGGGGGGAGGTCAGATATTAAATGTTTGATTGGTTTTCCCATGTTCACCTATTGAAGGCATTTTTGTACTGCATATTTGAAGACCTTTCTCGTATTTTTTCACGGTTAAAAATTGAAGACAAATTTTGCTGTTTATTTTTTAAACAAATCCGTTCGCTTTTCTGCTCAGAGAAGCACTTTGGGGCTTCCCACTGTCTGAGGGGATAGACACTTATTTCCTCTGTCTGTTATCTGTCGTTTTTTAGCAGTTTTCCTTTTGTTGTCGGCTTCTTCAGCCTTTTCCTCAATTGTCTGGCTTCGGCATCAACACTGCAGCGTAACTCTTTTATCATGATAAAGTGGGAGATGTAGTGACAGGCATCTGCCATGGTGTAATAGCTATTGAGCACTGGTGTAGAATGGAAATGTGCAAAATTGTTGACAGGAGATATGTAAGGTATATGCTGCAGTAACCGCCGTCACTTTTTCAGAAAGGACAATCAGTTAGTATGAGAACCAGTGTTCACTGAATAATGGAAAAAAAACTGAAACAAAAAACGACACTAAAAATAATACTGCGAGAGGGTTGTTGTTTTTTCTCAAAGTGACCATTAATGAATACGTGTCCTACTATTCTGTGTAATGTGTGCCCAGGCTCCGTGCTGAAATTCCATACTTCTTATAAGATGGCCTCAGGGACAGTAGCTGGCAACACTTTGGTAACTTTCTGGCAGTTTTTGTTGCCCGTATATTTCGTGTTCTCATTTGTGCGAAAGTGGGTGTTCGGCCTTGTCTTCGACAGATTTTTTTCAATAGGCAGGGGGATGCTACAATAGTAACTGAGACCAAAGAAAACCAACCACTCTCCGTAGGAATATGCATGCATGAATGCAAGCCAGTATGTGTAGGTATGCATGCCATCGATTAGTTGGTTTTTTGTTTCCGTTATCACTTTTAGTCCGATACTGTTTCACTTGACATATATATATATATGATGTGTGTATTACTATAGACATGGTTTACAAAAGCACGTGTGCACACAGGTTTTTCAGTTGTCTTTTTCTTAATATTACCTGATTGCTATCTTGCCTTTTCGTACACGTTTTAACAGTTGATTTTAATTCATATTGCACCTTCAGTTAGGCACCTTTGTCTTTACCTTCAGCACCTTTGTCTTTACTTTTTCTTTACATTTTACTTCTCTTTTCACTGTTGCACTTGGTAGAGTCTGCATACTTGTAGTCCTAGGCCTGGTTTTTTTCTCTTATTTTAACACTAGCTTTGTTTTGGCAAATTCAGTTATGTGTTTGTTTGTTTTTTCCTGTCACTAATGTGTTATTGCGTGGGGGTAAAATCTGGAACTGGTGGGGGGTGCACAATATTACACACAGATTTTTTTTCAAATAATGGACCGACAAAGTGTTTATCACACATACTGGCCTATGGTTGTTATCATTTTTCAGTTTATAGTTTCTCTCCTCCATATTTAGCCATTTGGTAGCCACGCTCAACAACTGTCCAATTACTTAGCGCCTATAGTAGTTTAGCACTAGGGAGGGGGAAATTTGCAGATTTTAGCAGTATTAAAATTATCCTGACAGGACAGGTGGAAGAGTTCATTAGATAACCACACTGACTGGCAAGCTGTTTCTGCCCTTAAAAAAGCTAAACTTTTACATTGAAGCAACATGTTTCACAAGCTTAAAAAGTAGCAACAATCTGATGAACTCAGCTGAAAACAAAATGAGTATATAATATAGATATATATATATATATATATATATATATATTGTAAAGGACCATAAAACTTGTGAGAATAGTATAGTATATTATGAAAATTCTGATTTATGGATGAGTATCTCTGTTTCTTCTCCCTGTAAGATATTGGACAAATGTGTCGATATTCTCAGACATATCGCTGAGGGAGAAGGTCCATTTTTCTAAGAGTCCAGTTATAGATAGTCTTTTATGGCTTCTTTTGTACGAATGCTAAACACAACCGAAATCGCAAACAGAATATGTTGTCGTCTTCTGGTCTTTGTACGCAAAACTGAAATATTGTCGATGTGAGCGGGCATGCAGTGTAGAAACTGCCCACGTAGATGTACTTAGTTTTTGTATTGCTGAAGTAATGAGCATGGCGTAGTGGGGTATTTGCATGCTTAGATGGAGATCTCGTTTTTGTTTCCTTTTGGATTTTTTTTACAGTCACATTGATAAGTTGTTGGTGTAGTGGCTTTTGTTGCATGCTGTATTATTATCCATTTGTGATTTTTTCTTTCCTTTATTAAGTTGAAATAAGGATGAACTGGGGGGAGGGGAGGAAACACACCTTCATATGCCTCACCATTTTTTCCTAAAAATCGGTCTAATTGTGAATGTGATCTGCGCTTGTGTTGGAAAAATGTTGCCTCGTTTTTATAGTAGAATGTTAGATATGACGATGCAGTTGCAGTGTGTGTGTGCTTGCTTTGGTCTGTTGAATACTGCAGCTATTTCGATCAAATGTTTTCTTAACATTGTTGATGATGATGTGGTGTTGTGTGTGTGTGGGTGTGTGTGTGTGTGTGTGTGTGTGTGTGTGTGTGTGTGTGTGTGTGTGTGGTGTGTGTGATAGGGATAAATAACGTCTGTATGAAAGATTATTCAAAGCTCAATTTGCGCCATCTTTTTATCCAAAGATTGTAACGACGTTTCCAACAAGTGACAAAAAAAATTGATTATGATTTTTGTAATATTATAACACATGGACAGGTACATATATATATATATATATATATATATATATATATATATATATATTATAAAACAAAAGACGCAATATGTGTGTGTGTGTGTGTGTGTGTGTGTGTGTGTGTGTGTGTGTGTGTGTGTGTGTGTAGATATAGGTAGGTAGATAGATAGATTCACGTGATGAAAAACAAGGGAGACAATCTTATTCCTTTCCCCTCTTTTTCTTGTATTAGGGCAGAGTTGTTATACATACAACTTGCTTGAAGGTAGTCAAGTCAAGTCAAGTCAAGTCAAAACCACTTTAATCATCCCATGAAGGGCAATTACAATACTGACAGGCACATTGATACCTATAATTATCTCAAAAGACACAAGAAAAATACATTTCAGATTGTTATAAGCATTCAAAGGTAGCTTAAAAAAATTATACACAAACACAAACCCAGGTGCGCACACACACACGCACTACGTACACACACACACACACATACACATACACACACACACACACACACACACACACACACACACCAGTGTAGGAATACAATGTTGTAAATACCATTGATTGGAAGAGATTTTTTTTAATTGCGTGCACGCACGTGCACATTGACACACACGCACACACCCATACATACACACACCAATATATGAACACAGTTTTATCACACATACACACACACGTGCACCCGCGCACCATATTGACCATTATCTAGTAAAGACATAAACACACACATACACACACACATACACACACACATACACACACACACACACACACACACACACACACACACACACACACAATTTAGAAATCATTCTTGAAAGGTAGAGTTGTCAATATAATCATAAACACGCTTATTTGCTCAAGATTGTATCAATTATACATGATAAAGGAACCCTCTCTCTCTCTCTCTCTCTCTCTCTCTCTCTCTCTCTCTCTCTCTCTCTCTCTCTCTCTCTCTCTCTCTCTCTCTCTCTCTCTCTCTCTCTCTTTCTCTCTCTCTTCTATGGTTATGGCTTACAATACTGGGATTTTTCCACCTGTAGAATCATTTCAAGTGATGACATGTGTGGCGTGAAAGTGAAGCTGCTAATGATTTATTATTTTGTTCGTAGCTCATAGAGTAGATAAGAAAATCCTATTAATCTGTCTCTATCAGAATTAAACAAACATAGTTTCACTAGCACAAGATAAATGTTCGTAACCATCTTTGCTGCAAGTCAGGGTTTTTGGTGTGGTTTTTTTGTGTTTTGTTTTTATTGGTGTGATAGTCGATCTTAGGTCTCTGTAAGGGAATGAGTGAGTAAAAGAGTGAATGGGAGAGGCTGCATGTGTGTGCGTGCGCCTATGAAAGTATGCGGGATTGCGAGCGCCGTTGTCATTTGCAAAATTGTTACAATTGTTGTAACTGACGAAACTTGCAAGGAAAGCAAAAAATTTTAAAGTCTTTTACACTGTTGTGTCTCTTTACTGTGTGTAAATGAAAAAGGACTGTTGCAGTAATGTCATTCTCTTGCAGAGTACTTTGTTTACCAGCACTGCATGGCGAAGAAAGCAACATTTTGAATGTTCGAAAAATATGTTGAATGTGTTGTCATGTGTGTCAGAGTGCATCATTGCGCCTACAAAAGAGATCAGGCGTGGAGATTATTTGTTTCAGACTCATCCTTAGTACCTACCCCTAATGCAGATTTCTATCGGTTGGCCTGTTCATTTGTACTGTCTTCTCAATACCAAATGCGTGTTCTATTATCGAGTTATTAGTGTACGTGCCTGCACATTTTATTTTTGCCTTTGCTTCTTTGTGCACAAGTAAACTAACGGGTATATCAACAATTTAAGGCCTCAATTCTTTATAGAGGGGGTATTTGCAAGTGTTCCCCTTGTTCTTGTCATTTATCATGCGCTGGTTGGTAAGATGTATAAATGCCATTGGGTTAAGATTGTTTGACTGTGCCTTGTTGGAGGTACTGGTGTTCCTTATGTTTTTATTACTGCACTTGTTTAATAGGATTAAAAGCAATGTGTCATAGAATGCATATTTCACACGAAAGACGAAAGGTAAGCTTACCTTTGCATATTTCTCGGCGGATTAAGTGTTGCATTAAGATCTGTATTACATGTCAAATTTAATTGAAACGAGAAGCTTACTTATTCCATTGGAAAAAAAATGTCCTTACCATTTATACAAATCATTCTTTATCTTTTGGTTTGTGATGCTTACAAGCCCAACACTACGAACACAAGAAAAATCAATCGATGATCTCTTTGTATTAAGCTATATGTTTGGATTTTTTTTTAACTCAGTTAACTGCTGTGGTGCAGTTATACTTTCCCCTCTTTTGCAACACTGGAAGCCATGCTTAAATGATTGCGTGAGGTTTTTTCCATCAATGTTGTGGAGGAGAATGGTTCTTTCGAGTCAACACACCCGTACCCGCATAGAAAGCAAGGAGTGCAGGTTCCATCCCCGTTTGAGTCTATACTGAACCTTGAGTTGTGGTCTGGGTGCTGGTCTTTTGGATGAGATAATAAAATTACGTCCCATGAGCAACACGCATTCAGTGCTTGTAAAAGAACCCACGGCAACAAGACAATTGTCTCTGGCAACATTCCGCAGAAGAAAGTCACGCTCACTCGTGTGTGAGAGCGTTCGTTCGCGCGCGCGCGCAGACACACACACACACACACACACACACACACTGCATGTGCACATTTAATTTCATACACTGGTTTGGTTTTCATAGAAAAAACATTATTCTTGCAGATTCTAATGGATAACCTGGCAACTAAGCTCCTACCACAATATGCCACACCTCAACTCAGACCTGACATTGAAAGCTGAGTACAAGACATAGAAATCCTTGCTAAGATTGTCAGATCAGCCGCCTCACACTTTTCTGTTTCTTTCTCTCCTTTCTTTCTTATGAGTTTGGTTGGGGATTCCTCTTGTGTGTTTGGGTTGGGTTGTGTTTTCTTTTGGGGGTGGGGTTTTTTTGTTTGTTTTTTTTGGGGGGGAGTGCTCTTGTGGGAGGTACGTGGGTGGGATATGGTATTTGTTGATGTCGATATCTGTTTTTCTTGGTAAGGAGGGAGAAACTCTGATTCCGTTTTGGTTGATGCTGGTGACAATGGGTGTGCTGAAGCCATACTGTTGTCCTCACAGGACTACATGGAGCGCCATAACCTGGAGCAGCAGCAAGCTGCCGCCGCGGCAGAGAAGGGAGAGCAACAGTTTAGTCAGCACCACCTCTCCCCGCCCTCCACCGGCAGACTGAGCCCCAACCTGCTGTCTCCGGACCAGGCTGCCTCTCCAGACAGTGAGGGCGCCAACCCACGGATGCACAGAGGGTCTTCCTTCAAGCTCTCCAGAAAGAGGGCCCGCTCCTTCGGCCCTCGCCAGAAGAAACGCTCCGCTTTCCAACGTTCCGGTTCAGTGGACACGCCCATGCAGGCGGACGCGGACAGCAGCGGTCCTAGCCGATTGCAAGGGGCCAAGTCCGACAGCCTGGCTACGGCGTCTCCTTCGACACTGTCAGTGGCTGCAGCCTCTCTGGCTGTGGCGTACGGGGGCCGAACTTCTAACGTGTTGCAGGTGCCCGAAGCTAAAGTTGGCCCCAGCTTACAGGCTGAGAACTCCGCAGCCAAAAAGAGTCCGCCTGTCGAGGCACAAAACCCTTGTAGTAATTCCCTTCACGTTCCTGAAGTAGACAGCGTGGGGCCCGTGACAGTGAAGGGCACTGCTGATAACAAGGAATCGTTGACCAATGCGGAAGTGTACGTAGCAGACAAAACCAAGCCGAGTGCTGCCGCTCAGGTCAGTCCTGCCGGTGTGTCGGACAAGCCAGGCACTGGAGAGGACGTGAACCTCAAGGCACCCTCAGTCAGCGACCGTCTGCAGCTCCCCCCCTTGCCCAACCCTGCAAGGGACTCCCACAGCTCCTGGAGCACGGAGTCCTTGCTGGGAGACAGTGAGGTCAACCTGCTGGCTTCGCCTGACCAGCCTGAGGGGGCCTCTCTGGGCAGTGGTCACCTCGTGCAACCCCTTCACCTCCTGGACTGCACCCAGCGGCCCGTCTTTCACCAACAAGTGCCCCCGCACGCCCTCTCCCTTCACCGGGATGGACCTGTCTGTCTGTCGGATGGGGAAGAGGGAGCGACAGCTATGCAAGTGGGCTTGCCCAGTGACTCGTCCCTCTCAGGAGCATCGCGTCTGTTGGATTCCCAGGATGTGATAGACTCCGCCCGGGGACGAGCGGCAGGGGAGGGAAGTGATGGGTTGTGCGCCAGTCTGGAGCCCGGTCTGCGAGCATTGACTCTGGACGGACTGGTGGGGGCAACAGGAATCTCAGGAACCTTCAAGGACGAGGACGATCTGATCGCCAATGAAGTGGATGTGACGATGGAGGAGGAGGACGCTGTGTTTAACGGCGAGTCAGAACCAGCGGGACAGCCGTACCTGGCCACGCTGAACGACAGCGGCGCTAAGCGGGAAGTCCTGGACCCCTCAGCCCACTACACGCTACCATGCCCGGAGCCGCCGATGACGAAAACGTACGTGGCACCAGCGGCGGCGGCCCCACCCGCCCCGCCGGTCACCGCAGATGTGGTCAAGCGACACAAGCGGGGCTCTGCAGGCTCCCAGTCTCAGTGCAGCAGCAGCGGCAGCCATTCTCAGAAGAGAGGGTCTGTGACCCTGCAAGGGGGAAAGCTGAAGACCCCGACCACCCCACTCTCCTGGATGGTGCTGCACTCCCCGCTAGCGCGAATCGAGAGTTTCCACAGCGATGAGTTTGAGCTGTTCAACTCCTCAGACAATGACTCTGGGGAGCAGGGGGAGGCGTCTCCCGCTTCCCCGCTGTCGGCCAGCACCCCCACCCTGCCCTGCTTCACCTACAAGCTGCCCAAGGCCCGCAAGAAGCTGCCCAAGCTGAAGACGAGTTCCGCTGACCATGGTGACGGCAAGAGCGGCAAGAAGTCTGGCCACTGTTGCAACGATGTGGGCAAGTGTAATTCAGAACCCTCACAGTGAGTGCTTTTTTTTCTTCTTTTCCATAAGTAAGCCATTCTTCGATGGAATAACAACAAAAATATTACGATGATCTTGAATAGCATTCTGTTTGAGCTCATGACTGTCGCATTCTTTTATTGTTATCATCTTTCTCCTATGCGCCTATCTGTTACTGTCTGTCTCTGTCTCTGTCTCTGTCTCTCTCTCTCTCTCTCTCTCTCTCTCTCTCTCTCTCTCTCTCTCTCTCTCTCTCTCTCTCTTGTCAATGTGTCTATGTCTCTCAGAACACACACACACACACACACACACACACACACACACACACACATATATATATATATATATATATATATATATATATATATATATATATATATATATATTATATATATATATATAATTATGACAATCCTTAGCGTTCGTATTGATTTCATGATTAAAATTTCACAAGTGCACATTTCCATCACAAACTTCAGGACTTTATCATCTTCCTCTGCATCTTTTTCGCCCTCTGTCTCTATTTCTGTCTTTGTATAATATGTATGTATGTATTTGTGAGTGCCCTGTTCTCCAATTGAACGTCATGTTGTTGTATAACAGTTGCCATCCATTGATGCCCGGTATATTTGTATTCCCGTATTGCCGTGTTTAATATCCAGCTTTAGTGCCTTTCCCCTCATCTACATTACTTCTTTGCAGAAATCATACCTGGCTGGTTACAGTTTGTGACAAATTTCTTACATATATTCAATGTTTCAGAATCCAGTTTACAACATTGTACGCATGTACATAATAATAATACTGAGGGAACTAGCTATTATGTACATCGTAGTTAAAACTAGTTTTGCTACAGAAGAACACGATACAATACCCAACCGGAGTGAGGGGAGGTGGTGAGACTTTACTTTTACAAGAATTCAAAACATTACAGGCGACATTGACTTTTACAGTATCATTCGATGCACATCGACAATGACTGTTACAATATAATTCTATGCACAGAATATGCCTTGCCCAAAGCTTGCACGGTTAGAATTTACATGATGTATTTTGTTCAGGATATTTTTTTTCTAAACGCTTGTTAATTGGAGGGAGGGTGTGCAGCCTAGAGCCTACTGCTGCTGACCCGCTGTTGACGTGTGGCGGGGACTCCGACCACCTGGAGGACTCTGGTGACAAAGCCATCCCGGCCAGCAAGGCCAAAGTCCACCCCGGTAAGAGGCAGGGAGGGAATGGGGAGTTCTACAGTGTTGTGTAGTAAATAATAAAAAAAATTTAAGTTTCATCTAATTGACAGGACTAAGTAGAAAAGTACCATTTCAGTAAACGCATAGGCGCAAGCAGTCTTATAATCGGGTTTTTTTAGCTATCAACTGACTCGGAGTTGGTTCAGCTAGTTTGATTTAAGCTCTGGTCAGCGAATCCGGCAGGTAGGGTGCGCTTTCTTTGTTTGTTTGATATTTTTTATCGCTTAGATATTTCGATATCACCTTAGTAAATTAGCAAATCAAAACGCACCCAGTTTCTTTTTAGGTCCTGAATGAAGGAAAAGAAATGATAGGGCCAGCAGCAAATCAGTGCAGAGACTGGCTGTGTGCAGGCTCACCATCGTAACTGCTTCTGGATCGTGTCAGCCGCAAAAAGCAACCCCCACCCACTCCCCTTCACAGTTGGAAATGTTTCCAACATGTGTTTAAGAAAAATCTCACTCCGAAATTTGTACGGATTCCACGGCCATAAATCCTTCGGATGAGGCTATTGGAAATGAATCCAACATGTGTTTAAGAAAAATTTCTCTCCAAAATTTGTGCGGATTCCACGGCCATAAGTCCTTCGGATGAGGCTATGGACAGAGGCCCTGTGTGTGAATGCACGCAGAACATCTTGCACACATGTTAAAGTCTAATCCACATTTCGTAGAAGAGTAGGCCAGTTATGGCTGATGATACAGAGGAGATGAACATACCCAGGATGCACAGAGTTTCTGAGAAAGGAACTGGCTGCACAAAGTTCATCTTGCCCACGACATTATTCTCTGAGAAATTCAACGCATTACCCCAAATTGCTCCTCAAAAATGAAGGGACCGGTCATTCAAGTGTAACATGTCAAAGAAACTTACTCAGAGATTTGTTGCAGGAAAGTAGACGACTAAGAAAATGAGCGAGCGAGAGAGAGAGAGAGAGAGAGAGAGAGAGAGAGTACAGGGAAAACAGGAATTCATTTTCTCTGTATGGCACTTTGAAAGTCACGGAGTGGTTTGTTACAGAAGACAAAGACTGTGAAAAACTGCTGCTGAAAACGGAAACCAAATCAGCTGTGTGCAACAATGTGATCACACAGCAACCCAAGAGACAAACTCAACAGGTTCGTCAGCATTCTTCTCTCCGTTGTCTTTTGTCCTTTCTTACTGTCTGGTGCCATGTGTCTTGTCCATATCTGTACATGTCCAACTAACATTTTATCCGTTATTTTCTATGTATTACTTTTGTGAGTTTTGTTAATATCTTGCAGTAGGCATTGACACAGAGACGGATATATATTAACCGTGCTAGTAAGTATGAATTAGCATTTCTTTTGTTCTGAAATATCCTTGAAAGAGCATGAATGTCACAGGTGGTGATAAGTGTAGGTTATATCATATAATTACTTTGTATATGAAAGTGGGATGAGAGAGAGAGAGAGAATGCGAATGCGAAAGTTTTATTCATTATAGGCCTTGGCCCCTCATGAAGGGGGTGTGTGTGTATAATCAACATTCCAAAACATGTTGCATAGGAAACATTTATGAACAGAAGAATATTACCTCAAGTACAGACAGTATTCCTAATTTTAAAAGCTTTATACAAATAAATTGCTAGTCGCTTATTAATGCGTTCGTTAGTAGATGACATAAGTATACAAAGTCTAAACATAGAAGGACAGCTCACACATTTTTGTGGTATCAACTGAGTTCTAAGATCATTTAACATAGGACAACATAATACAAAACGAACTTCGTTATCGACAGACCCTTTACATAATGGACAAAGAAGATCTGTATCACAGTGTTGTCTATAGCGAAGATTGTGCACAAACAATTCAGACACTCCAAATCTAAATTTTGTCATAATATGTTTAAGATGTCTATCCATGTTCATTGACAAATATACAGGAATTTTACCTAATAAACTAAACTGCCTATACAAACTAAAACGATCACTCTCCTGAATATGACTGGAACATTCCTACCACCTACAATCTATCAATCTAGTGCGCAGTGCTCGTATAAACCCATTTATGAGAGAGAGAGAGAGAGAGAGAGAGAGAGAGAGAGAGAGAGAGAGAGAGAGAGAGAGAGAGAGAGAATATTATGTGTAACTATCTCTGAGCTATGTTTGTAAGATAGAACGAATTTGGCTTGTAGCTACAGTGGCAAATTTCTTTTTTTTTATTCTGTTTTTTCGTGCAGATCTACTAAACCATTTTTGTTTATTCATCATTCTGTCATAACTGGCGTGTTGTGAGCTTTCGTGAACAAGCACACATAAGAGAAAACACAAGTGTTTCGCCTGAAGCAACGGTTGCTGCTCCATACCCGATGCAACAGACGTCTGTTGCGTCATGTGGTAGCACATGATATAGGACATTGCGAAAAAAAGTTGCGAGCAGCCTTATTGGAAGCGTAGTAGTCATGGTTCAAATCCGAGTTTAAATTAACTTTCAATAAAAGCAAGGCCCGTATAAAGACACGTGCCAAAGCAATAACTCTTTGTTTTACCACCGCATGCATATTATTATGCATCCAGTTGTAAACGTTGACAGTATGTGTTGAATGCGAGTTGGGGACCCTGAGAGTTTGGCTCCGTGCATGTTATATTCAGGTTGTCACGAGCAAGGGATAACTTGGCTTAGGATTAAATGAATATACGAACTCGGCAGCCTGAAAAATTGCACTGTATGTACAAGTTGAAAAATGATTTGAGCAAAAAATAAGCCACTCCAAAAAGTGTCATATAGCGTGGCGCAGTATGCATTTTCGCGAAACAGCGGGCTTTGGCATAATAGTCAGAGTATTTAATGTTGCCAGTTGTGTGCTTTATGATGAATAGGGATTACTCAAATTGGGCTTGCTGGAATTAGATAACAAAGGTTTATGAATGTCTGTGGCGTCATCATTTTTTTTTTAGTTTTACTTCTTTAAATAGGTAGCTTTGTTTATATTCGTCAAATTTTTATAAAGTACCAATTGAAGTAGACTACTACAGTAAAATCAGAGTGATGGTGGTCCTTTTGTAAAGAAAAAAAAAGATTTTGTCATAACCATTGCATCTGTTTTCCTGCATCAGACATGTGCACGCTTCTGACATTAGAAATTACGATTTTGAAGATGTGTTCTGCCACTGCGCTTTTTTTCTCTAAATCTCGCTCTAGATATTACATACGTTGCGTGTGCAAATCAAAGTGGTGCTTTTGTTCTTACCGAACAAACAGTTTAGAGACACGCCTGTCACTTCAATGTGCGTACAGTACAACAATCTTAAAACAGCTAGGGACGCAGTTACGTTGTTTAGTAGTATATACAGTTCTCAGTGTTTCTGGTTGTCCCCATGACCATCTGTTAGCCGAGCCTGATCCCAATCTCTTTTCTGTGGATACAACCTCCATTCTGCCCAGTTTACGTTTGTTCAACGGGGAAAATGTCATCTCTGTTGCTGTTTGGTCAGAGGGATAAAACAGTCCCTAAAGGTGGGTTTTTAGCTTCCAGTTGGTCAGTCTACTAGGTTGTATGGACAGTCTCAGCAACTGCTAGATGGGTTCGTTAGGTCTGTGGAACATTGGCAGAATTATTTCAACCAGCATTCAATATGTTATCCTCAGCCTTTGAATTGGGGGGTCCAACTAATAGTATAGTGTGAGAACTATCGGAAGTCATGAGGTTGGTCAGTGTTCCGAGACAGTTTTGGAGCTCAACTGATAGATTGGTCACTCAGACACGTGAGATATTCTCAAAGCTTAACTCAGTCATGGTTTGGTTTAAGGCAATGAAACTTTAAGGTACGTTTCCTGACTAACTTTTTGCAAAGTCAGAAGTGAGATATTTATCTGTTAGTTGTTGTGTTTTCTTGGTGAGTTGCTTTTACTCTCCAATGACCGCATTATGTTGTTGTTTGTAGAGTTAAATTGGAAGTGACATTTAAGGGAGGGTGGTCAGGATACTGTACTCATTTCGTCTTCACGTTCTGGTGTATTCAACTTGAAATTAAGATTTCATGAGATCCAAGTTCATTCAAGCCAGCTTTCTAGGGGTCATTTACAAAGATTTTATTTCATTTGAATATAATAAGAGAGTACAGTGATTTTTGGTGTGAAAATAATCTTATTTACTTTGGTCTATCATTGTAATACGTATGTAACAAATTAACGTGTTGTGAGACACAGTGTACTTGTATCTTGTTCTTACGAGCCGTTTTGTGTTGAACTCATTACAGCAGTGCAATTTTTTATTGTTATCATGTATTTAGAATGTTCATGTGATATTTGTTATTCATTCATTCATTATGTCAGACGAGGAAAATGGTATACTAGTGTATCAGATGTAGCACAAGTTATTGTCTTTCTTGTGTATTTTTGTTACTGTATTTCTGTTTGTCATTGGGCTTCGTGGCTTTTCCAAGCCCCAGGCACAGGTAATTCCACTACTCATTCAATGTCTACACATGTCCAGCACTCTTTCATTTGTCATGTATTTTGCTGCTGTTTTTTTTTCCTCATTTCAGATAGGGATCTCTTGTTTGACTGCTTTGACTTATCTGCGACCCCCATGTGTTGTGCGTAAATGAAGAAAGAATCCAAATGAAAACTATGGAAGATTTCTAGAAACCTGTATATACTTGGCACTTTTTGAAGTTTAGACGATGCTTGTGTGTTTGCTTGCGCCCGGCCCTCTGAACTTGCATTTTTGTTTGTTGGAATGGTCATATATACGACAAAGTCATTCTTATGATCTGCTACACTCGACATGTGTTCAAGTACTCGAATGAATTTTTATTATTTTTTGTCTGATGACAATAGTTTCAGTCACGTGGATTTGTTTCAGCATGTTTGTATACTATTAATATTGTAACTTGTACATTTCATGGATTGAAACAGATTTCCTTTTGGATATTGTTTTATATGAATTGTTTTAGTTTGCATGAGCGATTAACGTGAATAATTTCCAGCACATTAATACTTATGTTGTCCGTGTGATACTTCCATTGGAACTGGATGTTCACTTTAAATTGAATGCCATTCACCAGAAAACTCAGTGCATTTGAAAGTTCAGTTGAAATGACGTATAATCTTTCTTTTACGTTGTCCATATGTGCAGTATAGTAATGACAGGTATAGAATCTTGGAGGCCAATGTTCATTGGCATGACATTCGATTTGTTTATATGTAACGGAACAGCAATAACATGTCAAACAAATCCAGAGCAGTCTTAGATTCTTGAGCGAAATTTAGGGCAGGGGATGATCCTGTTACTTTTGTATTAATAAAAAAAAAAAAGGAACACCCAAATATCCATGGATTCCGACGACAGTACGACAGTGCTTTCTTTAGTGTGTTTGGATAACTACTCAAAAGAAACGTTTTGCAGAAATTCTGAAAAGATTAGTTGATAACGGTGGATATTATGCTATAACTTTCACTTTTGATATATGAACGCTAATCTTGTAGTATGACAGCATGCATGATGAGGCAGGCCCACTAGTAGGTTGCTATCCAGGCAGTCTTCCCAGCGAGATGTTGAGCTAGTGATAACAGTGACAGCATTTACTAGGTGATACCCAGAGTGTAGGGAAACAGCCACAAAATTAATGACAAACATTTTGTACCATACTGTTTCTCATGATGTGGTCTTAAAGTTAAGTCCAGCCTTTAATATGCAGCTTCATTTAAACAAGATTGTTATATAAATCTCGAAAGTTTTTGATATTTCATGTATCGTTCACCTTTTCCCGAGTGCTTCACTTAAAATGTGAACAGCCACAACTTCTTCATTCTTTTTTAGGTAACTAGTATAAACAAACGTGCTTTAATGAAAGAACTGTACAGAAAATTATTTTCAGTGAGTTCAAAAGGGAGTTAGAATCAGTCCTTATGATTCTGACCTGAGGGTTCAAAATGAGAAAATGTCACTGAAACAGCTCATCAGCATCAGATAGGTAGACGCATGCCTTTTAAGAGTTAAGCAACAGTTCTGGATGAGAAGGTAAAAGATATTGGGTGACAGAAGGATCCAAGGTGGAGATAGATAAGAATGGAAGAAAGAAAAGACTTCTTTGAATCTTTAGTTTTTCTAGTCTTAGGCCTACTCATTCACTGATTTGTTAAGACCTTCTAGAAAATCAAAACGACACCCCCAAAAGTACGTCTGCTTTGAAACAAAGTAGTAGGGGGTAAATTAAGATATATGTTAGTAATATTATTCAACCATGTTAGAGACACGTGTGCTCTAAACCCTTCGTAGTGTGTATAAATTGTTGTGGGAAAGGTTTTAGTCTTTAGGAAACTAGCAGGTGGCATGTGGAATTGAACAACATATCTATAGAGCATGAACACTGCACAGTGTTTTCCAAATCCGGTCATGTCCTTATCCTAAGCGTACCCCTTTTTTCATTATCATTATTATTCTTTATATTTTGTAGTTTGTTTACCTTGATTCCAAACAATATAGGTATTGTCAATGTATGTTGAGGACGAACTGCTAAAGGTATCTCTTCATTGTATTTTTTAAGAATTTTTTACTACTTTTCTATTTTATTACATTTTTATATTTAAATATGCTATGGCCTTGAACATGGTGCAGATGATCCAAAGAAATGTTATTGTTGACTAGGCTGTGTATTACATTATGTTTCTTTGGATTTCTTTGGCTTTTTATGCTGACATTTAACAACATCGGATTTTTTTAATCACAAAACTACTGTATATTTCCTCTGTTAACGTTTTATTTTCATTGAAGTGTTTTGTTGGCTACTGCCTCATGTAGCAAACAGAAACAAGTAATGTTATTCCTAACTGCAAATGTAGCAATAGTACATTGACCATATCTCCGAAGTCGGAATGCACCTACCTAAAATGGTGGGCAAAAACGGTTGCATACGCAAAAATCACACAATTTGTGAACCTTTAGCTCTAGCCAAGGATATATATATATATATATATATATATATATATTTATTTAGAATATATATATAGAGAGAGAGATAGTAGAAGAGAGTGATAGATGAGAGATAATATACGTGTATATATTATATATACGTTATATATTATATATATATATATATATATATATATATATATATATATATATATAAAATTATATATACAGAGCTTGCTCTTTGTTCTAATGTAACATTATGGTATATATAAATAAGTATATAAGTATATAAATATATATATATTATTACAGTGTGCTAGGATTTTCTTAAAAGTTTGTAGGTAATCACCATGACATAGGGAAGCATACAATAACTGAAAGGTGCTTTTTTTTCAGTGTTACTTTTGTATTCTCGCTGCTTTGTTTAAGTCAGACAGCCCTGTAAAAGCTATGACATTTTGTCGTCTGGTTACCAGTAAAATAAGGTTACATACACGCTGTCTAATAAGGTAAAAAATGTAGAGGACAACTTTTAATCCGTATCTATTTGCTTACGTTAACTCCGACTAAACTTACAAATTGGAATGCCAGAAATAACGAGTGTAATTATGATGCCTGTTTTTTCAAGTCGATGACTGTTATTCTCTTGTATACTGCCATGATAGTGTTATGAGCTGCTTGTTAGATGACTGGGGAGAGCTTTCGGCAGTTTCGGTTTAAACATTGTTATTTTGCCATATTTGATTGTGAGCTCAAAAGATTATTTTTGCAGTCGTTGCCATATTTGATAGTGAGCTCAAAAGATTATTTTTGCAGTCGTGTATACTTGCACATCATTAAGATATAGAGTACTGTGTGTGAACATTGGCATAACATAATAAATTGAATTATTCATGAATAAAGCAGCGGCATGCATTGCTATAGTGAGTGTTCATTAAGCCCATCTAAACACTGCCTACTAACTAGTATACAACTCTACAAAACAAATTTCTCTGTCTCTGTGTCTATGTCTGTCCTCTCTCATTCTCTCTCATTCTCTCTCTCTCTCTCTCTCTCTCTCTCTCCTCTCTCTCTCTCTCTCTCTCTCTCTCTCTCTCTCTCTCTCTCTCTCTCTCTCTCCTCCTATCACCCCACTATACACACACACACACACACACACACACACACACACACCCAAACACACACACACACACACACACAACACACACACACACACACACACACACACACACACACACACACTCAAGTGCTCGTATACATACGTTTTCATAATATAGACTATGTCTGCATTACCAATATTTAACTGGCTCCCTGGATTTGACATTATTCAATAAGATTTCTTTAAGAAACACCATCATGACAAAACAACACAGCCAACAACCACCCAATTTCAATTTCCTAACATGTGTTCAGTGCCTGTCTACCCATCTTCCTTGTTGCAGAACTCAGTTAAGAACTGCGTACCCACCTTAGCATTAGACTCAGCCAAGTCGTTGGGCTCCAAATCGCCTCCCTGGAAACGCAGTTTTGTGTATTTTTTAAAGCGGAAGAAGCCCAGTCCTCGATGCAGCAACAACAACAACAACGACTGCGCTTCCTCGCCCATGCTACCGGCCAACCACAACGGCTGCTCCCCGACCTCCCCTACCAAGAGGGTGGAAAGCAATAACGTCCAGTCCTCCTTGAGTAGTGCCAAGCCGCTGCCCGCCAACACCATCGACTGCTCTGCAGACTTCAGCGCAGAGATGGGCAACTGCAAGCCGCGGGTGGTCTACGTCCCTACCTCGGAAGGTAACGTTGCAGGTGAGAGAGTTGAAACGGTTCTGTTTCGGGTAGGGGGTGGGGGAGGGTGGGGGAGGGATGGTGTGGGAAGTGGGGGGGGGGGTCTGAAGGTTGTTTGTCTGGATTGAGGATGGTTGGGTTTGTTTGGTTTTTTTGTTTGTTTGGGCTTTTTGTAGATTTAAAAAAAAAAGGAGATGATGTAGGACATGCGTCGTGCTTAATTGCTTGCATGTATGTATGAATGTACACTCGCTTGCATTCATTTAGCGCAAGTACTGCCAGATAGTTTCACTTGAAGTTACGTATTGTAAGTTTACAGGTGATAACGAAGTGTTGGAGTGAAAACGGTTTCTTTGTGATAGATTTTGAATGTTTCTATAGATAAGAGAATAGTCATGGAATAAAGTTGCTCGTTTATTTCTCTCTATCTATCTCTCTTCTCTCTCTCCTCTCTCTCTCTCTCTCCTCTCTCTCTCTCTCTCTCTCTCTCTCTCTCTCTCTCTCTCTCTCTCTCTCTCTCTCTCTCTCTCTCTGTCTTGAGAAAACAGGCAAAAGTATATTGCACGTAACGCGGCAGGCACGCTCGGTATAATCATATCATTTTAGCAAAAGCACTGCTTTACTGCTCTGGTGGTTATTCTTGTTGGGGAGGAATGTCATATTTTAAGAGACACTTTAATTTTTCACTTTCCTGCTTACTTGGGTGGGAGATACTTTTTTTTTTTTTTGCTATTTGCTTTATCAATTAATGAACCGTGTTTTTTGGTGTGCTAATGCTGTACTGTACAAAGTAACATTTCTTTTTCCAACCGAAATGAAAAGAACAGTACCAACAGACCCAAAAGGCGTTTGAGGAACATATTAACAAAGATAAGGGCATAGACTTAAAGCTTAAGGGGCATATCCACAAAGCAGCAAATCCAAAATACTAACTCGACCTTCATTTTCAGTTACAGAGGATTTAGTTGTTGGAGGTTTTCTTGAAATAAAGGATTGGTGTCCAGTTCACAACAATGGTAAATGAAAAAGATGAAAACCAGTGACCGGGATAGCCTAGTGGTTAGAGCTCTGAGCTCGCGATCTGACGGCCCAGTTTCGAGCCACATCTGAGGCACCCGTTCGAGGGGAATTTTTACCCTGGAGTTAATATCAGTACTGACTGCACTCCCCCTTATGTCCTTCGCATGAGACTATAGAGTAGGCCATTGTGTGCCAGTAAGAACAGATGACAAAATAAGTATTATTATTAACGCATGCACACTAATGCCCTGTTAAGATGTCATCCCCGAAGTCGGAATGCAGCTACCTTAATGGTGAGCCAAAATGGTCGCATGCAAAAACAAAAAAAGTTTTGCCATTAGAGAACTTTGGAGGTCTAAATGAGGAACAAAAATAACAGTGACCTACGGTTCTCCGATCTCAGAAGGAGAGGGAGTCAGTTTGTTTGGCTGCTGATTTAACTAGGTTGATAATTACCATTGCTTTGCTGTTTTGTGTGCCCTTGCTTTCTACGAATGTATCTCTCACTTTGGTCAGAATAGGCCTTAACTTCTCTATTATCCTCAGCTTTTATAGGCCAAGCATTGTTTTCTGTATTGCGAATTGCGAGATGTCCTTATCACACTCGTTTCCCATGGGTCTTATCTTATAATCTTCTTTTGCAATCTTTTCCTCCTTTTTTTCCTTTTTTTCTAATGTCTTATTTTCTTTGCAGTCGATGTTTTGTGTATCTGATCTATGGTTATTCTTGAATATCGAAAGCTTGTTAATGATTCTTTATGTAAAAGTAAACCTTTTGTGGATATCTCTCTCTCTCTCTCTCTCTCTCTCTCTCTCTCTCTCTCTCTCTCTCTCTCTCTCTCTCTCTCTCCTTAGTTTTATAAAGATTTTTTTCATATCGTCTTCCGTGACAGTTCATTTACATACGAAGTTTAGAGGGAACATCCATGTGTAGTTTTCTGGTTCTAAACATGGCATGTAGCATATCGAAACATGCAAAAAAACACCTTTCATCTAGTATAAATTGGTTACATTCACAAACCAGTACAACTGCTCATTAAGTACGTTTATGTGCTTAATTTTATCCTCATATGCTTTGAGGTTGAAATAGTAATTAACTTAGGTAAAAAGAATGAAGTAGCTACATGTCGTCGAAGATCTTTTTTAATTTTTTGTGCGTAAAAATTGTTTTCCGTGAAACAGCTATGATAAATCAAGAGAAAAGGCAGACTTTCTTATCACAATCTAGTCGTATTTGTGCTGATGGTCAGTGATTATGAGAATATGTCATAAATTGAATTCATTTGCAGGTTCGCAAGGACGGATGTTTTAAAAAGAATAATTTCATTTAACACAGTGGTTGTTTTTTTCATTTCACAGATTTTGCATGGTAATGTCTTAAACGTCCTTAGCAGATGGTTGGGATGTGAAGAAGATCAGAACCAGTAGTACTATCAGCGTATTCGAATTGTTAGTTACCATGCGTAGCCAGTACAGCGGAATAAGACTTCCCATACATGACGTGTCCAATGTTCCCTTTTGTCTGCCTTGGGCCTGGTGGGTGGGCGTCCTCAGACGGTCCGGAGTTCCAGAGCAGTTTCCCAGGTCCCCCCACCTCTCCTGACGCCGGCCTTGGAGGCCGTGTCTTTGATTTCACGCTGCTGAACGACTCCCCCAAGGGCAGACCCTGTCTCTTGTCATGGCGTCCCTGCGGGGACTGCGCCACTAGTGATCTGTCCTCTGAGGATGTAAGTCCTTGCCTTGCCCCTTGTCCTCACCTGGCAGTCACAGGCATGCCGTGTAGTTCTGCCCGATCCTTTGCCTGGGTCTTGTTTGTTTAGATGTTCACTGTTTGGTTCAGCCATGGCACCACGTGGGAGTTCCAGGTGGAGCGGTCTTTTTGCTTGCTGGGAAAGCTTGTCCTTGGCTAGCATCCTAACAGGCATGGACGTTGTGTGATCACTTATGTTATTTCCCCGTGTTCAGTCAATGTCCCTCCAAACCACTGTGTATCTGGAACTCCCTGGTAACATGTCATCCCGTGGAATGTGTCGGTTTTCGAGTTGTTGTTTTTCCCTGTACAACTTTGGGGAGCAGTGCCATCCATGCTTGCCTATATCCCTTAGTCTCAATCTGTTACAGGGATGCGGAGGCAGGCTTCCGCATGTTTATCGTGCATGCTTGAGCACCGTGCCGTGCAAAAGACTGTGGTGGATTTGTTCTGTTGATGTCTATTTTCATTCGTGGGGAATGGTTGTGTAGTATGCCTCCAAATAAACGTGCCTGTAGTCCGTTGTTTATTTTTGCCTGTGACAAGTGTGAACACGTTATAAACAGTATGAATTTGTCCAGACTGATTTGAACCTGCGCTCTACTTACACAAAATCAATTTCGTTAGTCGTAGCTGTGCTTGCTTATTAGTGGCATCCTATCCCTCCTCTTTTGGTTTTGTCTGCATTTTGGCATTGTGTACTAGTTTATTGCTGGACTGAAGTTTTCAGACTTGCAAGATTAGTGAATATGGAATTAGTGCCACGACAAAGATTTACGTAAGAGTGGTTGTATAATGCATGCATCCTTTTTTGCGTTCATTTTCATTGACACAGTGTCTAAGATGTTTCTTGTATGAGCATCACCATGTTATAAACTAACATGGTTCATACTAACTTACACTTGTGTTTCCTTTCTTTCTTTTTGTTGTTGTTTCTTTTTTCAGCATGCTCTTTCAGTTGATGTTTTTCTCAAGACCAAGTGAAGTTAACATCAGAAAGTACAGACACGACATGCACATTTCCGCCTCTTTAGATTTACAGTCTGGCTTACAATGGAAAAAAATCACAGTGTTGTTGTATGTTGTTTGTTCTCCAGTTCAGGGCGTTACCCTGAGGCTCATCCAATATAATGTATATTCTGGGTGAGAAGTTTGCATGGGTGGTTGTTTTCAGGTACCTCGCCATATAGACAGCCATACTTAGGCATCAGAGAATTGTTCTCCATTGATGGAGACTGAGCATCGTTATGCAGAGAGCTTGGCACGACTGAAGACAATCTCAACGTAACATTTCAAACATAATAACATGTTTATGGAGCTGCCTTGGCACTTTGCTGATATCAAAAACTGACAGAGCATTTCGCCTGAGCCAAACACCAGCTGTGCAAATATAGTAGTAACTTCAGAAGAAAGAAGTTTTTAAGTTGAACAATTAATTCAGAAATTTCCGCTCCTTCCCCTCCCCCCCCCCCCCCACCTCTCGTAATGTGCCCAGATGGAGCATGTTTGATCCCGTTGGTGTTTGTCATGTTGCTTGTTGTGTATTTGAAGCGGTGTGGCGGCGAACAAATGTGCTGGCAACTATGTTTGCTGGATTTTTTTTATTGCTTGTGTGTGTGTGCTTGTTTGCTTGATTTGAAATATCTCACTCTCTTGGATGATTTGGTATGCCGACCCAGGCGGCTGGCAGTTATAAGGAAAACTTCCTTTGACCTTCTTTGGAACCTACTGCAGGGCGTTTTCATTGAAATCTTTTTTCTATCAGTTTATTCCTTCACGTGAACGCCTTACAGGACATTGTTCTCAGAGCTGAACGGTGTCAGATGGAAGAAAAAGAGGAAATCAACAATTACCAAGGGATAAACGGACATGATGTTCTCCTTTCTAAACAAAACAAAAACAGGGAGGGAACAGGAATGACTGAGAATTGTCAGAATATCAATGGTCACCCTACCTAGGGTGATGGAACTGATTGAAACATCATCAGTAGTCTACATTTTTTCAGGCCTACATAGTGTTGACGTTTAAAACTTGTCATACAATGGTGTAAATTGTAACAGCCTCGTCAATGAATTCACGATGGAGTACTGCGTGTATGCTAACCCAAAAATACCACCACTGACAACATCCTATGTGGTGTTCATCTTCAAACCATGCCTAAAAATCTTCACGAGAGGAATGGACGACTACTGCGCTTTCCGTTTTGATCAAAAATGGCTGGCATTGCAAATCCAGCTCTGGAAGCCTCTAGAAGTCAGCTGATAGTGCATACTTTTGTTCTGCAATGGCTGGTTACAAAATAGTATGTGCCAGTAATGGTATCACACACACGCACATACACACACACAGCTTAGCATACCATTTCATCCTAAACCCTTGCCTGTTCCTTCGCTTTATATGGTGGTGTTATATGTGCGTTTGTGATGGGCAAGTAACGCTTCTTGGTACCGTGAAGTTGTATTGGCTGTAGCTCTCATGCCTCTGTTCTGGGATACCAACCACATCTATAATCTGTATGTTCTATCATATTGTATAAGACAGGGAGCCAGCAAGAGTAAGCAGAAGTAAGTATGTTTATGGTGACTATTTACTGAAAAGGAATTGCCATGGCTTTCCTGGATTTAAAAAAAACCGCCTTTTGGGCTTTTCATGTGATAGTGCATTTTCTTTCAACTTTTATCAGAAGGGATCTTTTTATTTTGTGTTTTCTGCTCTTCAATTTTGATTCTGCTTTTGTGTTCTCTAAAAAACAAATTGTGGTATTGTTTAGAGTGTGAACTTGCCCCTCAAATGGGGATGTGCCTTTTTTTCCTTTTATTTCCTACTTCATTTCTTCTTTTAGATAGTTACTATTTAAAAAATATACGAAACAGGTGCTAATATTAAAGTTGTCTGTGAAACAGTAATAATTCATATTAGCACGAATGAATTGTCACTTACAATCATGAAGTAGTGTGCGGTTATAACTTTAAAAATGTATTGTCATTGCTATTTGAAATCATAGCTTTGGCTGCTAATGATATTGAGGATGATTAGAATTATGCTGCTGATGTTTGTTTGTTTTCTTTTGTTGTTGTTGACTTCTATTCATACGAATTTGCTAAAAACTTGTTTTGCGTGAAATGTATTCTTCAGTAACAGAACATGACATTTTCTCTCCTCTGTCTGTCTGTCTGTCTGTCTGTCTGTCTGTCTGTCTGTCTGTCTGTCTGTCTGTCTCTCTCTCTCTCTCTCTCTCTCTCTCTCTCTCTCTCTCTCTATCTATCTATCTATCTATCTATCTATCTCTCTCTCCATCTCTCTTTCTCCCTTTCTCTCTCTGTCCTAGGAAAGCGAGTGCAACCCTGACCCGGTGGTGACACTGGACCTGAAGTCGTTGACGCACAACAGTGTTGGAGACAGGAGTCACAGTTGTCCCACCTCCTACCAGTGCTCGGGAACGTGACCCCCACCCTCGCCTTCCCTCTAACCTTTCTCGTGTGTGGGTGAAGACTAACGGTGGGGAGGAACTATCACTATACCTGTCTCTCAGTCAGTTCAACCACAGCACTTTTTCAGCCAGGCTATTTCAGCTCTTCAGCTTAAATAGGTAGCAAAACGCGGACCCACAACCGTTGTGAAATCAGTTTGGAGCACTATACTACAGTATCTTGGTTTTAAAGGGGGAAATGACTTTTCGAAAAAAAATCATCGAATCTGACTAATTTTCTCAGTGTGAAACTCCTAACATCAGACTTTGTTGTGGTGTGTTAATACTCTACACTCTTAAGTTGTGTCACAATATAAATAAGTCAGAATTACTCTTCTAGCTTTCTTGACCTGGAGTACAAACAGTGAAGGAAAAAATCTTTTTTCTCGTGGTATGCAAAATACTCAGTGTTGAACTTTCAGCTCCGTATCTGAGTATCAAGTCTTCTACTGACGGGTGTGTGCGTCTGCCGAAGATCGATCTTCATCTTCTCACAAACGGGTTCTTGAAGCAAGACATCTATCTCTAGTGTTTGTTTGACGGGTTCTGTGTGGCGTTTTGGTTGAAATTTCAATAATATGTGGTTGTTTATTTTGATGTTCATTTTGTAAATAGTTTCAGTTCGGTTTTGACTTGCTTGTAAGTACTGCGCGTGTCTACGTCTGTATTTATTCGTGGGTTTGTAGGGGAGTTTTTGTTGTTGTTGTTTTAATTTGTTATTGTTGCCTCGTCTTCCGCGTCCTTTCATTATCGTTTTGTCTCACGCTGCTCAGCCCACACACAGCAAGCTACACCCAGGCTTGGTCTGTCGCAGTCCCTAGATTCAGCAGTTTACAGAGGTGTATGGGTAGGCTTCTGTGACCTTGCTTGTGCTCCTTTCTCAAAGTGCACCTTTCCTCTAGCAGTAAGTACCGTAAGCTGAAGACCATTGTGTAGGTTCATATGAAGTCATTTCAACAGCTGTCTTTATGTATGGACCCGTGGCTTGACGGTGGAATGGTTGGGATAATTAGTAATGCACTGGAGGTTTTAGTTAGTGTAAATGTACCCACACACACACGTACAGGCAGATCTAGAAATCGCTAATGCCTAAACATACATGCACACGCTCTCGCACGCGCATGCGAGCACACAAGTCAAAGCGGGAAGTATTTCTGCGAGAACTTTAATACGCAGACTGACTATCTCAAAAGGCGCAAATAAAAATAGAATTGTATCAAGATGCAAAAGTTGAAGATGTATTGTGAAATTAAACCCAGAAGTGGATGCTTTTGTAATTTAAAAAAAAAGTTAAACGCACAGAGAGATGGAGGCATAACGTCTGTTTGTATAAACCTCTGTTGTCAAAACACTTGCTTTCTGTTCAAATTCGAGGTATGGAAGTTGTTTTCAATGAAACTTATCAGAAAAACTCCATAATAAGGCACGTCAGCTTCTAGTCTGGCTGTTGCTGGCAAAGGAGATAGTCAGTCACTGCATTGATAATCAACCATGCAACAGATCAGAAACATATCTAGCAAAGCTAATAACAGATGATCAAGGACTATGGTGACGATCATCTTTTGTTTGAAATTGTTTGAAGTCAGATGTAATTGTCCGTGCTCAACGTTTGCAATCTCCTTCTTTTGCATCAGATAATTCTCCTTTCTTTCTTAATGTTCTGCTGATATACTGACGTACTCCGGCATGTATGAAAGCAGAGGATGATAGTGAAACTGAATGTCAGGGAGCCTATGCCTGACTGTTTGCCGCAGTCTGTCTTCATGGTATAAACTGGGCATTAAGCTTTCTGCTACAGTCACTAAGACGTAAATGATTTATAATCTCAACAACTGCTACAGCAGCAAAAGACACTTTGTTTGCAGTTGACAAATCAGCATGCTCGTTACCTTCCGAGTGGATATAAATATGTATGATTATGTATGTCACGTATCGTGTGCATTTGTGTTTCATTGTTTACACAGTTTTACTGCTATTATTTTCTTGTGCATTTCTATAGCTTTTAGTTTGCAGATCTCTCTCTCTCTCTCTCTCTCTCTCTCTCTCTCTCTCTCTCTCTCTCTCTCTCTCTCTCTCTCTCTCTCTCTCTCTCTGTGTGTGCATCAGTGTGCATTGCAAAACTAGTGTGTTTCATTCTCATTTCTGAGTAAAATCACACCAATGGATGTCCACCATCAATAAATTGGTTGTCTAAAATAAGCCCTACCTGACCAGAGTGCAAAATAATGTTCATAGTCGTCTCGTGTTCAACTCTGTCAAAAAAATGCTCAGTTTTAGAAGTCTTCAAAGGTTTCGTGGTTCTTTGTGAACTGGTTCTGTGATCTATCAGTGCAGTAGGTCTGGAAGTTGTAGCGATTCTTGTCATACACAACTCTAAGGAGTATTTCGAAGTTCAGTGACTTTTGAAGCTGTTTAGATGGTCCAAGCTTTCGTTATAGCCAAATGTAATCAGTGATACTGACAAACCAAATTTTTGGTGCTCCAGACCATGTTCAAATGTGAAATCGTTGATAATATTTCTTCTTCTTTTTCTTCGAATGCTCAGACAGCAACTACTGTTTTCTGTCATATAAGCAAAAATGCGTTGTGCTGCCGTTAAGCGCCTGGCGCATCCAACTTCGGCACGGGAAAACCTGTTATCTGTTTAAGTCTCTTTGGAAAAAGGCCAAGAATGCAGAAAATAGACAATGGGCAACAGGAAGTAAAGGAACAAGGCAGAAACAAAGAAAGGGATAGAATAGTGGGAATTCCTAGCACAGATTTTCCAGGTGTGGATACTATTTGTACTGAGCCCCAACCCCCTCCCCCAGGGCATCATCACGGGGGAAGTATTCATAAATAATGGCCTTGGTAAACCCTGTTGAGACTTAAAAAAAGAACACAGGTGTAATGCATCACTTCAAGCCAACTGTAATGTAAGGGCATCATCATGTCTACTGACGTAGAGCATTGTGCACACAGCCTGTTAGGACATGAATTAAAACGCACATAAATCGTCCGTATGTCATGCAGCGTTGTGGGGTTTTCCCTTGATAAACACATAAACATTTTCCCAGCATGAACTGAGTTTTACCATGTTTGTTCAATGAAACCATAAGATTTGCTTTTTTTTCCTTCAGAAGGTTGAAACTCTAAAAACCAGTTATAGCTCTGAGATTAGCCATTGCTATTATTCTCTCTCTCTCTCTCTCTCTCTCTCTCTCTCTCTCTCTCTCTCTCTCTCTCTCTCTCTCTCTCTCTCTCTCTCCTCTCTCTCTCTCTCTCTCTCTCGATGGATTATGTGTATCAGAAATGAAGCACTACATAACAAGAGGATGATTCTTTTAACAAAAATACAATACTAGTTTTATTAGTTGAGACAAATAAACCATTTTATGGAGAGAGAGAGAGAGAGAGAGAGAGAGAGAGAGAGAGAGAGAGATCAAAGGCACATAAAAAGCCCCAACAAAAACAGATTGTACAGAACGTTGGCTTTCAAATACGCTTTTTTAATCGTATCTCGTTACTGCATTCATCATGATGATTATTCGTTTGTATCAAATCATCTTTTATGCAAACTTTCTTGTGTGTGGATACTGTTAAGAAAATTTGTTACATTGCCTGTGATTCCATGTTCACTGATGTTTCCTGATGAGAAACGGGAAGTGTTGTGCATTGGGGGATGGGTGTGTGTGTGTGACTGTGTGTTTTCACCCCCTCATCATGTCTGATAACGATGCATGAAGCGGAGGATGTGGTCTCTATATCTGTTTGACTGTATTCCACAAGTGCTGAAAAATTCACAACAAAGGCGACCGAGTTTTGAATGATGCCAGCCTGTGTAATGATGTTACCTGCACAAGTTTTTGTTGGAATGTTGCTACGGAGATGTCATGAAGTATTCAAACTTTCTTGCAAAATACTTACAGCCATCCATGTTCATCTACAGCCATTGTGTTGTGAGGGTTTTCCACTTGTGCGTTTAAACTTGCAGGAAAGAGAAGTTGTACTCAGAATTAATTTATACAATACATATTCAAGCAATAACAAGTTTTAGCCGCTCTTACAGAATAGCATAACAAAACAGCCTAGATGAGAGTATTGTACCTATTATAATGATAAAGCAAACACTGCATACTTTATCATATTTCATGAAGTTCACCAAAAGAAAAAATAGCGTTGCAAATAATGAAGGGGACATTTACACAGCTCATAATCATAGATATCTTTGTCCTGTTATATAGGCATACTTACAGAACCTGACACACGAAACGGCTATCATCCACCAGCATGCATGAATGAGACACCAAAAACCTCTTACCACTGTCGTATTAATGCATTTGAATATAACGACTGATTTTCGAAAGACTACAGAAGTTTGGAAATGTGTTATAACTAATAGTTTGAACCGTTTTTCTTTTTTGCTTGTGACCATGTACCGTCTGACAATTATGAGCAGAAATGAATATCTTTTCAGACGACTTGTTCTGAAAGCTTTCGTCTCTGGAGACAGTACCATGTAATCCATAAGGTGGAAAGTTTGTGACTAGTAGAATAGAAAATCGTTGACTCAAGGGAGCTAAATCCCACCCTCGAACTTTAGTATGTCTGGCTCTCATAACCTGTTGTGGACCCGGCTTGTGTCTGCTTTCTGCCCAAGAAAAGCCAAATACACCTGAAGGCATGACCCAGCATAGGAGAGTTAGTGTGTTCACAATGTATAAATATGTGTTATCAAGGCCTGAGACATTCTAGATGAGACGAAAGTACTAGGTGTATGATCTACCACAGCCTTTCTGTCTAAATATTAAGTCTTCAGAAATTGAGACTACAGCTATGCATTACTAAGCGTACCCAACCGCAAAATATCGATACCACACATTTCAAGTTAGTGAGTCCATAGATTACAAACTATGGAGTTTATTTATTTCAAACTCTTCAGTTGACATATCAAGTTATACAAATTACACACCTCAAAATAAACTGTTGATTGTATACATTCCAAAGCATGGGCTTATTCATCCCAATAGGTCTTGTTTTTACATTCCAAAAATATGATGTTGAATTCACACATTCCAAACCATTTCATCGACCATAGATTTTTTCATCGCTGCATTAATGATCATACATTAAAGAACGATCTTCCATTCATACTGTCCACCATGGATATCCCTAACTGTTCTGTTTACAAACTCACACTCTAATCAAACCTACACACCCCAGACTGTTCAGATTCTCTTGTCCTAGATTTTAGCGTAAGCAGCTAAAACTGTCGACAGCATCAAAATTTACACCTAGGTTATTCAGGTTAAAGCACTGAGCTAGCCATCTCAGATGGCAAGTAGGAAGAGAGTTTAAATGCACTAATACAATTTCACGTCTAAGCAAGTGCAAAAAAATTACCGAACTTTCAAAATCAAATGCATACGCGCAAAAACGTTTGCTGGCCGGCTTAAAAACATCAAACGCGAACGATTCAAACTTTAACACTTTACCCAATTCCAACAGGTAAAACTGTGGAGTTTATATGTCTCATCTAACCAATTAGCTCAAACTCAGTATATAAAACATGGTATTGAACTTTGAAAGCTTCATTTTCTTTGTAGTCTAATCTGCTAAAGCAAAGAAGCATGCTTTAAATTACTTGCTTCACATAGATCAGATAACTGGTATGCAGTTCAGTCAAACTTCAGAGCATATATAACTCTTGGTTGAAGTATTTTCCGAGCAAAAATTTAAAAGTGAAACTGGTCATTCACCCTCAAAATTCGCTTGTTCTCGTGGATGCTACAGCAGCCAAAGTTACAGTCTTTTTATTCACATAAAGCTTGTGTCATTTGTTTTCATTGTCACAAATACTAGATAAGCAGCAGCACACCATTGTTCAAAGTGTTGCAGACAATGTCAGGTAGATTTTCCGGCCAAAAAATAAAGTTCTTGGCAAAATCATATAGATTTTCCGGTCAAAAAGAAAACAATTTGTAAAGCATGCGAACATGAAACTCTTTCTCAGGTGAAAACGGTATTTTTGTATAGCTTTCTTCTTCCCTGTCTAGACACGCCACAAGGGATTAAACCAATTTTCAATTTAAAAAAAAAAAAAAGCCAACACACATAGTCGCAAATACAAGAATCTAGCTTTCAGGTACAAATTTATAGTCAATGTATATTAATAAATCCAGTTGTTTCCTTACAGCTGGCTGTGTATGTAAGAGAGAGAGAGAGAGAGAGAGAGAGAGAGAGAGAGGAGGAGAGAGAGAGAGATGAGTGTTCAGGATGACAGTTCAGGATGACAGCAATCATAGCTAAAAACACGCAGTGAGAAGGAACGTCTTGAGCTTGTCAGCCTTTACCTTTTCATGCTTTCAACTTGCCCCTTTTATAACCAACCTCTTTATACCACGCGCTGGTAGAACTCTGTATCTCTCTGTATGTGCAGAACGTAGCCATTAGTTTGGTATGAGGAGTAACTTGAAACTGTTCCGAGTGACTTTTCTTACTGATCACGATTGTATAAGAAGCTTCCTCCTGGCGATAACAAGATAAAAAATAATCATAATAAAAAGATAAGGGGGCTTTACCGTTTGTTCTGTAATAGTCTTGCATCAACTGCTTGAAGTATTGGTTCACAGTCTTTCATTTATGTTATCTCTGTTTTGGCATTCTGTCTTTTTTTCTGTTTTCGCTTGTGTGTGGATGGGAAATCAGTGTGTAGGATATTTCTTGTCAACATTTGCTTTTAATTCAGAGTGGTTGTCTCTGTCGTTTTGGAGTTTGGCCAGTACTTGTGTTTTCTTTCAGTTTGTGTGTTCCACGAACTCTGAATTCATCATTGATTTTATTTGATGGTGTTTGTTCTGTTTTTTTATTCATGAAATAAGATCAGTGTGATAACTATTGTGTTATCTTTAAGATGTGAAACGTCTTGCAAATTGTTTCGATGTTCTGGATTTTCAAATAATGTTGTTGATCTGAAGTTGTGAGATTATGCAAACTAGAATGTGATGTATATCACTTATAATCACCATTACATGTTTGAGGACTTCCATGATTGTGAATACAGAAACCTTGTGACTTGTTCATTCTGTATTATTCCATGTTCATGTCGTTTCATTCTTTCTTGTCACTAACTTGCTTTCTCTATTTATCTTTCAGAACTACGTGTGGGTTTAAAAACTTTTTAAAAAAACACGTTCCGTTTGAATTCTTTGCTATAGCTGTATAGTTTGGGGAATACTTTCCTTTTTGGCCTTTTGATCTTTCTAGATGTGTGACAAAGACTCTATCGTGTGAGATGTGCTAGATTTATCGTCAACATATGTCTTTCTTATCATTCTTTCAACATTTTATTGCTGTTTGTTTAATACTTTGTCGTTTTCTTCTTTGTTAAAGTGCCATTTTATCAGTAAATTTGAAAGAAAAAGGTCTGAATCGCTCTCTGCTGGCACAGCAACATGTGAACTTATTTCAGATGTGTCTGCATCTCTTGGGTTTGCATTTGGATTTCTTTCCGGTTTATCTGCACATTTCTCGTAGGATGCTGGGTTTGTTTCTGTTTGTACTTTTCGATGGAATTATTTGCTTTGCATTTCAGAGCGTTAGGCGTGCTTTCTGTGGACTTTGAACAGTTCCCTAGATTTTAGCGGTGTGTGATTATCCATTCCTTTATACTGAACATTCCAAGTGTTTTTTTTGTACAGACGTCTTGTGATATTCTTCTTGGCATATTTCATTTGTTCTTGATCTTTTCAACAACAAAAAAGTTTTACGCAACTGATGTTAGCATTACAAAATAACTGACGCATATTTGCAAAGAACCCCTTGTTCAAATGGTCGTTAACAAGAGACGAACTTGACATTTAGAGGAAAACAGGTGTGATAAGTTACATAGCATACAAACTATTATAGCACAAGAAATGGTCATAATACCAGATTGTTTGTTAGAGCACACACTAGAAGTTTACTTTCAACTCGAAAATACAGGATATGATAATGATACATATTATTGGGGGGGAAGCGCAAAATGCGCCATTTTTGTTTAGTGCATGTGCTATACTTCCAAAATAAAGGATGATATCAAAATACATTTCATAAAGTATGTCCTGCACTAACTAATTTATTAGTTCTTCAAGTAGCGGAAATAAACATCATCCATGGTTGTAAGGGCTGTGTCAGACGCTCATTCCATCTTTTGAATAATATCTTCTTGATGAATGAATAATGTTGACAGTTTTCTGGATATAGAGAATTCGTTGGCTCTGAAAAAGTTGGTTTGAATTTTCTTGCTTTCAATGGGCGCCTGCGTACATGCAGAGGTATACATGTGTGATCCAGTATAATGTAGACACTTCAGCTACTTTGGATTTTTTTAAATAGAAAAGTGGATATTCACACATATAGAAATGATAAGAACAGTCTTTTAAGAGCCTGCGAAATAAGTTGTTCTCTCTCTCTCTCTCATCTAACCTCTCTCTCTACTCTGCAATCTCTCTCTCTCTCTCTCTCTCTCTCTCTCTTCTCTATCATCTATCTATATCTATCTATCTTCTGTCTGTCTGTCTGTCTGTCTGTCTGTCTGTCTGCCTATCTTTATCTATCTATCTGTCTGTCTGTCTATCTATCGGTCTAACTCATGTGATGTTATCTCCAAATAAATGTATTCTGCACGGTGTCTACCATTCTAGCAAAATATTTTTGTTCTTGGGAAATACCATTCGAAACATTCATAAGTCTGCTGAAGTCATGTGCGCTTACGTATACATTCCAAAATTGCAATGTTTTTTGGTGAAATCGATACGAAACAAAGTATTGGCATCCCATGGCAAAGATGTGATCAGTTTTTGGCTGCCTGCTTGCAGTAGAGCTGCTTCGTGCAAAGCTATGATCAGCAAGCATTGATTTCACATTAAACTGATCAGTTGCACCATTCAAATTTGGATTCCTGTCTTCAACAACAAAAATTTATCAGATTGAAATGTGGTCACAGATCGTGGATATATGTTTGGCATATGTATTTAACTTTTTTCAGAAGACTTCACGTTTTAGTGTCACAAATAACTACTGCAGCATATGGACTAATGATTCTTGAAAGGCGCCAACTGACGGCTGATGCAAAACTGTCTCTATCTAATTGCTGAACTGCTTCACAAATGGTTGTCCTGTGATGTGCTTTTCTTTTTCTGTGGGTTTTTTTTCAATGTAAGAAGAACATGGTTCCGATTTAAGATGGCGTTCATGTCTGTAGACAATATTTCTGGTTTTCTTACGAATAAATTTTAACTGTAAAGCAAACATTCTTAAGATACGTGGAAAGAGAATTAAACACAGATGAATGTGAATTTGCTTTCTAAGTTTTTACTGAAGGGAAAACTATAAAGCTTACTCTGAACCAAATTTGCATTCCAAAACTGGGCAAAATAAAACCATGATGACTGGTAGCAAAATTTAACCCCCTCCCCCCCAAAAAAAACAACAACAACCCAACAATAACCCAAAAAAAAAGCAACAATAATCAGCAAAGAATCTCTTGATTCAGAACAACAGAACTGTTCTACTTTCCTGAACACAATACGCACCAGCTATGGTTACTGCTCACACATTTTCAAACATACACTACGCATTCCATTTCCCCAGAAATTGGGAAAAAAGGAGATTCGTTAATATGGCTCCAACTTCTTCTTCTTCTTCTCCAACCCCATGGCATCTATCCCCTTTGTTAGTAGACAGAGACTTTGTCACGAGGCAGGATCATGTGAACAGAGTGATGATGGACGATGAAGGTGATGATGATGACGACGATGATGATGAAGAAGAGTGAGTGTTGCCAGAAGGCGGGTGGGGCACTTCCATTCCAACAGGGGCTTCCAGGGTGCAGAGGAGATCATCACAATCTCCCAGACAGAGGTGGTACTGTGGATATTATGTGTTTGGATTGTTACCCCCTTCCTCCTCCTCCTCCTCCCCAACCCCTCCTGTTTCCACCTTCTCCACTCTTTCTTTTTTTTTTCCCGTTCACCTTCCTTTCCCTTGCTCACCTCCTTCCCTCCCTCCCTATCTCCCTCCCTCTGTGTCACGTGCGTATGTCACCTGTTGTTATTTTCCCCGGTTCACCCATTTTCATGGATCGCCACTTGTGTACAGTTTTCATTTCTCTGTAGGAAATAAACTCTTTTTCCACACTTCATTCGGTCTGTGTTCAGTGTGACTCTGGTATGGAGGAGAAAAGTACAAGTGCAAGTATGTGTGTGTGCACGCGCGCGTGCGTGTATGTGTATATATATATATATATGTGTGTGTGTGTGTGCCTGTCTGTCTGTCTGTCTGTCTGTCCTTTCTGTACATGTGCCTTTGTCTGCTGGCGCAGTGGTTCGTGTATTAAGCTTGTAGATCGTGTTCATAATCATAGTGTTACACCTAAAGCTTTTCTTCGTTAAACCTCATAGATAGGTTAAAATTAGTGCGCATAGAAATCAAGTGCGTGTGTGCGCTCCCACAGGATCACACACATGGAACACACATACACACACACACACACACACACACACACACACGTACGCACATGCAATCAGGGTTATGCTCCTACACACGCATGGACATAGTTATGTATACACGAATCCCCATTCCCACATTCATAAACAAAAGCAAAAACTCGGGGTTTTTTGGGTTGGGTTTTTTGTTTGTTTGTTTGCTATAATTTATGTTCCAACTCTAAATTATTTGATTCTAGCCTAGTTGTAATTATCTTCAATTTATGACGCTGTCTGACGTCAATATCATTGTGATCACCATACAACATATCATCATCATCATCATCATCATCATCACTACATACTAGTGTATGCTTGATTTGAATAGCTGACAGTAGACGTGGCACAAGACCGGCAGGACAGGAAGCAAATCCAGTTGATTTTCCTTTACAGCAGCATTTTAAAGGTATTCCTGTGTGGGGTGGTTTTTTTTTCAAAATTGAAGGATGTAATAAAGGGAGAAAAGGTAGTTTTGCCAATTTGTTGTAATAAATTTCATAAGCAACACTAGTACCAGCGAGCATTCCCCCCCCCCCAAAAAAAGACAGTCAAAGGGAAATAACACGTTCTCAAATGCAAAACAAAACATTACAATTTATATCCCTTGTATGAAGGTGGGAGCTGGATGGGCTTATATCCATTAACATTGGGTTTTTTCCTTTAATGACAGACAATTTAAATTTTTTAAAAACAAAAACAAAAAACCCTGTGACTATTTCCAACAAATATGATGAATGTCGTTTTTCAAGAGGAATCTGTCGATCTGTCTGGATTTGTTTTTTGGTTTGTTTGGAGAAGGGGGGGGGGGGGGGTGTTACACTTCTCGAAGATTCAGCACTTTCGAAAAAAAGCAACCAGACTTTCTGAATGATAATTATCAAGGTGATGTATAAACTCTTATCTAGATCCTTGATGACAGTGATATATTCTAAAGATGCTAGGTGACAAGTGAAACTCAAATTCTAGAGTGCGGAGGGGTGGGAGGAGGGGGGAAGTTGGGGGGGGAGGGGTTCACTCAAAGTATGCCTGAATCTTCCTCAACGAAGTGATTTCTTGTCGTGACAGTATATCATGATATTGTTCTTAAGCATAATAGAAAGAAGCAATCGTGAAAGTAGTAGTTGCAGCAGCAGTACTAGCTAGTAGTAGTAGTAGTCGTGGTGGTGGTGGAAGTAGTAGTAGTAGTAGTTAGCGGTGGCATTAGTAGTATAAGTAGCTCAATTTCAGCAGTGGCGTGGTGTTAGCAACTGTAGTAGTAATAATAATAATGATAATAAATTGAATTTATATAGCGCTATAACTTGCAGAGACAAATCAAAGTAGAAGTAGCAATGAAAACAAAATCCGCCCTTTAATGAAACTCAGATGTCCTTACAAAGTCTTTCTACCCAATCAGAGATGCAGAAATATCGGTGTGCATCTGTGATAATATGTTCATCCACAGTTTCTGCTGAGGGGTCAAAGGGTTATTGATCATGCGCAGTGGACTTCCGATCTCCAGCAGTCTGTGACTGCCACCTGTCCACGGCAGCCATGTTGTTCCGTTTACGGGTGACGGAGAAGGGTTTCTGTGGAGACAAAAGACATCCACTGTTGATATCTTTGTTCACACTCTAAGTTTAAACGAGATGCAACGTTGCTAAGAAAGGCCAATCAGAAAGACGAATCAAACTACACTTTTAAATTATTTATCATGTCGATAAAATGAGTCTCAGGATCTGTATCTCAAATAAGTTGACAAGAACAAATGGAACAGCAAATTAAAGACCACTAAAAATATATATAAATTAGTAGGGAGAAAAAGTAGGCAACCAATGAAAATAATATAATCTATGGAAAGTAATTCACCAGCATACCAATATCTGTGGGGGAAAACTAATAGCTTACTCCAGCATCCTGTAAAAAAAAAAAAAAGCAGGACAAACAAACAAGCAGTGGAAAACAACAACTCAGCAAAACCACAACTTGAAGGAGAAATCAGCAACCTTGACAGTAAAGCAGCAAACCAGCACCGTGGTCTTACCCATATTTGGCAAAATTGGACCACATGGTCATGACGTCACGAGACATGCGAATGTCGTCATCTGTCCAGCTGGTGACGTAGTTGGGGAAAACCTGGACGTCGGCTACAGGGGCACCGCACACGTAAGGTATTTCGTCTGTATGCTGGGCTCCTGTGTCACCCACACATACACGTAGGCTATACAACTGAATACCTTTTTTTCTTCTTTTTTTTAGCTGGGAAGTTTGAGTCTGTTTTCTTTGATTATATTAGAGTCCCAGCGGTTTTATCTAATTTAGAGTCTGCATCAACCAGCCGCCACTGCCCAGTAGCTCTCTCTCTGGCATTACATTACCACAAGTCGAAAATTTAGAATAATAGTTCAAGACTGATTTTGACTCTTTTAATTCGACGATAATTGACTATACTGCGCTTATTTTGTGTTTTACATCTAGTCCCCATGAGCATGCGCTTTTGTAAATTCCTGTCCCCATGAACATGCGCTTTTGTAAATTCTGTCATCTGTCTCCACTGGCACACCATGGCCTTCTGTTCCAAAGGCGGAACAGGTTTTAACGTGTGCGCTAGATGTCCTGTGTGCGTTCACAAGGGAACCTAGGTTTATTGTTTCGTTCGAAGGACTTTGGTTGTTTTAGAGTCCCAGTGGAGTTATCCGATTGTGGGACTGTTTCAACCAACCACAACTACCAAGCAGGTCTCTCGAGCACTACATCACCGAAGTTAAGAAGAAGTTTTAGGCAAAGAGAACATGTCTAAAATAACGGAATCACGAGTTCTTCTGCTGACTTGTCATGAAAAAACAACAAATAACTTGAGAGAAAAAAAATAAACCAAAACAAAGCAAAACCTTTCCAGGTAGGCATTAGTTTGTTACAAACAGCGAGAAGAAGCAAACCTTTCCAGTAAGGCGGTAATTTGGGGGGGGGGGGGGGGCAACAAACAAACAAGTCCTTCTAAGCAGAAATTAGAAAAGGAGGCAACAACAACAACAAATCAACCTTTCCACGGAGGGACTTGTCTGTTGGCGGACTTGTAGACAAACTGGTACAGGTACTGTGGCTGTGTGCTGTGCAGTGTGGCCAAGGTCAGTTCCAGCAGCATGGGAGTAGAGAACACCAAATCTGTCTTCAGCTGTGACAGTAACACACACACACACACACACACGCACGCACGCACACACAAACACACACACACGTACTCGCACGCACGCGCACGCACGCACACACACACACACACAAAACACATACACACACAATCACACACACATACACACACACATACACCACACATACACACATACACACACTCATCACACACACACATACACACACACACACACGCGGCGCGCGCGCGCGCCGTACTCACACCACACACACACACACACACACACACACAGAATCTTATCCTGACGCTTCAGCATATTATTTTTAACTTGTTTATAACCCTCATGATTTCTGTCTCGCTTATATTAGCATTTTTTTTTCTTCTCAAAACTGTTCACACCACAGAAAGACATTTTTATTTCAAGTTACCTCCACCATTATGAAATCGACTTCAGTTCCGCAATGGAGCGGTCTGTTAACACGATTTACCTATTCTTTTGGGGAAAATGTTCCTCACAATCTTTAGTTGCTGCTTTGTAATTTCAATCAAAAAGCAGTAGAAAATCAAAGACAATCCACGACTGGAGTGAAATGAAAAACGTTCAGGAGTTCTTACATGAGTGTGGTGGTGGTGGTGGTGGTGGTGTGTATTAGTGCGCGTGCGTGCGTACATGTGTGCGTGCATGCATGCACATCAACGAGCAAACATGCGTGTGGATGTTTATCTGTTCTACAGGCTTGTTAAAGCACACGCGTGAAGAAGAAAGAAAGCTATTTCACAGGCAGCGCACGATACCTGGATGAAAGCTTGCCGCAGCATCTTGGGATCAGTGATGTTAGGAGTGGTGACGTAAGCGTCGACGACTTGCGTTATGACGTCATCGACATCTAGCGTCAGAGAGGGATGCTGAAGAAGGAGCCTGCACGTGGCCTCAGCTTGCCTCCGGAATTCCGCCATCGTAAAACCATCGTCGCCAGGATCTGAAGAAAAAAAATTGAAAAGGGTGTCTTCATCTTCAGTGTTCCTTTTGTTGTGTTTTGTTATTGCCGTATGTTTGTTTGATTGTATTCTTCTTTTCTTTGAAGGAAGGGGACGTTTTGCTTCGCTAGGATCTTTTCTCTGCCGGAAGGAGGAAAGAGAGAGAGGGGGGGGGGGGGGGGGGGGTGAAGAGGGAGGGGAAGGAGGAAGGGTTGAAGAGAGAGGGAGGGGAAAAGGAGGGAGGGTGAAGAGGGAGAGAGAGGGGGAGGAAGGGGGTGAAGAGGGACAGACAGACAGACAGAGAAAAGATGGGGGCCGGGGAGGGTGGTGGGGGAAAGGTGGTCAAAGAGATAAAAGCATGCAGGCAGGCATGCAGGGAGGCAGGCAGGGAGGAGGGAAGGGAGGGGTGGGGGGCACCTGACCTTGCAGACCAAAAGCTGCCTCGTGGTGGTTGAAGCCCCGGATGATGGGCACGTCATTGAAGGCGTGGTGACGTAACAGGTTGTCAGGGGTCCCGGCAAACACGCCCCTCTCTCCGAAGGTCGGCTCCGCGATAGGTTTGAACACCTGCATGTGTGTAGCCGCCTGCAACACACACACACACAAAACAAAAACACAGAAAAGACAGACATTGCCTGGCACTGTCGCTTTCTTTCTTCTCTTTTATTCTCTTATTTCGAGGATAGTGGAATAAGCACTCATGTGCTTTCTTTTTTTGCATCCAGTCCCCCGTGTGTATGCAGTTTTGTAAATTTTGTCATCCGTTCCCACCGGCACACAATGGCCTACTCTTCCGAAAAGCGGAACGGGTTTTAACGTGTGCGCAAGATGTTCTGCGTGCGTTCGCACACGGGACCTCGGTTTATAGTCTAAGACTTTGGGGGAGAGTGGAGACTGCACTGATGTTAACTCCAGAGGAAACAAATCCTCTTGAACGGGAATCGAACCCAGGTTGCGAGCGGATCGCGAGTGCATCACGCTAACCACCAGGCTACCCCGTCCCCCCAGAAATAATCTTCAGAAATTGACTAGTTTTAGGAGGGCCCTCGGGCCCAAGTGGGATGACTTGGCGGTAATCACAGTCCCTCAAGCGGATGACTTGGCTGGGGACTGTGATATAATAATATCAAACTAAAAAAAGAAACAAAAGGGACAGATTGAATGGGTGGGTAGGTAGGTGGGTGGGGTGGGTGGCTGAGTGGATTGGGTGATTGGGACGGATGTGTGGGTGTATTTAGTAAGTTGATTGATGATTGTTGGGGTGGGTGGTTGGGTGGGCGAGTGGGTGGATGGATGGTTTATGGTTGATTGTTTGGGTGGGTAGGTGGGTGGTCGGATGGTTGGGTGGTGGATTGATTGATTGATTGACTGATTGATGGATGGTTGGTTAGTTGGTTGAGACAAAACAGCGTTCAAATCCCACTGATGATATTGGTGGCTGGTCCAGCAGAGAAAGAACGAAGAGGAATACAATGGTCTCCTACCTGGTTGACCTCGCCCCAGACACACACACGTACACAGTGCATGAACCTTTCAGTGCAGTGCCCCCCCCACCCCCCCCCCCCCCCCCCCACCCCCCAAACCCCGTGATTCCTCCAGTAACTAGTTATGGAATCAAGGAGGAAATTTTTTTTCAAAATCAGCATCTCCTTCCCACCCTGGTGTGGCTCATGTGGTTGGTTCTGACATTACCTTTCTGTTGTGTGTGTGTGTGTGTGTGTGTGTGTGTGTGTGTGTTGTTGTTGTCTGTGTCTGTCTGTCTGTTGTCTGCTCTCGTCTTCTCTCTGTCTCTCTTCTCTCTCTCTCTCTCTCTATCTATCTATCTCTATCTATCTATCTCTATCTATCTATCTATCTATCTATCTATCTATCTATTATTGTATCTCTCCCATCTCTGTTTCTCTGTGTATCAGCCTGCTTCTACGTCTCTGAGTCTGACTCACTCTATGTCTCTGTCTGTCTGTCTGTCTGTCTGTCTGTCTGTCTGTCTGTCTGTCTGTCTGTCTGTCTGTCTTTCGATCTTTCTGAGGGCTGGATGTTTAAAAAAACACACACCACCAACAGCAACAACCAAGTCTTGTGCTTATTCTATTACCCTCAGAAAATAAAATTTCGTTATTGTTATCTATCTGTCTAACTGTCTGTCTGTCTGTCTGTCTCTGTCTGTCTGTCTGTCTGTCTCTCTCTCTCTCTCTCTCTCTCTCTCTCTCTCTCTCTCCTCTCTCTCTCTCTCCACACCACTCCCTCTCTCTCTCTCTCTCTCTCTCTCTCTCTCTCCCTCCCCCCCCCCCCCCCTCCCCCCCCCCCAGCCCCCTCCCATCTAACACCATCTACTAACCTACAGCCTCCTTAGTCACAGCTGGACACTGGTCACTAACTTCCCCCCCCCCACCCTACCCACCCCCCCCCACACCCACCCCACTCCCCTCCCCATCCTCCTCCAGCAAAAAAAAGCACCCACCCTCCTGGCGTCACTGGCTCCGCGGATGTGCTGAACATCCCTTATCCTCAGACACTCCAGCAGACGAGAGGAGTCGGTGGCGTCACAGCCCAGGTACTTGCCCAGCTGCACGGCCTGCTGCCTGGGGTCTGGCGGCACCCCGGGGTAGCTCATGGCGAAATCGCTGAAGGAGGACCCGCTCTCTGCTATGGCTTTGTGGAACAGCCCTGAGGTGGACAGAGGACTTAGGAGAGAGGAGAGGGCGGGATACCAACCATACTGGGCTGTGCTGGGCTGTATTTTGTGATGTGATGTGGTGTTTTGTGATGTGATGTGCTGTGTTGTGTTTTGTGTTGTGTTGTGTTGTGTTCTGTGTTGTGTGTTGTGTTGTGATGTGATGTGTTGTTCTGTGTTGTGCTGTGTTGCTCTGTGCTGTGCAGTGTTGTGCTGTGTAGTGTTGTGCTGTGCTGTGCTGTGCTGTGTTGTGTTGTGCTGTGTGGGGAACGGGATAGCCTAGTGGTTAGAACATTGCGCTCGCAATCTGGCGACCCGGGTCCGATTCCCGTTCAAGGGGAATATTTTCCCCTGGCGTTCACATCAGTGCAGACTCCACTCTCCCCAAAAGTCCTTTGAATGAGACTATAAACCAAGGCCCCGTGTGCGAACGCACGCAGACCATCTTGCGCACACATTAAATCCTGTTCCGCTTTTCGTAAGAGTAGGTCATTGTGTGCCGGTGGAAACAGATGACAGAATTTACAAAACCGCATACACACGGGGACTGGATGTTTAAAAAAAAAAGCACATAAAAGCTTATTCCATTATCCTCGATATATAAGAATAAAATAAAATTTAAAAAATAAATGTTGTGCTGTGCTGTCTGATCAGGCACAATCTTTGGGGTTTTTTAGACAGAGAAGTTGAAAGAAATATCTTTTGTTGTTGTTGGTGTCACAAATTCCTGTTGGATCTGTTGAGAGAGAGAGAGAGAGAGAGAGAGAGAGAGAGAGAGAGAGAGAGAGTGTGTGTGTGTGTGTGTGTGTGTGTGTGTGTGTGTGTGTGTGTGTGTGTGTGTGTGTGTGTGTGTGTGTGTGTGTGTGTGTGTGTGTGTGTGTGTGTGTAAACGAGCCACTGCTCTATTCCAAGTATGCAGAAGAACAAACATGCGCATTAAAGATCCTGTCATTCATGCTAGCGTTCGATGGGTTAGGAAGCACAAACATACCCAGCATGCACCCTGTACCTGAAGAGAAATGGGCTCCGCCAGGTTCAACTTTTCCGAGTGACAGTGCCCCAGTGAGTCTCAAGGGTTTAAAAAGAGAAGAGATGAGAAGAGAAGAGAAGAGATGAGATGAGAAGAGAATAGAGTGTGTCAGTCATTCACTGTTCTCTAGATTTAACTGCAGTATTCATTCTAGGGGACGGGAATAGCTCAGTGGTCAGAACACTCTCTTTCCCTAAACTAGGGTTAAGCAGCGTTGAGCATAGTTACCAAAGTGGATGGGTGACCGTTTGCATGCCCTGGCTTCAGTACAGTCCCCCAGTTCACCCAGCTGTAAATAGGTACCTGCCCTCCTTACGGACAGGGAAGGTAAAGCAGCCAGAGAGAGGAGATGGGCACCGCCCTCAATGTACTGGCCTTTAGAAAAGCTGAGTTCTCTGACACCTCACTCCCCAACGACGGCATAGGTTATGGGAACACCTTTACCTTTTCTTTATTAATTTTATATTCATTCTATAGAAGTCCTGCGCGGTTACACAGTGTACCCTAACGATTTGTTTCCTTTACAAGATTCAGCGCTATATAAATACATTATTATCATTATTATCATTATTATTATTATTATTATTATCATCATCATTATCATTATTACCTTGGGCTTCTCTGGACAGCAACAGCAAGGACACGCTGGCGGCTCCCGCGCTCTCGCCAAAAATGGTGACGTCATTAGGGTCGCCGTGGAAAGAGGAAATGACGTCACGTACCCAGGCGAGAGCAAGGATCTGGTCCTGCAGGCCGTAATTGCCGGCAATGGTGGAGTCCTCCATGCTGAGGAAACCTGGTCAGCGAGTAACAGGGTTATTCTATTAATGGGTGGGGGGGTTCGTTGGGAGTGGAGTGGAGTGTTGTGGAGTGGAGTGGGGTGGAGTGGAGTGGGGTGGGGTGGGGTGGGGTGGAGTGGGGTGGGTGGTGGAGTGGGGTGGAGTGGAGTGGGGTGGGGAGGGGTGGGGTGGAGTGGGGTGTTGTGGAGTGGGGTGGGGTGGGGTGGAGTGGGGTGTTGTGGAGTGGAGTGGGGTGTTGTGGAGTAGAGTGGGGTGGAGTGGAGGGGAGTGGGGTGTTGTGGAGTGGAGTATAGGGTGAAGTGGAGTGGAGTGGACAGGAGTGGAGAAGAGTGGACTGGAGTGGAGTGGAGTGGAGAAGATTGGAGTGGAGTGGTGTGGACTGGAGTGGAGAAGATTGGAATGGAGCAGACTGGAGCGGAGAAGATTGAAGTGGAATGGACTGGAGTGGAGAAGATTGGAGTGGAGTGGACTGGAGTGGAGAAGATTGGAGTGGAGTGAAGTTGGGAGGGGTGGAGTGGAGTGGAGTGGAGTGGGGTTGGAGTGCCGTAGAATGTAGTCTAGCGTGAAGTGGAGTGGACTGGAATGGAGTGGAGTGGAGAAGAGTGAAGTGGAGTGGGGTGGAGTGCATACCACTATCAGTCACTGCAGATTTCTCTGCGTGAATTTGGGGGGGAGGGGGGGGGGGGGGTCTCCTCCTAAGGAGAGCTTGTCGCCACAAGAGCAACGCCACCTTTTATTCTTTTAGAATTTTCAGGTCTGCTTGCTGCTGCTGCTGCTGCTGCTGCTGCTGCTGCTGCTGCTGCTGCTGCTGCTGCTGCTGCTGATGATGATGATGATGATGATGATGATGATGACGGTGGTGGTGGTGGTGGTGGTGGTGGTGATAACAATGACGATAATGATTTTTTTTTAAGACAAAAAAGACAGCCTAGCACATCATCTTGATACCTAACCTAACACATCCAGCCTGTAGTTGATGCTGACAACCACCACGCCCTCAGCAGCCAGCTGTGTCCACGCAAACCTGCCGCCAGAGCCCAGATAGAAGCCTCCTCCGTGAATCCACACCATGACAGGCAGTCTGCTGCTTTTGTCAGCCACCTGCACACCAGCAGCATGAGCCTACACTGTGACTGGACGCTGCCGCAGACTACATCACTGTGCTGTTCTGAGTGTGCAGTGTACTAATCCAAACCAGTCTTATTTACAGCCCTGCTGACCACAGAGGCCATAATTATCGGGGCTGTCATCTCGTGCTTGCAGTGTAGAAATACCTCTTTTCTATCCCTCTCTTTGTTTCTGCCTTGTTCCTTTTCTTCTGTCACCCTCCTTCTTGTCTGTTTTCTGCCTTCTTGGTCCTTTTTCTTGACATCTTTTTTTTTTTTTATAGAAAGACGTAAAAGATAACAATTCTCTCCTAAACCAAAATCGATGCACTGGGTTTGACTTGTCAGGCGCTTAACAACAGCGCAACGTATTTTTGGTCATATGACAGATAACGATAGTTGCTGTCTGAGCGTTCGACGAAAAGAACAAGAAATGACTGCTTGTAAACAACTAACACCTCTGTGTGTGTGTGTGTGTGTGTGTGTGTGTGTGTGTGTGTGTGTGTGTGTGTGTGTGTGTGTGTGTGTGTGTGCACGCGCGTGCGTGCGTGCGTGCGCGCGCGCGCGTGTGTGTGTGTCCAATATTACTCTCTGAATATCAGAAAAATAGCAAGGACTTTATTATTAGATTCAGTGATGTAATGGACATTTCGTATAACAGAGACGTTCATCTTATTGAGAGTATGCAAATAGTTTTAAAATATTCCCAGTTGGTAATAAGCAAGTGTACATCATTCTGGCATGTGTGTGTGTGTGTGTGTGTGTGTGTGTGTGTGTGTGTGTGCTTGAGCGCGCGCGCGCGTGGGTCTCTCCGTCTCTGTCTGTCTGTCTTTGTCTCTCTGTCTGTCTCAGCCTGTGTGTGTGTGTCTGTATATCTGCGATGTCTTACCTTAGGTGTGTAGACATTGAGAAACAGACAGTCCTCGCTCTGAGGGAAGACTTGCTGAGGCAGAATATACGAGTCGTGGGGCTGGGGACACATGGGCCCTATGTGGTCGGTGTCTCGGGTTCCATTCCACTGGGCCACTGGCTGGGGAGGACTGAACCTTAGGTTGCCTGTAACAGTGTGTGTAATCTGTTTGTGGTTTTGGTCTTCTCGAATAATTATGGAGTTTCTGGGGTGTGCCCCTATGGCACTTCTCCCATGACAGTGGAAGAACACTTCCTCCTCCAGACCTGTCTATCCAACACACCAAAACCTGAGGGCCGATATCTGGCCTGCTGACCTGCCGATGAGGGACAAGCTCTTCGGGCTCCTGGAGGGCTTTCAGCGCACGTCAGCATTAATTTTGTCAGGGCCTCAGGAGTTGCTGTCTGAGCCGTTCAACGAAGAAGAAGAAGAATATGGAGTGCGGCTGCCTTTGTGGGAGGATAGGGGATAATATTCAAATGTCTAAATATAAACACACTCGCACACACACACACACAGTGTGTGTGTGTGTGTGTGTGTGTGTGTGTGTGTGTGTGTGTGTGTGTGTGTGTGTGTGTGTGTGTGTGTGCTCTAATCGGTGATCATCTCAGGAGTTAAAAGCCAGTCTGACCAAGAACAGGGAAGGTAGGCTACAGCAGCCAGGGAGAGCAGGTGGGCTCCACCCTCAAGATACTGCTGGCCCCTATGGAAGCTGAGATCTCTGACACCTCGCTTCCCAACGACAGCGTAGGATATGGGAACACCTTTACCTTCCCACAGGAGAAGAAGGAGGAGGAGGAAGAAGAAGAAGGAGGAGGAGGAAAGAAGAAGAAGAAGAAGAAGAAGAAGAAAAGAAAAGAAGGAAGAAGAAGAAGAAGAAGAAGACGAAGAAGAAGAGAAGAGGAGGGAGGAGGGGAGGAGGAGGAAGACGAAGACGAAGACGAAGAAGAAAGAAAGTAAGTGCATGCGCGCCGCGCGCGCGTGTCGAGAGAGAGAGAGCTCATAAGAAATTTTTTGTAAACATTAACGGCAATGCAATGATGGTTTTGGTGCTGATAGTGGCGCGGCGCTAGTATGCAAACTTTATTTTGTGAGTGCATGTATGTACACGCTGTGCGCGTGCTGTGTGCGAGCGACACACATTCACACACATACCTCTCTCTCACCACCACACACACACACACACACACACACACACACACACACACACACACACACACACACACACACACACACACACACAGGGGGACCAGATAGCCCAGTGGTTAGAACAGTGGGCTCGCAATCTGACGACCTGGGTTCGATTCCCGTTCAAGGGAATATTTTCCTCTGGAGTTAACATCAGTGCAGACTCCACTCTCCCCAAAAGTCCTTCAGATGAGACTATAAACCGAAGTCCCGTGTGCGAACGCACGGCACGTTATATCCTGTTCCGCTTTTCGGAAGAGTAGGCCATTGTGTGCCTGTGGGAACAGATGACAGAATTTACAAAACCGCATACACACGGGGACTGGATGTAAAAAAGCACGTAAGTGTTTATTCCATTATCCCCATAAAAAAAGAATAAATAAATCAATAAACACACACACACACTCAGCAAAAAACAACAAAATCCCTGTGCACAAACTCTGACATCCAACATCTACATGAGAGTCCATTACTAACCGACAGGCGCGGAAGCATAAGGAATCCCCAGGAATTTATCCACATAGAAATCAGGGCGGAGAACATCTCGAACCCCTCTGACTGTTCCATAGGGGGTGTGCACTACAGGGGATAGACCCCACACCCCCGCCACCACACACAGCATGTACCCCAGCACCGGCCACTTTACCCCAACCATGGTAGAGGCCTGCTGTCCACGCGTTCACTCGTACAGTACAGGGCAACAGCAATGCCAGAAGTGCAGTCGATTTTTCTTTCTTTGTAGGAAAACAGCACAGCAGGGTTTTGGCAGTGGCAGTGACAGTAGTAGAGGAGGTTAGACTACGCGCGTTAAGCTTCTTCTTCTTCGCTCTATGTTGTGTGGTCTTCATCGCTCTGACATGTGTGTGTGTGTGTGTGTATATATATATATATATATATATATATTATATATATATATATATATATATATATATATATATACAAGAAGTGAGGGTGCACCCGACTAGTTCTTTAATGCTATTGTCCCTGACAAATACTGCACACAAATGTACAGAGATAGACACATATGCGCGCGCGCGCGCATATATATATATATATATATATATATATATATATATATATTATATATATATAATATACACACACATAATTTTTTTTTAATTTAAATTTATTTATTCGGAAGAGTAGGCTTTTCATGCCAGCAAGAACAGATGATGAAAAATAGATTAAAAAACAAACTGCTTGTATACTGGTACCGTGTTTAGACATTATCCCCAAAGTCGGAGTGTGACTACCTTAAGTGTGGGCCAAAAAACGGTTGCATAATTATGCAAAAATCTCACCATTGGTGAACCTTGTAGCTCTAGCCAAGGAATAAACACCACCCCACAAAAACTAGAGGATTCTTATAACTATCTTAAGTCTTGTTTCTGACTCATTTATTACACTGTAAGTATATCTTTACAGTTTGAGGAGTACTATGTCACTGTTTGACTAAGGTATTTTCACTCCCTCTTTGCCACTAGTGATGTTTATGGGTTTGTTCTTTTTTGCTACTAAGTAAAGTAAAGGTGTCCTATAACCTATAAGGTCGTAGGGGAGCGAGGCGTCAGAGACCTCACTTCTCTAGGGGCCTGCATATTGAGGACGGTGCCCATCTCCTCTCCCTCGCTGCTTTATCTTCCCTGACCCTCAATAGGCAGGTACCCATTTACAGCTGTGTAAACTGGGCGACTGCACTGAAGCCAAGGCGCGCAGTCACCCATCCAACTGGTAACCACGCTCGACGCTGCTTTACCTTGGCTGGGGGAAAGCCAGTGCTCTGACCACTGAGCTATCCCGTCCCCTATTTTCAGCTACTAGAGTACTAATAGTTATGTCTCCTTGTTTCTGGCAGATAGGAGTGTATGCTTTAACAGAGAAGATAAGAAGTCTTTTGGATGAATCGGAAGGTATACATGCGTTGCAGATAAGAGATGGTGTGGTCATATATTTCCATTCTGTCAAGGTCGAGATTTTGATGATAAAGAGAGCACGCTTTGAACTGATAGGTTACTTCACATTTCCAATGCCACTCTGATCACTAAAAAAAGTAATATTAGCATCATATTTGACTGAAACCTCAGATTCATTGCTATCGCGCATTGTAGTTCATAATCCACTCACAAACCTGCTGAGTGGCTTCTTTGGCAGAGAGACGTTGTGAGTGCTTACTTGTATCGACTGATACTATCCTAGGTGACAGATCAATGAAAACTCGGCCACAGAACAGAAAGTGCTAACCTGGCACGTAAACCAACCATTTGAGAATTAAGTTAAGCAATCAGACAGAGTCATCCATGGAAATGACTGAATATAAACCTCATTCTACTTAAGTGAGAAGAATGGCTCCTGTCTAAAAGACGTCAAGGCTAGAACTGGTGTGGCCAAGCAAAGGATAAATCAGGTAGACATTGATTTAGAAAGACAGAGGGATACCTACATATATCAATATTAGAATCGTCAAAGCACTAATCTGGCCTGATTCCTGAACAGTATGGGTCAGAAGCCTGGACACTACAAAAATCGGAAAGAGACAAAATAAACACAGCTGGAATGTCGTTCTACGCTCCACTTCTAAATGGTCAGACAGAATAACTAATGAAAGCACTCTTGATGAACTCTCAAAGCAAAGACAAATGTTGGCTAAAATTGATAAGTGCAGACCAAGACACAGTGGTCATGCAAACACATGGGGTAGCCTAATGGTTAGAACATTGCGCTTGCAATCTGACGATCTGGGTTTGATTCCCGTTCAAGGGGGATATTTCCCCCTGGAGTTAACATCAGTGCAGACTCCACTCTCCCCAAAAGTCCTTCGGATGAGACTATAAACCGAGGCCCTGTGTACAAATGCACGCAGAATATCGTGCGCACACGTTAAATCCTGTTCCGCTTTTCGGAAGAGTAGGCCATTGTGTGCCGGTGGGAACAGATGACAGACTTTACAAAACCGCATATACTCGGGGACTGGATGTAAAAAAGTAAACAAGTGCTTATTCCATTATCCTCGATATAAAACTATTAAAAGAATAAAATAAAATAATAAAACACAGACAAATTTGATCACGACAGCTCTCCAAAGTAAGGTTGAGGGCAGAAGGAAAAGGGGCAGACCACCATCAACATCCTACATTGCCAACATCACTGAGATCAGTGGTCTGGAAGGACTACAGGAGGTCTTATAACTCAGCAGAGACAGAGAGAGAGAGAGAGCAAACCCTGGTGGCATTGCATGGAGCTCCTACTGACAACAGCGACGATGGAGACAGTTGAGTTGAGAGCTGTTAGTTTGGAAGCAATGATGTGTATCGTAGTTTATGTACAGCTTTCTATGTTTGATATGCATTTAGCAAGTAGACCGATGACAGGAGGGAAGGCAAGAAATAAAACCCAACTTTTTCCTGCTTTGAATGATACAGCTTTTCTTTGATTTCAAAAAAAAAGGTTTATTTCTATCATTTTATGAGTTTAACTCTTTTTTCTTCTTCAAAATTTAGATACAGGTATTTTATCTGTAGTTGTTAGTCGAGCTGGGGGGTTTGGGGGGTATTTTGTTTTTTAAATGGTGAGACCTTACTGTTTATATCACCAGTACCTGTATTTTTCAGAAAATGCTGAAGTATGAGCAAACAGTTCACTATTTCATTTTGCATACTGAATTCTTCATATATATCAGCCATGCATACAGTCTTGTTCACTATTTCATAAAGCATGCAGAATTCTTCATATACATCAGCTATGCATACAGTCTTGTTCACTATTTCATATGGCATACAGAATTCTTCATAAATTATACATCAGCCATGCATACAGTCTTGTTCACTATTTCATATAGCATACAGAATTCTTCCTATACATCAGCCATGCATTCAATCTTGGATACAGCCATACACACCAGACAACAACAAAATCCATGAAGTGATGTTGTTTTTTATTTTCATCATAGCAGACAAAACCATTTTTTCCAGAGTGAAAGCAACTCCATTCCAAGCTAGAAACTGCTTCCATCAGAGTGAAAGCAACTCCATTTAAGGACATACACTGTTTTCATATAAACACTATTCACAAGACACTCATTTCCAAACTTTCCCTTACAATTAACCCCCTCTCTCTCTCTTGTACTCCTTTTCTTGCTTAGTCTTTATTTCTTTCCCTCCAGTGGACATAGTTTATTTGTGTGTGGGGAAGGGGTTTCTGTAACAACTTTGCAGTTTGAAGAACTACTTGGAAATCGATGCCTTAGAGCAACAACGGTTTATCTTAAAAAATAAGCAATTTTCGATTTTTTTCATATTTGGTAGAATTTACTGTAAACTTTCAGGTGACAAAAGTATAAAGTAAAAGTTTTCTTAATTTGAAAGATATCTGAAGAAAACCTTTGTTGCACAAAATTACCCTAGCAAATTTCACAGGGCACACGGGACTACCACACAGCATCCCGCTTTTCCTCTAAATCCTTTAATGCCAACTTAATGCCAACTATCTGGGACAGGGATATGCAACAGCGGACATCCAGCTGTGCAAACCCTTCTTGCCTAGGAGTGGAGGACTGCTGGGCAGGGTTTATGTAACACTGGCGGGCCTGGAGGTTGTGTGGTTCTTCCTGCTGAAAACTGGTGGCTGGAATGTGATCTTATCTGGGAAAGAGGGTCAAGCTTTGTGCCATGCCCTGTATTTTCTCTGCAAGCAAGGTGGTCTGCTTTCACTGCCAGCATTTTTTGCTATCCTGGCCTTTACAGGAAATTTCACTTTCTGCACTAGCCGAGCCTAGCATCGCTTTGAGAGGACCAGAATTAGTGGACATCAAAGTTTCACATGCAGACTGCGACAAAATTCCAGGCAACAACAGGCCACCAGTTGTAAATATACATTTATGCACTTTCTTTTACATGTATTACAACGTAAAGATGCTATGATAAAGATCGCATCAATACCCATTCTCTTTCCAAAAACTGAATACTTTCGTTCAATCCTCGATTTGTTCTGACCTTTCAAAACTTTTCAAATGAGTGTATCTCAAAACTTTTGAAAATGGCGGCTCTGTCAATAGACCATTGTTGCTCTAAGGCATCGAAATGTCAGGTATAACAGTCACAGGTTTTGACCAACAATCTTTCCGATGGGTGAAGTTCAGTATCAAGATTAAAATACATACACACTCACAAACACACACGCATATTGTCTTAAAAACTAGTTACTCTTGCTCTTATATCCAAACTAAAGTGTGCTTCTATTTAGGTAGGGATAGTGCTGTAGACTATGATTTTTGTAGTTCTCCCACTTTTAGACAATATTTTCAGTACTTCTATGTTGGTAGCAAAACTTCTTTTGTATTTATTTCTAACAGGAACAAAAAGTTGTTTGGATTCTTTTTCTATTTGAAAACACCCATATTCCCCTTTCTACTGTTCAGATATATGTTTAAAAAACAAATAAACCTGACATTACAACCAACCATTTATTGCAAAGAAACCAAAGCAAAATGAAAGAGTTGCCATCACTAAAAATGTCAAAATAGAATGACCAAAGTACCCTGTGAGACACATTTATACCATTTCCTTGGGCACTTTTTGATCTTTTGTATACACTGGCTGGTAACACTTCTCGACATATTTTACATTTAACATTTAATATAGCCAACACAGTGGCCAGCAAAACTAACTTTGAGCATTTAAGTGCTAGTTTGCTCAAGCTGAAAAACAAAATATTCACACATCTTTGCTGTAATCAATGGTTCAAGATATAACTCTATCCAAAACACTTGTCGATGCCTTAGAGCAACAACGGTTTATCTTTAAAAAAGTAGCAATTTTCGATTTTTTCATATTTGGTAGAATTTACTGTAAACTTTCAGATGACAAAAGTATTAAGTAAAAGTTCTATTAATTTCAAAGATATCTGAAGAAAACCTTTGTTGCACAAAATTACCAGAGCAAATTTCACAGGGCACACTGAACACAGCATCCCGCTTTTCCTCTAAATCCTTTAATGCCAACTTAATGCCAATTATCTGGGACAGGGATACGCAACAGCGGACATCCAGCTGCGCAAACCCTTCTTGTCTAGGAGTGGAGGACTGCTGGGCAGGGTTTATGTAACACTGGCGGGCCTGGAGGTTGTGTGGTTGTTCCTCTGAAAACTGGTGGCTGAAATGTGATCTTATCTGGGTAGAGGGTCAAGCTTTGTGCCATGCCCTGTATTTTCTCTTCAAGCAAGATGGTCTACCTTCACTGCCAGCATTTTTTGCTATCCTGGCCTTTACAGGAAATTTCACTTTTTGCACTAGCCGAGCCTAGCATCGCTTTGAGAGGACCAGAATTAGTGGACATCAAAGTTTCACATGCAGACTGTGAGAAACTTCTAGGCAAAAACAGGCCACCAGTTGTAAATATGCATTTATGCGCTTTCTTCTACATGTATTATAACATAAAGATGCTATGATAAAGATCGCATCAATACCCATTCTCTTTCCAAAAACGGAATACTTCTGTTCAATCCTCGATTTGTTCTGACCTTTCGAACTTTTCAAATGAGTGTACCTCAAAACTTTCGAAAATGGCGGCTCTGTCGATAGACCGTTGTTGCTCTAAGGCATCGTTGTGTGAGGCAAATCAGAGACACACTGTCCTGAAGAATCCTATACTCCACCTCAAGAGTAAACTAGACTGAATCAGAAATGCAAACTGCAAAAGCGCCATCACATGTAGATTATTTTTATATTCTCAATATACATTTTCCATGCTAATGGTTAGTGATAGGACCAAAACTGAAGTAACACTCAACTTTTTCCCCCATGCAGAAATCACACCTTTTATCTTTCAAATAAAACTGACATGTTCTTTGGAATGACCAGACACAAATTTTTAAAGATATTCGTCAAACATTTGTGGAAGTCCAACAAAGAAACAACTTATCGACAAAACTTTTAAACTTACAAATATACACACACACACATGCCATGACTCTGTAGTCAAATCCCACTTTTCAAAGAACCATTTCCAAAAAAACAACCCAGACCGTAAACATTCACCCCCACCCCCTCCCCAATTTTGAACACGATAGTGTCATGCTGCTACTCACAGACTGACAAATTGGTCACAGTGTGCTGGCAACCACAGAGCCTAATTACAACAATGTTGCCGTGACACACAAGTCTCTGTATGTACAAAGAAACGAACATAACTGTCGGTAAACAAGCACGACAGTAACATGTTGCTGGATCCAGGCAGTACGTAGGCAGGCAGGGAGATAATTATCTCTTGGAGGGCTTCAGCTCATCAAAGCAAGAGCGCAGAAAAATATGGGGCTTCATCTTCTGCGGGTCGTACCCTTCATGGCCCTGGAAAAAACCACACCAACATGGATTAATTGTCTAAGTACCCATCAACACACTTCTTGCAAACCTCCAACATGCTAAAAAGCATTAAAAACTCAGCCTGAATTACTTTCTCTAAAAGTACAAATAGCCATTACTAAATGTATCCCCCCACCCCCCCAAAAAAAGAATAAAAACAATGAAAAGTTCATCTTCAATGCCGGAACCCCTGCTTTAAGAACAAAAATTACTCTGGGCTGATTGACCACTTTCCTCCCCTGTGAAAATGCCAGGGGTCTGTCAGTATAAACTGCATCCCTACCTTCTGGATATTCTATGCTGGAAATTCCCTCTTTTCTATCCCTTTCATTCTGCCATGTTCCTTTTCTTCCTGTCACCTCCTTCTTGTCAACTTTTTGCCTTCTTGGTCCGTTCTCCTGCTTTTTTCCACAAAGACTTAAAAGATAACATTTCTCTCCTACGCAAAGTCAGATGTGCTGGCCCTGACTTGTCAGGAGGTTAACAGTAGCGAAACACATTTTCGCTCATATGACAGACAACAGTAGCTGCTGTCTGAGCATTCGATGAAGAAGACCACTTTCCCCAACAGCATGCTCAAATATCCCCGACTACTGAGTTAGTCCTTGTCTTATCATGCTTAGCATGCCCTTATATCATCATCTTTGTTTTATTCATTTTTCCTTTCATTACTTCATTCATACTAGCAGTCTGCTTTATCTCCTTCAGCTTTAACTGTCAAATCACTGTGGACTCAAAATGTTGTTTGGTGAAATATTTTTTTGAACTTCAGAAATAAGAAAAACTTGCACAATCCACTACTTTTCTCATAAAGTAACATATAATTTCCTGTACACTCTACTCCCACAAAACACCCAACTGAAACCAAACAAAGTACACATATGCACAACAAACTGAAGTAAGAATAAATATAGTCTACATTCCTTTCCAACAAATGAACGACCTCAACAATTAACACACAAAAAAAGAAATATTCCCAAATAGAACTCGGTGGATTTATTAAAACACACAAAATAAAAAGGACGGAAATAAGTGTGCAGGGTTCTGCAAAATAATATACATACATGTTTGCTGTATCCTCTCTCACAAACACACACACACTACACACACACACTCACACACACACTCACTCACACACACACACACACGCATTCACTCAATCTCCCTCAGTCTTACCTTTGACCAGTCATAGCTGGAAGCGTAGGCGAAGATGTTGCCCTGGGCATTGAAGTTGCAGGTGGTGATGGGCTGATCAAACTGCTCCGATGTCTTCAGCTTGGTGCGGGCGTCTTTGTCCCAGAAACTGAAGCGACCATCAGACCCCACAGTGGACAGAGTCCCGTGGACAGGATGGAAGGAGATGTCATTCACCTGCACAACGCCACAAACAGCATGCAGTCAGAACAGCAAGAACATTTCTTGAACATGGTATGTGGTTACTTTAGCGGTGGGATTAAAAGTGGTCATGTACTGAAAAATCTCACAAACGGTGAACAGAACCTAAAGAATTGTAATTGAGGACCGAAGAAGAGGAAGAAGAAGAAGAGTAAGATGAAGAAGAAGTCTGAGAGTAAGTTCTTATCACCCACCAAAGATGTTCAATCCAATTCTCAATGCAATGAACTATGCAGCTTCTGTGAGCACAAGCATGTCAAAATCAGTGTAAAAAGAACAACAACAAACCCCAAACAAATTAATGAAAGTAAATGAACAGTCAAAAAAAAAAAAAGAACTTCAGAACAGATGCCTGACTGAAGTATAATCCTTGCTACACTGTGGTGTGCTGCTTTCTTTCACATTCTAATGACTGTGGCTACTGCTGGCAAATCTGAAATACTTATGGAGTTGAGACCTTCTGGTTTTGTTTGTTTGGTAGAGGTGTTTTTTTATGTGAACAGTGAAACAGCTTCAATGAATGAAATACAAAATGTAACAATTTTTGTGAATCATGTGGAAACAATTTCACACTGCTACATATATACATATTCATTCAAATTTTACATAGTTGGACATGTCTCTATGTGTGAATGAGTGTGAATATGTGTATGTGTGCAGAAAACTAATTGTAAGACCTACACTTTACATATTCTCAGCCAAAATAAGAATAGTTTAGCCAGTACTTTTCAAAAGAGAGACAGACACACAGAGAGAGTGAGAGAGAGAGTGACACACACACACACGCACAGAGTTAAACATACATGCATTTTTTTTTTAAATGCTTGGAAAAAAAGTGAAACAGTCTAAATAACCCCAAACCCTATTCAAGCCTTTAAATTCAAAATAACAATATATCACTTTCACATGCTTTGCCACTGACCTAATTCCATGTGTACACACACACACACACACACACACAACACACACAATCGCAAGAACAGCCAACCTACAGCGTAAATATCCTGCACATTGTTGGAGGTGCCGTTGGAGCGGTGACACTTGAAGGTGAAGTTGTCTTTGGGGTTGGTGGTGTTGACGTACTGAATGGCTACACGCCCTTCGATGCTGCCCAAGGCAAACCCTGTGGGGGCGTTGGTCTTCTTGTCCAGGAAAATGCTCACGCATCGGTGCTGCAACAGTGAGAGAACAAGTAAGTAGCTTGAGCGGGACAACTTGCTACAGAATGCAGAGGGCTATGGGGCAGTGGAGGAAGCTGGTTGCAAAATCTTCAGTGATGCCCCCACGCTCTACAGGGCTATGAGGTAGGTGAGGAAATATGAGCATTTAAGCATTTGATTTCAAAACACGAACACAGTTAACACATACATGTACAAAAAGCAAAGCAGCAGCATCCATGAACACAGAGGGGAGAAAAAAACAGCAGCCCTACTTGACTCACTTGTGATTACCTCCCATTACCATATTTTATGAAAAGATTGCCCTGCTCTGTGAGCAAATTTTTAGGAATAGTTTTGCAGCATTGACTGCATTTACACTGATTATTTCTGCATATATATATATATATATATATATATATATATATATATATATATATATATATATATATATACACAACCGTTGCTTGCTTTCCTGAACCCTTGGTATTGTAGACAACTGCCATTGGGATATATTTTTTTTTAACTGTTTAAATTGGTTTCTACGGAGGTACTCCTTTTTCAAGAAAATTCAAAATCAAACATGGAGACACATGCACAACACCAGATCAAAAAACAAGAGCTTATATTCACTTTGAAAATGAATGTGAAATTCAGTCCACTAATAAAAGCATTTGAAAAGTGTAGGTGATATTTTCCTAGTGCCTAGGCAAGAGCTCCGAAGTTCACCAATAGTAAGATAGTAGGAAGGAAGGTGGCAGGATGGTTAAGATGTTTGCCTGCCAACAAGTAAACCGTGAGGTTCTGGGTTTGATTCCCAGCCTCGCCCTTTCTTCCCAGTTTGACCCCCAAAAAATCAAACTGAATGTCAAAGTCCTTCGGATGAGACTATAAACTGAGGCCCCATGTGCGAACGCATGCAGAACATCTTGCGCACACGTTAAACCCTGTTCCGCTTTTCGGAAGAGTAGGCCATGGTGTGCCGGTGGGAACAGATGACAAAATTTACAAAACCGCATACACACGGGGACTGGATGTAAAAAAGCACATGAGTGCTTATTCCATTATCCTCAATATTAAAAAAAAAGTCATCTGAGCACTTTGATTTGTTACTTTACAAGATTCAGCGCTATATAAATTCCATACATTATTATTATTATTATTTTGCACATATGTGACTATTTTTACCCACTATTAAGACAGCTGCATTCCGACTTCCACGATAGTGTCTAAACATGACACCAGTGACCATATGTTTTTGTTTTTTAAATAAAAGTTATCAATTCCTACTGGCACATATCGGCCTTCTCTTCCAAAAGACTTACCATGTGCACATGACATTTTGTGTGCACTCACACACGGGACATCGGTTTATAGTCTCACCCGAAGAACTTTAGGAGGAGTGAGTTCATACAGATATTAACTCCAGGATAAAAATCACATAGAACGGGTGCCTCGAAGTCAGATCACCAACCAACATTCTAACCACTAAGCTTTTTCGCCCTGCTCCCCCCACCCCATCCCCGCCCTTTCCCCGCCCCTCCCAAGTGACAGTGAAAATTCCCATGTTTCTTTAACTGATCGCAATACCTGATATTTGAGGGGGGACTCCATTCTCTTGAACTCTTGGGGCTGGTTGTCCAGCTGGTAGATGATCAGGCCTCGGCCGGCTGTGCCCACCACTGCCATGGGATATTTCTGTGTACACACAACTGTCAACGTAAGAGGCATGCATGCATGCACGCACACACACACACACACATGCACAAATGACATATACATGCATGCACACACACACATACATGTGCACGCACACTCACATATGTGCACACACTGAGAACAAGAACACACTTGCACACAAACAACAAATCTCTCCCTCAAGAGCGCACACATCCACACACACTCCCACAAACTCATTTACACACTCTCATACACACACACACTCACACACACATGCATGCACGTGCACATGCATGCACGCACGCACGCGCACACACACACACGTAATCCTCTGATATCACTTTTTGGTGGAAGGGCGTTAAACTGAAGAACTAACTAAATTTACACACAACGTTCTACCTTCAAGTCAATCTACCTTTTAGATAACTGTTGGTATGCTCCATGTGGGCAGTGTGGTTTTTAATTTCTCCTTTCTCTGCAGCTATTCAAAAAAGGAACTACTTGAAGATGTGAAGATGTCTACTGTAACTTTTTGTAAAATGGATGTACAGCACAAAGTAAAAAAATAAACAAAGAAAAAGATTTGTCAGATATATATTTTTTTTCTTTTTGTTGATGTTTTGCATATTCTTTTCACAAATTTCATCCCATAAAGGATACATTCCATAAGCATTAACTGTAAGCTGCAGGAAGATACAAATATAAATATGGCTGAAATTGATGACCCCCTCCCCCTCCCCCCCACAGCCAAAGCATTTCTTTAAAAAAAACAAAAAAAACAAATAACAAAAAGAAAATCCACTATCATAATTATACTCACAACATCGGCACAGTAACATCTCTCAGGCAAGTTGACTGTCAGGATAGGGTTGGAGGAACGGGTGTCCCAAAACTACACAGAAAGAAGAAATATATATATATGCAACCACTAAACATAACTTTGTCAAACCAAATAACCACTTAATCATCAAATTATGTTCCAATTCTGCCATAAATATCAAAAATAAAATATCTATTAACCACTTAAATTCATAACTCCACCTTGGATATATAAAAAAATCAAACAACCAGAAAATATGTCTTCCTGCTAAGTCAAGTCACTGGCCATCAGTTGAGTTAGAAGCCATTAACCCTATGTCAAGTCATCCCAGCCACTTTACATTAAGAAGAGAAGATTTCATTACTTCTGGATTAAAATCTGTCACTAAATGATTCTAATAGGAGCTCAGTTTCAATTTTGGTTACATGAGAATTTATCATAAGTGACAGCACTGTTCAGCCTTGAGTGGACTCTTCAGGCTTATGCCTAGTTGATGCTGCAAAGACTCTCACCATTAACAATATATATTAAAAAAATTGTAAAAACCTAACAGATAGATCTGCCTTCATAGCCCTGCTTCAATTACACACCCAGATTGCTCAAGACAAATCAGAAGCCCAGGGAGCATTCAAGGGACACAACACCAAGAAGACCTGTGAAATGACCACCCACCTTCAGTGTCTTGTCCCAGCTCCCTGTCATGACACAGCTGTAGTTAGGGGCCTTGATCCAGTGCACTGTCTTTACTGGGGCATCATGCTGTCACACACAATCATTCCAATCAATGTTCAATCACCGGGGCATCGTGCTGTCACACAATCATTCCAATCAATGTTCAATCACCGGGGCATCATGCTGTCACACACAATCATTCCAATCAATGTTCAATCACCAGGGCATCGTGCTGTCACACACAATCATTCCAATCAATGTTCAATCACCGGGGCATCGTGCTGTCACACACAATCATTCCAATCAATGTTCAATCACCAGGGCATCATGCTGTCACACACAATCATTCCAATCAATGTTCAATCACCGGGGCATCGTGCTGTCACACACAATCATTCCAATCAATGTTCAATCACCGGGGCATCGTGCTGTCACACACAATCATTCCAATCAATGTTCAATCACCGGGGCATCATGCTGTCACACACAATCATTCCAATCAATGTTCAATCACAGGGGCATCGTGCTGTCACACACAATCATTCCAATCAATGTTCAATCACCGGGGCATCGTGCTGTCACACACAATCATTCCAATCAATGTTCAATCACCAGGGCATCATGCTGTCACACACAATCATTCCAATCAATGTTCAATCACCGGGGCATCATGCTGTCACACACAATCATTCCAATCAATGTTCAATCACCGGGGCATCATGCTGTCACACACAATCATTCCAATCAATGTTCAATCACCGGGGCATCGTGCTGTCACACACAATCATTCCAATCAATGTTCAATCACCGGGGCATCGTGCTGTCACACACAATCATTCCAATCAATGTTCAATCACCGGGGCATCGTGCTGTCACACACAATCATTCCAATCAATGTTCAATCACCGGGGCATCGTGCTGTCACACACAATCATTCCAATCAATGTTCAATCACCAGGGCATCGTGCTGTCACACACAATCATTCCAATCAATGTTCAATCACCGGGGCATCGTGCTGTCACACACAATCATTCCAATCAATGTTCAATCACCGGGGCATCGTGCTGTCACACAATCATTCCAATCAATGTTCAATCACCGGGGCATCGTGCTGTCACACACAATCATTCCAATCAATGTTCAATCACCAGGGCATCGTGCTGTCACACACAATCATTCCAATCAATGTTCAATTACCGGGGCATCGTGCTGTCACACACAATCATTCCAATCAATGTTCACCAGCACATCTTCCACTGTCAGGAGAAAGACATGATAAAAAATGCTGTTTCCAGGAAGAATATTGTGAAAAACATCAATGGAGTGACATGATAAACAATGCTGTTTCCAGGAAGAGTATTGTGAAAAACATCAATGGAGTGACATGATAAAAAATGCTGTTTCCAGGAAGAGTATTGTGAAAAACATCAATGGAGTGACATGATAAACAATGCTGTTTCCAGGAAGAGTATTGTGAAAAACATCAATGGAGTGACATGATAAACAATGCTGTTTCCAAAAGGAGTATTGTGAAAAACATCAATGGATTAAGCATATGCCTCTCTGCGGACACCAATGTTCTTGTCCCAATTTTCAAAATACTTCAGAAAATGGATGAAGAAAGGTAAAGCCTGTAACATTTTTGAAGAAGCACAAAACACAGTAATCAAAGCTTGCTACAATAACAAAAACAAACAAAAAACAAAACCAAAAAAACCCAAACAAAAGAACATCAAATGAATAAACAAATAAAACTAAACACCTCAAAACCAAAATACCCCATTTCTTCCTACATGTAACAAGAATACTTCAAACGGACACCACAGCAAAAATAAAATTAGCTTCTGTATCAATTGTATTCTAAAAAGCTGAATCCCAAATAGATTTCTTTCATTAAAACTTTTACATCAACCACTTTGCATTACAGTTCCTACTGTCTTCAAACACAATACAGAGCAAGTCAAAACAAACAATTTAACACTTAACATTTAGGCCTATAGGTCTTAAATAACAGTCAATTTCAATATGTGGAAGCAATTTGAATGAAAAAGTCTTCCCCCCCCCAAAAAAAAAGAAAAAGAGAAAAGAAAAAAAAGGAAAAAAACTTTTCCAAAGTGGAAAAAAGGGAGCAAAACAACATATGTCCATTAAAAAAAAAAGGGTGTAAAACATTGAGGTGAAGTTTGGAGACTGTACCTGGGCAATCTGCACACACTGGTTACTGTTAAGGTCCCAGAGCTTGGCTGTCTTGTCACATGATGCTGTGAACACTTTGGTACCATCCTGTGTCAGGGACAGGCATTTCAAAACAAATTATATCTTTCACAACTGATAAATGAGTATACACTGTACCAATGTTGGCCAAACTAATCTGAGGATTTTTTTTTTAATATAATGAAGTTACAAGAAAATTCACACACTAACAGTAACACAATTGGACAAAAAATAACTGGATACAAATCACAGCTTAACAAAAATGGCTTCAAAACAAAACAACAACAAAAAACCTTTGTCAGAAGCTCATGCCCGTCAAACAAAATGAAAATTGACAAGAGGATGGAAATTCAACTTCAGCAGCTTGAATCACTTTTCACTGTTTCTTTTTTAAGTTTTTATTTCTTTTTTAACTTGGAATTTGTATTTACTAGAGTACTAACAAGAAGAAAAAGGGAAAAAAAACCCAGTAAAATCACAAAAAACTTCTCTACTGATTCACTGAATTTCTTGGAGGTAACACCTGTAGGAAGATTAAACAAACATTACTCACATTAATTATACTGCCATCTATTTTTTTTTAATAAAAAAAAAGAGGCAGAGAGAGTAGTTGAAAAGTTTATTGCTGCTTTGAAGAAACATGTAATCAAAACTACAATGTGTTGTCTCAACAGCCACTGTCTTTCAATCTGTGCTGTTGACCGGCATGTGCGTGCGGGACCAACTTCCGTTTGATGAACTCTCTCTCAACGATGTTTTTATTAGCGATTTTCTGTTAAATCGCGGAATTAATTCGATAACTAGCTCATAAATCGCTAAATCCATGTTAGATATACCAATAATTGGTATCGATTTCTATCAGTTTCTAAGTTAAAAAAATACAATCACTTCAAACTAAAAAGGTGTACCGGTAACTTGACCAGATCGTGCCTAACATGAGCAAGTGTCATACAAACAAAATAATTAAATAATTTTCCAAATACTAAGCAAAATGAAGTTATTGATTCATTTAATACAGGTCTTGATATCTAACGTGTTAACTTGCCAAGTTTGTCCTGCAATTCCGTGACGATTAACGTATTTGACTTGGTCAGCTTCGCTTCTTTCACTCTGTTCCGCTATTTTTGTTTTTCTCACATGGTGTAAACATGGCTTGATGATACCTTCACTTTGGCCGTGGATGGAACTGTACTTAACCAATCATAGAGCTTGATACACCATTGGATTCAGCAAAGACTGACCTTTTGATCGCACCATTAATGTCTTATATTTACTTCACCCGATGTTTCGTATCATGGACCGAAAGTGGGCTAACTTCAACTCGCGCTTTACACTTCTGATTTTATTTGATTTTAGTTTTTCGGATCTACTAAAAAATTATACCGAATTAAAGCTGGAAATATGCTCTTCTATTCTGACCTATTTTTAAGTTGATGCAGTGCAATGAGCACATCATACATAGTGATTTTCTATCCATACCGATTCACTTCCTCTGCTAATGGCAGCTAGCAGTACGTTGGGCAGTGAAACGCACTTCAATTTTTGTGAAAGAGTTGGTGTATTTGTAACTGTTTTGTTGTCACACCATGGCATACAAACACAAACGAACATCAGAGCACATAAATAAACATCAATGTTTATGTTTTCATAATTTTTATGCCCATTATTTAGATACTTCCCAAGATCTGGCCTGTCAAAAACAAGCATTTTCCCCCCTCAGAGCTACTTTCCCGCAGGCTGAAAGAAGGGCTGCCGGTACCTAGCGTATGCTTGCACATAATACATGCTTGTTTACATGTGTTTAGACAATATTAGGTATCATATTATATATAAACATACACATATTTTCACATACAAGTTCAAGGCACTTTAATAAAATGACAAATCTATTACATCCAGAACGATGAAGATCTTTCCTATTTCACACAACCAAAAATGCAATCCAAAATGTTCACTCTAACATGCCAAAGTTCAGTTGCCAAACCTACAAAGCAGAATTCAAAGTGTAGGTCGTCAATCTGGTTATGTGTTTACATTGTGTTTGATAACATCGTGTTGCACTTTGCAAAAAGACACTAAATAAAAGATTCATTAATTCACTGCACTTCTACCCTGATTTTAGTTGCTTTCTTGTGCTAGTAGCTTTTTTTTCCAAATCTGAAATTTGAAACAAGATGTTTCCAGACATAATTTCTAGCCTGGAGAAGCCTAGTGGTTAGCATTGTGCTCAGAATATGGCAGCCTGCGTTCGAGCCACTACCAAGGCACCAGTTTGAGGGGATTTGTTCCCTCAAAAGTCATTTGGATGACTATTAGTTGATGTCCTGTGTGCAAATGCACAGAACAAAAGCAAACTTTAGAAACTAGTCTGCCTTTTGAAAGAGCAGGCAACTGCATGCTAGCAAGAAAAAATGACAAAAAAATGTTTAATTCATGCACACTGCCGTTATGTTTAGACATCATCCCCGAAGATGGAAGGTGGCTACATTAATGGTAGACAATAATGGTCGCATCCACAAAACATCTCCCCATTGGTGAACATCAGAACTAGAGCCAAGGAAGAAAATTAATTTTTTAAAAATAGAAATCACAGAAACATCAGGTGACGGTGCACAACTATCAGGTAGTAGGCAGTACTCACGTCACTCCAGTCCACATCCAAGACAGGTCCTGTGTGTGTCTGCTGGGCTTTAGGGATGGTCTGTCCACTCTGTTGCACCTCCCAGCAGCTCACCTGAGACACCAGCTTATTGTTACTGTCCCACTTTCACACGTCATTACAGATGAAAAAATGTGTGTGTGTGTGTGCGCATGCGCGTGTGTACTTGTGTGAACTTTCAAAAATTTACCAACAAAGCACCCAACAGCAATGTTCCCGGAAACAAATATTCTGGAAAACTGGCTCTCAATCTCCAAGCCAAAAATAAACAAACTTTGACAATAAACTCAGAGAACACACACACACTCATATTCACACTCACACACAAAGAGGGTAGCACTGCACTTTAGCAATAAGACCACATAGCTCAAAATCTCATGCAGTCAAATCTGCCACAATGATATCATTTTACACATAAGCCTCGTGCCAAAATCACCTTATTGTCCCAACTGCCAGCGATGAGGAAGGTGGATTGCAGTGCACCAGGGCTGAACTTGACACAGCTGACACTGTCGTCTGGAGGTGAGGTCACCTGTATGGTACATCCACACATGATATTCAATTCATTCAACAGAAAGGAAAAAAAAACAGACATCACACAAGTGTAACAGTTTAACTTTCACACACACAAAATTATGTGTAAAGAAAAAATTACAAACAATAACATTTAACCTCGTAACTGCCCAGTGCAAGTGCACCCTATATGCCAGGGAATAAAATTCTTATGAACCACTGCTATGTTCATATCCCTCTTACTCAGAAACTACTACATGAATATTCCTGATAGTCTAACCAATGACAGTATATATATATCATTCATTACTTCAAGGCAAGCTCAAATTAGTTACCATGATATTTGACTACAAAATATATTTAAAATGTAAAAAAATCGACCAAAAATACGATTTCTTCATCACCACTGTGATTCTGAGTAGCCCCCATCTCAATAACGTCAAACATAAGTCTAGGCCAAATCTCATTCATTGTTTTTTAAATACACAATCTCCTGAATCATACGCAATCGTTTTCATCACTGTTAGGCAAATCTACAGTTTTATTTGCCACTTTTACAATTACAGCTGTGTAAAGTTATTGATGCCTTCAACAAGAAGTGTCAGCCATTTTGAACAAGAACTTCCCAAGCAGTCATGCATAAAAACACAAAATACGAGCTAAAAAACGATCGTTTTTGCCACAGTTTTTGCAGCAGGATGTTGCCAAGCAACAAGAGAGTGATCTCCATTAATTTTGGAGTTCTTTCCCTTTAACTGTAGTCAAGGAAGCAGGCTTGTTTACTTTGGTTCGACACCCCGGAAATTGTTGGGGTTGTAGGCGTATAGGGTGCACATTTAGCCCCAGAAAATTTCCGGGGTAAGGCAGTCTAGTGGTTAACAAGAATTTCACGTTTTTCAACATCCAAAAGGTGTATCATTCAATGACGCTGACAGTTCTACGAAAAAAGAGCATCAGTCAAGGTTACCTCAAAGTCTTTCATTGGATTGGTATTGGCAGCTGTGGCAGTGCTGCCAAAGACATTTGACTGGCCAAACGACGTTCCAAACAAACTCATTCTGGTACTAGGTCTGCCTTGCCTGGACAGACTAAGTATTCTGAAACACAATAAAAAATCATAAGCAAAAGGAGTCATGAACTACAGAACTGTAGTAAACCATACTCCATCCATTTTAACTACTCACGCTGCGGTTATGGACAAACATTTGCAAAGCTTTGTATTACTCTTATGTCAAAGGCAGTAACAGCGTTCAATGAAGAAGAAAAGCAGTAACTTGACTTCTAAAGCACACAATTTCACTTGACGCAGCATTGTAGAAAAGCACAGTCTTTGGTTGTTTCAACAATATTTTATTATTTACCTTTCTTCTTGTCAACCCAAAAACAAAACAAAAATAATTTGACCGCTTTTGAGGCAAAAATGTCAATTTTGTGTATCTCAGCCTTTTTCCAAGGATTGGGGGAGAAATGCGAATACTGCCCATTGTTGTGCTCACTGAAACCTAGAAAACGAAAGAAAATGTTTGCTCCATCATTTCCAATGTCAAATGGAGCAAAACTGAGATCTGCTGATGATGTGATCCATGCAATGTGTGGTTAGTCAGTAATTAAACCAGCCAACTTCCCTTTAGAATTAGATACAAACTGATGACTTCTTTATGAAATCTAACTAGTCTAAATTTCATCAATGGTGACATTGTGCATATGCACATATAAATTAGAATGTGACTGTTTTTGCCCACCATTCAGGAAGCCACAGTCCAACTGCAGGGATGATGTCTATTTAAACATTAATGACACCAATGTGCATGAGTTGTTGTTTTTTAAATTGTCATCTGTCCCTCCTGCAGTACGGGAACATAATGATAATGTCATTAACTTTTTAACTGCAGAGTGCAAGTGCATCCTATACATATATGCTGGGGAATAAAATTGTTATGTACTACTTGCTATGTTCATGTCCCTGTTACTGTGTTAATGTTACTTAGAAATTACTACATGAGTAATGCTGATATTCTGCCCAATGACAGTATTATATCGTATATTGCTTTCAGGCAAGCTCAGAGTAATTAGCATGATACTTCACTTTGAAAATGTATTTTTAAAATGTTTACATAGATAAAAATACACTTTCTTCATCACCACTGTCATTATGAGTACCCCCTATCACAATAACTTCACACTTAAGTCGAGGCAAAATCTCAGCCATTTTTTTCACCTTCAGCTTCACTATCTCCTGAATCATAGTTCATACACAATCGTTTTCGTCACTGTGTCAGGATTCCAATTATCTAAAATCTTATTTGCCACTTCTTCAGCTGTGTAAAGTCATTGATACATTCAATGACAAGAGTCAGCCATTTTGAACAAGAACAGTCCAAGCAGTCATGAAAAGTAACATAAAATATTAACAAACAAACAAAAAGATCATTTTTGCCATGTTTTTGCTGCTGGATGTTGCCAAGCAACAGGAAAATGATATCCAATAATTTTGGAATTCTTTCCCTATAAAATAGTATACTATAATTGTACTATTTGTAGTCTCAAGGAAGCTGGCTTGTTCACTTCAGTTCAAAACCCAGAAAATTTCGAGGTAGTTGGCGTATAGAGTGCACATGAAGTCTTGGAAAATTTCTGAGTGGGGTAATCAAGCAGTTAATATGATTATCATAATGACCTGCTCTTAAGTTCTGAAAGGCAGTTCAACAGGTTTTATATTTAATGTGTGCATAAAATATTGTGCATGCTTTCACTCATAGGGCCTTGGTTTAACTTTAACTAGTACTATACTGTCTATAGTCTCATCTGAATGACTCTTGGGGCAGTGGAGTCAGTACTGATGTTATTATAAACTCATTAAGAAAAATCCCCCTGAACAGGTGCCTCAACAGTGGCTTGATCCTGGACTGTCAGATCATGAGCGCAATGCTCTAACCACTACTGCACTTGGTTATTCTGCTGCACCCCATCTTAACATTTTGCAATATGCAGCTCCTTATTTTGTGAATACTTTAAAATCATACAACCATAAGGAGGAAAGGAAGGTGGCATGATGGTTAAGACATTCACCTGTCTAAGTGTCTTACAAGTAAACTGTAAGCACTGGGTTGGGACAGGATGTCCAGTATGTAGTGTCAACTGCAATGGTCTTTCAATTTGAATGAATTTATAAGTACCTTGAAGCTATGTAATGTTATAATCTTTTATGTTTGTTTTCCTCTTTTCTGTTAATCTGGTGATATATACTGATAATGTACAAAATCAGAAAATGACTGGTACAGTGGTAGCCTAAGTAAAAATGGTCTGTTTTTATCACTATCGACTATTGTGGCATGGTAATATATATTTTTCGTGTTGGTGGACTTTTGATATTTACAGGGTAAACTTGTAATAAGGTTTAAATGTTATATGAAAAGGGACTAGTACTGTAGTAGGACGTTGATGTGAGTTTTGGGATTGATTTTCACATTACACTATTTACAGTGAGTCAGTGACACTGACAACCTTTGCAGTTGCATGTGCATCAATCTGCACATGTGTGCTATAAACTCTTCTGAAAATCTGTTTACTTTGCACTTTGTCGTATACCGCGTTCAGTTCTGCATGTTTTGTTTTTGGGGTTGTTTTTTTTTTCTCAAATTACTACTCATCCCAAAGACAACACAAATTAAAGCTGTCTCAGTGCATCGCATACCACGCTTTTTTGTATTTTCTATCTTTGTATCAGCAAATTAATGCTGAAAAGAATGTAGTAGGCAAGACTGTACAGTGTACCTGAAAAACTAACACAGAATACGTGACTGGATTGTGGTTAGTAGTACTGTAGACTGTAGTACTCGTAGTAAAGTCTAGCAGCAGCGTGGGTGAAAACCATTTCATTTTCCGCTGAACAAAAAAAAAAAGGGGGGGGGGAGAAAAAGAGGTTTACGTCGAAGCCAGATTTTTCACCCATGCACTAGTATTTAATCCCATGAAATACATCACACGAGTAAAACAATCACAAACGTCACTTACTATGTACCGTTTTTTCAACTCTTTTGCGGAGTCTGGTGGGAACTGGAACAGGAAGTGCAAGTTTCGATTATGTAAAAACTGTGATCGGCAAGGCTCCTCTCAAAATAATATGATAGGATGGGCCTAGGGCCTACTGATGAGCGTACAGATTTTCTTTAAAGGATCTTTATGGGCGGTAAATAAACTTTTTGCGTGTTGCTGGTTTCTGCCCATGGATATCTTAGAGATAGCTGTTTGAAAACTTGCACAAGCGGATAACACCGAAATTGCTATAAATAGAAACTGACGCAAAATTCTCAATCGGAGGTGGTCTGCAGTCGAGATAGGACTAGGCTAGCCTTGTTCCATCTGGTTCCATAGTTTTGAGTTTCAGTCCCTAAATTGGCAATGTCTGTGGGGCCAATTTTTTGCCAACACACTGTGAAAAAAAAGACCGAATAGTTTATGTCGAGGCTACATTATTCACCCATGCGTTAGTATTTAATCGCTGCTTCCTAAGTGGCACCAGTAAAATAATAATTATATGATTATAAGCAACAACACACTGATCAATAATTGGTTTACGATTGTTGGAACTTGTGATGAGAAAGCTTTCCTGATTTTAAAGTTGCACATGCGTCTTTGAAATCACTTCTTTCACACAAAACGCATTTATAAATGTTGTCTTTGCATAAGTTGTATACCCGGCATTATTCAAAACAACAACAACAACAACAACAACAACAACACACACACACACACACACACACACACACACACACACAACACACACACATTTTGCGCACGCTGTTTGTAATATGCATTGACTTAAGTTCAAGGTATTACTGGGAAACAAATTGCACGTACAGACAGAAAAAACAACATCATGAAGGATCAGTCAGCATTGGTGGCAGAACGATCACAAACCTCCGCTTCGCAGATGACATTGATGGAATAGCAGGATCAGAAAAAGAGCTTGCCAGCCTAACAGAACACTTGGATAAGGCCTCCAAAACATACGGCATGGAAATCAGTGCAGAGAAGACCAAACTGATGACTAATAACACCAACGGCATTAGCACTGATATCAGGGTTAATGACCAGAAGCTGGAAACAGTTCAAAGCTTCAAGTACCTGGGAGCCATTGTATCCGACCAGGGATCCAAGCCAGAAGTAGTATGCAGGACTGCACAGACAATAACAGCTTTGTCAAAACTAAACACCATCTGGAGAGATAAGAATATCTCACTTATCTCCAAGATCAGACTAATGCGCTCCCTTGTCATATCCATATTTCTGTATGCCTGTGAATCATGGACCCTGACTGCAGATTTGGAGAGAAGAGTACAGGCAGTGGAGATGAGATGCTTTCGGAGACTCCTTGGCATCTCCTACAAAGACCACATAAGCAACGAAAGCGTGCATAACAGAATCCAGCAAACCATTGGACCCTATGAGAACCTTCTAACGATCGTGAAAAAGCGTAAACTTAAGTGGTATGGGCATGTCACAAGATCCCAAGGAATTACAAAGACAGTTTTGCAAGGCACTGTCCAAGGAGGAAGAAGAAGAGGCAGACCAAGGAAGAGCTGGGAGGATAACATCAGTGAATGGACAGGCCTAGAACTCAACAAAACCCTGAGAAAGGCAGAACAGAGAGAAGAATGGAGGGAACTGGTTGCTGAGTCTTTGAGGGTGCCCCCACGGTCGTCAGACTACGGGACAGATAGATAGATAGATAGATAGTGCAATAGCTTCCACTTTGGGGTATCTGTAATACTTTCTTCTTCTTCTGAGCCGTGTATAACTAATATGGGGAAAACCCTCCACTTAGGTGGTCCAAGTGAGAGTAAAATCGGTTCCAGAACTGCGCGGGCGAAGCCCGCATTTTCTGGAACTCCTGATTGGGCAGTAGCTCTCCCGCCACCTGATGGTCAGGGTATATAGCCTTTCCCTCGAGGTCTACATCCCGCTTTTTGTAATACTCGCCCTAAGAATCACTATGGATAATTTTTCTGATGCCCCATCTCAGCAGCCTGGTGACAGTGTTACCTCCATTCCTAGCATGTCACTCTTGGATTCGAACACTGCAAGTGGACAGGATGGTGTATCACATGGAAGTGTCCATGGTACAGTGACAAGTGAGACAGTGCCTGTGGCTTCGTCAGTGACAGTGACACCTGAGGTTTTGGATAATCTCATTCAGGCCGCATTATCCCGAAAACTCTTCAACGGCCAATGTTTTGGGTGCACCAGCTGGCCAAGTCTGTAGTTTTGCAGGCTCCTTGCGCCGCCTCAGCACCTGCCAATATGGCACTGACTGACAAAGGTGGGCATAGCCCTCATGTGCCAGCCTTGCACCCCCCTACTAACACAAATACCCCTTTTATCCTGGAACCACCAAAGCCAGCCAGTGCCCTGTTAGACTGCATGGAACACTGGCTTTGCTGCTAACCAGACAGCGCACGCAGCCTTGGGTCTCACAGACCAGGCCCCCCCCCCCCCCCCCCCCCCTCCCCAGCAGCGGGCCCTGTCCAATCCATCATCACTCACCCTGCCACCTTTGTGTCAACAAACTGGAGCTGGCCCCTCAACTTCCTCCCCCTCAGAATCACCCACCACCACCTCCTCCCCCCCTCTACAACAACGAGGCAGGGGCTTTTGCTGAGTCAACAGGCAGTATCACCCAGGTAGAAGACATTTCTGATGATGGAAGTGAGAAGGAGGAACTGACTATGAGGCTTTCATCTGAAAGGGGTGCAAGTGGCTATGAACAGAGCCAAAATATTTAGAGAGCCCTGTGAACAGCTCTTCAGCTGTGGGAACTAGCCAGGGGTCTGAACACCAAGGGGAACTGGCTAAAAATTCTGACAAACAGGATAATAAACACGTATACCGGCCATGAACAGGCAACCCCCTTTACAGCACAGAAACACCCCTCTGTGTTTCCCCTTGATGACGTAATTAGTCTACAGGATAAGGGGGTAGTGGCAAGACAGACATGCATGCATCCGTGCCTCTGCCCATGCACTGTGTCTGGCCATCACCAATCTTAACCAGTGTGCAGACAGACTGACCTCCTGCTCCAGCAGTGAGACACTGACTTCTTCTGACCTTGCCAGGGTGGTGGAATGTGCCAGTCAGTAGGTGGCCACACCCCTTGGACAATGTCCTTCGTAGTTTGGCGGCAGAGAGTGCTTTGATTTGCAGGGATCAACAACAACAGCTGTGCATCGGTACTCTTGCGGACATGCAGGCCAAAACTGCAATGGATGCCCTGCCCCCATCAGCAACCAGCCTGTTTGACGGGGACGTTGATGCAGTGGTGAAATCCATACAGAGACTCCAGCTCTAAAGGCGCTTTTAGAAATTCAGGCATCACTCACAGGCAGACTTATCAGACTTCCAGATATTCACCTATCTCGGCCATTGCTGGAATACCAGAAGCCTGACAGTCAGTCTACCACCAGACAAGCAGAGACAGCTCTGCGCACCAGCGGCAGTCCTGCAGGACTCCAGTTTTACCACTGCCAGAAAACTGATGCCTTTCTGGGCAGTGTGAACTTTTCCGCCAATGCAGTGCCATTGACCCGATTACATTACCGCCAGCTGCAGAGGGCATGGAGGGCAGTGTACAAACACCCACATCACCTCAACAAGAGGGATGTTTCTGGACCACAGGCCAAGAGGGAACTACAATTTTGGCGACAGACTGAAACACTGCCCGCCCCTTGAGATGTCCAGACGTTACCATGGGGACAGATGCCAGCCTACAGTCATTGAGGGCATCAGGACAGTGGTCACAGATGGAACAGGACATGCACATTAACATGTTACAGATGGAGGCAGTGTGGAATGCTCTACAAGCCTTTCACAGTCAACTGAAGGGCACATGTGTGTATACAGATAGACAACAAAACCACCATAGCATATCTAGCCAAGGAAGGTGGGACAAGATCCAGTCAACTATCCAGTCTAGCTTGTCACATACTGCTGTGGTGCCAGAGACAGCGCATCACAGTCCTCCCGGTCTACGTGAGCGGGATGGCAAACACAGTGGCCGACTCCCTGTCAGGGAACAAGGAGACAGAATGGTACCTGGCTCCAACAGTTGTGCAAAGGATATTTTAACGCTACGGTCCCCCAGTGATCGACTTGTTCGGACTTGTTCACCTCTCAGCGGACTGCACAACTTCCCAGATAATTACATGTCCTTTGGACAGGAGGGGCAGGAATGCATACACAGTAGACACCCTGACTCAGAAATGCGACTTCCTACTTGTGTACGCGTTTCCCCCACCAACTCTTGTTCCAACAGTGCTGAACAAACTGAGGGACACGGCCACCAAGATGATCCTCATTCCTCCATGTTGGAGCGATGCGCCGTGGCTGCCAACCCTGCTGGAGCTGGTGTACACCACTCCCCGACGTCTGCAGACAGCCCCGGACCTGCTGCTGAATGTGACGACGGGTTACCCAGCGAGGAGGCTGGAGTCTCTTCGCCTAGTAGCCTGGCCACTATGCGGGAAGCTACACGTTTCAGCAGACACGTTCTCTACCCTGGAAAGTGGCTGGAGAAAGGGAACACAATGCCAGCGCTAGTCAGTGTGGGCAAGGTTGCAGAAGGGGTGTGCTAACCAGCATATGGACCCAGCTACCATTTGTGTAGAGAAGCTGCTGGATTACCTCCAACACCGAGTGGCAAAGGGATATGCAAGGCGAACCATCAGCCTCCACAGAGCCCCATAAAGTGAGGCCAGTGGGCCAAGACCCCCTGGTATGCCGTTTCCTGAAGGGAGTACTACTCAACCTACGTCCCCCCTGCAGTGTGTGTGGTCCCTACATGGGACATAGGGAAAGTGTTGGCTTTATTGGCCCAGTGGCACCCAGCACAACAGATAGGGTTACCTGCCCTTAGTAAGAAAGTAGCCTTGTTGTTGGCAATATGCACTGCCAAAAGGATGAGTGATTTAATTCTTTTTTCAGTAGATGAATCTATATGTGGGTTTTTTTAGGAGATAGAAGTGTTGTGTTTCAAGCAGGTTTCGGGTCAAAAACTGACCGATCTGCACATAGATCCCCTCCAAACAGGCCAAAAATGTGTGTAGATGATAGATTATGTCCTGTATCATATGTCAAACCTTATGTTGAGAGGACCAGCACTCTCAGACAAGATGCCAAACAATTCTTTGTCTCACCCTTCAGACCCCATCAGCCAGTCAAACTGGCCACTGTCAGACGTTGGATAGCAGCAGTTCTACAGAGTTCTAGAGAGCTACTGCCCAATCAGGAGTTCCAGAAAACGTGAGCCTCACCCAGCAGTTCTGGAACCGATTTTACTCTCACTTGGACCACCCAAGTGGAGGGTTTTTCCCATAATTATTATACACAGCTCGGAAGAAGCAAGAAAGTATTACAGATACCCCAAAGTGAAAGCTATTGCACATGAGTGCAGAAATTCTAATTTTACAACGTTTAAAACTTTTATAATTTTAAAAATAAAACTCCTGCTAAATGGGAGATAGGCAAAATGACCTGCAACAATAATCGCAGTAGCGATTATTTCCCTTGCACTGAAAAAAACGTTTGGGGCGAGGCGTAGTGTAGTGTAGCGTAGTGTTTACAGTGCAGTGTAGGTTATACCATTTTAAGTCACAACAGATTTTTTCCTGTGAAATTCGGGCTGCTCTCACTAAACAATGTGCACGTGTGCTGCTACAAATGCAGAGCCTCTCGTTTATTTTTTTTCTTATTTGCAAATGTTACCTTTTTATTTTTTCCAATAGCAGCAGCAGCTTTTTTCCTCGACAGAATGTTGCCACAAGCAATTCTCTTGAAGTCATACATTCTCACTTTTACCTGCGTTCAATGTATGCTGCACGCTGGGCCTCAGTTTGCCGCCTTAGCTAGTCCTAGAGATCAGTATAGTAGGAAGAGTAGTAAGTAGCCCATCACTTGCGGTGAGAACAGATGACAAAACAGTTACAAAACTGCACACACATACACACACACACACACACACACACACGCACGAGGACTGGAAGCTTTTAAAAAGAAAAAAAAGAAAAAAGTACAGGGGTGCTTATTCATTATTGTCAAAATAAAAGAATTCATTTTTTTAAAATCAATAAAATGAAATCAATGGATGGAGGAAAGGATCTGGCTTCGGACATAGCATTCTTAATGTTAGAGATCTCGGACGAAGATGTAGGGAAGCTAATCAGAAAGTTTTAGCATTGCTTTGAGCAGATCCCGAGATGTATCAATCTAAATACATTTAACCCCTATGGCAAACAAAGCAGGTGCTAAAACTGACCTTGCTCCTGAGTTTTTGGAGTCTCTGCCAAAAGTGCCGTCACATTACGGTAAAAAATAAATAGATAGAAAGAAAAAGTAGTTGAGCCCAATAAAAGTTGCTGAAATTGTTACAAAGGTATTGTGACTCAAAAGTGTGAACAGAATTTCATGGCCAGTTATCTCTCTCTTCTCTCACTCTCTCTCTTTTCTCTCTTCACCGCACCTATCTGCTTATGTAAATAAATCATTTCTCATGTCCTTCATTCTCTCTCTATAGGATAGGGGGATGGGATAGCCTAGTGGTTAGAACATTGCGACTGGCAGTCTGACCACCCGGGTTCGATTCCCGTTCAAGGGGATATTTTCCCGTGGAGTTAACATCAGTACCGACTCCACTCTCCCCAAAAGTCCTTTGGATGAGACTATAAACCGAGGCCCCGTGTGCGAACGCACGCATAACATCTTGGGTACACGTTAAATCCTGTTCCACTTTTCGTAAGAATAGGTCATTGTGTGCCGGTGGGAACAGATGACAAAACTTACAAAACCGCATACACACGGGGACTGGATGTAATAAAGCACATAAGTGCTTATTCCATTGTCCTCGATATTAAAGAATTTTTTTTAAAAGTCTAAACCAGACTAAACTAGACTCTATGGTCAAACTATGGTCTTTTACATACTTACGAACGACAACTTTTTGAGGGCATTACTCTCCAAAACAGCTGCCTGGTTGCAAATGCTATCCCTTTTGGTAGTGTTCTGCACATGCATACAGAAGCCAGTCATTGTTGATGCAATGGATAGATAAAAAGACATTCTAAACAACTGAATAACGGAATACATAAATGAGTGAATAAGTGAATGAAGTCAGAAATAAATCAGATCTATTAAAAAAAAAAAGTACATGGATGAAATAAGCACACCAAGTCTAATCCAGTCAAATCAAATCAAATGACTTCTTCATAACTGTTTGATTGGGGTATATGTGGATCGTATTTCATTTTTTATCAATTTTGATTACTCTGAAATACTTCCGTGGGGTTTTAATAATAATAATAATAATAATAATAATAAGGTATGGAACTTATATAGCGCTGAATCTTGTAAAGCAACAAATCAAAGCGCTTTGTTTTGCTTTGTTTTGTTTTTGGATTCACCACAACCATTCCATTCTTCCTTTCACATTATCGAAAAGGAAAATTAAGAAAAGAAAAGAAAGAAAGAAAGCACAACCTTACCTAAACTTTCGTAAACTGTAATGTGTTTAAGTTTACTTTTTTTCTAGTTTGATAACCATGATGATAAAGGTAATGGTAATGGTTGTTGATGGTGGGTAAGTAGAAGCCTAGTAGTGGTGGTGGTGTGGTGGTGGTGGTGGTGGTAGTGTGTGTGTGTGTGTCAAACTTTTATTTTCAGAAAGTACAGTGTGTGTGTGTGTTCCAGTGCTTTTTTCTCCATTCTTTTGCCTACTGGTTTTGACATTTCACAGGTGTTTCATCAAAATTGTTTGACAATATGCCTGGTAGCCGGGTTCGATCCCCGCTTGGCTCGGTGTTGTGCCCTTGGGAAAGACACTTTACTCCTATTTTCCTCACTCCACCCAGGTGTACAAGTGGGTACCAGATCTGCTGGGGAAGTATCTGGCGACAGACTAGCGTCCTGTCACAGGGGTGGTGAAAAACCATCAGTTCGCTTAACGCTACAGAAACCGGGATAAGCTCCGGCTCTATGGGCCTTCTGGCTCGAAAGAACATACTTTATGCCTGGTAGCACCATCTGCTATAGCAGCATTTTGATACTTGGAGTACGCATTTATCTCCTACGAAGATTCTCCCGCGAGTGATGTTATTGGAAATAATTATGGGTCTGCTGCTTTTAGACATACATACATTTGAATAACAAAAATTGCGAGTAGAACAAGGAGAAGTTTTGTAATATTATGTATTCGAGTCAAAAGCCGGCCATACGTCCTTATTTTCATTTCTGATGTTGGTGTTCTGGTGTTAGTGCTCCTACGACTGTTATTTTGAGTATTTTTTTTTTAATGAATGGAATCAGAGCAGTCAACAAAAAAGTTTCATCATTCTTTACTTGAAGAATTTCTGTTTGTTTTCTTCCTTAAAAAAAAAAATTATCGGTGTCTTTTTTGTGTTGTATTGTTGTGTTTTACTTTCTTCAAGAAATGGTGATCAGGACACGGTTAGAAACACAAAAGACCAAGCAAATTCTTTTAGAATTAACAGGTAGCACTAACTCTTCAAATGAAACGTCTTTCTCTTCAAAAATGTGCATCAATTTACCGTTGGTTTCAAAACGTTTGTAAATGCCAAATCATTACACTTAATAAGAACAGTATTGCTGATCAGAGTTTATTCAATGTTTGACTCGACTAACCTTTGTATGGCGCATTGCTTATAATTGAATTATATTTATCTATCCTCACTGGTTTCTGTGTTTTTTGGGGTCTGATTTTGTTGTTGTTGTTGCTTGTTTGATGGGTTGTTTGTTTGATTTATTTGTTTGGGGGTGGGGGGGGTTGGATGATTTTCTCATCTCATCTTTGCCGTTTGTAGTTTGCATGTTTTTGCCTTTTTGCCCTTTTCATCTTCGTCATTTATTGTTTTTACTTTTTCTACTTTTAAGGATGGGTAGAAGAAAAAAGGATCTTAGCTTTGTTTTCTTCAAATGTTTGCTTATTTGCTCAATATACATACCTTTTGGGAAAATAGTAATCTATTTCGTAATCTATGAATGCAAATGTCATTATTATTCTGTTAAGTCATTTTCCTCTTCTTCTGCTTTGGTTGTTATAGAGATTATTAGCTGCCATGTAAATGTTGATGTTGCACTTGAGCACAATGTAAGCTGCCAGCTTGTCGTTGCCTTACTGATCAGGTTCTTCATGTTCTATCTTTTTCCTGCTTTATGAATGAATAAAACCTTGTTCAAACCAAACGCCAAAAATCCGAACGTGTTCACACTCGTACAGAGAGAGAGAGAGAGAGAGAGAGAGAGAGAGAGAGAGAGTGTGTGTGTGTGTGTGTGTGTGTTGTTGTTTTTTGTTCGTCGGTGTGTTTGTGGTTGGTTGTGTGTGAGGGGGGGGGGGGGGGGGGGGGGGGGGGGGGGGGGAGAGAGGTTGGGGGTTTTGTTGTTGGGTTTGTTGTTGTTGTGTTTTGTTGTTTTGGGGGGTACGATGGGGAGGGGAGGGGAGGAGGATAGAAAAGAGAAAGACAAAAACAAAACAGTCCAGAGACAGGTCCGGCTCTTATGCCTTCAAAGCAAACAGCAAACCTCCCTGTAGTAGTTCCTCATCGATTTTACGGACCTTTCAGCCGGGTTCGATCCACTGTGCCGAATTATGAAAGGCCTCGGGTTTCGATCATATCAAGATAATTCCCACACACACACACGGGCTACAAAATCCTCGGCAGGCGGTATCCAATCATAGCCCTGCAGGCTATTTCGTTTAAAATAGCTCAGCAGACGACAGGAAGTCGCGAGTAGCAGACGACAATTCGGTAGTGACGCTAGGCGTGCACAGCCCGGTGGGTTTGCTTTTTGCTGGTCGAGTAGCCCCATTATTTAAAGGTTTCTAGACTGATAGTACTATTTTTCCTAGGCCGGGAGTGTGGTTCATAATCAGTTTGTTTGTTTGTTTGTTTTTTATCTTCGAGAGTCAGGTGGCCATCCACGAAAGAGTACAAGCTAGAAGCGTATTTTTACATTTTGTTGGTGGCATTGCTGAGAAGTCGGGGTTGGTTGTTTTTTTTTCCCCACAGGTGAGTGCCGTGTTTATTTGTTTTTTTGTTTTTTTCTCCATTTGTTCTGTCTGAAAGTGATGTGTTTTAGACTTTTTGAGAGTGTTTCAATGGTGAAATTTTCTACTGTTTGAGATACAGGTACTTTGATCAGTTTAGTAGTTCAGCTAGTTTGTTCAGTTTTACGCGCGCGCGCGTGTGTTTGTTTGTGTGTGTGTGTGTGTGTGTGTGTGGATTGGTGTGTGTGTCTGTGTGTGTCTGTGTGTGAGTGTGTCTGTGTGTGCGCGCGCGCAGGTATGATTGCGTGCGTACGTGCATGCATGTGTGTGCAAATCTAAGAGTCTGCGTGACATTACCTTGTGTGTGTGTGTATGTGTTGTGTGAGAGAGATTTTCCATTTGTGTGTGTGTGTGTGTGTGACTGACAGACAGGAAGACAGACGGACAGACAGATAGACAGACAGACAGACAGACAGAGATTTTCCATTTGGTTTTGCGTGTGTGTGTGTGTTTCTCTGGTTTCACTTTTTGTTGTTCGGAGTAAGGGATCTGTCTGTATTCTATCCGTTCCCTACCAGCTCCGCTCCATACCAGTACTGCTGCTCTCGTTTTGTTCAGCCTATAAGTACAGTGATCGCACAAAACACCCAACATAACCAGGCTTGGTCTGTGGATTCTCTGAACCTGCTGTCCTCAATGAACAGACAATGCTCAGCTGGCCGCAGTTCGGCCACCCACCAAAGGAGACGCCGCTGTTTTGCTGCCAGGGTGGGTACTGTGGTACCGTGCGGTGGTGCCTGTTGTGACAGG
>CM054150.1:25861295-25866295 GCA_028751875.1 Rapana venosa
CAGCAACAGTAAAGACGTAAAAGCATCGCTGTGTCTTCTCTGTTTGAAAGAACGAAAGCTGGTCAGAAGTACGTGGGATATTAACTCCTGAGATACAACTTGCAAGATAACCTAAATGTAACGCTGAGATGTATCAGACGTCTTTCTTCCCCAGCCGACATTTCTTTATGAAATGATCTTCCTGGCCATGTCAGAAAACAGTATGCGAATTATTCAGTAAACAGTATGAGAATTACTCTTTTAAGTTCTGTTAATCGGCGTCTATCAGCTGACGATTATGCTGTACCCTCGTATTTTTATAGTGGGGGGAGGAAAGGCCATGTAATTCATACTCGATTCCGTCTTGGAGTTCACCTCACCCTTCACCTATTCCGTAGTCCCGTGGACCATGGGGGCACCATTGAAGATTTTGCAACCAGCCTCCTCCACTCCCCGCGGTCCTCTGCTTTCCGTAGTAAATCTTCCCACTCAAGGCCAGTCCATTCTCTGGTGTTGTCTTCCCATCGTTTTCTCTGTCTGCCTCTTCGTCTCCCTCCTTGTAACGTTCCCTATAGGACAGTCTTGGCTAGTGCGGATGTTCTTGGTGTTAGTGACAAAGTAAGCGATTATGTTCTATCGCCATCGTGTTAATGACCCGCGGTGGCAGTAAGAGGGAAACTATTGGCCATTATCTGCTGTCGTGCGCCACTGCCAGTGCAGCTCGTCTTGATACTATTTTGCAACTTCTTCTGACTTCTATGGAAGTCCAGTTTCTTTTGAATGGCAGTCTGCAGTTCCAGACTGACAGGAACACAATGATATTCCCCAACAGTGCAGAAATTTATCTCCAAATCGCACTGGTTCTGGGCCCTCAACGGTTATTGATGATGTTGCTGTCATTGTTCTAGTTATTAGTTCATGTATTGTGACTAAAACTGATGTAGATTGCAAAAGTGAATAGTATTTTATAGTGTGTGTGAGAATTGAATGTCATCGTTATCGTTAATGGCATATGATAACTAAAACTCAACTCAGCCCTTAAAGATGGAACATTATATGATATTTTCTTCTTCTGTCTGGTGCTGAGCAAGACCTGCAGCTATGGCACACTTGAAGACAGACAACTGAGAGAGAGAGTGAGAGAGAGAGAGAGAGAGAGAGAGAGAGAGAGAGAGAGAGAGAGAGAGAGAGAGAGAGAGAGAGAGAGAGAGCGCAAATTGTACTGGGTGTGCGCCCTGTTTTTTCCGAGTCGCTTCTGAAACGTCGAAAGATTCTCCCCTCCCCACATCTCTCTCTCTCTCTCTCTCTCTCTCCTCTCTCTTCCTCTCCTCTCTCTCTTCTCTCTCTCTCTCTCTCTCTCTCTCTCTCCCCCTCTCTCCTCTCTTCTCTCTTCTCTTCTCACTGTCTTTCTATTAATTTTGTCATTTCTCTGTCTCCTTCTCCCTCCGTCCTTCCCCCACCCACCCACCCACCTCTCTCTCTCTCTCTCTCTCTCTCTTCTCTCTCTCTCTCTCTCTCTCTCTCTCTCTCTCTCTCTCTCTCTCCTTCTTCTTCTCTCTTCTCTTCTCTCTGTCTTTCTGTTAATTTTGTCATTTCTCTGTCTCCTTCTCCTCCGTCCTTCCCCCACCCACCCACTCTCTCTCTCTCTCCTCTCTCTCCTCTCTCTCTCTCATCTCATCTCTCTCTCTCTCTCTCTCTCTCTCTCTCTCCCATCCATCCATCTCTCTTTCCTTCTGCCTAGAACTTGATTAGTTCTGACTCTGTTTCGCTCGATGGCTGTGCAAAAGCATTCACTCAAAGAATCGTTAAACTCGACCGACAGCTTTGCATTTCTCTTGGCATGATCAAATGTCGAACCCTCATCACTGATTGGCTTGCTTTTTAGTGAAAAGAGTCGCTGACTGGTTGATTGACTAGCTGGTTGGATGGCTGGTTGGCTAGCCGGTTTCGTGATTTCGTTCTTTCATGGTATAATTATTGGCATGTTTTCCCGAGAAGTGGTACCCGAGAAGTGGTGTAACTTTCACAGAAAATATGGAAAGAAAGGAACATCCCCCTCCCCCCCCCCCCCCCCCACCAATCCCCTTCTCCGCATCCCCCCCCCCCCCCTCAAATAAACGAATGGACCACTCAATACAAAATGTGTTTTCTTTGATAAGCCATGATCTCATTATTGACTGTAGCGCTAATATAGCACCAGGTGATGTCAACAGTTATAGAGGTGAATGGTTACAGAATTTTAAAAAAAAAATCATTACATCCTTTGTACATTGATTTGCTTTTCCATCGGCACCATGGAATAAACCTAGAAGATGGCGGCGGTTTGACGCCATACTGAGAATAATGACCTTGTCAACTGTTAGAACTGACCATGTAATCTTAGCCTTTCGAAATCGTGACCTTCCCTCGGTTTTACCGTCTTATTCAGCAGACTAGCACCAAGACTATAGCTCAATGTCTTGTGGGATGGGAGAAAAGTTCGAGTACCTTCAGGGATCGGAACCCGGACTGAATAATGATAATAATAATGATGGTGATGGTGATGACTATGATAAATGGAATTTATATAGCGGTGCATCTTGCACAGTCAAATCAAAGCCCTAGGTAGGTGCGTGACCTCTAGACCACTTATCCATAAACTGGAGGGAGAGGAGGGAAGGTTTCAGGGAATGGAAGTAAAACTCAAGCGCTATGACTTGACCTTTGGTAAGGCACTTTCGAATGAGGTCAGGTTATTGATCTCAGGATGCCAATACCTGTTTAAACAAAGTATGTTTGCTCAGTTCTTGAAGATCTTGTGCTAAATCGATCTACGACGGTTAATATTTGTCTAATAAAGGCTTAAAGTCTACATGCACTCCTTCACCCCCCCCGCCCCCCCCCCCCCCCCCCCCCCCCCCCCCCCCCCCCCCGCCTTCCCCACCTGCTTTAAAAATCAATCAATTTTCTATGGTTCTTCAGGTGGAACATGAAGCAATTAAAGAAGAAGAAGAAGAAAAACACCTGTTGATCTCTGAGTGCTGGACCGAATGTATAATTGCTAACAGTTTACGTATACTGTTTGAACGGCCGATCAGAGCATATTGTTATATAAGCGTACGTTGGACAATCCGGTACTTCAGTGTGTGTGTGTGTATAGATTTGCGGGTATTTATTGAAATTTCACTGGTCTTTCACAAGTGTAGGTTGTGTCTTTTTAAAGAAATGTGTATACTTTAAAAACAGTCTTGAGTCTTTGGTACTGTTTGCGTATCATTTTACGTTGAACTCTTGCTTTTCAGTTCCTGTTAGTATTGATATTATTCTTGGGTGCATTGCTGTTAGGTTCATTCTCCTGTTGAGTTTGTTTGTAATCCTCCATAAGGGGTGAAAGGAATTAAATCGTTGTGTGTGTGTGTGTGTGTGTATGTGTGTGTGTGTGAGGTGTGTGTGTGTGTGTGTGTGTGTGTGACTGTGCACAGGTATAAAAGAAAGACAGAGGGGGAGTTCACCTGCACTTCAGTCGGAAGCTTTCATATTTTCATTAATTTTTCTTTTAAAAAATAGTGGGGGGTTTCTTCACACTGTTGTTTCAGTGCTTTAGTGACTTTTTTCTTTTCGATGGGAAGAAAATGTACTCATTCTACGTCATACAAACATATATAAAAAAAACAACTGCCATGTATATAATATCACCTCCCCCCCCCCCCCTCTCTCTCTCTCTCTTGTTCGTGTGGGAGGGAGGGGAGAGAGAGAGAGAGAGCTCAACAAAAGCTTATGTTTGTCTGTTTGGAGGGGGGGAAAGTAGGAAATAAAAGAAGAGAGAAAACGTAAAAGGCACAAAGCAGGTCTTTGCTGGGAAGAAAGACTTAGCTGATCATGGGGCGCGCTTTGAAAGGCTGATTTATATTCTGTGCACGCCACTGCGCGATTAAATGTGAAGTCGTGTATCTATCTCCTTCACACACACAAAACAGTCAGTAGCTTTTTTTTTTCCAGCGAGTTGTTCCATTATGTGTTGTCTGTGGAAATGATATTGCCTCTCCTATCTCAAGAGATAATCAGTGCATTGCATTGTGTTGCAAATGTAGTTTTCTTGTGTGTCTTTTCGAGATTATGATTCGTATCAATGTGCCTGTCAAGTATTGTAATAGCCCATCATGGGATGACTCAAGTAATTTTGACTTGACTTTGCTCCACTTTTAGGTTTTATTCTTTCTTCTGTCTTTTTCTTTTTTGTGTGGATAGCCGTGGCTGGAGTCTTGGGGTGAAGAAATATTTTTTAAAAGGGGGGGAGGGAGGGGGGGGGGGGTGGGGGGGGGGGGGGGGGGGGGAGGACAGTTTCAGCAGTTGGATCGGAGAGAGACGATTTGTTACAAACTGCAAGTCTAAGAGATGTTCATTACGTTGGGTTGTGTTGGGTTGCATCGAATCGCATCAAAAACAAAAACAAAGGTAGATTTGAAATTCCGGTTGGTCTGCTTTGTGAGATCCCAGGGTCTGTAGACCAAAGCTCTGAATATGAATAATGTCAGATGACGCTTCATGTAAGTAAACAACGGCAGTTTACCTCGGAAGTAAAGGCAATGAGGTTTTGAGTCCTTGGTTTTGTGTGTTTGTTTATGCATTAAGACACTTACCTTTTTTTCAATTTGATTTTAATAGTAGGATCGAAAAAAAGCATTTGTTCTTTGTATTATTTTTAGGGGGGGAAAGCAAACGATCTGTGTCTACTTTTCTCGTTCGCTTTTTTTGTTACACTTTCAGATGTGTTTGGGAAAATAATGGCATGTCCTTTCCAGCTCCTCTCAATCGGAGTGAAACCTCTCTCTCTCTCTCTCTCTCTCTCTCTCTCTCTCTCTCTCTCTCTCTCTCTCTCTCTCTCTCTCTCTCTCTCTCTCTCTCTTGTACACCCCCCCCCCCTCTCTCTCTCTGCGTCTCTAATTCACCCTCTTTGATGCACATGCACGTACAAAATATGCACACACAGTTTCGCTTGCTTTCATCCAGTCAAACATACGGGGGAGTGCAGGCATACACAC
>CM054150.1:25868795-25946295 GCA_028751875.1 Rapana venosa
CTGTGAGCCTTCTTTGTACTGTGTGGGAAGGGGAAGGGGATAGGGAGGGGGTGGGGTTAAGTTTGGTCTGGATGTGAGTAGGGAAGGAATAAATGGAATAAGGAGTAAACGTTGATTTTTGGAGAGAGGGTGCGATAGTGATCAAAGTTTATGGAAGTGTGGCAATGCCCTGTGTGCTATGACAGACTGGGTATGTAGGCCTGAGAAGCGTTGTTATTTTACCCTGTTGTTAGTGATCAAATGTATGGACTTGTCGTAATGCCGTGTGTGCTTTGACAGACTAGACATGTAGGCCTAAGAAGCATTTATTTTGCCATGTAATTCGTCATCACCTCGCCCGTTTGTGGTGATTTTGACCTTGAAGTCAGCATTGGTTACGTCTCCCTTCTGAATCAAGTCCTTCGGGTTAGACTTTCAAACGGAAATCCGGAGAATGTGTGCATGCATGATAGCCTTCTCAATCGCATACTCTTCTGTCAAAGAAGATGATGCCAATTGTGGCCTGTGGTATGGAAGACACGAACATACCCAGCATCCAATTTGTGATCTGGAGAGGGGTGGGTTTCGCCAGGTCAGTTTAACTTTGCCAAGACACACTGACTGAAAGTTTGAGTTTGAATGCACCCATGATTCTCGAAGGTAGTGTGGGAGAAGACACATCTTGAAAAAGAACAGAAAGAAAACAAAAAAAAAATTAACATTTTTATCCATTGGTTCCTTGGCTAGAACTCTGAGGTTTACCAGTGATAAAAATGTTGTGTATATGACCATTTTTTCACTATCAGGTGTTTTTGCGTTCACGGATGTATACAGAGAGAGACACACAGACAGACAGACAGACAGACAGAGAGACAGACAAAGACAGAGAGATCACAAGGTCTCATTCCTGAGTGTAAAACATTTTCAAAAGTCTGCTGCGCTAGCTAGCTACCCATTCAATCAAGCTCCATTGGGTCCCCAACAACGTAACATTTTGGAGTAACAACAAACCTCACCATAGTCATCAGACTCAATCCAAACCGTCTGCCAACGTCTTCACGGGAGGCCGTTAGAGGGGGGGGGGGGGGGGGGGGGGGGGGGGGGAGACAACTCAACAACAGATGACAACATATTCTTTGTCTTGCTACAGTCGTTGAGAATAGATGGGAGTGGCCCCCTACCTAAGTCTGGAATAGACAGCTAGGCTGCTCTTTTGTCTGCTAAGCCAGGTTGTCATTGACAATGGTTGCGTTAGCTCGCGTAAGCGGTCTTCGTGTCGTATCGTCTGCCTGAGGTTTAACGGATTTGTTTGGCCGTGGTTGTTTGCTAGAGTTCTTTGGTGTTTACAAAACAGAGGCTGAAAGACAGGTTAGTATAACGTGATAATGGAATCCTGTTCAACATTGGTGGCCTCAGTTTGTTTGTTTTTTCTGAAGAAAAAAAACCAAATTCTGCAGAGTTTGGTAAAATGTGTTGGATAAAACCAAGTCATGGACTAAGTACTATCCAAAAAAATAAGGGCTGGTGGAACAAAATGGAATGCTGTCGATTGTGATTTTATCATATTGTTTCTGTGCATTTGTTTTGTGTGTGTGTGTTTGTGTGTGCGTGCGTGCGTGCGTGCGTGTGTGTGTGTGTGTGTGTGCGCGCGCGCGCGCGTGTGTGTGTGGTTTTAATTTTGAGGTTTTATAGGGGATGAATATTATTACGTTTTGTTTTACATATTGAGCTACGTTTAATCAACGCTAATGGGTTTGTTCTTTTAGACTATGTAACATAAGAACAAATGCGCCCACCATTCAGAGATTTGGGTTGACACTCATTCTGTGTGTTGGTGATAAGCAAAATGATACCTGTGTTGGTGTGTTGTTTTGGCTGCTAAGAATTGCCGTTATCTTATACACACACCCACGCACGCGCGCACACTTACCTGAATATTGTTGACTGAGTCTTAGGCTCGTATGCAAACAAAAACCAAGCAAACCAACCAACAACAAAACACACACACACACACACACACACACACACACACACACACACACACACACACAAAACCCAACCCAACAACAACAAAAACCAACAACAAAAAGCAGATAAACATGAGTACAGGGAGGAGGGGGGGATGTTAATATTAGAATACACTAGCTAGAAAACTCTTACCTCTGTTTTTACCTTTGCTACTTCAAGTATTTTCTTTTCGTTCATGTCTTTTTGTCGAGAGTTTGTAATTGCCATAATTATTCAGACAGCAAATTTCAGTTTTTACCTCGGAAGGTACGGTTTATAGTTTAGGGGGGGGGGGGGGGGGGGGGGGGGTTCTGTTGGATTTTTTAAAAACACCCACCCCGCTCCACCACCACCACATTTCCCAGTGAGGAGTAGTGACAATACAAGGACTTTTTTCTATTTCTTCTTTTATTTCGAGGATAATGGAATAAGCACTCATGTGGGTGTTGTTGTTTTTTACATCCAGCCCCGTGTGTAAACAGTTTTGTAAATTTTGTCATCCGTTTCAACCGGCACACCATGGCCAACTCTTCCAAAAAGCGGAGCAGATTTTAACATGTGCCTAAGATGTTATGCGTTCGTTCGTACTCGGGACCTTGGTTTATAGTCTCACCCGAAGGACTTTGTGTGTGTGTGGGGGGGGGGAGTGGAGTCGGCACTGATGTTAACTCCGGAGGAAAATGTCCCCTTGATCGGGATTCGAACCCGGGTCAGCAAGTCACAAGCGCAATGCCAGACGTTCTAACCGACCAGGCTATCCCGTCCTCTTGGTGAGGGGAGAAGGGGGGGGGGGGGGGGGGGAGGAAGGAGTCTTCGGCATATCATTTTGTGTTGATACTACATGTTAGCTGTGTCAAGTATCCTGTATACAATGCTCTCTTTCGTGTACTTTGGAGCTAGTTGAAGGGTTCAGCGTTGAACATTATTATGATATGAGGCGTATTGCCTCTTTCGTGGTGTTGTGAATTTCTTGTTATCCACATTGACAAGTCGTTGTAAAAGAGAAACATTGTACAGTGAAGTGCATGGCTACGAATAGAGACATGTCAAATGTGTAGCTCTCTCTCTCTCTCTCTCTCTCTCTCTCTCTCTCTCTCTCTCTCTCTCTCTCTCTCTCTCTCTCTCTCTCTCTCTTCTCATATCTCTTTTTCTCTGTCTGTCTGTCTTCTGTCTCTCTCTCTCTCTCTCTCTCTCTCTCTCTCTCTCTCTCTCTCTCTCTCTCTCTCTCTCTCTCTCTCTCTCTCTCATTTTCTTCATTTTTTCCCTTTGAATTGTAATGTGGCCAAAGGCCGAAGTACCATAAATCATTTCAGAATTCAGAGTTTCTCTCTCTCTCTCTCTCTCTTCTCTCTCTCTCTCTCTCTCTCTCTCTCTCTCTCTCTCTCTCTCTCTCTCTCTCTCTCTCTCTCTCTTTTTCATCTTGTCTTCTCGTAACTTTTTCGTGTGTGTGTGTGTGTGTGTGTGTGTGTTGTGTGTTGTGGTGTGTGTGTGTGTGTGTATGTGTGTGTGTGTGTGTGGATAGAGCAGAGGTAGACAGAGAAAGAGACAGAGGCAAAGAGAATTCGTGTGTGTGTGTGTGTGTGTGTGTGTGTGTGTGTGTGTGTGTGTGTGTGTGTGATAGAGAGAAAGAGAGACAGAAGTAGACAGACAGCGAGACAGAGGCAAAAAGAGTTCGCGCGCGTGCGTGCGTGTGTTGTTTGTGTGTGTGTGTGTGTGTGTGTGTGTGTGTGTGTGTGTGTGTGTGTGTGTGTCGTGTGTTGTGTGTGTGTGTGTGTGTGTAATTACAAGCGTGTGTCTTTCCATTCATTTGTGCCTCTTTGCCTGTCTGTCTGTCGGTCTGTTGGTCTGTAGTCAGATTGGAAGTCATTCGGGAAAACAACACACGAAGGGTACATATAGTAGGCAGCTTACAATGATCCGTCCTTGGTCTTTCTAGTCCAATAAACCTGACGGCAATGTCAAACGGCCGGGGCACGTCGGGGCTGTGCCTTAAGAATACCCTTGGTGGGTGGGACCTGGGTATATGGCTTGGGCATGCATGAGTGATCGCTTGCCCGGGTGGGTACTACCTGCTCATGCTGTCAGAGCTGGCCACAAGTCTCCTGCAGGTGTTTATTAGACCTGTCCGACTTGTGAAACTCTGCGTACAAGACGCGTGTGTTAGAGGGGGGGGGGGGGGGGGGGGGAATTAATGTATGTTCATTTGCGTACTCCCCCTGTTTGCTGAAAAGGAATAAATGCGTGGCTTCCTTTTGTGAATTTTTTCTCTGTGTGTGTGTGTGTGTGTGTGTGTTTGGTTGTGTGTGTTGTGTTTGTGTGTGTGTTGTGTTGTGTTTGTGTGTGTGTTGTGTGTGTGTGTAGTGTTTGTGTTGTGTTTGTGTAGTGGTGTGTGTGCTCAATATGTTTTTTTTTAAATAGACTTGGACTCGTGCAACGTCTTACTTAGTTCTTTATGCTACTTTTTGTGGCAGACTGTTTTTACACGCATACATGGACATACAGACACGCAGACCACACACACACACACGCACACCACACACACACACACACACACACACGCACGCACGCACGCACGCACGCACGCACGCACGCACGCACGCACGCACGCGCGCGCGCGCACACACACACACACGCACGCACGCACGCACGCACGCACACGAACAAAACTTGGAGATGAACCACCACACAATAGTTTTATCAACGGCAAAAACGATTTTTAAAAAAAACAACCAAACCAGGGCGTTCCGATTGTATATAAACATATATCGACAACTTATCGCATTTACAACCCTTACCCCTCAAAAGAGTGGATTTGTCATCGTGTTTTATCTACATCCACTTTGTTATTGCTAAATTCCCTTCCAGGACCTTGAGCCACTGATAACACCCAATTTCTTGTCTCCCTCTCTATATATATACATGTGTGTGTGTGTGTGTGTTTGAGAGGAGATTCACAGGTGAGATCTTCCCTACTCCTCCAGAGGTTGGAAACAGGTAGCATGCTGTTAGGCTTGTGGTAGGTGGGAGTCCATTTGTCTTGGGCCCTCTTTTAAGTGACTTGCTTGCTAAGTAATAATAATAATAATAATAACAACAATAATAATAAAAATAATAGCGCTGGATCTTTGTGTCACTGTCGTCTTCTTCTGTTGTGTGTAAGGCAGTGTGTGTGTGTGTGGGGGTGGGGGAGGGGGGGTACGTGTGTGTAGGGTGGGGTGGGTGGGGGGTGCGTTTGTGTGTGTGGTGTGTGTGTTTTGTTGTGCTTGTGTGTGTTGTGTTGTGCTCTGCATGTGTGTGTGTGTGTTGTGGTGTGTGTGTGTGTGTGTGTGTTTGTTTGTTGTACTGTGCTGCATGTGTGTGTTGTGATGTGTTGTGTTGTGTGTGTATGCCTGTGTGATGTGCGTGTCTATGCGAGTGCCAGCTTACTTGCTTGCTTGCTTGTTCGCTTGTGTGTGTGTGTGTGTGTGTGTGTGTGTGTGTGTGTGTGTGTGTGTGTGTGTGAGAGAGGAGAGAGATGAGAGAGAGAGTGAGAGAGAGAGAGAGAGAGAGAGAGAGAGAGAAAGAGTGGTGTTATGTGTGTGTGTGTGTGTGTGTGTGTGTGTGTGTGTGTGTGTGTGTGTGTGCGTATGCTGTTATGTGCGTGTCTATGCGAGTGTCAGCTTGTTGTGTGTGTAAGTGTGTGTGTGAGAGAGAGAGAGAGAGAGAGAGAGAGAGAGACAGTGTGTGTGTTTGCTTGCTTGCTTGATTGATTGCTAGATTGCTTGCTTGTCTGTGTCAATGTGTCTGCATGCGGCTCTTTCGTCTGTCTTTGCGTGCGTGCATGTATGCCTAGCTAAGGTGTGTTCACACCGCACGGTCCTCTGAAACGCCAGTGACGACAACCCCCGCTTGATGTATATAGACATTCAACGTGTGTTTATACGGTGCTTCGTCTCCTCAATACCCTGTACACTAGGCCACAAGGGCGGATTGAAAAGGCGAAGACAGATATCTCCAGTTGAATAGGTAGAAATTTTATTTTTGGGTGGTGGTGGTGGGGGGGGGGGGGGGGGAGAAAGAAGAAGAGTGTCTGTGCATACCCGTGTGTGTGTGTTGGGGGGTGAGTGTGTGTCAGTGTGTGTGTAGGGGGGAGGGGAGGGGGGAGTGTGTGTGTGTGTGTGGGGAGTGTGTGTGTAGGGGGGGGGGGGGGGGTGTACGTGGGTGTGGAGTGTGTGTGAATGAGTGAGTGTGTGTGTGTGTGTGTGTACGCGCGTGCGTGTGTGTGTGCAATCTATTTATTCATTTATTCTTTTATTTCGAGGACAATGGAATAAGCAATCACATGCTTTTTTTTTTTTACATTCTGTTCCCGTATGCGTGTGGTTTTTGTCAATTCTGTCCGTTCTCGCTGGCACAAATGGCATATTCTTCCGAAAGGCGGAACAGGTTTAAACGTTAGCACAAGATGTTTCGCGTGCGTTTGTACATGGGGCCTCGTCGTCGTGTGTGTGTGTGTGCGTGCGTGCGTGCGTGCGTGGTGTGTGCGTGCATGCGTGCGTGCGTGCGTGCGTGCGTGCGTGTGTGTGTGTCTGGGTGTGTGTGTGTGTGGCTCTCAAAATTCATAAGATTTGCAGGTATTTCTTGAAATTTCAATTGTCTTTCACAAGTGTAGATTATGTCTTTTAAAGAAATGTGCACACTTTTAAAAAAATAGTATCGAGTCTTTAATACTGTTTGCTTATCATTTTGCGTTTAACCCTTGCTTTTCAGTTCCTGTTACTATTGATATTATTTTTGGGTGTATTGCTGTTATGTTTATTCTCCTGTACAATTTGTAATCCTCCATACCCCAAAAGGCGTGAAAGGAATTAAATCTTGTGTGCGTGCGTGTGCGTGTGCGTGTGCGTGTGTGTGTGTTTGTTTAATGTCCATTCACTACTTGGTGATAGGGCACACTCGCATTCAAACCAACATCTCTCTCTCTCTCTCTCTCTCTCTCTCTCTCTCTCTCTCTCTCTCTCTCTCTCTCTCTCTCTCTCTCTCTCTTCTCCAATGTATGCATATTTATATTCTCACAACTATCTATGTGTGTGTGTGTGTGTATCTGTGTGTGTGTGTTTATAGTACGTGCGCATGTGTGTATTTACATGGTGCTCGGGTCTTCGTCCTTCGATTGAGCGTCATTTCACTGTTACTGTTGTTGTAGCTATCATTATTGTTGCTGCTGTTGTTGTTCAGTGTTTGTTTTGAACTCTTTTTTTCCCTCTTTTCGAAGAAATAAAGACCTATCGTTCATCATCATCTCTCTCTCTCTCTCTCTCTCTCTCTCTCTCTCTCTCTCTCTCTCTCTTCTCTCTCTCTTCACTAAGAAAAACAAACAGAAAAAGCTACCAACAAGAAATTGAATGAGCCAGTGGGAGTCTTATTCCTCTGGATACTCACGTCCAGCGTAGTTGATCTCTGAAAACATCATCAGGTTTTGGCGTCCTAAATTCTAAGGCGTAGGCATCTGAAAACGTCATCAGGTTTTAGCGTCATTAACTCTATTGCTTACGTTATTGTACGTCAAAAATGTGTTCTGGTAACTAATCAAATTGTATGGTCCAAGACTGTCTCGGGCTGACTAACCAGACCGAAAAACTGCACAGTGACCGGTAAGTTAGGTTTTTGTATGTAGTTTTTAGGGTTTTTTTAACCCGACTAAGATGAGTAGGTCAAACTGTTCTTTCCCTTCTTGGCTGAAGAAAGCCTGGGTCATTATAACAAGATCAAAAAATTTAAATTACGACTTCCAAAATGAACGGTTTCTGTTTTAGACAAGACTAGACTACTTGTATATTTTTTGTGTGGTATTGCATTGAAATGTGTTGTGCCGTCACAGAAGATTGCTCTGTGTGAAATCCCAGCTGCTGTCTCAAAAGCACCGCCACAAGAGTAGCGTCACCGATATTTTCCTTATTATGTAGTCTACTTGTTTCTCTCTGAGGTGGCTTTTATCTACAGAACTTTGCCCAAAGACATATCTCTTGTCGCCATGAGTTCTTATACGTGCATAATTATGGGACTTCGGTTTATCGTCTCATTCGAAAGACTAGCATCCAGGCAACTACTCAAGTCCTAGTGGAAGGGTGGGTGTGTGGGGGTTAGTTCGGGCTCAAGCGGGGATCGAACCTGCACTTCTCGCTTTGGAGGCAGGGTTGCACAGTCCCTCTAGACCACCGATTCACCGTAGGAGAGCACTAGCCTTAGTGTTATAATATTATGGGCCACTCCGCCGGAGGGACCCTGCACATAAAGTGCCGGGCACTAAAGGGTCTTTCATGACCCGCCTCTGTCTGTCTGTCTGTCTGTCTGTTGGCTGGCTGGCTGGCAGCTTCCCAGGGTGACTGGCTGGTCTGGTTTGGCTGGTTGGTTGGCTAGGACTGGCTGCATGGTTGGCTGATTGGCTGGTTGGCCAAGCTGGTTGGTTAGTCGGTTGGTTGGTTAGTTGTTTTGCTGGTTGGTGGGTGATGTGGTTGGTTTGGCTAGTTAGTTGACTCGCTAAGTGGTTATTTGGCTGGTTGGTTGATTGGATGGTTGGATGGTTGGTTGGTTGGTTAACTGGTTGGTTGGCTGGTTGGCTGGTTCGTTGGTTGGCTGGCTGGTTGGCTGGCTGGTTGGTTGGCTGGTTGGTTAGTTGATTGGATGGTTGGCTGGTGGGTAGGTGGGTGGGTGGTTGATTGGTTGGTGATTGAATGTGTTGGCCATGCGTCGTACTGCTGATGCAATTTGTCATCATATTAAAGTTTTCCTTTGATGCATGATAACGATTGAAACCAAAAAAATGGAGCTGATCTTTTCTTTGTGTGGACAAACACTTGCATTTAATCCAGCATGTTGATGTCCGACTTTGGTGGCGTTTGGCTGTTTAAAAGACACGATTCTCTCAGTTTCAGGATCATATTGTGCAACAGTTTGGGTGGGTTTTTTTAATCACAAAAAGATTACTTGAACGATGTTGTATCCCTTTAAACAAGTAAATAAATAGTTTAAACTTTCTCTTGACCAAATTTATAAACTTTTTCTTGACCAAATTTATACAGAGCATATTCATTTTGAGTTTCATACTACAGTTCATTTACTTAAAACGACTTCAGACTTTTGGGGGGCATTTTAATATAAAGGTAAAGAAAGAGACAGTCCCTAAATCGAAAATCTCCGCAGACGTGAATACTATGACAACAACAAAAGAAAAAAAATAACAACAAATACATACATGCAAACATGCGTACGTACATACATACATACATACATACATACATACATACATACATACATACATATATACACACATACGCGCACACACACATACATACATACACACATGCATACATACATACATACATACATACATACATACATACATACATACATACATACATACATACATACATACATACATACATACATACATACATACACACACATACATACATACACACATGCATACATACATACATGCATGCATACATACATACATACATACATACATACATACATACATACATACATACACACACACATACATACATACATACATACATACATACATACATACATACATACATACATACATACAATCACACAACCGCCTAAACATAGGCTCCATACATACAGAAACACGGCAAAGATAGAAAGTGAGCAGCAAAGACAGGGGAAGAAAGGGGCGGTAGAGACGAAGAGAGAGCTTGGCGAATGGATGTACATCATGATGGATACGCATCTGTTTGTTCCACTCAGTAATGAAGCTGGTATTCATGAGTCGTCATTGTTTCCCTGTTGGTATTATGCAAGAATGAACTGGAGATGTGGTGTGCTGATGAACAGTGAAGAGGAGGGAGGTGGGAGTGGGGGGGGGGGGGGGTGCCACGTTTTAGTAAATGATTGGTGATGAAATCAGACTAATAATCTAACAATGTACATTCTGCCTGTAGAAAATGGAACATCATGTGATAGCACGGATGTCACAAGACAATGAATCAATAAAAAATCAGTGTTCAATGTTGTAGTTTACAATCATACCCATGTAATGCACTTTGAACGTCACTTTTCTTTTTAAATGACAAGCGCAGTACAAATAAAGTATCATTGTTGAGGGTTGGTTGTTCTTTGAATTTGCCCATTATTCGGCTAACAAGCAACCAGCAACAACAAAAAGAAAAGTCACACGATACAGAATGAACGAACAATAAACACTTTTCAAAAGTGAATCCAAATCGTTGCATAAAAGTACGAAAGGGAATACTCCAGTAAGATTTGCTTATTATACAGCAACGTAAAGTTCAACAGTGTAACAGAATACCGAATTGTTGCACAAATGTCAAGTCGATTCATTGCCAGGTCTGATCAGACAGCACGCACAGTACGACGAATGGAACCTTTAGCGTATGCTCTTTCATGCAATTTCTTTGTCGACTTGGCATGGCTACATTGGACTGTTCATGCCTCAAACATGGTATTCAATGAAACTGACTCAAGGAGACAGAGTAGCCTTAAGTAGATTCCAATGGAGAGCACAGGAAATATTGCAATAGTGACTCGAAACTAGAAATTTGCCACTGTAATAATCATGATTTTCTTCTACTAGACCAGGCTTCTGTTTGTTTTTATTTTTTGTTTTGTTTTGTTTAGTAGATAGGTTAGTTTGGTTTAGTGTTGGGATGTATATTTATTCACTTATTTATCCATTGTTCTACATACCCGAAGTGGATACTATGGAGGGTGAGAGAGGGAGGGAGAGAGAGAGAGAGAGAGATAGAGAGAGAGAGAGAGAGAGAGAGAGAGAGAGAGAGAGAGAGAGATACTGGAATTAGACAAGCTAATAGAGAAATATGCTGTATGAATGTTGTTTATCGGGTTATTGCATAGTCGTGCATTACTGGCATGCTACAACAACTAGCTGCGGTGGTCTGTCTGTGTATCAGCCGGTCAGCTTCAGACACACCTTGCCTCCCTCGGGAACTACGATCTTATTGTTTCTTTTAGAGACAGGCTGCCAACCCTTTCAGGCGGCATCGACCCGTGCTGTGAATTGTGTGATGACATTAAGTGGTGTTTTTCCGTGCTTGTCCTCTCCTGTTGACACGGTGTGGGCCGTAAACACCACTTCTCTCTGTACTTTCTTTGTTTCTTTGCTCGACTACTGTTTGTTTGGGGGGTAGTGTGTTTGATCTTTTGGGTTTTTTGTGTGTAAATCAATACAATGGCAGTGTTGTAATGAGTGTTAAGCATGCAATCAAAATCAATTTCTGAAAATGTTCAATGTTGGTTTTTTTGCATGTAAATGTCTTCCATAGGATGCTGCGAGTCGTTCCTAAAAACTGTACTAAGCGACAGACGATCAAATCAAACAGGAAAGGAAAAGCCACCTGGCTGTACAGCATTTCTTGGTTTGTTGTTGGTGTTGCTGCAGAAGAATTCATATACCGCTTACATTCTTGGAAAGAGAATATCGTGAAAATTTCCCCATTAATCGTTTTGAAGAAGACTCGGCTCAATGTTGTTGAAATGATTAATACTATGGGAAATATCATGTAAGATATGTTTAAATAAATAAAATTAGTAAACATGATTTTGGGGGGTTGGGAGGGGGGTTGGGGTGGGAGGGGGCTCAAGGGCATTATGTTGAAATACTTTGTTCATTGGTGTACGAACATTAAGTTGTTCAGTTATGATTTTTTTCTTTATAACTATTATGTAAAAGTCCTCCATATCCCTAAAGGGATAAATCGACAGAAAATAAAGACTAAAATTTGTTTAATTAGTTAGATTTGTGTTTTTCACACATCCAGCCACTTGTTAATGTATTGGCAATATTGGTATCCTTGTTGTTGTTTTTGTTGTTGTTGTTTTGCATTTGAAGAAGAAAAGAGAGAAACATCGAAGTGTCAGAAGTGTGTTGTGACAGATCACACGGCTGCTCTGGCAGTCCAGCTAGCAAAGCATTGGAATCAGATCAAAGCGTCTCAAATTTCAGTGTTAAAAGTGTACACCGTTTTGTTTTCTTTTAAATCTCACAGTTCATCCTATTTGTAATCCAAATGAACGAGTAAAAGGAGAGGGATTAGTGGACTCGGCCCATTACAATGTTTAGCCCCAAACAAAGCTATGAAAGAACATCGGTTGTCAGCTGAGCTACACAATAGTTTAACTGAATATACACAGTCTAGTTTATTGACTTGCTGAAGCAGTTGTACCGAAACTGCAAAGGTGTGGAATATGTAGAATGCAAGGGAAGAACAGCAAAATGATATTGTCCATACAGATTGCAGTTTTGTTTATCATTCATAGAATAGAATCGATGGAAGATCGAAAGGGCGGAAATAGAGAAAATAAATATATCAGTATTCCTACACTGTGTCTAAGTATAGTGGCTTTTGCCGATTCGTCATGTCTGTTTAGCTTAGCGCACGTAAAAAAACCACCACGCAAATGTCTTATCCAATGGATTATTGACAGAAAGACTTTTGTATTCAGACTAAAAACTGAAAGAAAACTAAACAAACAATTAAACAAAACCCCCTTTACTTGCTCATCAGTAATTTTAAATAGTGGCTAAGCAATTCGCGAGTCTACAGAAAATGTCCTATGGTCTGAACCGAATCACGAAGAGACCAGAAACCTTTTATGAATAATGAAAAAGCAATTAATTTTGGCAGTGTATGAAGGGCTTTTCTTTTCTTTTTTCCTTCTTTTTTTTAAATGAATCCTCAAGTGGGAATGGGAAAAGTCATTGGAAGCGTACATAATACTGAAAACATTAGATCCATTCCACCAACAGAAATCCAAATATTATGTTTGTGCCACCATGCAATTATATCAATCGATGGTACAAAATCAACTTTGAAAATGTTAGCTTCTAAACCTTGAAGACCTTGGACCAGGCAGTGGGGGTGGTGAAAATGGGCCTTTTCATTCTCTCTACATTAAAAAAATATATATAGACCAGGGTTTCATCCATTATCTCTCCCACGTCCCATATAGAAAGTGATCGTGTGTCTCGACCAGAAATAATGACTATTCTGAAGGTAGTCCCTTTCATGTTTTGTTTCGTCTACGTGACTTCTGAAAAGGCCAGAGCCCTTTTCAGGTTCAGAGTGTTTGTTTACTGGTTGCTACCGAGCTATTCAGAAAATGTTTTCCGTTTCTTTGATAAGCTCAAAGAGGCTCCAGGGGCATTGCACGTGCTACTTATTGTTCCGTTGCTAACGGTACCTTTCAGGGGGTGTCCTCCCATGGGAGGGAGTCTGGCTTCAGTTCCTTATCGATTGATTTGCTTGGCTGCGTTGATTTTTATTATTCACGCTCTTTGGGTTTTTAAAAAAAACAACTCCCGATCTTTTTTTTTTCTATATGTTTTGCTTTTGTCAACTTGACATGTCCCGATAGGATAGGTTATGGAACAAAACCTGTCTGTCTGTCTGTCTGTCTGTCTGTCTGTCTGTCTGTCTGTCTGTCTGTCTGTCTGTCTCTCTCTCTCTCTCTCTCTCTCTCTCTCTCTCTCTCTCTCTCTCTCTCTCTCTCTCTCTCTCTCTCTCTCTCTCTCTCTCTCTCTCTCTCTCTCTCTCTGCGTGGCTGAAGAGTCACAAGGTGGATTGGGGGGGGGGGGGGGGGGGGGGGGGTGAATGTGTGTGTTTAAAGAAGCATTTCTCTGTGTGTGTGTGTGTGTGAAGTCAAGTCAAGTCAAGTCAAAATTTTATTTCCAGATGGTACATTGAATAAGCAAAACATTTGCTTTTTTTCATCAAGCCGTGTGTGTGTGTGTGTGTGTGTGTGTGTGTGTGTGTGTGTGTGTGTGTGTGTGTCCCTGGTTAAGGTTGTAAAAGTTTACTGTTCGTGTTATATTGCTCTTTTATTATCATTATTCACCGTCACAATATTGTAAACCCCATTGTAAATGTTCAGGGCTATCATTGCACAGGCAGATCGTTTAACTGCTTTGGTTGCAATCTGATAGATCTTGAAGCTCTTTATGTTGCTTTTTTATGTGTGATTTTTGCTGATAATCTTTTGGTAATTAAAACAATTGAGACATTTTATGTGATCGTGCTTTTTTCATGATGATGATGATGATGATAATCATTATTATCATTATTATAATCATAGTATAATGATAATACAAACTCCCTATCTAGTCTCTAATTTATGTTCTTCTTTTTCAAGAGTGTCAACAGACATTTTGTGAGATTTAATGTCTGTCTGTTTGTTTGTTTTTAAATTATGACAGTGCAAACTCCTTGCCTAATCTCTAATCTGTTTTTCATACTAAAGTTCCTGTTCCTTGAAAGGCCATCTAATAATTATTTGCACAGTAGAGCTTGTTTTATAGCCTTTTCAGAGTCTCCGCAAAGCAGTGTTTTGTCTTATGTCAACGACTGTATATTAAAATCCAGACAAATATGAATATCTGTGACGGGGAAGGGAAGGAGGAAGAGATATAATGTGTCGGGGATTCAAGAAAGCTTTTTTTTTAGGGGGGGGGGGGGGGGGAGCAGGGGGTTGGAATTCAACAACGCTCTCTTTTTCAGGTTGTCTAGATAGATTAACTAGAAAGATTGAAGACATGGATGACTTGTAATACGTGTAAATCTTATCAAAGAAAAAGCGCTGAGCTTGGATTGAAAGCGCTCGATGGAGTAGAAAGTTTAGTTTACCTGAAACGAATAAGCAGTGGCCGTGACTTGTTTATTAATCTTTGATCATGGATGTATCAGGCCCAAAGTATCGCATATATTAACCAAGAGCAAAGCAAGTTAAATATCAAAATAACTCTTTTGACGAGGACAAAACTTGTGTCAGTTATTGATGTCAGCTAATCGCCAAGGCCTACACTAAAATGTTGTTATGTTGTAAAATGTTGTGTTGAGATTGCCTTCAGCAATGGCATTCTCTTAACACAACAACCTGCACTCTCCTTTAAAGAAGACAAATTCCTCTGAAGTTGGAATATGGCTGCCTACATGGCGAGGTACTTGAAAAGAGTCATACACGCAAACTTCTCATCCGATGTTCTTCCTATCTCACAGTGATTCCCAGGCGAGATGAATGAGTCAGAGTGCATGTTCTGGGAGTAAAGCTGGGGAACGCACAACAACAACTCTTTTAGATCTTTTCGGATGTAAAATTTTCTCCAAAAAACATAAAGGCAAAAGAAAATTGGAGAAGGGTATCACATAGGTTCTTGCTTCCTCGGGCCACCCGGTCGTATGATGTAGACTGGAGCTATGCGTGAAGAACACGAATTCATGGTCAGAGTTTTGCAAATTGTATAACATTCTCTACTAGTCCTTCTTTATGATAATAATTATCTATAAAACAAGTCCTCATGTGCAAACAGGCGCATAAATCTTGCACACGAGGTAAAATCCCATGTATCTTTCGGAGAAAAGAGGCCAAAATTAATGAGGTGGTATAGTTGATACGAATATACCCAGCATGCCGTTTGCGGCCTGTAAAGGGATGGGCTCCTCCGGGTGTGCCTTGCCCAAGACACACTACTTGAAAGTTTCAGTATGGTGCCCCAATGACTGCTCAGTGCGTCAAACCAAAGTTGAAGTCAAACCATGTCATATGCAGCACGACTGCTTGGTTTTCTGTTTGAGATGTAAATGACGCATCGAGTCGATAAAGATAATGTTACTAATTTTGTCACTTACCCCAAGTAAAACAGGTTTTTTTATGTGAATAGAAAGTGAGTCTCGTTTAGTGTTAAATACTAGTGCTAGAATAAGTAGTTTTATATATTCTCTGTTTACTTTTATTTTATTTGGGCTTTCGTGTTCGTGGAGTTTTTAAACTGATGCGTTGTTACTATTTCTTAGGGTATTCTGAAGATCAATTTCATGATCCTGGTCCTGGTCCTGTTATGACCAGTTTTAGGCGCCTTGGGGGAGCATAAAAACGAACCATTCCATTCTTTCTTTAATGGGTTTTTCTTTCTTTCATTACTGCGTTAGCACCAATGTGGCTAAGTTTTTATATCTATTCTGAACCCATTTTATGGCTTCCAGAGAGGGGAAAGAAGAAGAAGAAGAAAACAACCGAGGGATTGAGCAAAAACAAAGTCCGCTGATCAGTTATCATTATAATCGCTAAAATATCTCGGTCAGTTGCCCATTTCGTGCATTAGCAGTTGCTGGGTGCTACCTTAAACGTAAGCCTTTCCTACAGAAACACTAACTGCGTAGGGAGACACCTCCCGTGAAGAGCTGGTCGTCAAAGACGCTTAACAACCTATCTCCCTCACGACATCTGATCCCTGTCAGTGGTTCCACAAACAAGTCTCCCCCCTCCTTCCCCTTCCAGGTCTCCTCCCCCCCCCCCCCCCCCCCAACCCATTCATACAGAGTCTGTCATGACCTGGGAGATTTCACGGTGAATAGACAGCGCTTGTAGACATGTGAGTATGAATTCCTTAAAGGTGCGGGCGTTCAAACATTCTCTCTCTCTCTCTCTCTCTCTCTCTCTCTCTCTCTCTCTCTCTCTCTCTCTCTCTCTGTGAGTGACACTCTCACAGCATGGATGCCCCTAAGCACAAAAAAGCGACACACTCTCACAAAAGCTTTAAAGTTCTGCACATAGAGGGCTGTGGACAATAGACAACGTTAGTGGAACTGTTAATGGTTATATATTATCTACCCCATACCGAAGTTTCTTTCTTTTCGGGTCCCGAGTAGGTCGCCCTTGTTGGCATTCAAGCTGTACCTACTTGTCGAACAGGAGCGTGTGAAAACAAATTACCATGCGGATAATACTCTTGTAGTGTCGCTGCTGTTCTGGTTCAAAAGCTGGCAGCAAGATTTATCTTGTCTTCCAAACTCCTGAGTCTTTAAAAAACTGAGGTACCATTCATTTAAAGAAACCATCTCTCTCTCTCTCTCTCTCTCTCTCTCTCTCTCTCTCTCTCTCTCTCTCTCTCTCTCTCTCTCTCTCTCTCTCTCTCTCTCTCTCTCTCTCGTACACCCACCCACAAGTCTCTTTGTGGCTGTCCTTTATCATCCTCAGTTCTTATAGGGAGGTGGGTGACATTTTTTTTAAGGCATTATAATATATACTTACCCAGCCCACCCTCCCACCTCAGCCGCGAGTTAATTGTTGGGCAATGCTCCAAGGGGGCAAAGAAACATTGTATCAGTGCCAAGCAAGCAATTATTTATCTGTGAACCTTGTCGCCTCCCATCAGCCTCCCCCCCCCCTCCCCCCCCCCCCCCCCCCCCCCCCCCCCCCCCCCCCCCCCCTTCCAACCTTCTTGTGTGTGTATGTGTGTCTGCGCGTGCGACGCGTTGTTTTGCAGTCGGCCTGATGGGCAGATAACCAATCTGGAATGGATTGTTGTCAGTCTGCATTGCGTCGTTGGCGGGCCCCGAATCCGTCGTTTAGCGTCTCTAGGGTCCACAGACCTGTGTGTGATCAGCCTTCGCTCCGTGTCACAGGGCATCAGTGAGGGAACGGTCAGATGGATTAGGCCTAATTTGCCGTGCCCCAGTGACAACGTGGTTTCCTTTGACGGGGTAGCCAGATATTTCAGGTAGTCTGTCATCATTTTGTACTTTGGTGTGTAGTGATCCGGACTTATAAATCGTGTGCTTGTTCATTTGTTGTGACAGCTGCCTCGTAGCTCTAAAAAAAAAGTTTTTAACGCAGTCGTGTTGTTTTGAGTCAGTAAAATATTACGCTGTCAAAGTAAACGTAAAAGTGAGAATCAGTTGAACAGGGAACTGGATATGCCAGAGTTTTGGGGGCAATAACATTGCGTAATATTGCATATTATGCATTTCATCATTTGATCATTTGGTGAGACGCTAACAATACTGGTACTGTGGTAAGGATATTTCTCAATCAATTACCAGCCAGTAGGATGCTATCTGGCACAAAGAACCCTTGACTGACCTTGGTCTTGAATCCTGTAAACAATCATTCTTTTGTGGCAGGGAATTCCCATTCGGGGCTTTGTATTACCATCAGTTCTTTTAAGGGGAGAGATGCTGTATGACAAAACGGTCAAAAAAACCAAACGGATACTTTCCCATCAGACAGTAGTAAGAACTTGCTGTTGAGCGTTGCCCAGTTGAAACTCCCTGGGGGACTCCCAGAAAGTCGCTTTGTCTTACTCATCATGTCTGTGAACGACTGGAGACCACAGTTCTTACTAAATGACGAGTGTGTGTGTGTGTGTGTGTGTGTGTGTGTGTGTGTGTGTGTGTGTGTGTGTGTGTGTGAGGGTGAGGAGTGGTGGAGAGAGAGAGAGAGAGAATTTAAATTTTCTCTGTTGACGTCGCCGTATTTTGTTTTCAGAGTCTTTTTTCTCTCTTATAATTGAGAACGAAGCTTGTGATGCTTGAAGCTTGTCATAGATGAAAACAACCCCCATATAACATTTTAAAGCATAATTATAGCATTGTAATGTAGGTCTAAGTGCACTTTGCATTTGTTAATGATTGATAAGCTTTTGACCAAGTTCATGCTATAAGAAATTATTGGCAAACTGAAGGTGAAAAAAGTAACAAGTGCGTGTGTGTGTTCGTGTGCGTGCACGCGCGCGCGCGCGCACGAACACACTCATACTATTTTGTTGAAACTAAATGCCTGATTGCTTACTCAGTATAACGATATTTATGGATTGTTTGGATCCCCCCAAACTTTTGAGCAGAATTGTATTGGTAGCGGTAAATATACCCTTGTTATGAGGTGTACAGGACGGCTATAGTATTCTATGGTACAGCCACAAACCTAAAGTAGAAAGGTTAAACAAAACAGAATACAGGCTCTCCGAACCGTTGTTAGAATAACAGAATGTAAGAATTAAGTAGGATATACACTTTTAAGCCTCCAACAAGAAGGTTTTACTGAGGTGTTTTTTTATCATTGCTTCGAAGACTCCAGAGCCAAATGCATTAGGCCCTACGACAGGGATAGGCAGAGTATCATAACCAACACAAACTAATCCATCTCTTTGCAGCCGTTTGCACACTTGACCTCAATTTTCTATCACACCGTTTTGTGTTACCCGTCCATTATAATGATCTTCAGGCTAAGAATTGTCAGGGTTTAACTTTGCTCAAAACATGCAGCTTTGTCTCCGAAGTTTATGGCTCCGTAAAGTCTCATTTTAATGATGACTGGAGTTACGGGGGATTTCTGTTGCGAATTATAGCTGATCCCTATTTATGAACGTCCTTTTGTCCAGCTTCCGAACAGTTGGGTATAGTGCATTCAAGTTGTGGAGAGAGAAAAAAATGTATGTGCATTATATGGAACAAGAAGAAAGGTTCATGACTCGGTTTGCTAATGTTCTAAATCAGTCAGTAGCGGTAAAGAGCGAAACTCGTCATCAGTTTTGATCAGATTCTCTTGTCACTATATTGGAAGTATTGTGTAATAAAAGACGTTGTGCCATAATGGCTTAACTACTGTGCAGCCAAGACGGTTGAATCTATCCCCATGACCAGTGCAGTTTGCGCATCAGTCAATAGAGGTCCACACAAGAAAGTGCTTTCATTTCCCTTTAATTCCAGCATTGTGCCTTGAAAATAAGCTGCACTTCCAGCGATGGCAGTCAATCGATCCGTCCACACAAAATATAGGCCTAGTACTTGCAATCCCTGATTTTTTTTCTTCGCAAAGTTTCATCTCCAGCGAGAGATGAATAAGGAAATCAATGATGCACTGAAGGCGAGTTAAAATCTCACTCGTCCACCAGGTTGGTAGAATTTATTCTTAGGAACTAGTACTTTTTTCTTGACACAGGCCTACAGCTTTATCAGTTTTTGATGTTAGCAAAGCTTTATCTGTTCTTGATGTAGGCAAAGCTTTGTCAGATCTTGATGTAGGCAAAGCTTTATCAAATCTTGATGTAGGCAAAGTTTTGTCTGTTCCTGATGTAGGAAAAGCTTTATCAGATCTTGATGTAGGCAAAGCTTTTTCAGTTCTTGATGTAGGAAAAGCTTTTTCAGTTCTTGATGTAGGAAAAGCTTTGTCAGTTCTTGATGTAGGCGAAGCTTTGTCAGTTCTTGATGTAAGCAAAGCTTTGTCAGTTCTTGATGTAGGCAAAGCTTTGTCAGTTCTTGATGTAGGCAAAGCTTTATCAGTTCTTGATGTAGGTTAAGCTTTGTCAGTTCTTGGTAGGCAAAGCTTTGTCAGTTCTTGATGTAGGCAAAGCTTTATCAGTTCTTGATGTAGGCAAAGCTTTGTCAGTTCTTGATGTAGGCAAAGCTTTGTCAGTTCTTGATGTAGGCAAAGTGCCAAAGCCTGCGTTGAAATGTTGTCATCGTTTGAAATGTTAACGTTAAGATTGCCTTCATTTATGACAGGCTCTTAATTAACACAACGACTTGCACTCACCATTAAAGGAGAACTATTCTCTGAAGTCGAAGTATGGCTGCCTAGTTGGCAAGGTACTTGAAACCAGCCACACACACTTTTCACCCAGTGCGTATTTACGGTTTCGTAGTGATTCCCAGGTGTGATGAGTGCGACAGATCATATTCTGGATGACCCCCAGGGTGTCAAGTTGGGGAACGCCCAACAACAACAACACAACAACAACTTTTTTTTTGGTTTTTTTTTTTGCTGCCTCATCTTCTGTGACGTCCCCCGTCCTGCTGTTCCCACACCGCTCATTCCAATCTCCCCGCCACAGCCATACCCAGATTTGTTATGTCTCATCCTCAGAGTCGGAGGTCCACAGGGAGCCAATCACTATCAGGCCGCCGTGGGGCCACCAGCCAGAGGGGCCCTGCACTGCTGCTGGGTCACTTTGGCGGTGTTCAGTGGTGCCTGTTCTGAGCTAACATACGCAGGACACCACCTTCTAAGCCCCCTACTAACGACAGTATTAGCTCAGTCGCGGAGCCAGACTGAGTGAGTTGCCCACCCGAGGTGGCAACCACCACAACGTCCCTCCAACGACCGTCCCCCGCGAACCTCCAACCCCAAAGGCTTTGACACAAACTCACCACAGGCACAGAAGTGTATGGGCAAACCGAATCTGAGGTCACCATGAGATCAGAGAAACTGGGACCACCGAATCAGAGGCATTTTTTTTTTAATTGCATGATGATCAATGACAATGAGGATGATGTAATTATGCTGCTGTGGAAGTGCATATGCTTTGAGACTACTTGACAGGGTTGTACTCTACGCTTACTATCATAATAATTATATCCCGGCGTCAACCGGGCCCGAGAGATACAGACACCTGCAGTGTTGGTCAGATAATTTGAGCAACACTCTCAAACTCGCATCCGTTAAGTGGATGAAGCTCGACTGTGTGGTCCCAGTCTTCCCACTGAGCCCACAGCACACTCGCTCTGGGTAGGAGCCGGCCGGAGTCCGAAAAATTCCTATGACTCTTATGGGAATCGAACCCGCGACCTTCCAGTCCGTAACCCAAGGCGCTAACCACTGCGCCATGGCGGCTGGTGCAACAACAATTCTTGTTGGAATCTCCTGTCCTTCATGAAACTTTAAACCGAAGTTTTATACGTTAGCAATTGTGTAAATAATCTTCCACACACATTAGATTTCATTTCAAATTTTGAAGAAAGCAAATCATCAAGTTGACAAACTAAAATTATTATGATACTGTTGCTGTGTCTAACATCATTCCCGAAGATGTGGTGTGGGATCCTTAATTAATGTTGGAGACTGGAATGTATACGCAAATGTATGTATGTGTGTATCTATGTGTATGTAAGTGTGTATGTATGTATGTACATAGTCAATAAGATCAAAGGCTGATGGACGAGTTCAGACCTGAGATAGTTCATTTATTTGTGGCCATGGGTTAAAAACTAAAGTGTGATTCGACTCAAAACTACTTATGTACAGACATGGCAAAGCCTAGCAACATGTAAACAAAGGGAACAGAAATTAAAAACGACAATGAGAGAGAGAGAGAGAGAGAGAGAGAGAGAGAGAGAGAGAGAGAGGAGAGAGAGAGAGAGAGAGAGAGAGAAGCAAGTATGTACACACCCTTGTACGAGCGTCACGATCTGATCGAAATCGAAACCTAAAATTATTGGTTTCTTGATCTTCAGACCAGAACAGATTTTGACAAGAGACTTGCCTACCTAGAAAACAGAAGTATTAGTGGAGCAGGTCTGTACCTCCTGTTTGTGTGGTCATCCGTGACACGGAATCACAGCAGGTGTGTGTTCATGCATATTCGGATGAAAGTCGATGGGCTGGTCGATGACCGCCTGAGGCTACTTAGGTTGCTGAAAAATACGTTCGATCTCGGTGCGTGTGGTTTGATGTACTCAAGAGAACCGTTTTCTTCTATTAGCAGTTTTGTTCATTTTGTCTTGATCAGGAACCACGCGAGGGGCTTTGGTGAGACTGATTTACATTGTTGAGGAGAGAGAGAGAGAGAGAGAGAGAGAGAGAGAGAGAGAGAGAGAGAGAGAGAGAGAGAGAGTGAGTGAGTGTGTGTGTGTGTGTGTGTTGTGTGTGTGTGTTGTGTGTGTGTGTGTTAGTGTTTCTCGTGTGTTTGAGGCAATTATCTCAGTTCTTTGAACAACTTATATGTTATTGTTATCTCAATGTCATATCAATTATATTTCAAACTGGTACATGTTTGTACAGTTTAGCACATTATGTTAGAATGTATTTAGTCTGAACTCTTCTCTGTTTGAGACAGTATGTCATTACTCTCTCCAGGACTGCTTCATTGGACACTGTTCCTGCTATTCTATACCTCATGGTAACAGTGATTCGCTTGCAGAGCTAAAGGAGGCTTTCGAGCTGTTCCATTTGCTTTCAGCTAAGTATGCAGAACTAAAGGCTCAATCAAGGATCCAGGAATGACAACGAACGATCTCGTGCACCTAGATGTGGTGTCTGTGATGTAACCAGTCGCTGGCGTTCTCAGCAGCCAGGCTGTTTGTTCTTTTTCATGACCCTCTACTCATTTTGCAGATAGGATTTTCGGTCCATTTCGGCAAGTCCGCTAATGAGGCAGACGTCTACACTTTCTTTCCAATGTACCTAGTTGTAATATCATTGTTAAATCTATTGCAACTGACAGAAAGAAAGATGGGATGAGAGAAATTACTAAACAAGGGTGGAACAGTCATACATATTATCTTTTCAGTCTCTGTGAGTACACATACCATGCACTCTATGTACTAAGTTCAAACTTGCAGAGCGTGCAGAAACACGTTTTTTCCCCTACTACTTCTGTAGAAAATCGTTTGAGACATGGACGTCAACGTTTCTCTTTTTTTTGCACTGTATCATGCTTTTAAAATTTCAATCACATTGTATACTGAAATGTACGTTTGTAACTGCCACCTTTTAAGACTCGCCAATAGCATGTAAAGGGTTGAATGGCATTCGACCAGGTTTGGTTTTTTCACACTGCATATAACGGCATTTTCAGCTGGTGAGCTAGTCGTGCCTGGAAACCATACCTGGCTGCGTTTCTCTTTTTTTTCTCTTTTTTTTTTTTCTTTACTGGCCATTAAAACTTCAAGCGGTGACACTGGTACATGTCTGCCTGTGGGAGAATTTAGGTGCAGTATTTACAGCTTGTGTCTGGGACTTGAAAGAAAGTGAGTGCGTGAGTGTGTGTGTTTGGTGTGTTGTGTGTGTGTGTGTGTGTGTGTGTGTGTGTGTGTGTGTGTGTGTATGAGACCATATGTATACGATATTCTGAAATAACGGTGATTTTGCTTCATATTAGATATCCACTTTGAATTACCCCCCTCTGTCTCTCAATCACTTTCTCTCTTCCTTTCGCCCTTCTCTGTTTCTAACTCTGCCTAGTAGACTTTCCAGTAGTGCCCCCCCCCCTCTCTCTCTCTCTCTCTCTCTCTCTCTCTCTCTCTCTCTCTCTCTCTCTTCTCTCTCTCTCTCTCTCTCTCTCTCTCTCTCTGAAATAATTTCTGTAAAGATAGAAATCGCTCTTTCCATTCTCCTGTTTTGTTCCATGTTTTTCCCCTTTTGGGGGGAAAGGGGTCGGAGGAGGTGGGGGGGGGGGGGGGGGGGGGGAGAGAGAGGAGTCAATTTTGCACGGTAAAAAGGATCGATGAAAGAATCACAGAGCGCTGACGTGAACATATCTTTAAATCAATTACGCCAAAGAATTGATTGTTTTCAATAGAATCTTGCTGCTCTTTCCTTCTTTTATGGAGTGAAGGAGATTAAAACAGTTCATGCACCTTTTTGCCATCCTGCTCTTAACCCCCCAAAACAAAAAACCCAAAAAATAGAATACCGATGTGAACTCGTGTGTGTGTGTGTGTGTGTGTGTGTGTGTGTGTGTGTGTGTGTGTGTGTGTGTGTGTGTGTGTGTCGCTGCGGGGTATAATACTAAAGGAGAAGAAAAAAAACAACCCTGAAAAGTCTGTTAAGCCCTTTGAAGAACCTGTTATTAACCTGAACAGCGTCAGCTCTCTCAACTGAAGTCTTTGGAATGGTCGATCCTTCTTATAATATAGAGCAGAACTCTGGCTTTAATCCACAGACAATGGGAAACACCTGCCACATTGAATGGAGTGGAAAATGTAACTGTTTGGAGGACTAAGTCTCAACAGTAGCCCAAGTGACCAAAACAGCTTTTAGCTTGCAGGCATCTAAGACTACTTTGGTGACACTGACATCACAGTCAAAGAGGTCGATACTTTATTACGTCCAGTGTGTGTGTATTTCTGCTCAAACACTTGTTGAGATAGTTGGCTTATCTTGATTTTTTGTGTGCTTGTTGTGTTGGTTTGGGGTTTGTTTTAGGGTTGGTGGTGGTGGTGGTGGTGGTTGTTTTTTTTCTAGAGGGAGTGTGCAAAGTCTGGCATATCAGAGTTGGAGTGGGTGTGAATGAGAAACGTTGACCTATGCAGGGGGGTGGGAGTTGGGGGAACAACATTTGTGTGAAGGGAAAGTATAGGAGACTGAGGAGAAGACGTGAATCATTTTCCTGCCAAAGAGTGTGTTTCGTTACTGTCAGTGTGGTGTGCTTATTAAAGTAATCACTTTTAAAACCATTTTGAAAGGTTAGGACGAAGTGATTGATCAGAAAAAAATTGTCGCTATTTTTAAGTGCAAATGCACTGACTTTTTTTTCTTCTTTTTTTGTAATTCTTGTCTTTGTCAGTTTTTTTGGGGGGGGGTTAAATAATTATTTTGTTTGGTTTGGGTATCCCAAAACAATTGTTGAAAGTTGAAAAGAGAATCAGTGAACTTGTTTTTGTTTTACGTGGGCGAATATTATGGCCAAGTAATTTGTACACACACGTACACACACACACACACACACACACACACACACACACACACACACACACAACACACACACTACACACTACACACTACGATCACATAAAAGCATTAACTTTTTGTTTCTTTGGTCTACTCAGTCATTTTTTCTTTGTTTTGGTTTCTTTGTCACGTCATGATTTTGGTTTCTTTGATTTTGGTTTCTTTTTTGTCACGTCATTTTCTCTTCTTTGATTTTGGTTTCTTTGTCACGTCCATGGTTTCTCCTGCTTTACTTTATTTGGTTCTTTTTTGTCACGTCATTTTCTCTTCTTTGATTTTGGTTTCTTTGTCACGTCATTTTCTCCGCTTTGACATTAGTGTTTTTGTGACATCCTTTTCTCTACTTTGATTTTGGTTTCTTTGTCGTTTCTTCGTCACGTCATTTTCTCTTCTTTACTTGGACTTTAGTTTCCTTGTCTGGTCATTTTCTCTTTTCTACTTCGAGTTTGGTTTCTCTGTCACCTGGGTTCTTTTTCACTTCAGTTTGTCTTCTGTGGTTTCATTGTCATTTCTTTGGCACATGATTTTCTCTTCGTTGGTTTGTTCTTAGTTGTTGGGTTTTAAAAAAAATTATTTTTGGGGTGGAGGGTGGGGGGTCACGTCCTTTTTCTCTTCTTTTATTTGGTTTTGGTTTCTTTGTCACTTTATTTTTTCTTCTTTGTTTTTATTTCAGTCTCGTTGTAACGCTAATTTCTCTTCTTTGGTTTCTTTTTAGGTTCTTTGTCACGTCATTTTCTCTTCTTGGTTTAAATATGTTTTTTTCGTCATGTCATATACTCTCCTAGATTTGTGTTGATTTGTGTTGTCGCTGGTTTTCTTATATCTTTCTTCAATGGGGCAGCCAGGGCAAAATTTCATTGTATCTATCTATGTTGTACAGAAAACCAATGACTCGGAGTAAAGGGAAGACTCAAGTGCTTGGATAAAGTCCAGGCCTTCTGTGTGGGGAGCAAGGAATCGTGTCAATATAAACACTTCGACCATTACCTGAGGACACTTGGTAAGTCTCTCTCTCTCACGCGTGCAAGTGCGTGCAAGCGCACTCACACACACACGCACAACACACAACACACACACACACACACACACACACACACACACACACTCTTACTCTGTCACACACGTGCGCGCAAACAGAAATGCATGTGCACGCGGCGCACACACTACTACTACTACTACTACTACTACTTCTACTACTACTCCGACGACGACGACAGATGCTGCTGCTACTGCTGTTGCTACAGCTACAGCAATAACCCATGTATATTCTGCATACACAAGCCAGAGCATGCATGGAAGTCTACTCTGAGCAGATTATAACGGATACAGGAAGAAATCCCGATTCCTCAGCTTTACAAAACTAGACACAGCTATTCGTTCCCACTGGAACTAGGGGATCATAATCAAGCGCATATCACAAACATGCTGATGTTGACAGTCGCAAATCCCCAAAGTGGTGTCAGCGTTTCGTGTGGATAGCCTGCTCCATCTGACGCTGCAACATCTGGCCCTGAACTTCCCCACAGACCGTGAATGATCGTCTGGGTGCTAGGCCTATCCTTTGGATTGAGACGATTTCATTAACCGAGGATGCCCTGTGTGTAGCGCACTTGTAGCGCCTGAAGGAGAGAGAAAACCCCTGGAAACAAAAGAATTGTCCCTGGCAAAATTCTGCAGAAGAAAATGCGCTCTCGTAAGGAAACAAATAGGACTACATAATTATGCGTGCAGTCAGAACAAATAAAAAGAAAAATGGGTGGTGCTGCTCTTGTGACGATGGATGCACTCTTCCCAGGGAGACTACCTTGAAATTCATGTAAACATATCAGCGGTGAGTTAATGGGATACAAATACATTACAACACAATACAGACAGGCTTATGAAGAAACCCACAAGCCCATAACCCAGTAGGGAGGTGAAACCTCCTCTGCATGCTGGATGCATTCGTGTTTCCTCAGCCCATCTGGAACTGACATGGAAAATGGGATCTTTGATGTGCACGTTTTGATCTGCTCGATCGCTTTAGTGTATAAAGGTCTGTATGTAGGTGATGTGGAAGGTCGTAAAAATTCTTTCTCATAATCTGTCAGACGCTGTCTAGAATCAATAGCTTCTCCCAGGGATGTCATTAAAACGCTTTATCCATCAACTGGGCGGGAGGGGGGGTGGGGGGGGGGGGGGGGGCGGAAGAAGGTTGCTGCATTGTGGACCGTGTCAGGCAGTCCACAACTTGGCACTGTTGTTTCAGTCAAAGGGAAATAACTACGTATTCGTAGCTGTAAGGTATATGTGTGAGCTGTTTCCCTTAAAAAGTGAACGAGAAGATACTTCAAAATGGTGATATCAAAGACCAGAACCTTATCTAGTCCTCATGATTTCATCAGTTTGTGCACAATCATGCATGCTTGCTCGCATTTACTCTTACAGTGCACACACGCATGCTCTACACACACACACACACACACACACACACACACACACACACACACACACACACACACACACACACACACACACACACACACACTCACACCACGCACGCACCACGCACCGCACAGCACACCACCCACACACACACACACACACACACACACCGGTGCACATTTCATTCATACAATGTAAGTAAGAAAGGTGACCCCCACCCACTCCCAAAAGAAAAAGAAAGATTGCTTCAGTCTTTCACTTCCGACTGTAGCAATCCTGAAGATGGTATCTCTTGTAAGGGAGAGAATATCGCTTGATAAGAGTTAGCTACTCGTACAAGTTCGGTCCCTTATAATGTGTGACCATAGTGTTGTTATTTCGATAATCTTAAATTCGGGAACAATGATTTATTTTATGTGTATCCAAACGCATTCATACATGCACGCACGCACACACACGCAAACAAACAAACACACACACACACACAACACACACCACACACACACACACACACGAGTCACACAGAGTCACAGAAAGGGTGTACTGGTGTTTGATCTCCGTTTTTGCCCAAAACTTTGCCCCCCATCACTAAACCGTGAGTGGTAGTCTTGGCCTGGATGCTATTCTTTTGGATGAGACGATAAACACGCATTCAGCGCACGTAAAAGAACCCACGGCAACAAGAGAGTTGTCTCTGGCAAAATTCTGTAGAAAAAAAGTCACTTTTGATAGGGAAACAAATACACATGCAGACAGGAACAGAAAAGAACAAAATAATGGGTGGCGCTGCCCTTGTGGCGACACGCTCTCCCCGGGGAGAGGAGCCTTGCCTCTCCTCCTGCCTGGACCAGTTCTGATGGAATGTTGTCCACTCCTGCTGACTTCCTGTTCTTTAGTGATTTTACTGCAGCTTCAACTTCCTCCCATAGGATGGGATAGCAGCTGTTGGTGCTGGTTAGTTGGGGGTTTTGTGTGGGTTTTTTGTTGTTTTTTTTTTTTTTTTTGGGGGGGGGGGCATCTAGCACCTTGAGATCTCCTGTTGTTGTTGTTGTTGTTGTTGTTGTTGTGTGTGTGTAATTCAAAGCAGTACCCTGTTCACCTCTGTAGACTCTCTTGTTCCTCTGTGAGACAATTTCCCTGCTTTGTCTTGGCCAGTCTAGTAGTGGTTGTCCCTTGTTTCGAGCTTGTAGGGTCTTTGACAAGCTGGTAGGCTCTCTTGTCTGTTTGCCTGGTTTTGTTAGGTTTGTTTTGTTTTATACAGGTTTTCTTCGATATCATTTGCATTGGTTCTTAGATCCATGTCTCCTTTTCTTTCCCTTTTTTTTTTTTCGCTGATGGGCTTCTCAGAATAGTTTTGCAACTTCAGCCTCCTTCTTCTTTTGCTTCAGGTCTCATAGCCTTCCGTGACCCAGGGTTTCTTTGTTGGTCGGTGTTTGTCCAAGATGTCGTTGGCTGTTTCAGTCAGGACAGTGTTGAAGCTGTACTTGATCACTGCCTTTACTTCGGTGTCCTGGTTGTCGAGTAACTAGGTGTGGGGCAAGTATTCCTCCTGTCGTTGCTGTGAAGTTTTCTAAATTGTGTGGGTTATTGAGTTTCTGAAGACTGAACTAGATCCGTATGTTGCCTCGCATTTTAATCCTCTTGAGGTAGAGTCTGAAAGTCATCATCACTAGCTCATGGTCACTTCTGATGTTGGCTCCTGGAAGGCCCCTCGTCTTCATAATATTGACATTTGATTGGAAGCGAAGTTTGGCGATGATGTAGTCAACTTGATTGCGATCATCCTCTCCTGGGCTATGCCATGTCCTGCGTCGAGATGGTTTGTGTGGACCTAATGTGTTCACCAAGGGGACGGGATAGCTCAGTGGTCAGAGCACTCGCTTTCCCCCAGCTAAGGAGCATCGAGCGTGGTTACCACTTGGATGGATGACCGTTTGTGCACCTTAGCTTCAGAAAGTCCCCCAGATCACACAGCTTTAAATGGGTACCTGCCTCTTTAGGGTCAGGGAAGGTAAAGCAGCAAGGGAGAGGAGATGGGCGCCGCCCTCAATATGCTAGCCCCTTGAGAAGTTGAAGTCTCTGATGCCTCGCTCCCGTACGGCCACATAGGTTATGAGACACCTTTACCTTGACCTTACTGTGTTAACCATCAGGGGTCGTTGTGGTTGGCAAATTCGAGGAGCCTCAAGCCTCTTTCGTTGGTCTCAGGGTTGCAGTATTGGCCACATAATAATCTCCTTCTACTTCTTGTTGGCCTCTGCTCCTATCTTTGCATTCCAACCGCCCTGTGCTATAGTAGTGTCTTTCTTTGGCGTGTGGTCTGTGACTTCTTGCACTTGATTGTAGAAGTCTTCAATGATCATCGTCATCATAGTGATGTTAAAAGGTGCTGCCTGGCCTTCAGATGAATGGTAACGAGTCGGCTAGAGACTGGTGGACATCGCAGGATGGCATTTACAGTGTCTTTGTCAATGTGGAATCTAATTCGGTGTTTGTGTTTGTCTTCTCACACACACACACACACACACACACACACACACACACACACACACACACACCACACACACACACACACTCTCTCTCTCTCTCTCTCTCTCTCTCTCTCTCTCTCTCTCTCTCTCTCTCTCTCTCTCACTCTTCTCTCTTTCGAATTGTGTTCTGTCATTGAGTCTCTTCATTAGTCATTCCTATACTTATCTTTTCTCCCTCCCTCTCTCTCCTCCCTCTCTCTCTCTCTCTCTCTCTCTCTTCTCTCTCTCTCTCTCTCTCTCTCTCTCTCTCTGGGGTGTGTGTGTGTGTGTGTGGTATAAGTAAAATTTGTTCATTGTTCTCTCTAACTGGAGTCATCCACTAATACTTAACACGACATTTGAAGTCTGCCTTGACCATTTCTCTGAATTGAGATTATAATGAAATTCATACACACAATTCTTCGTAGTCATGGAAATGAATTGACATCCCCAACAATACTGACGTTTTCAGTGGTGAAATCTCACTGCACTGGTGGCTTTAACCGAAATACTGGTCACCTACGACCACGACGAACAAAGGGAGGAAACGTAGGTGACCTAACACGGGTACTGTTTGGGACAGTGGTTACAAGATTGCATTGACTCCCATAGGTCGGTGAACTGAACGAGCTCTACCATCCGTCCGTCCTTCGCGGTTAAAAACCTACTTTGTCTTTCACAATCCTCTTTGGATTATTCTTTGTCTGTCTCTCCCCCCTGTGTTTCTCTTGTCTGTCTGTCTGCTTGTTTGTCTCTCTATCTCTCTGTTTGTTTTCCTCCTATCATGATGTTATCCGTGATAAGGGTGGGGACTAGATGTAAAAAAAAAATTAAAAAAAAAGAAAAGCACACGAGTGCTTATTATTTATCTTCAAAATTAAGAATTTCGATTTGATTTGATTTTGATTTGATTCTCTCTCTCTCTCTCTCTCTCTCTCTCTCTCTCTCTCTCTCTCTCTCTCTCTCTCTCTCTCTCTCTCTCTCTCTCTCTCTCTGTAGGGGAGTGGGGGGGGGGGGGGGGGGGGGGGTTCATGCATATCAAGTAGAAATTATGAATAATGTATCATCATTAGCATGACTATGCCAGCATGAACATGCAGTCGTTCTGATTCTATTGAAATGCTTTGGTGTGTTGGAAAACGCTGCATGAATTACTGATTATTGTTATCATTATCATTAATACTGTTCTCATCATGATCATGATCATAGTCATTACTGTCAAGATTTTAGCATTGTGGGCTGCTCATAACTGGCCAGATAGAAACTGTGGGGGATCACTAAGCTTTTCAGAATTACTCACACGTTCGCGTGCGCACGCACTCACACACACACACAACCACACACACACACACACACACACACACACACACACACACACACACACACCTCCCACACACTACCACATCTCTCTCTCTCTCTCTCTCTCTCTCTCTCTCTCTCTCTTTCTCTCTCTAACACACACACGCACGCCCACACGGACAGAAGTCTGTTGATAGAATACATAGAAACACACAAAATGGGAAAATGAAAGTGTTGCGGCAGATTATGTTTTTTTGATTTTGCTTTGTTTTTTGGTGTTTAAAATTTCTTTTTATGTTTTATTTTTGTTTTTCATGTAATGTTGTTTCGTTCGTTTGTTTCTTTAAAGAAATCTCTTAAGCTTCTCGTTGCAACACACGACGTTTCCCTTGAGAAGTCTTAGGTTCGTAATTTACATATTGATTACACCACAAATGGAAATGAAAGGTTGCGGCAGTTTTTGTTTATTTGATTTTGCTTTGTTTATTGGTGTTTCACAATTCTTTTTATGTTTATTTTGTTTTAAATCCAAATAATAGTACAATTCGTTGTGTTGTTTTTAAAGAAAATTCTTTAAGCATGTTGGTTGCAGTCTTACTATGTTTTTTTTTTCCTTTGTATGAGTCTTCAGGGTGCTTCGTTAGTGTTTGTGTATTTTGTGTTGCTCCCTTCCGACCACGGAAAATGCATGTTGTTGTTGTCTCCTATTGTAATGCTTTGACCAGTGTGATGTTCCTTCGTGCTTGTGGAACGTACTATTACGTGATTTAAAAAGTCCGATACAACAATATCCCCAATTTTGAAATTTGATTATAAAAAAACATTGAAAAAATTGCAGATACCAAACCTGCGTTCCTGTGTAGTATTTTTTATTGTTTGTATCATAAGATAATGTAAAGATATTCGCGGTGCGATGTTTAGTGACTATCGGTTATTGTCTTGCTGATTAAACGGCGAACTCACGCATGTGTACGGCTCAGTGTGTGCCATGCGTGCAACATGTAGAAATAAGTAACTGTGTGTGTTGTAGGTGTTGCATGCGCCGCACTTCTGGTCATAAGAAAGAATCGCGTTATACAATCAATTCTGACATTGATAGAAATTTTGGTAGTCTAGCCAGGGACGACAATAAAATGAGAAAAAAAAATATGCTCGTGACTGATAAAAAAAACAAGATCCTTGGTCAGTTCTGTGCATCCATATTCTTGAACCAAAGATAAGAAAAGCATACTCGGTACAGGTTATAGCTGACATACATACGGTTCATAGCATCCATGACCCATGATCAAAAAGAAAAGAAACTGATCTTGTGTACAGGTTCATAGCATCCATGACCCTTGACCAATAATAAGAAAAAAAAGATCTTGTCTACAAGTTCATAGCATCCGTGACCCTTGACCAATAATAAGAAAAAAAAGATCTTGTGTACAGGTTCATAGCATCCATGACCCTTGACCAATAATAAGACAAAAAACTGATCTTGTCTACAGGTTCATAGTAATCCATGACCCATGATCAATAAGAAAAGAAACTGATCTTGTGTACAGGTTCATAGCAATCCATGACCCATGATCAACAATGAGGAAAAAAACTGATTTTGTGTACAGGTTCATAGCATCCATGACCCTTGACCAATAAGAAAAGAAACTGATCTTGTGTACAGGTTCATAGCATCCATGACCCTTGACCAATAAGAAAAGAAACTGATCTTGTGTACAGGTTCATAGCATCCATGACCCTTGATCAATAAGAAAAGAAACTGATCTTGTGTACAGGTTCATAGCATCCATGACCCTTGATCAATAAGAAAAGAAACTGATCTTGTGTACAGGTTCATAGCATCCATGACCCTTGACCAATAAGAAAAGAAACTGATCTTGTGTACAGGTTCATAGCATCCATGACCCTTGATCAATAAGAAAAGAAACTGATCTTGTGTACAGGTTCATAGCATCCATGACCCATGATCAATAAAAAAAGAAACTGATCTTGTGTACAGGTTCATAGCAATCCATGACCCTTGACCAATAAGAAAAGAAACTGATCTTGTGTACAGGTTCATAGCATCCATGACCCATGATCAATAAAAAAAGAAACTGATCTTGTGTACAGGTTCATAGCAATCCATGACCCTTGACCAATAAGAAAAGAAACTGATCTTGAGTACAGGTTCATAGCATCCATGACACTTGATCAACAATAAGAAAAAAGTGATCTTGTCTACAGGTTCGTCAGCATCCAGCCTCCCTCAGCCTCCTTCTCTAACAACAGCGCAACCGACGACCGTGACCTCAACGTCTCAACTCTACCCCAGCTAGCTGCTCCAGCCCAGTCCACCCCCTCCCTGACCCAGCGCCATGGCCACAGAAGCTCACGACGGGGTGCCCCCGCACCCGATGGAAGGAATGAACATGTCCCGCAAGCGTCGCCCTTCCAACGCTCCCCCGGAGATGACAGGCCCTGTCATCCGCCGTATGTCTCGCCTGGAGGCACGGCCCAGTGTCCAGTATGGACCCTCCAGACGCATGTCTTATGCCTCCAGGTAAGTCTGACGATGTGTCTGTGTCTGTGTGTGCGCGTGCTGCACCCGGCCGGCCCTGAACCGTGCTGGCTCTGGCTAGGCCGCCTTCACTTCACAGGGCGGACTTGAACAAGTCTGCTGGCCGGAGTTCGAGTATCAGCACCCTTCGGGATACGTATTACTGTGTTGGGAATGATTTGGCTGTGTTGTTGTGGTGTTGAAGTGGATGGAGGGCGGCACAGATCGAAAAGTCTGTGCTTGTTTTCTGTTTCGATTTTGTTTTGTTGAGGTTTTTTTTTTTATCTATCGAGCACATGCAGACACACATACGCAAGTACGCACGCTTGCACGCATGCACTTACGCACGCGCGCACACACACACACTTACGCGCGCTCACACACACACACACGCGCGCGCTCACACACACACACACACACACACAAAGGAGAGGAAAAAGAGAGACACCTACAGACTGATCGATTGACTGACTGACAGAAAGACAGACCGACTGAAAGAACATCTTGCGCACACGTTAAAATCCTGTTCCGCTTTTCGGAAGAGTAGGCCATTGTTTGCCGGTGGGAACAGATGACAATTTACAAAACCGCATGCACACGGGGACTTGATGTAAAAAAAAAAAAAGCACATAAGTGCTTATTCCATTATCCTCGATATAAAAGAAAAAAATTTACAAAAATAAAATAAAAAGAGAGGGATAGTATGATGATCTAACACACGCTCATGTGTGGTATTTCACACACACACACACACACACACACCACACACACACACACACACACACACACACACACACACACACACACACACTGAAATGAACACACACAGAGGGAGACTGACACATACAAGACAGAGACAGACAGACCTAGACCAAAAAGAGACAAGAGAGCGCCTGAGAGACGCTCCGGCTGCCTCTTTGACGCGCTCTCCTGGGACGAACCTCGCGCACAACAAGACATTGCACGTCTTCAGGTGTTCCAGGTCCTCCATCTCGGGCCACAGCTGGGGCATGGGCGCCATGAAGCCGCAGATGAAGATGGCCAACACCTACCGCCTGGGACCCACCGCCGAGGAGAAGTTCAACTCCGCCACAGCCAGCAAGATGATGACGGGCGTCCTCAAGTCCTACCTGGAGGGAGAATGCTACGACAAGACCCTCAGCATCAGCCTGACCAAGAACCTGGCCGAGGTCATCAAGGAACGCATGAAGGACCAGGGCTTCTCCCACCGCTACAAGTACGTCTGTGTGGTGACCCTGGGCGAGAAGAAGGACCAAGGCATGGCGGTCTGTTCCCGCTGTGTCTGGAACACCGACACCGACAACTACGCCTCAGCCTCCTACACCAAGGGCAACCTCTTTGCCGTGGCCACGCTCTACGCGCTCTATTTTGAGTAGATGGCTGGATGGCTGTCCGTGTGTGGGAGGGGGTGGGTGATGGATGACCTGTGTATCAAAAGGTCTGCTGTGTCTTTCTTTGTTTTTCAAGAAAGGGTTGGGTTCGGGTTTTTTTTTAAACTGTGAAGAAAGACTGGTTGTGGACCAAAATGATTATTTTGTGTTGTTGAAGTTTAAGTGAGGTTTGTTTTAATACTGTTAGTGCATGACGGAATAATTACAAAATATTAGGGGGGAAAAACAGAGAGTTGAAAGTCACGCTAGTGTACTTTTTGTTGTTGCAAAAGAAATTTGTTTCGTGTCAAGAAAAAGATAACAAACAAACAAAAAAAAAACCTGGTAGGAAAGCAGTATGTTTGCGTTAAACTATTTTCCTGACTTTAACTTCTAACTCAACACAGTTATTCCATGATCAAGTGCGTCGTCTCATTTCACATAGTATCAGAATAAGATTCATGGACTGCAGAAGTGTAAGAGGACATCAAAATTGCTCTTGATTTATTTTTTTTTAGTTTACAAGAACATGTGTGTAGCTTCAGTCTAGATTTTGTTTCATGGCTCCGTTCGGGATTTTCTTTTTTTTTCTCTCCTTGTTTACCCCTTTGTTTTATTTTGTTTCGTTTTGTACAAGAGGGCCTGCTGACCCAAGGTTAAAAGTATGGTTATAGGACAGTGAGTTACACAGTCTGTTATTTTGTGGCAGAGAAGCGCTCATGCTTGTCAAATGAAGTCGGCAAACACAAATCAAATGAAACGATTATTACTATAAAGATAGAATTAAAATCAAATTGTCCTCTCTATACTTATAGTCTTTCAAATAATAATAATAATATATGGAATTTATATAGCGCTGAATCTTGTAACAAAAACAAACAAATCGAAGCAAATAGAAACAAATTGTTGTTAAAACGACAGGTTTAAAAATCTCCCTCAAGGCTACAATTAGTCTATGTGACCAAAAAAAAAACCCCCATCTGTTTTAATAATAGAGAGCCCTCTGGGGGCTGAAACCAAAAATTGTAAATAACAAACTAAAGGAGAAAATGTAGAAAAGTAACTGAACAAACATAGGGGCGACTTTAAGGGGAGAAAGATGCTGCAAGCCTGAGACACTGAACCCTCTATTTATGTAGACATAACAATCTGTTTTCAAGGACCAAGTGTGATTTGAATACAGGAACCCTCGACGACCGAAATTCTTCTGAACAGCTGACTATCCTGTTCTTTCACCAATACTTACCACCCTGTCCACTTGTTGTAGTAATCATTTGTTGTTATTGGGCGTTCCCTGGCTTAATAATATTCAAGGGATCAGTCACCCAGGATATGCACTCTAACTCACTCATCATACCTGCAAATCACTGTGTTAGGTACACTGTGGATGACAACTTTATATAAGTATGACTAGAATTTTTTTCTTAAGTACTCTGTCATGTAGGCAGCCATATTCTGGCTTCTGGAGATTTATCCCCCATTCATGGAAAATGTAAGTTGGTATGCTAAGAACTTGTCATGGAGAAGACAGTCTAAACATCACATTTCAAACCATAATGATGATATAATGATTATAGGCGGTGGCATTTTGCTTACAAATCAATAATTGATGACACTTTTTGCCATCATTCTATCTAAAGCCAGTTTAGGGATCGTAAGCCATGTTCAGTCATAACATTGCAATTGCCAAAGAAAGTAGCCTGGCTGTCAGAGAGTATGTCATTGATGTTGTTGACTATTATGTGCATGAATCAGTATAAAGTGACGTGAACCAGACTCATACGACTGCCTACTTGAAGACTGTAAGAAAGTGTTCGTACATAATACGTATAAGATGTAGTAGTAACGTACAGTAAAAGTTCATGAAACTGATTTTGCCAACAAGATCACAAGGCTGGTCGTTTTAGTATACAGTTTCTCCTTCCCTATCAAACAACCCTTTACAGCAAAATAAGTCACCGTTTTTGGGTCTTTGTGCACGTTCTGAAGCGGACCAAAGTCTGGTGTTGTATCCACAGAGATGCCTTGAACATCATCTGTCAGCATTATTAGTACACATGGCACTGGTTATGACACCAGGCGGTCTTACAAAGTACCTGACGTTGTAGACTGTTCTGTAAGATGCAGTTTATTTGGTCATTATTCAGATGGGAGCACCAGAAGTGGTTAACTGCATGGATTTTTGCTCAGCAAAAGAGACACTTTAGTTCCAAAGCCGAGTCAAGATTATTCTTAAGACAGCTTAGAATTAAACTACCGACTATAGCCAGTGTTTATTTGTCGTGATAATGATTTGTTTATAGTTTTTAACGTGCATCTTTTTATTCATGATGAGGGTAATTGAGGGCTTCAGAAGCAAATCGTCACTATTAGAAGGATTACTGAAGCGCTGGAGTACCTAGACAACAGTTCTTGCTAAAATGTTGGCGTGGAACAAAATGTATGCATTACACAGTGAAATAGTGCGATTTACAATATGAGTAGTGCATCTGAGAACTGTTGCACTTACATTTGAAGGAAACTGTTGCACATATCTTTGAAGAAAACTATCATATAAAGACGTATACACGTGTAATTGAAGATATTCAGGGGGGAAAGTGTGAAGTTAATCAGCCAATTCTGTTTCAAGCAAATCCAAGCAAGCTGGGAAATAAGTAACAGTTGAGAAAAATATAAGCCCTTAAGATAACCCATGAGTTGGTACCATCCACAAGACCTTACCGTCCACATCAACCAGAAATGAAAATCGTAGGAACTCATGTTTTCAGTGTGGTATTATAGCAAGTATAACACAAATAAAGACCTGAGAAATAAACCAAACTTGAAGACAATGATCGGCCTATCCTACTGACCAAATATGCACACCATCATTTAAATAATACTATATGTTACAATATGTCTGTATGTGTGCGTGGATGTGGTGATTTTTATACCATGTTACATGTTTTTGTGTGCAAGGACGTTGTGATCATTTTATACCAGACTTTTCTTTTTCAGCTTCATATTATCCAGTCATATTATTTCCGATGGAAAGTAACTCCATACTTACGCCTAATAATGTGATAGATGCTTGTGAGAAATGATGTGATATAATGAGTTGATCCCTCCGTTTTTTTTATATCACCCATGAATCCGTCCACCATTGCACAACAGGTCTAGACATTTTGCTACATTTGTTTCACACAAAAACCCAAGCACTTTTTTTCTTCAACTTGGTTCCAGGTCTGCTTTTTATGCAGATAGGTGCTCTGTGAGTGTGTGTGTCGACACAAACCAGGAGTGGACACTGAGTGTCCGAGTTACAACTGAGTATCTGATTTTCATCCTAGGTAGAATGACCAGTTAAGTTTCTTTTCTTTTCCTAGCCAGGTATCACTCGACTCATGGACAAAACTAAACGTGTAGACTGAAGCGAGCACACACCAGAAAACATACACACACACAACACAATACATACACAACACCCACACACACAACACACACACACACACACACACACACACACACACACACACACACACACACACACACACGACACACAACAACAACAACAACAACAACACGCACACAACACACACACACACCACACACACACACACACACACACACACACACACACACACACGATGCATGTAGTGCTTGGAAAATCAAACTTCTCAGTTCGTGTTCTGTTTAAAATCAGAACCAGCACCTTCATTGATATGTACAACTCTAACACATTATCTTCATGCGCTCACACATACATTTGCAGATTTTGGCATAACCAACGGGGCAAATGCGTACTCACGTTAGTTACATTAAAGTAAAACGTACTAATAATAATAATATGTATTCATGTTTTTCATGGTGCATTTTTATTGCAGTGCAGTATGAACTACGCGCAATAAATGTAAATAAACAATGATGTTTTTAAAAAATCATCTCGCTGTTCTCTCTCTCTCTCTCTCTCTCTCTCTCTCTCTCTCTCTCTCTCTCTCTCTCTCTCTCTCTCTCTGTGTTATGGTATGTTGTGTGTGTTTAAGTGTGTACGTGCGTGCGTGCATGTGTGTGCTTGCGTGCGTGTGTGCATGTGTGTGAGAGAGAGAGAGTGTGTGGTGGGGGGGGGGGGGGGGAGGGGGGACCGGTTGGACTTTTAACATAGCATATCTTGAAGCGTACCTTCTGTGTGAAAATTGATTTCATCAATCCGTACTTTTGAATGGATCCAGAATGAAGGCAGTCTGATGCATAACGGGTAATTGTTGATAAACACTCGGAGGGATGGATTGGGGAGGGGAGGATAATTCTTAAATGTTATTGGGCCAAAAGTTGGGCTACCTACCAAAAGTAGGTAGGCCTAGCTACACACAAGATGAACAGTTTGCATGCACCGGCTGTTTTTAAGAACTCATTCATACATAGGCAGCCCTTTTTATGGGAGAGTATAGATTGCTCTGCTGAGAGCTTGTCACAGATGACATCATTTGAATTCAGGTCTTGGCACTTTGCTGACATCAATGTCTGACAATGCTGTTGGTAGTCTAGGCTAAATCCTCATAGAACAATAGAGAGAAAGTAGATGGGGGTAGGGAGGGAAGGGCCGTCGGAATAGTGGGATGGCTCAATGTTGAGAGTCACACTTGTAATCAGAAGGTAATATGAAAAGGGAGGTGGCAGGACGGTTTAGACGTTCACCTGCGTAACAAACCGTGAGGTTCAGGGTTCGATTCGGGGCCCTGTTCTATCTTCCCAGTTTGACGGGAAAATCGAATTGAATATCAAATCTTTCGTAGACACTAAAGCAGTCGGACACGTGTGCTTACGGACTTGTGCACGTCAAAAGAACCTCGACAGTTGAAAACCTGAAAGAGCCGGGAGGTATCTCTCAACTGTCCTTGCAAAATTGGTAGGGTTAATTCCCAACTGTATCTCCGAAGTCAGAATGCAGCTATGATAATTAATGATGAGGGGAAAACGGTAGCATAGGCAAAACTCTCACCACTGGTGAACCTCGGAGCCTTAGCCGAGGAAAGAGCAAGAAGAAGAAAACAAGAAGGGTATATGACGGCCTAGGCTCAAGTCCTGCTCAACTGCTCGCTTGAGGGGATTTCCCCTAGTTAACATTGGTTCGACTCCTCTTCCATGCAAGTTTTCGGATGAGACTATAAGCCAAGGTCCTGTGTGCGGACGCACGCATAACATTTTGCGCACACAACATAAACCCATCACTCTTTTGTAGAAGAGTAGGGCCAGTATAGATGACTCGAATATACCCAGCATGCACACTGCGACCTGCAGAAGAATAAACTCTGCTAGGTTCAATCAACTGGCTCACAACAGGCTGCATGAAAGTGCAATGCCAAAATGAGTCGAGAGGATTGATTATGCATTAGGCTGAGAACATTCTACATAAAAAGAAAACTTTTCCTGAAGAGTAGGACAGGGGCGGTCATTATTTTGCTTGTTCTTCTCACACTGACCTGAAGAAAAGAGGGATGAATCCGCTACGATCCTCTTGCCTAAGGTATAGATCTACTGCATAGATGCCCCAATACAACTAGTTTTCAATGAGTTACTAGACGGTTCATGTTTTCTCAGTAGTATGCTTGTTTCGTTTCTTGTTTTGTTGGTGTTAATGTTGTGTGTGTATGGGTTTTATTGTGGGGGAAAACAATTATTATGTTCCCGCTCCATGCCCGCCACCGCCATCCCATCCGGTAATGTAGGCTATAATAGACAGTCCACGAAGTGAACAACCCAGGCCACGTGCACGAAATTCTTCATATGGCCCTGTGCTGTTTTCAATGGACTGGGGACTGGATGAAAAAAAGCACATGAGTGCTTAATCCATTATCCTCGAAATAAAAGTAAAATCAATCCTGGTTTCTTCTTCCTCGTTAGTTATGTGGTCTCTGTACGAGATACCAAGAAGTTTGTAAAAGCACTCGTCTTCATTACCTGTATCCTTTCCTGTATCCTTCTTTCAATGCCCACGTTTCATATGCATACAAGACAGGGGCAGAGTGTCGAGGGGTGTCATGAATCTGGTCGAGTCCATCCCTCTCCATCTGAGCTGAAAGGCAGATGGGATTTTATCCTGTGTGCAATCTATCATGCATACAGTCGCACACGAGACGACGGTTTGCTGTCTAATCCGAAAGACTTTCCGGAGGCTGGAGTCAGTAAGGTTAAGGTAAAGGAGTCCCATAACCTATAAGGTCGTAGGGGAGCGAGGCGTCAGAGACCTCACTTCTCTAGGGCCAGCATATTGAGGGCGGCGCCCATCTCCTCTCCCTCGCTGCTTTACCTTCCCTGACCCTAAAGAGGGCAGGTACCCATTTACAGCTGGGGGAACTGTACTGAAGCCAAGGCGCGCAAACGGTCACCCATCCAACTGGTAACCACGCTCGACGCTGCTTAACTTGGCTGGGGGAAAGCGAGTGCTCCGACCACTGAGCCTATCCCTGGAGTCAGTATCAATGTTAAATCCAGGGGGAAAATCTTCTTGAACGTACACATCAGCGGAGACCGAAACCCGCAACCTCAGTTACCGTCAGATTAGGAACTGGGCGTTCTAACCACTAAACCTTTCTGCCTATATCCATTTCCCCCCCATACATCGCATTCACAAAGCAGACACGGTCATGGTCATCACCACACCTTCATTATCATCATCAGTAGCAGCAGCAGCATCAGAAGCAGCAGCGGCATATTGTTGTTCTTCTGCTTCTTTTTTCTCTTCTTCTTTTTCTTGTTTGTGTCGTTCTTCTCCTCCTTCTTCGTCCTGTTTTCCTTGTTCCTGTTGTTGCTACTGCTGTTGTTGTTTCATTGCTATTTCTATTATTAAGTACTCTCTCTCTCTCTCTCTCTCTCTCTCTCTCTCTCTCTCCGTTCCCTTACCCAGCGGACTGAGTAGTGCCTGGTCTCCTGTGCTTGTAATTGTGCAGGTCTGCCTGCTGGCCTCAGCCAACACATTCGGACTTCAGAGCAGCTCAATTCATTGCACAGGTCGCATGCTGGGTTTGTTCATGTCTCGGTAACCAATCTAACGCTGACATGAATTACAGAATCTTTAGCCCAGGGTTCGTATGGTCCTTAAAGGTCCTTAAGTTTTGGGGTCCCCATTTCAAGGCCTTGAAAGTCTTTAAAAATCACCATTTCAAGGCTTTGTAAGTCTTTAAAAATCAGACATATGCCTCCAGGTGCTTAAAAGGCCTTAAATTTGATCTTTTTACTGGAGAGAGAGAGTTTGTATAGGGATGATTATTTAGAAAAAGTCCCGGTATGAAAGGAGCGAGAAAGGGGAGTGCTATCTCTGAATACCAAGAAAGGGTGTAGGGAGGAATAGTTGAAGAGGAGGGGGGGGGGGGGGGGGGGGGGAGAGGTGATGACTGCTAGAGGCAACCGGTAAAGTACCAACAATGGGTGTTTGTTTCAGAAAAGGAAGGACCAGTATCTCTATAGCAGAGGGGTGAAGGGGATGGTAAGAAGAGGGAAGGGGGAGAGCAGATAGGGATGGGAAGCTTTTCAACACTGGCAAAATGACTTGTTGAACTCTGCTCATTTCTGGACAAATTACCACCACCTTCCCCCCCACTTCTCCCTTTTTGAGCTTGAACTGGGTACCGTGTCTGGAAGTTGTCTGTGTTATGTACCAGAGCTGTCTAACTCTCCCTGTCCACCTTCCGCCCATCTCTCTGTCTCTCTCTCTCTCTCTCTCTCTCTCTCTCTCTGTCTCTCTCTCTTCTCTCTCTCTCTCTCTCTCTCTCTCTCTCTCTCTCTCTCTCTCTCTCTCTCTCTCTCTCTCTCTCTCTCTCTCACACACACACACACACACACACACAGCTCTGTCACTCTCTGTGTGTGAGTTCATACCTCGCTCTCTCTGTCTCTGTCTCTCTCTTTGTCTAATATAACTTTTTGTGAATAGATATAAAAATGAAGATACACACACACACACGAGTTTGAGAAAATAAACATTAGATCTACACACACACACACACACACACACACACACACACACAGAGTTCTCTCATTTCTTCACAGCAGGTGTATGGCATCCTGTCGTTTCTGTCAGTGTGTTATGATGTGAAAATCTGTGTTCCTAGCAATACTATCAGCGCACACATTGGGCCACTGATTGTTTTTGATTTACCCCTAATTAACTACAGAAGAAATTATCGATTTCTTGTTATCAAGAAAAGGGCTATAATCTATCCAGCTTCAAACTGTGTGAACATTATTAAAATGCAAGTGCTATTTTTTGATGAGGTTCTTAAAAATGAAAGTGATGTCAAAACTCCTTAACTTTTGTTCGCAAAGTTCTGTATGAACCCTGTTAGCGAGCATATTCGATCTTCCGCATGTGCAGTCTATATACAGGGAGGGGACTAAGGCACTGGTAGGTCTCTATCCCCAAAGTCGGAATGCGGCTACCTTCACGGTGGGCCAAAACGGTTGCATACTCAAAAATCTGACCATTGGTGAACTTTGGAGCTCTAGCCTAGGAACAGAAAGAAAAAAAACTGATAGGTCTGCACTTGAAGTTGACTGGGAGACCGTAAAAATCCCCACCCTTAATTTACCAGACGCTGCCGATGTTCGAACCCGGGACTTCCTGGACCCAAGGGATTGAAGTCGGACGGTCTAAGTCATTAGGCCATTGCATCCTTCATATGTATATTCTAAATACAGCACATGATGTTGTATACTATTGTTTATTATTATGGACCCAAGGGATTGGAGTCAAACGGTCTTAACCACACGGCTATAGCGTCCGTCAAATGTATATTCTAAATACAGCACATGATGTTGTATACTATTGTTTATTATTATGGACCCAAGGGATTGGAGGCAAACGGTCTTAACCACTCGGCTATAGCGCCCAATTTTCAAAACAGCAGCTGCCTCCTCTGCTGTTTTGGAGGTCATCGTTGGACCCGACATAGCGTCCGTCATATGTATATTCTAAATACATCACATGATTTTGTTAATGTTAGATCTATGATACAATAAAATTTAAATTCACAAATCACTGAGCAGAGTAAAAGCCTTCCCCAAAACGGAGTTACCAAACAGTGGATCCTAGCATGCACATCACATGAACTAAAAGTCCTTCGATGTGACTATAAACCGAAGTCCCTTGTGCGAACGCACGCAGAACATCTTGCGCACACGTTAAAACCCGTTCCACTTTTCGTTAGAGTAGGCCGTTGTGTGCTGGTGGGAACGGATGACAAAACCGCATAAAGACAGGGACATGATGTTAAAAAGACCATACAAGTACTTATTCCATTATCCTCGAAATAAAATAGTAAATAACTAGGCCTACATAATAATAATAATAATAATGTATGGAATTTATATAGCGCTGAATCTTGTAAAGCAACAAATCAAAGCGCTCAGATTTTATTTCATACCACTTTAAGTCACGGCAGATTTCTCTCCGTGAAATAATGTGACATAGTGATGTCTACTGTTTGATAGAGCATGCACAAGTGCATTCATGCACACACAGGAGGCGGGGTGTGTGTGTATGCATGCGAGCACATGCGTGGGTGGGTGGGTGGATGTGAGTGTGTTCGCATGCGTGTGTTAAAGTTAAATTTCATCGATTTTAATTAATTTCTGAGATTTTTGCCACACGGGAGAAAATCAGTGATGCAGATTTGACACGCAGATCCGACACTCGACACGTATAATGAATATGTGTGTGTTTCCGATCATGCTTGATTTCATTCAATTTGAGTTGAGTTAATCAGACTTCTCTCCCCCTAATGAAGTTGCTATTATCAGAGCATCTCTCCATCTCTCATTGTTTTCTCTCTCTCTCTCTCTCTCTCTCTCTCTCTCTCTCTCTCTCTCTCTCTCTCTGCATGTCTGGGGGAGTGGCTTCCCTTGCTTGGCTGCCAGCAAGATGCTTTCTCTCCAGCTCCTGTAAGTTTTTCCTTTTCTTCAACAATTCCTGTTCAAAATGCCAGTTGTGGGCCTCCCTGTAACCTTGGAGGGCATGTTGAATGCAGTGTTGCATGAACAGACGGTGTCTTCATTCAAAGTGGATGGGCGAGAACATCAAACTGTTGTTGTGATTCGATTGACAAGTAACGCTGCCAGCCATTCCCCTGTTACTCCAGTTCAACAGGCAATGTATCGCAAGAAGTGTCCGTCTCAGGTGAATAGAGACAAAATAAGAGCAGAAAGGTATAGAAATGACAACCAGAAGAAAGTGAATGAACAAGTTTCATCCCCCTCGGGTTTGTTTCTACCCACCCCGCCTAGATTGTGCTGTGCTACAGGCCATTCCGACAACAACACTGCTACGGACATGTTTGTGTATGAGACCCACTGCCCTCCCTCTCCAAGCCACTGTCAAAAGGAACAAAGTATTGACATGATAATGGATGACACTGACAGACAGACAGTGACAATTTCATTTGACAAAAATGTAAGAAATGAATCATGTGGTGAAATTGTGAATGTAGCAAAAGAGTGTGGTTGTAGTTACATAAATGGAATCAAAGATTGTGTCCATGATAACAGGAATGAAGAGGGAGATTGTGAAATGGGGAAGGAGGGTGTGGAAAATCACGAAAAGCATGTGAAGAAAGGTAGGGATGTGATGCATGCAGAAAATGACAGAGAAGTGCGTGCAGAGAGGGAGAGTGAGGGAGAGGGTGTAGAAGGTGAGAGTGGGGAAGGGTGTGGGGAGAATGAGAGTGAGGAAAAGTGTGCAGAGAATGTAACAGGAGCAGAGTGTGGGGGGTTTATGGAAGATGGGGATGAAAGCTGCGAAAGGGAAGAGACTGTTACACTGGCAGATGTAATGGAAAGGTTGCAGCAAATGACGGAGAAGGCTGAAGATGTCCACTTCATGCTACGTGACATGAGACAGTGCACTGCTAGGACCACTGCTGTGTTGAAGGGAAATGTTTACAAAGATGTTTCTTGATTAATGTGTTGTACACTTCCGGACTGACTTAACAACATGAAGAAACTGTGGTCCGATGAATGACATTATATGTATATAGAACAATGATATGGAATCCATGTCATGAAGACTGTTTGGGCTGTCATTAATTAATTATGCTTTTCGTTGATTCTGTGTTTTGTGCCCAATCCCCATCCCACTGTCCCCTTGTGAATGGGCGATGATGCTTATCACAATAAACTGTTGTCATTGTCATTGTCATTGTCTGCATGTCTGGGTGTGTGTAGGTTTGTGTGTGTGTGTGTGTGTGTGTGTGTGTGTGTGTGTGTGTGTGTGTGTGTGTGTATGCTTGTGCGCGTGCATGTTTAGGCTTTTCTTGCATATAAACACTTTTTGAATGATAATAGTGTGGATGTGTAAAGAAAGTTGACTCAATGAAAAACACCACACACACGCGCCCGCCAAGGCACGCAGGTAGGCACACAAAGATGTATGCATATGTGTATCCATATGCATGCCTGCTTGCTATTTCTTGCAAGCATGATGGGGAAATCGAACTGAATGTCAAAAGTCCTGTGAACGAGACTATAAACCTAAGCTCCCTATGCGAATGCATGCAGAACATCCTGCGCACATGTCAAAAACCCATTCTGCCTTTTGGGAGAGTAGGCCGTTTCGTGCCAGTAGGAATGGTCGACAGATTAAAAATAAACAAACCCAAACAACAACAAAACCCCAACCCGTTTCACGCAGGTGTTGTGTTTAGATACCATCCCCGAAGTCGGTATGCCGCTACTTTAAGGTGGGGAGAAAACGAAGGCTCACGCAAAAATCTCACCATTGAGTTGGCGAACCTTGGGAAACTTTAGCCCAGGAACGAAAAAAAACCCACAAATGAACAAAAATAGGTGTATGCTATAATATGGAAAGATGAATGTTGTCGATCCCCAGCTTAACATCCTGGGGGTCACCCAAAATATACATTCTGACTCACTCATCCCACCTAGGAATCACTGTGAGGTTGAAATTCCACAATAAATGAGAACTATGCTTGTATGACTGTGCTTTAAAAAAAAAAAAAAAAAAGTACCTCGAAAAAGAGCTTGCCAGCCTAACAGAACACCTGAATAAGGCCTCCAAAACATACGGCATGGAAATCAGTGCAGAGAAGACCAAACTGATGACTAATAACACCAACGGCATTAGCACTGATATCAGGGTTAATGACCAGAAGCTGGAAACAGTTCAAAGCTTCAAGTACCTGGGAGCCATTGTATCAGACCAGGGATCCAAGCCAGAAGTAGTATGCAGGACTGCACAGACAATAACAGCACTGTCAAAACTAAACACCATCTGGAGAGATAAAAATATCTCGCTTATCTCCAAGATCAGACTAATGCGCTCCCTTGTCATGTCCATATTTCTGTATGCCTGTGATTCATGGACCCTGACTGCAGATTTGGAGAGAAGAGTACAGGCGGTGGAGATGAGATGCTTTCGGAGACTCCTTGGCATCTCCTACAAAGACCACATAAGCATCGAAAGCGTGCATAACAGAATCCAGCAAACCATTGGACCCTATGAGAACCTTCTAACGATCGTGAAAAAGCGTAAACTTAAATGGTATGGGCATGTCACAAGATCCAAAGGACTTGCAAAGACAGTTTTACAAGGCACTGTCCAAGGAGGAAGAAGAAGAGGCAGACCAAGGAAGAGCTGGGAGGATAACATCAGCGAATGGACAGGCCTAGAACTCAACAAAACCCTGAGAAAGGCAGAACACAGAGAGGAATGGAGGGAACTGGTTGTTGAGTCTTTGAGGGTGGCCCCACAGTCGTCAGACTACGGGACAGATAGATAGAGACCTCGCCATATAGGGCAGCCATACTCCGACTTCAGAGGATTTTTTTTCTCCTTTAAAGGAGAGTGCATGTTGTTATGTTAAGAACTTTGAGTATGGCTGAAGGCAATCTCAACAAAACGTTATTTTTACAACATAATTATCAACATTTTAGTGTAGACCTTGGCAATTAGCTGACATCAATAACTGACTGGGCCTGGGCCAAAAAAGATGAATGTAACAATTACTATTCAGTCTGAGGGAGCCTGGAGAGTCACTGTTGTAATGTAGTATTCCATGAACGGAAGAAAGGATAGGGGAAATGCTGGATGTGGAGAGAACAATCATTATGTAGGGAGACTGGTGTGGGGGGGGGGGGGGTGGAGGGGAGGTAGGAGAGGGAAAGCGGTTAGGGGAGGGGAAGGAGGGGGAAGGGAAAGGAACAGGAGGGTGGAGATGGTGTGTGTGTGTGTTTGCTTGTTTGTTTTCCTGCAAGCATTAGCAAGCAGTCTTAAAGACTAATGGATAGGGGAAAAGTGTGTGTTTTATTTATTTATTTTATTTTATTCCTTTATTTCGAGGATAATGGGATAAGCACTCATGTGCTTTTTTCATCCAGTCCCGGTGTGTACGCAGTTTTGTAAATGTTGTCATCAGTTCCCAGGCACGCAATGATCTACTCTTCCAAAAAGCAGAACGGGTTTGAACGTGTGCGCAAGATGTTCTGCGTGTGTTCGCACTCGGATTTTAGTGTGTGTGTGTGTGTGAGCGCGCGCTAGCATGTGATGCTCTTGTATGTGTGTACCTGCGGTGAGAACAGTTGTGTGTGTGTGTGCGCGCGCACGCGCATATGCTGGCATTCATGCATGCGTGTGTGAATGGATGTGTGCGCGCCCACGCCTACCTGTGTGTGCGCGCGCGCACGTGTGTATGTGTGTGTGTGTATGTTTCTGCGTTACGGAGCTGTCTTGGTGGGTGTAACCATGCCCAGGTAATGTCAATTAATCACTTTAGCCTGCGCTACCATTCTACTACGGCGTTTTCGCCTAGGAGCATTGTTTCTTGACGTTAACCAGCTGCTAGGGAGTTGCTGTCATCGGCCGTCAAGCGAAGAAGGGTAGGGCACGTTAATTAAGAACCGCCGTTGTCCGCTTTTATCAGTTCTATAACGTCAACCTGCGATGGGGGGTGGGGGGGGGGGGGGGGGGGGCGAGGGGGGGGGGGGGGGGGGCTAGTGGTGCACGTTAGGTTTGACCTTTTACACCTGCAGGGGCCTGTGTAGTATAGATGGAAGTTCAGTTTTTATGTCTGTCGCCCCATAGCTTGGTAGTATTTCCATAAAATCACTGCTGCTGCTGCTACTACTGCTTCTGCTGCTGCTGCTGCAACTGCTACTGCTGCTGCTGCTGCTACTACTGCTACTACTGCTGCTGCTGCTATTTCTACTACTACTACTACTACTACTACTACTAAGAGGACGACGACGACAATGACGAATAATGAAGATAATAATAATAAATGGTGATGATGATGATAATAACAACAATAAAGATGATAATAATGACAATCGAGTACCACTGACCCTTCTGTGGGAATCTACAAAGAAAACATCTTTAAAACCACAAACACACACACACACACACACACACACACACACACACACACACACACACACACACACACACACACACCAATAATAGTACAGAGAGAGAGAGAGAGAAAACTCAAACTCTGGAACTCGAAATGTTTATTGAGAGTAAATGGATAAGCACAGGGTTTCTTTACACCTTGCTCTCATAAAAGACAAAAAAGGAAGAAAAATAAAGAAAACAACACGCATACACAATAACAACAACAAAACAAGCACACAAATGCAAACCCCCCCCCCCCAAAAAAAAAAATAAATAAATAAATAAATAAATAAAAAACCAACAAACTCAACAAAAACATATGGACACAGTAATAATTAAGTTTTAAATACACTCAAATGAAGATTCAAAATAAGCATCACAATGAAATATTACTAATAATAATTAGATGAAAATCAGAGAGAGGAGAGAGAGAGAAGAGAGAGAGAGAGAGAGAGAGAGAGAGAGAGAGAGAGGAGAGAGAGATTATATTTATTTTTCCGAGAGTTAAAGAGTAAGTATTCATATACTATTTTTCATCTGGCCCCTGCCCTGATTAGGGACTATCAACAAAATCACCATCGCCACCACCACCACCAACACACACACACACAAACACAACTAAAACAGCCTTAACAAAAGTTCAACCTCTGATATAAAGAGATGTAAATGTGTATTCAACAAACACACAATCCCCAGTTGGCCTGAACATTAGAGAGACAGACAGACAGACAGACAGACGGATAGAGTTGGGATGGGCTTTTGGTTTTGCTGAAACAGATCTTGACCATTTTCCTACCCCCTGCAGGACCATATACCCCCTCCTCCCTCCTCCACCCCCTCTTTCTAAACCCTCCCTCTCCCCCTTTAAAGCTTCCCTGCTGGGCTGCAACCCCCCCCCCCCCCCCCCCCCCCCCCCCCCCCCCCCCCCCCCCCCCCCCTCACATTGTGTGGAAAGACACTACCTTGCATCTCTGGCTTTGTTATTACAAGATAATGAATATGTCTAGCACCGTAAGTCTTAGTTGTGCATAAATAAGCTGTGTCACGTATATTATCAGCCTTTTCAAAAATAGCCAATGAAAACAGAGCATTTTATCTTTGGGGCGGGACTGGATTGTGTGTTGTTGCATTGGTCTTACCTTGCCGCCAGTCACCGATCATGTGACCAACAAAATAATTATTGTACATTATCAGCAATAATTATTACCTCCAGTTGTCAGTTGAAGGGAAGTGTTATGAAGAGGTCCACCCTTGCAAAATGGACATGAACAGAAGCTGCATCATGACGGTATGTCACTTATTTTTTATGGACGGGTTTTTTTTTCATTTGTCTGTATACTTCTTCTACGGTGATATTAAGTACTAGGAAACTTGATCTCTCTCTACCCCATAATTATGTGCCCCTGAGTTTTCTCCTTCTGCTCTGTTGTGCAGCCAGGTGTACATGAAAATAAAGGCATGCTGAAAATACAAGTGCTTACTTCTGAACTATTCAATGGATGGCTTTCAAATTTCACAGTGTTGATGTCATGTAAACAAACTACCCATAGTCCAGTTTTCATAGCTACTGAGTCCAAAACAGGTATTTATTTGAAGTAAATAACAAAATTAGAAAACAACTGAAAAAAATGCAACATATTGTACCACCTACATGATCACTGGACAAATAGTTGATCTGCCAGTCTTCAACACATCCTGTGTCATTCTGGTTGCTGATAATTATTAGCATTGTATTCAGCAGAATCCTCAGATTCATTGCTATTGTAGGTCATAATCTACCCATAGGCCTGCTGAATACCTTCTTTAAGACTATACAATTTATTTATCTATTTATTCTTTTATTTCAAAACATGAGCATTTGTACGAGATATGGGCGCTTACTCATACTGATTGACAGGCAATAGCCTAGATCAATAAAAACTCCACTCAGAACAGAAAGTGCCATCCTGGCATGCAAACCAACCATTTGAGTATGAGTTTAAGCTATCAGACTGGGTACTTCTCCAAAATGACTGGATAAAGTACCCTCCATTCTAGGGTACTGCTCTGTTATACTCGTGAATGCTGTACTGCCGTCAGTGCCAGGGCTTTATCACAGTTCTTGATTAAACCATTGACGCTGGGAGCAACAGCAAAGTGAGAAGCTGTAGTATGACCAGTGGCTTTCCCACTCATGAAATTCCCCTTTACAGCTTAGTCTTTAGTGATCGACTAGGACTCTATGACTAGGAGGCTTGACTCACACAGTCCTTATGTGCTGCAGCCCTGGGGGCTGGTTGGCCTTTGGAGAACATCTCCAACGCTGACTGTCTTTATGCCCACTTGGCCGAGAGAGTGGGGATGTACTGTGGGCAAGGCATCTCCACTATAATCAAATTTCTGCCCAATTTCCAAAACAGCAGCTGCCTCCTCTGCTGTTTTGGAGGTCACCCTGGACACAACCGACAAACATACTCTGAATGGGGTGATAAGGATGGACAAAGTTTACAGATAATTGCAAATGGGGTAGACATAGTTTTTCTCACTTTTTTTTTGTCAGGATAGTATTTATTATTGTGTGCAGAGACATAGTTTAGAGAGAGACTTCAGGAAAGTCAATACTACTTTTTGGTTTTTTTGTTGTTTTTTTTACCTCTGCCAGCCCTGACGGTTGTGAAGTTTTAAAAAAATATTTCAGGGCAGGAATTAGTAGCTTAATGGCAGTAGATAATCATGTGCTTCTGTCATAATAGGGTTGACAAGATTGTTTATTTATTTGTTTATTCTTTTATTTTGAGGAAAATAGAATAAGCCCTCCTATGCATTTTTTTTAACCCCAGTCCCTATGTTCATACAGCATATGGTTTTGTAAATTTTGTTGTTTCTCACAGGGGCACAATGGCCTACACTTCGATTTTGCACATGGACATCAGTTTATAGTCTCATCTAAAGGAGTGGATGTTAAAGAAAAAACTATTAAAAAAATTGTTCTAAGTAGTCTGGATTTGAACAGTTCTATTTTTATTCTTTTGTTGTTTTGTTTTGTTTAGTTTTGGTTTGGGGGTTGGTTGTGGGTTTTTTGGGGGGTGGGGTGGTGGGAAGGGGGGGGGGGGGGCAGGGGGGGGGGGGGGTTGGTTGTTGGTTTTTTTGGTGGGGGGGGGGGGGGTAGACAATGTTGTTTTTGGCTCTGGGCAGTAACTCCAAGTTAACCAATGGTGCCGTAAGAAAATATAATAGCCAGAATCTTTAAAAAGCTACAACTATGTGTCCATTTTGATTTATTTTATTTTATTCTTTTATATCCAGGATAATGGAATAAGCACTTGTGTGTGTTTTTTTGCATCCAGTCCGCGTGTGCATGCGGTTTTATAAATTCTGTCACATTTTCCCGCGGGCACACAATGGCCTACTCTTACGAGAAGCGGAACAGGATTTAACGTGCGCGCAAGATGTTCAGCTGCGTTCGCACGCGGGACCTCGGTTTATTGTCTCATCCGAAGGACTTTTTGGTGGAGTGGAGTCTGCACTGATGTTAACTCCAGGGGAAAATATCCTCTTGAACAGGAATTGAACCCGGGTCGTCAGATTTCCAACACAATGTTCTAACCACTAGGCTGTCCAGTCACCCCCCCCCCCCCCTCTCCATTGTAGGAGTGTTGAGCTCCTGATCTCATGGAGGGTGGGGGGGAGGGGATCGCCTTGTGGTTAGAGTGATGGCTGTGATCTGCTGATCTGAGTTTGATTCCCGTAGAAGAGGATTTTTCTTCTGGAGTTAACATCAGTACAGACTCCACTCCCCCCATAAGTCCTTCAGATGAGACTATAAAAGAGGTCCTGTGACGAACCATACAAACATCTTGCGCACACGCTAGAACCCTTCCGCTTTGTGGAAGAATAGACCATTGTGTGCTGGTGGGAACAGATGACAAAATTCACAAAAACTGCATACACATGCGGATTGGACGTAAAAAAACGCATAAGTGCTTATTCCATTATCCTCCATATAAAAGAATACACTTGTCAACAACTATGATGGAAATGGACCCCCATGTGCTTTCAGGACCTGGAGAAGTTTGGACAAATGTATCCAAACATCCGCAGCATGTGGCAAGGGACACCTGCAGCTGCTCCTGAGGTAAAAACAACAAACAACAACAAACCCCCCAGTGTATGCTTGCTATTGTTGCACACACACATTTGACCAAACTGCAAAATCTGGAGCCATATAAAGAAATGGGTTTTTTTGTGAAATCAGTGTGGTCATCCCTACATGGTTTATTCAATATTCATACAACATAAGCAAACATCAATACAACATGGAATAGGGCATCAAGCTACAGCTATTTTAAGCCCCACCCCACGAGGAGTGAACATAGGATGCTTATGCAGACAAGTGACATATATATAAACAAAACAATTTCCACATATACAAATACCATTACACGAAAATTGAAGAAAATATACAACACTACCAAAATGAAATGAACAGAAGAAAGTGTAACAAAAAATGCACACACACTCTAGGAAGCAATAGGAAAGAGCAGAAACTGTTCATATTGGCCCAATAATTTCACACCCTTCCATGAAGGATTCAACTTGAGAGCAGCAAAATCCATCCTGGGTGTATTTTCGAAAGATGATCAGGGATGTGTGACAGCTATCATCTTTATGGAAATTAAAAGAAAAATAATTATTTTTTAAAATAAAAATTATATGAACATCTGGCAAAGGTTTTTAGGTAGGTAGAATCACACAAATGTGTTATTCTTCCTCTACAAATCTAGTTTAAATGCAGTAGATCCTGTCCCATACATCCCTGCAAATGAGTCAGAATTTTATTAACAACTGGCTTCATCATTGTTTGTAACAACCTGGCTAATCACAGAATATAAACCTCATCTTCTGGTTGTTTAATAATGGATTGCCTTTGGGCACATGATAAAGGAGAAAGAGTTAATGTCTAGACCAAAAGCAATATATCATTTCTTTTATTTTTTCCCCTACTGATCTCAAGGTCTGTGCCACTGCCAACCTATACCAGTAAATAAGAACAAACAACAAATTAATATTGTATGCAGTTCTTGAAATATACTGTGACAAATTTGGCTTAGACATGATATTCAATTTTCAGAATTGTGCTTAAGGTAATTTATAATCAAATGTTTTGTCTAGATACAGTCAGAACAAATGAAATCTTAACAGAGGTTGCATACAATTCTACATTTTACCACGTAGGTAAATAGTAAATAACAGTTTTCCCTTACCACCTAAGTAGCCACAGGGCTACCACCCAACTAAACAGAGCCCTGCACAATTTGCAGGTGTATCCCAAAATAGTAACATGCGTTGCTGTGTTCCATGGGAGGTAATCTGATTACTGCCCAGTCACATCTTGTTGCTCTAACTCTCCAGATTCCTTCTGATGTAGAGCTTATATGACTAAGAGAACTGCACCTAAGAGAAGTAACTCAAGTCGTGTGCATTCACTACAAAAAAATGAAATTAAGATTTGTTTTTTTTAATAGAGAGACTGGGTTACATCACCAACTGCATAAAGTTGATGGAAAAATTCTTTTAAAAAAACATCACTGCACCACTAATTGTTTTCCATATGTAGTAACTGGTACAGGAGGATCTGCAAGCTGAGGATCATTGTTAATAACTAGGTTATTGCTCATAGCTAGGTTATTGCTCATAACTAGGTTTCAATTGACTTCAAACTTGCCTCACTTCAAAATTTCTCCAGAGTTTAAACACACTTCCAAAACACACCTATCATCTATATTTTGTCTGAAAATAAATTCTAAAAGTTGTAAAGGTTTGTCATGCCCTGATGCCCCCAAGAAAAAAATTGCGAAAAAAGCTTTGAAATTTCACAGCTGCAGTAATACTCTACCAAATCTCTTGGAACCAAATTCAAAATGGCGTCCAGAGACTTCCCTACCAGAAAGCATTTATGTGCTATGGCATTGTGGGATATGTGATAGTGAAAGTGAAAATTGTTGACCTACCACCAGCAGTCAATCAATCTGGTAGTCAGAAACAGAAGTCGGTCATGGTGAGCAGGTTGAGGTTGGGTTAAAATCTATTTGTAACAATACTGTGTTTTCTTTGGTGTAGGACCAAAAAGCTATCAGATTGGCCCCTAAAAGGAGTCCTACACTCTTGAACACCTCCAGAACCACTACCCAAAACGGCTTGTGGACCTGTGTCTACAATGATTGCTCTGCTGAAAATACACTGCAAAGTGGAGGGGCAGGGATCTTCATCCAACACCCTGGAGACAGAGAAAATAGGATAAGCCTTTCAACTGGCTGCTACTCCACAAACTACAAAGCTGAGACAGAAGCCATAAATACAGCAGTAACCCACATCATGGTCGGCTTGTATACTTCCCAGAGTGTAGTCTTCTTGACAGATGCCTTGTTTGTCTAGCACACCTTACAGTCTAACAGAACAACTTACCTTAAAGACCTGTCCTCCACCCTTGCCTCCCTTTGCAGCAGCCACACGGTAGTCCTGCAGTGGATCCCCTCCCATTGCATTGTGCTAGGCAGTGAGACTGCTGACTACTTGGCAAAAGAAGGCACAAGGCAAGATTAGGTGGCTTAGGTCTGTCAATTTTTTTTTCTAAAGCCAAGACCATCATCAAGGTCAAGCAGCACAACAAGTGGATACAACAACAGCCACACTACAACAGATCAGACTGCTACTACTACTACTACTACTAAAATAAGAAAAAGAATAATACTAATAATAATGTATGGTATTAATAAAGCGCTGAATCTTGTAAAGCAAACAAATTGAAGTGCTTGAATTCAAATTCTTTACACACATGCAATCTTCCCTAAAATATTAGCATTATCAAATTTATGCTTATACACACAGGCACACTCACAAAAACACGCAGGGGTACACACACACACACACACACACACACACACACACACACGTTTGGGTAGGGTGATGGAGATGAGAATGGCTGTTGACAAGTAGGAAAAGACATGAGGGGATAAGTGCGTTTTGAGGCTGATTTGAAAGTGTCAAATGTAGGCTTTTGAGGGGATAGAGGGAGGTCATTCCAGGTGAATGGACCAGAGAAAGAGCTTTGGCCAACTGTGGTTTGAATCTGGGAGTTGGGAATCACAGAGTGTCAGCAGTTGAAGGAAGGGAACGAGATGGAGTGTACAGGTGAAGACAGTTACAGAGATAAGAGGGTGCAGATTTGTGGAGACATTTGAAACAGAGGGTATTGATCTTATACCTCACCCTTTGTGAGACATGCAGCTAGTAAAGAGATGCAAAAGAGGAGTGATGTGTTCAGATTTTTTCTGTTGTAGGATCAGTCGAGCTGCAGAGTTTTGTATGCCTTGCAGTGGGTGGATAATGCTGGTAGACCAGCAAAAAGAAAATTATAGTCCGAATGTGAAAGAATAAGAGATGTGACAAGCTTGGATGTTGCATCAGTGGACAGATATTTGCCAACTGTGCTTATGCCCCATAATCGATAGTAGGGAACTGGCAGGTATGGGTGATGAATTTTTTCATAGTGTGTTGTCGAAAACTACACCAAAATACTTCACAGAGCTGGACAAAGGAACTGAGGTATTGCCAATGCTATTGAAGATGTTGTGATGGAGAAAAGTTTATGTTAGGTCCCTATGAGCATAGCTTCTGTTTTATCAGGATTTAGCTGTAATTTGTTCGGAGTCATCCAGTTTTGAATGCCTTGAAGGCAGTAGGTCATGTTTGTTAGGAGGGAAAGCAGTTTCTCAAAAGTGTCACTGCATTGAAGTTGAGTATTATCAGCATAGAAATAATTATCAATATAATGGCGGTTTATTATCTGTTTGAGTGGAGCAGTATAGAGAATGAAGAGAACAGGACCCAGAACTGATCCCTGTAGGACTCCACATTCCAGTGTGACATGTTCTGATTTAATTTTGCTGACAATTGCTTTCTGGAATCGGTCATTGAGGTATGAAGTAAACCAGGTAAGGGCTGTACCATTGATATCACATGTATTTTGGAGATGAGAGGAAGAAGAATTGAGTGAACTATTGTGTCAAAGGCTGCAGATAAGTCAAGAAGCTGCTGACACAATGGGAGCGGGTCTGTATATTGACTCGGGACAGGCCACAATGGCCTAACCTACCACCTGTAGTATGCAGTTGCCTTTGTCACAGAGCTTGAGCTATCCATCCGACCAATACAAAACAATATATATATAATGTGTGTGTGTGTGTGTGTGTGTGTGTGTGTGTGTGTGTGTGTGTGTGTGCATGTGTGTGTGTACAGTCTGTTTTATGTGCTCCTCCTTCTCCCAAACTCACCCCATGTTATCAATATCAAATGGTGATAGGGGTGTGGTGGGATGACCTGTTCACTACAGTTGGTTTAGAAAGGGGGCATCAAGTCCATTTTTAGCTCAAGAGAAAATGATAATGATAGGGTCAAGCTTTTTGGTTATATGGTCATTTGCACCCATGTAACTTTGCAAGAAAGGGAGCACATAAAAATGAATGTATGCCATTGTACTTGTATCATGCATGTGCTTGAAACATTTTGATTTTTACAACAATGTCAAAATATTACTTTGGGATATACATATGTTTTTCCAGCCTGGAATGCATCACCAAGGCAGTTCGCCTGAGCTAACAACCTACAGGGACAGAACTGATCCACAGTAAGTATTCCCTCCCTCAACCCACTGCCTGCATTTGAGGTTAGTGGTGGTAGATGGGATTATCAGTCACATTACCCTTGTCAGAATTCTCTTACCCTCTGTAAAGAAGGAAGGAACATGGTTGCAATGCAAAACTAGCAGAAGAATTCCTGCTTGTCATATCACATTGCATACTTAAAACCAATTTCCAGATGTTAAAAATGTATATACTTTTTTCAACTCCTGTGGGCTAGTTCTCTGCCAGCCTTTATTGTTTTGAAGGGGTGTTAAAGGTATGCAGCTCCAATTTTGTGCTAAAATATAGTGTTCTGGTGTTCTTTTCAGCTGTATGCTTGCACCACAAGGAAGACTAGAAACAAACATGTGGCATGAGGATAGGTCTGTTAGCCACCTCTGTCCACCTCGCAACAGTGAACGGAGGTCCAGTAGACCCAGTAAGTATTGTTATATTCTTGCTTTTGAATAGTTTACTGAAAAATGTATGCATGCAATTTTTAATGCAGAAATAGTAGTGTAAGAAATCAAGTGCAGATAGCCACTTACAACCTCTCAATCATTTTTGAAAATGATTTTCAAAGATTCATTAAATACAAACAAAACTATAAAAAAAAAAACCCACTAAAATATAAAATCTTTCAACCACAGCCTATTTAAATATTTTTTAGTAAGAACCATGCCTTTGGCCTGACCTGACTGAAGTTTGAGCTCCTGGATGAGCCATCATCAGAGGTTCCTGCAGTGATTGATGCTTTACCTGCTGTGGTACCTTACAGCAAGACACTTTTCAGAATTTAGAAGTGTCCATTGCATTCACAAGAATATTGGATATTCCTGTGGCCTTTTAAAGCTGCCATCAAAAGACGACTATATGGTGCAAAAAAAAGAAGAAAAAAACAGAAATAGGAGAAAATACTACCTAGTGAATCTTTGTGCCTTATGTTTGGGGATCCTAGTGAAAGGATGTAATGGAGGTCATAAGGTTTGTATCCAGCCAAGTGGTCATCCTTTGCTAGATAATAACCTGAACATTGCCATACACTTATAGTGCAAGCACAGGAAAGAGAAGTTGGGGGAAAATGATTTACACTTGGATCTACAAGAGATGCAATTCCCTGCTTGACCACAAAATATTAATGCACAAATAGTAGTGGAGGAAAACAAGTGCAGGTAACCACTTGCAACCTCTCAATCATTTTTTAAATGATTTTCAAGATTCATTAAAAAAACAAAAAACAAAACAAAAAAACAACCCAAAAATGCTATAAAAAAAGCATGCAATGTTTATTGTGGTTTGTTGTTGTTGTTGTTTACAAGGTCTTGTTTTGTGAAGCAAAGGGACAGGATAGTCTAACGGCGAGAGCTTCATGCTCCTGGACTGATCGTTATTTGGGATTGAGTCTCCACTGGGGTCTCCACTTAAGGAGATATTTTCTCTGGGGTTAACTAACATTGGTGCAGACTCCATTCCCTTCCAGAGCCTTTGGAAGAAATGACACACCAAAGTCCTGCTTGTGAAGGCATCTTCCATGCATGTTAAATTCCCATCCCCCTTTTTGAAAAAGAAAGAGTTGGCTGGCTAAGTCTGATTGCATGGAGTACACAAATGTGCCCAGCATACACACTGCTGGGTGTATCGTGCTTGTGACAGTGTCCTGGAACATTAGTCTAATGTGCTAACAGCTCCTCAAGAAAGGAAGGGAGGAATCAAGTGATGGTTCCCCTGTTACTTAGACCTTCACAGAGCAGGGTGCTGCCCTCAAACAGAGTTGAGAGGAGAGATAAGGGGCATGAGGGGGTGGATATTAACTGCATAAAAAGCAGTCAGAACTTTGGCTGGCTGGAAGTGGTTGAAGTCAATGCAAAAGGATGTATAATCTCTCTCTCTCTCTCTCTCTCTCTCTCTCTCTCTCTCTCTCTCTCTCTCTCTCTCTCTCTCTCTCTCTCTCTCTCTCTCTCTCTCTCTCTTTGTGTGTCTTTCTTTCTTTCTATCCCCCCCCACTCACACCCACTTGAGTGCCCAATTTATCCATAAACAGTGAACAGTTGTTTGTAATAAGAAGTTGTTGAATTGACATAGGAATCTATATATCACACAGCTTGCCGCAGTCTACATTGGTCCGAATTACTACATGTTTATAAACTATGATGTGAAATGCTTGTCCCACATCCTTTCTTGCAGTAGCCTAAAACATTTTCCCATTTTTGTCAGTTTTGGGTGCACACAACTTGGCAGAGGATAAGGTACCAGTGACTTCTGACCACCATCTGCAGCCAGTGATGCATCCCATAAAATATGGACAGCTGATGGCTAAGGATAGGATCTACAGTTCACAAAGAAGAAAGGACGAGAAGTTGTGCACTTTCTGCCTTAAAAACAAGGAAACCATCGAGCTGTGCAGAACCCACGTGGTCAAGGATACATGGAACCGAGTCATTTGTCCGGTCCTGCGGAGCTACATTTGTGAACAATGCAATGCCACTGGAGACAATGCTCACACTAGAAAGTACTGCCCTCTTAATAGAAAAGCCTCCTAAAAGTGAGTTCATGGATATGAATTCACCTCAGTGGATGTCTCAGTGTTAGGTGAAGGCTCCCCCTCGCCCCTGTTTTCCCCATCTGCCCCCCCCCCCCCCACCTCTTCCATTGTACTATTTATGTCACTGAATAAGGAAGCTACTTTAGCTTCACTTTGTACCTCAGTAATTGGCAGCAGAGCTTTTTGTTCACAGTGTAAAATGAAGGACATGGCAAGTAACATGTTGTTGACTCTATCAAATTTGATTGTACAACCAGAATTTTTTGTTTATCCTATAAACAGGCAACTATGCTGAGACAGCTTTTGTAAAGGAAGCACAGGGGTCAGGACAGCCTGGTGGTTAGAGTGTTGCCTTTGTGACCTGATGGCTCAGATTCCAGCCACCACCAAGATCCCCATTCAGAGGGTTTTCCCCCCAGGATTAAGTAAACACCAGTGCCGACTCCACACCTCCGAAAGTCCTTGGGATGAGACCAGAAACCAAGGTTCCATGTGTGAATGCATGCAGAACATCTTGCGCACATGTTAAAACCCATTCCGCCTGTTGGATGATTAGGCCGTTTGTTCTGACAAGAGTGGATGACAAATTGACATAAACTTCATGCACGCTAGTGTCATGTTTCGACATCACTCCCAAAGTCGGAATACAGCTACCTTAATGGTGGGTGAATGGTAGCATACACACCATCATCACTACTGGTGAACCTCAGAGCTCTTATTATGGGGGAAAAAGAAGTACACACATTAAGGGCACACAGCACTGCCTTTATCTTGGCTTCTGTCCATCAGCTTCATTACAGCCAGTACATATCATGACTTAAATTTTTATGTTGATTTTTCTTTGCAGCAGTATATTTCTTTTGTTTCATGATTATCATTTTTTTTTTATAACAATAGTAATGATAAAATATAGAATTTATATAGTGCTCAACCTTGTAAAGCAAGATTTTTCTGTATAAATTTCTGACATAAACTTAATTTCTTGTTTTTCTTTGACTCTCACTAGCCCATTGGTACAGTTTTAATACCCCAAAACTATATAATCATGTTAAATTATGTTTCACATTTTTTTTCTGTACATCAGTGGTGTGTTTTCTTTTTATAACCCTTACTGATGGATGCTAGAGCCAAGTGGTCAAGATTTTCTACTTCAATCCCATGGGCCGATGAAGTTATTGGTTTGAAACTCTGCAGGGTCTAGCGAATTAAGGGTGGGAATTTTTATTATCTCCCAGGTCAACTTCATGTGCAGATCTGCCAGTGCCTTAAATCCCTTCAAGTACATACACCTACGGAAGATTATGTATATGTATCACGTCAAGTCAAGTCAAAAACACTTTAATCATCCCATGAAGGGTCATTGCAATACTGACAGGCACACTGATACATATCATTCTTTTGAAAGACGCAAGAAAGCTACATTTCATATTGTTATGAACACTCCCATGCATGCTTCTCTCTCTTCTCTCTCTCTCTCTCTCTCTCTCTCTCTCTCTCTCTCTCTCTCTCTCTCTCTCTCTCTCTCTCTCTCTCACACACACACACACACACACACACACACGTAGGAATACAATGTTATTAAAAAAAACCATTGATTGGAAAATACATATAAACTTATCATTTATGCATGCACTGATGCATGCATGCACACATGCGCACACACACATACAAAAAAAAACAACCCCACACACACCAATATATGAATACAATTTCATAAAGACCATTGACTAGAAATAGACATATAGACTTACACACATTATATATGTATGTATATAGATAGAGAGATGGGTGGGTAGGTAGGTAGGTAGGTAGGTAGGTAGGTAAGTAGGTAGGTAGGTAGATGTGTGTGAGTGTGTGTATTAGTCAACATTAAAATTATTGTATTATACTTGATGAATTTCAGTGCCCTGATCTGGCGTCATGGCCAGCCAGGTTATTTGCATTCCTGTGCACTCTTAGTAGGTCTCCCTTTTTTGTTTGCAAGAGAAAGAAATAAAAGGCTGTGTGCATCAGTATCTGATTGTGACAGAGACAGAAACAGAAAAGTGCGGCTTACTGTTATTCAGAAACATTTGCTTACAAAACTCTACAGTCACTGCACATGGGTGCTGTAACCTTTAAATTATTCTCGTGGATTATATATATATATATAACCGTGCCAAATCTGATTGCACTGTGAAGTGTAATAATTTTTTCTCAAAATTCTAGCTATAAATGCAAAATAGTAAACTGCACAAAACCCATTTTGTTTTTAAAGATGAATAAATAATTAATTCAGTTTAAACAGAACTATTGGGGGGGGGGGGGGGGGGGGGGGGGAGATGGGATAGCCTAGTGGTTAGAGTTTTGCACTTGTGATCTAATGATCCGGGCTCAAGCCACCATGGAGGCACCACCCGTTTTAGGGAATCTTACCTTGGAATCAGTACTGGCTCCACTCCACCAAAAGTCCTTCAGATGCAACTTGAAACCAAGGCCCCATGTGCAAATGCACACAGAACATCTTGTGCACATGTTAAAACCCATTCTGCCTTTTGGAAGAGTAGGCTACTGTTCTGATCATATTCTGTCACTCAGAAGTTGTTGCCGACATAAGAGCTTTAAAAAATTCATGACATGTGTGCCAATCGTACATAAAAAGAAAGAAACAGAACTAACGCATAAACGGTAAAGGGGTCCCATAGCTTATGTGGTCGAAGGGGAGAGAGGCATAAGCGACCTCGCTTTTCCAGGAGCAAGCATATTGAGGGTAGTGTCCATCTCCTCTCCCTCGGTGCTTTACCTTCCCTGACCCAAAAGAGGGAGGTACCCATTGACAGCTGGGTGAACTGGGGGACTGTACTGAAGCCAAGGCGTGCAAACGGTCACCCATGTCATGAATTCAAAAGTTCTTGCATTTTTTTTTTTTTTTTTAAATGCAAAAATTATTTTGTTTGTTGACTTGGTATACTTCCACTCTGATTATTTTGTGGACTTTCTTGAAAAATCATTGATTCTATGCAAGTGTGAATGAGGAAAAGTCTTGTGTCTTCGATAAATTTGATACGTGAGCTGTCTTTGGCAATTTATGGCCAAAATCATTCATGGTGCTTGCTTACACTTTTGATTTTGAGGGATTTGTGACTACTCCAAGTAGTCAGTTGCGCTGGTGGTCTGCTTTACCAACTCAGGTTGGTCTGTCTTAAACCATAATTGATTTTATGTATGTTTGTGTTCAAGATAGTGCTGTTCCCTTTCTGAACTTACAGCAGAAGATGACTTTATGGAACATTATAAATGGCCAAGATATGCTGCTTTTCGCACATTTGATTTTTTTTCTTTTCTTTGGAATATTGTATCATAAAAATGAAAACAAAATCACAAGAGAATGACATTTTGTATTGTTAGAATGATATATTGCAGATAATTAAGATGGTACATTATATGTCGCATTATATTTGTTTTTAACAAAATGTTATTTTGGAGAAAGATTCTTGTATTTTGTCAGTGTGATGCATTTGCAGATGATTTGGATGATGTTTTGAATATTGCATTTAATTCTCTTTTTTAACGGTCTTTTTTATTTAAATTTTTTTTATTTTAGAAAGACAGTTGTAGTTTGTCAATGACACATTTTACACCAACAGCTGTATTTTTTCAATAAAGGTTACATGTAAGGAGCCCACACATATGCAGCGTGTGTTGTTATTTTCTGCTGTACACTGATTTTGTTGATAGTGTAATCCTGTGGACGGAAAAGAGGCCAGGAAATGGTCAGACATGAGAATTGTCTGCCCTTGGTGACAATCCGGCTTTTCAGAATGCCACAGGGCCAGTTTTCAGATTGATTTGAATCTTTTGAGATTGATTTGAATCTGTTTTGTGTGTGTGTGTGTGTGTGTGTGTGTGTGTGAGACCCTCTGCCATGAAATGAATTGCACTGCACACTGGAGATCAATTTTTAGTTGTTAACATGTTATAAATTTAAAATGAAAAAAGGTGTTCGATAAAAGAAAAGAATCCAGACTGAAAATCAATCAATTTTATGAAAAGTTATTACAAATTGAAATGCTAGATTTGAGGAAGTAACACAATGAGAAACCTACCAATTTTACATCATAAAAAGGGGTTGGCTTGAGGCCTTGGGTGTTTTCAAAGCAAGCAGAAACAAAATTACACCTTGATACTTCAGTACAAGATAGAAGAAAGCTTATAGATTTTATTATTGATCAAATCTCAAAAATTGACATCATGACCCCCCCCCCCCCCCCACCTAAAAAGGGGAGAAGTGGGTCAGGTGCAATGCGACTCATTTCAGGGTGGAGGGTCACAGATGTGTACATTGACTAGTTCTTGAGCAACTTTGCTCTTGGCAGGACCATACATCAACAGCAACGTTTTATATCTGGATTATTCTCATTTGCAGCAGAATTTTCACTTCTTTCTGTGTAAAAATTGGTCACCAGCTGTCAGCAGTGGCTAAATCATTAATAATTTTTAGTAAATGAGCAGAACATCATGCGCACACGTTAAAACCTGTTCCGCTTTTCAGAAGAGTAGGTCATTGTGTGCCGGTGGGAATGGATCACAAAATTTACAAAACTGCATTCACACAGGGACTGGATGTAAAAAAAAAAAGCACACGAATGCTTATTCAATTATCCTTGAAATAAAAGAATACAAATTTTTTTTAAATTTTAAAAATAGTAATAAAGCCGTTTAGCATGTTGGCTGTACATAGTTCTAGTGAAGATTTCAAGTTACGGTATATTCTTCTTCTTCACTGAATGCTCAGACAGCTACTTTATTGTTCTCTGTCATATGAGCAAAACTGCATTGCTCTGTCATCAAGCGACTCACAAGTCAGGCTCAGCGCATCATACTTTGGAGTGGGAGAGAAATGTTATGATCTCAGTCTTGATGAAAAAGAGGCTGGAGAATGGACCTAAAAGGCAGAAAACATATCACACCTCTCTGAATATGTACGTGAGAGAGAGTGAGAGAGAGAGAGAGAGAGAGAGAGAGAGAGGAGAGAGAGTGTGTGTGTGCATGCTCACATGTGAGTTTGTAAACTAACAATTCTCTTGTATCTGATACTTGTCAAGTTTCATGGAGTAAATCCCCTCTGGTCCCCTACCATTTATACACACACACACACACACACACACACACACACACACACACACACACACACACTCACCCAAATGATCCTTTTGGGGTTCTCCCTTTACCAATTTCACATTAATTTTTAAACAAGATATTTTTCTTCTTTCTCTCTCTCTCTCTCTCTCTCTCTCTCTCTCTCTCTCTCTCTCTCTCTCTCTCTCTCTCAATTGCCAACTTTGTTGTAAATCCAGGTCATCAAAACATGCAAAAGGGTTTGAGAGAAAAAAAAAGGAATTTGTTGTGGTAAAATATGAAGAGCCCTCCATAACTATTGGAAGCAGCTCAGTGGTCAGAGCAATTGCTTTCCCCAAGCTAAGGTTAAGCGGCATTGAGCTTGGTTACTTCTTGGATGGATGACTGTGTGTGTACCTTGGCTTCAGTACATGACAGTCCCCCAGTTCACCAAGCTTTAAATCGGTACCTGCCTTCTGCAGGGTCAGGGAAGGTAAAGCAGCAATGGAGAGGAGATGGGGCCCATCCCCAAAATGCTAGCCCAGAGAGAAGCTGGGGTCTCTGACACTTTGCCCCCTAGTGACCGCATAGGTTATGGGAAAACCTTTACGCTACCATAACTACTATTGTTTGCCCACAAACTTATTTCTACCATGAATCCACTGCCAGCCACACATCTTCACAGGCTTTTCAAAGACAATGTTACAAGCTTCAAAGACAATGTTTAGGAAAAAGTGAGTGTTAAGACATTGGAGACAGAAATTGGAGAAGCCAGGTATAATATTCTAGAAATAAACAGTAGATGAGAAAAGAGGAACCCTATCTACCTTTCACTGTAGGTAAGCTTGCCTTGATGCTCCTGTCATTAGTGTGATGGGGGGGGGGGGGGGGGGGGGGGGGGGCTTGCATGCTGCAGAAGATTCAATTTTTTCTCTCTCACAAGCACCTTCTCTCATAAACATTTTTTCTCACAAACATCTTTTCTCACAAACATTTTTTCTCACAAACTTCTTTCATAAACAACTTTTCTCACAGACACCTTTTCTTAAAAACTTCTTTCATAAACATATTTTATCACAGACACGTTTTCTCACTAACATTTTTTCTCACAAACTTCTTTCATAAACATCTTTTCTCACAGACACCTTTTCTCACTGACAATTTTTCTCACAAACTTCTTTCATAAACATATTTTCTCACAGACACCTTTTCTCACTAACATTTTTTCTCACAAACTTCTTTCATAAACATCTTTTCTCACAGACATTTTTTTCCAGATATATTTTCTCACAAACACCTTTTCTCAATCACCTTTTTTCTCGCAAACATCTCTTCTCAAATACCTTGACTCACAGACACCTTTTCTCTCTTTTATGCTACACTGATAAAAACAGACAGAAATGAAGTAGTGGTCTTTGGTATTTATACAGCATTTACAAACATATTTACATTGCACTTTTTTCAGCAACTCTTGTAAGCCTACATAACATTTGGAGGGGGGATAAATACACCCATGAGCTATTTTCTTTTGTGTTCAGCACATGGATATGACCACACCCCATACATCTGAACAGCCTCTGCTACTACATCAAAATATAGTGAATATGACACAGTTAAAAAATCCAGGAGAAAATGTAGACCATCAAACATAAACTGAATCCTCAATACACCATCAAACATAAACTGAATCCTCAATACTTGACACAACAGCTATATCGTAGACCTCGGAACATTCGTTGTTAAAAAAAACTTTAACACATTTTGCTATTATACATCAGTGATCACATAAAAATCATTGTCTTGGCATCTAAAGCTCACATGCACTTCATATTTTTTATAGAATTTGCACACCCCAGCCCCCCCCCCCCCCCCCCCTCCCCTAAACATACACAGAGAAAAGGTGGTTCATGAACACATATTATTCATGCACAGTGCATGCACGAATGATTAACATACATGTATACAATGGGGCAGTGTGAATAAATCTAGACACAATGGTTTATTTTCTTTTTCCATGCATTCTCCTTTAGCAACTCAAACCAAAGTGCAAACAGAAGTAGGCCTATCACTTATCTTAACATAACTACAGAGCTCCCCAATGCAACATTTACATGAGGTGACTATGCTTTTTGGTAGAATTTTCTAAGCATTGTTTTTGTGTATCAAAGTTTCTAATGCAACAACCAAATTCTGCCATAAACACCATTCACGATTTGGATGATGTCCTTATTCACATGCTAAAATGATGATTTCACTCACCAGATAACTGTCAATGTGTACGTACAACAGTTGAATACAAAATGGCTGTTTTCCTGGGAAAAAAACAAACAGCCATACCTCCTGCCTTGGAAGGCATGCTTTTGAATCAGGACATGCACTATCTTGGATGATCTTTTAACCAGAAGAGGCACAACAATGTGTTCTCATCATCAGTATTGTCATACCCTTGATCAAAATGGTTGTTGGGGTATACAGAGGATATGTTGTTTAACAATGTTCTCCAGGTTGGTCTGTCTGCAGCCTTTAGCAAAAACACAGGCATATCAACATTGGTTCAATCTTTGATGTTCTCCCTTAAGTGTCCCATGCAGAATAGTCTTGGCAAGAGAGCTGTGCTGAGTGACATGATCAAACAAGCACGCACACAATGAGTACACAACAGTAAAAACTGACAATAATCACTCTTTCCATCAGTAAGAACATGACTGATATTTTGCCACTGTGACCTTGCTGTAACCAACGCTGTTGTTCTGGATATTTTTTCTTCCCCGTTCCTTGGCTGGAGCTCCAAGGTTCACCAATGGTGAGATTTTGAGTATGCCACCATTTTTGCCCATCATGAAAGCAGCCGCATTCCGACTTCGGGGGCTCTGGATATGCAACTGCTGCCACCTTTGCAATCTTCTGAAATGGGCGGACTGCCTTGAAAAGCGGGGCTCTGAATCAGAAGAGGGACTTTCAATGATAAGCTGCACCAGGAGGAGGAAGCCATGATCATGCACCACTTAATAGGCACATCAGATGTCTCTACATGAAATTCAGGCTGTTCTCCCAGAGGACAAAGCTGTTGTCACTACTGAGGCAGCGGAAGCAGTCCACCAACCAATCCCTTTGTTTACAGTAATCGGTTTTTTTCTGTTTTGGGGTGTAGCTGTTTTCCTGTGAGGGTGGCTGGCCTTTTTTCTGCAGACATTTGCCAGACTCTCTTTTGTGATGATTTGTTGTTTTTGTTTGGTAGAGGTTTTTTTTCTTTTCTTCCCTGTTTTTACAAACACTTCTTCCTTTTTTGTCATCTTTCTCCCAGGGGAGGTTTGACATTGATTAGCCTTCTCCATCTCTCTCTGTTTTGAGCTTCCTCCTTATTTATGCCCCTTTCTCTACTACATGTATATTGTTGCACATAGAACTTCTGGTTTCTTGTTTCACCTAAAAGATAAGCATCCAGGGAGAAATGTATGGCTTCAGATGGGAAGTGAAACTATCGACTCTCACTTTCTAGAAAAGTGCATTTCTGCAAGAACACTGATGCCCATGATGGCATCATACCAATCATTAGTCAGAACAGGAATTTAAACATTGATTTTTCACCTTTCACCTCTGTCTTGGTTGCCTTCCAGAGGCTATAAGCATTAACCACACACATCCACATTACAGCAGGAAACCTACCCTCTCAGATGCACATAGTTGGGAGGCACATTCAACACAGTCTGTTTCCCACTGGTCTCTTCATTATCAACAACGTCAGCTTGATCATTACCTGAAGAGTTTGCATCACTGCAGCTTTCAGTCCTTTCATGGTTTCTTTCAGGATCACTTTCTGTTGAGTGTGTTCCAGAAGCATGAACTGTCCTTGAAGTAGAAGCTGAAGATGACGATGATTCACCAGGCTTACAGTTTGTGACACTCTTGGACCGATCTCTCACAGAGCGTGCCCATGGCAGATCTTCTTCCCACAGTTCCCTGACCATTGGGTTCAGCCTCACCGCAGTTGAAAAACTGCTGACTGCCTGTTGAAAAAAGAAATAACTGTTCTTTTATTTGACATATATGTTATCCATACAATGATAGACAATGGTTATGTCCCTACCGATAGATTTGTCACAAATATTACAAAATTTAATGATATATATTAAGTACTAAGACAAAGTACTCAAAGTTTCCAAATAAAAATCTACTTGGAAACAGATACTTGGAAAGTTTCACTTCACTGGGCAAAGAGTTTGTTACTGTTGTTCATTTGTTTTAGTACTCATCATAGAGACCCTGATATAAGATACACACACACACACACACACACAAACACATGCACACACTAGAGGGAGAGCGAGAGAGAGGAACCTGCTGTTCAAAATTTGGCATGAACAACAGTTGTAACAGAAAAGTTTTTCCAAGTGTACCTACCCTCCACAACATCGAAACAAAATAATGAAAGCTCTGGAAAAAAACCTAGATTGTGGGAAATAATGTCTCTGAAGAAGAAGAAATGGTCTGAATAAGCGACAGCACAGTTCCACAACTTGGTCTGCACAATTTTGTGCTCTATTTGAAATCATCATCATCCATCATCATCCACCACCACCACCACCACCACCACCACCATCATCATCATCATCATCATCATCATCATCATCCATCATCACCATCATCATCACTACTACTTATCTTCTTCTTGTCATTCGGTTTTTGTTGTTCTTCTTCACCATGTCATCATCACCACCACCACCATCATCATCACCATCATGTTCTCCTTCTCCTCCATCTCTTCCTTCCTTCTTTCATCTTCTTTACTCACCATCCTGACTTCTCCCATGTTGAGCTGGGCTCGTCCCAGAGTCTGTCGGGCCACCCACCAGGTGGGGTCTGCGTTCACGGCCTGCTGAGCTGCCTGCACAGCTGGAAAGACTTCCCCCACTGCCATCAGTGCCTGCACCACAACACACATACATGCACACTGCAGAACATCTAGCGCACACGTTAAATCCTGTTCCGCTTTTCGTAAGAGTAGGCCATTGTGTGCCGGTGGGAACAGATGACAGAATTTACAAAAACCGCAAACACACTGGGACTGGATGTAAAAAAAGCACATAAGTGCTTATTCCATTATCCTTGATATAAAAGAATAAAAAATAAATAAATAAATAAATAAATAAAACACAAAACTTTGTCCAACAGTATTCATCATTATATCAAGCAGTACAAATCACCAAGTATAAAGAATGTGTGTGTGTGTGTTACTTCTAGCAAAACCTGGGCTGCCTGTATTGCAGATGATCTTAGAGAAAGGGGCATAAATAAGGAGGAAGCTCAAAACAGAGAGAGATGGAGAAGGCTCATCAATGTCAAACCTCCCCTGGGAGAAATATGACAAAAAAGGAAGAAGAAGAAGAAGAAGTGTGCGTTATTTCTTCTCAGTATGTACACTGATACAGACAAAACTTAACAAGAGAAAACATTTTTCGTTCTGTCAATATGAGTCATGAGTTAAAGTCCACACCGGTACCAGTCGGTTACAAAATATACTGTAAGACAAAGTTAGTGTTCTATATCCATAATTATCCCTCTTTAGAAGGAGAAAAAATGGTCCAAAAAATGACTACAGAAAGTTTAGTATATTTTTCATTTCTGTAATAAATCTCCATTGTATAAGTTGAATTTGATCATAATTTATGAAAAGAACCCATAAACCAATCACAAAGTTTCTGAGGGTTGACAGTGTATCATAAGCACCAAAGGTAATAATTTTTCAATACAACAACCTTGTTTATTTTTAAGAAAGAAAAAAGCAAACAACCAAACAAATAAAATGTATAATGCTAATCCTTTGGCTACCTATGAAATAACATTGAAGTAAAACCTCTTTGCCTTGATTTTTATTTAGTGTATATATAAAACAGCAACAACACAAAAATTATGTCTTTGTTACTGGATAAACATAGGTTGGTCCAGACAAGCACATTCCTGAAAGGTAAATGAATACAGAATACAAAACACATTACTTTTTTCAATTTTCTACACAAATCAAGAAAAAGTCTAGGAAAAAGAAAACAAAAACCCTGTGACAACTAATCTTGCTGCTAAAGTGCTATGGCAGTACAGTATACATGATGGCATCAGTGAATTATATTATAAATATATCTCCCAGCTGAGGCAGCCATGAGGTTAAATTCTTCAAAGTTTGTGCCCATGAATTCAACTTGATAGAGTTGTGCCATTTCTATAAGATGCCACTCTCCCAAACCCAGAATGCATACGTGCATGCATGCGCACACACCCACACATATCTGTAATTGTGAACACACACATGATACAAATTTGTCAAAACAGAACCACCAGTACCTGGGCTTTCATTTCCAATATCTGGCTATCGTTGGGAACCAACAAAAGTGCCTCATCCCATTTTTTCACTGCTTCCCAGTACCTGCCCACAGAAGGAACAATGATAGCATATATGACCTATTTCTTACAGATAACACTACACTCTACAGCTACAAGTCACAAGCATACATTTGTGATAAATCTCTAATCTTTCCACTCTCCTTTTTGCAGAAGATTGGAGATCCTCAAACTGTCACAGTCACAATATTATTTTATCATATCACACACACACACACTTGACTTTGACACACACGCGTGTGTGCGCACACATGCACACACACACACACAGAAAATTACTTAAGTTTTCACTTTTTTTTAGAATAATAATACAAACTGTAAAACCACAAGTTTACACAATGACAATGTTTCATTGGAGCAACTAAGCCATTGAGTCAAATGATGATTAACGGACGAGAGAGAGAGAGAGGAGAGGAGAGAGATGAGAGAGAGAGAGAGAGGAGAGAGAGAGAGAGAGATCATAGAGGAAGCTAAAATGGTATAGTCACATCTCACATTTATTTACTGCCAAAACCCTTCCTGCAGGGAACAGTACTAGCAGTGCAAGAAAAAAGGAAGACAGCACAGAAGAAATAATCCTACTTAAGAAAACATTGCAGGTTGGACCTATCTGCAGTACATGACACTGACCAGCTTGAGTTAGACAGACAGGAGGGCAGACAAAGGCCTGTGAAGAATATAAAGGAAGCTGGTTACCAGATAATTAACTTAATAATTATGTGCAGCCACCATAGTTCCAAAGACTAGTGGATAGATTGTTGATGATGATGATGATGATGATGAAGAGGATGATGATGACAATGACGATGAATATGACAATGATGACGACGACAATGACGATGACGACAATGATAATAATGATGATGATCCTATCACTTTCAGTGCTTTGCCTCACACTGGGCCTACCTCTCAGCCTCAGCAAGGGTGGCTGCCTCATCACTTAGTCGTTTACTTTTGGCTTTGGCATCTTCCAGACTGATCAGCCTCTTTTTAGGGGTCAAGGTCAGCCAGTCCACTTCCCCTCGGGTCACTTCATTGTCCAGTTCTTCATCCTTAGCCTCTTTCTCAAAGGCTTGTGATGCCTTGCGAACCACGCCACCTCCTATTTTGCGTTTCCATCCAAAGGATGTCATCTACACATGTATCAAAACGAAAGGAGATTGATTTTAAATATAATACACACAATGTCAAACCATCTGGAAGATATATATACATACATATATATATATATATATATATATATATATATATATATATATATATATGACTTCCTGCCAAAAGGTCGTCATGAAAATAGGACAAGGGGGGTTGAACACAAAGTAACTGGAAAACTTGAACCAAGTGCATTTCTCAAAAGGGGCACTCATGTGGAATTAACATGTGAGAGGAAAAGATAGTTTGACATTTAGTTTTAGAGAAAATAGCATTTAGAATTTTATTGCACTGGTTTGTCGCACCTCAGTGATTACCACCAACTACCTAATTAAGTCTGTTTTTTTATATGTTTGTATAACAAAAATGAATATATTTGAGAAGAGTATGTTCATATCAATGTGTATGACCAGAAAATTTTTTCCTTCAAATAATTGATGGGTCATGGGAAGCTGTTTGTGTGGTAATCAGTGAAGTGCGACATCCAAGTTTTTTTCAGTTTTCTACTAATAACATGGGATAACATATACTGTTTTGTGTTCCATGTAACACATCATATATACAATAAGATCACACCACAGACTCAATTTATGTCAATCTTTTTTATTTCAAAGAGGAAAATGCAAAAACCAACAAATATGTCGCACATCAGTATTACGCCAAAACACTACATGACCTACAATTCATACCTGTTTCAATCAAAAATGCTCTCCTGCACCGATGTTTTCTTGTTTCTCACATAAAACACGTGAATCCACTTATAAACATGTCTATAGAAATGGAAAAAGCCCAACTTACACTTTTAGAATGTGATGGGAGTTGGGGACAGTAGGCAACACATTACTTTCAAAGATGATCAGACCCAAGAAATAAAGTGAAGCAAGTTTGAACAATAGCAATAAAATGTATTTTAAAAAATTATTGATCAAAACTTTCACTATATTTTTACAATGAACCAAAGAAATACAACCCCCCCCCCCCCCCCCCCCCCCAAAAAAAAAGCACAATGGTAAAAATGTAACCACATTAGTGGCAAAACACACTATAAAATGTCTGACATAATATGCTTTCTCCTAGTATCAGAAGTAATTACTAGTGCTTGACAGAAAATTATCAGACATTCAGTGCATCAGTGGTTTGGGGTTTTTTAATAGCAAGAGAAATAGTCTGGTATTGGTTTACACACCAAAACAAACAAACAAACAAAAAGAAGAATTTCTCGATTTTCTCTCTGTATGCTCGGCATCTTTCAGCATTGGAAAGCTTCCCAGCCTTCTTCGTTGGAACCCTGGCCATCCTGAAATAGATTTTAAAGAAAAAAATGTCATTACATTTCTTCTGAAGTTTCAGAAAGCCTATGTTATTCAGTTAATTTCATAAGCTACTATGTAATATACTGTGCAGGTTTTGAACAAGTTTGTATTTATATATCATATACTATTAAATTATTTTGTGTATAAATATTAAACACAGATATAAAGATAATTTTCAGCATACATCCTGTGTATCTTAAAACCATAAAAAGGATGTAATACCTGTAAGAATATACTGTTTGGGCTCTGAGCCATCTAATGTAAAATTGTCTAACTTGTAACAAAATGTTCAGTTTTTATCTTTCATTCTGCTTTGAGTCATGAAGTCTGTCTTTTTATTTGTTACAAAACATGCTACCATATCTTTAAAATGTTTTCACAGCAGATTTGCTAAGAAATTTTATAACTGAACTCTAATTTTACACACTACCTTTTTAATCACATATCAGTATTACACACAATGTCTAGGTCATACCTCATGTTTACTCTAAAAACATACTCATATCAAACCTGATGAAATATTCAGCATGTCAAAGTGATACTTTGGATATTATATGCAAGACTGAGCTTTTTTTAAAAACAAATCATCAAAAACTATTTTTATAAAACATTTGAACAAACCAGAACTGTAGGAAACTAAACAATATTTTTCACAATTGATCAATATCTGCATAGGGCAAGAGCATTCCTATCACAAACCCAACTACCCATGGCCCTACAATAGGCTACATACAAATAACACTGTACTATTTTACTATTTAACAAAATAATATAAAATAAAATCTAAAGCAAATATTTTTGTAATACTAGCAAAAGCTGCAAAATTTGATTGCACATCATGCTTACAACAATCCCCTTTGTGTAATCAAAGAAGAAAAACTCTTTTTATCAAATCTGACCTCCAGCTTATTCTTTCAACTCTCTCAGTCTCTCTTTAGGCACACAAAAACAAATAAAATTTGTTTTTTAAATCACTCTTTAATCTACAGATCATAACTTGAACAAACTTAAAAAAAACATTCTAAAAATACACGTCGCACATCATCAGTGATCGCATATCTTGATTACACTAAACGGTTTGGTGTAAACTGAGAGAAAAAAATTATCTGGTTCATCATAAAATTGCCAAATCATCTATGTCATTGGTCTCATAGACAGTTCAGATCACATGTTTTTTTCTTATTAACGAACGATCTTCATTTTACACCATTATAACCCCCCAAAGTGAGTTAATGTCACAAAAATAAGGGTCGCAGGTCATTTTATCTACTAAATGGTCGTACGTCAGCTTACTATTACTGAGTACCACTCACCTTTTCGAAGTTGTTGCTCTCCACGAACGATGCTTTTTGAAGGTTTAAATCACATGGTGGCTGTCACGTGACTAAATGGAAGTGTAGTAAACGTTTCAAAATTATCGTTTTTAATTTAGCGTTTTTATCACCAGATTTGTCGTACGTCAGTGATTACACCAAAAATCGGGTGGATGACAAAACTGCCATTGAAAAAGAAAACCGAATAGAAAATAAACCGGTTCTCATTTCCTGGTGTAGCTTCCTCATTGGTCAACCGAAAATAGATCACAGGCAGCTCCTTTGTGCCCACGTTATCGCAGTTGACGATTCGAAAGTTCGGAGGTCGATGTGGAAATGTGATTACACCGAAGGTTATGTGCGACCGCTTTATTTTTGAAATTGGTTTTCTTGTACCTGACACCTTTTTTGGTGCTCGTATCAGTTGCGTATGTTTGTTTGACTTTTCTTCTTTCTATTATTAAAAGAGAAGTAGTATTCCGACAGTACTTTGGCTCTGAACGAGTTTTGTTTGTCGATGGTGTAGCAGTGTCCGTTTTTGGGCGCCATTTTTTCTTGCAAAAATGACATTTAAGCTTCAATTTCTCGGCAACCCTGTCCAATTATGCCTACATTTTATTTCTACTATATATTTAACTCTTTCACAACACCCACACAAAAAAACAACAGTCAGATCTTTTCAGAAGCATTTTAATTTTTTTTTCAAAGAGACCACCCCTCTGGGTGACGACCTTTTGGCAGGAAGTCATATATATATATATAATATATATATATATATATAGAGAGAGAGAGAGAGAGAGAGAGAGAATATATATATTATCAATTTATTGTTAGGCTTTCCCCAGCTAAAGAATCACTCAGAATATGTTTGCATACATTATGATTATGTATTTCATGCATGTATGTATCCTTCATGGAGGACTACTTTCAAGTACCTTGCCATACAGTGACACACTGATACACTATACAGGCTGCCATACTCCAACTTCTGAGGATTTCTAAAGTTATACCTAAAGATGGAACATGGATACTTAAATGGCAAGTGATATACTGTCGTATAGAAAACAATTACCCACATGATGAAGTTTATTGAACATCTGAGTTCTATTTGCGAAACAAAGAAGAAATATATTATATAAAAATATTATGAAGGGTTTATTTTCTTCTTTGTTTTGGTTTTGGTTTGTTTGTTGTTATTGTTGTTTTTAATGGGCCATATTTGAATGCAGAACA
>CM054150.1:25951295-25971295 GCA_028751875.1 Rapana venosa
TGCGTGGCCGCAGTCTGTTCTTCACTGGTAGCGCCGGCACCGGCAAGTCTTTTCTGATGAAACGCATCATCGGTGAGTTCTCTCAACTTCTGAAGCTTAAGGAATTTTAAAAAAAAATTATTTTTGGAACAAATTAAAATATTGTTATCTGCACTTGTTTTCCTCCGCTGCTATTTGTGCATTAATAAAATTAAAATATTGTGTGATCTAATGTTGTCATTTTCAGAAGCACAAAAATGCTGTGAAAGAATTGTTTTCATCTATGGAAAACTTGTCTAGGTTTTTATGTTTTTGTTCCTTGGCTCGAGCTGTGAGGTTCATGAATGGTAAGATTTTGTGCATGCGATTTTTTGTGTGTGCACTATTAAGGTAGCCATATTCCGACTTCAGGAACAAAGTTCTAGTATAACAAGCTTCAGAAAGTGAGTAAAAAATCATCTGAACTCAGAGTATGGCTACCTATTAATATGAAGCAAGGCAGTTAAAATGACCTAATATGCAGTCTTTATGTGTGTGTGTGCTTAACATTTTTTTTTTTTTTTACATGGTTGTTTACATGACAATTTTCTCCAGTGTGCATTTTTGGTCTGACAGAGATTCCATTGTGTGTGGAGTGAAAAATGGACCTCATTCTTAATTACTTCTCTGGTTTGCCCTCAGCCCAACTTTTGCATTTATGGAACATTTTGCAAGTGAATGGTTGGGGTGTGCACATGCCCCAGTACATGTTCGTGCTATGTTGAATGAAGTTACAACTCTTATGTTATTGTCTTCTTTTTTTTTTCAATTTAACATCTTTTCACTCTCAGTTATGTTATTGTTCTGTGCAATTGCTAAAGTAAGTAAGTAAGTAAGTGCTTAAATGTGTCTTTTTATATGTCACTACGTGCATTTATGCAAGAATGCATATGAGCAAAGATATAATTTGCACAGGTAATTTTGTATCAACCCTGTGTTTTGTGTTTACGTTACAGGTGCTCTCCCACCTCAACACACCTTTGCCACAGCCAGCACAGGTGTCGCTGCATGTCACATAGGAGGCACCACTCTCCACTCCTTTGCAGGTGAGAATTTTATACATCAGTCAAGGTGTTCCACCAAATTTATTTTCTTTGTTGCTGTTTTCTTTTCTTTTTTTTTTCTTTGCTGAGAATGAAATTATAAGGTTGTTTCACTTTCTTGTTTCCAGGCTTCTCTGTGTACCATTCTGCCTCCGGGTAATTTTTTGTTGATAAATTTTCTGTTAAAATCCATTTATATCTCCCTACATGTTACCAAAACCCATGATTTTTTAATAGTTTTCTGGTTACTGTGTGTGTGTGTGGGGGGGACAGATGCATGGTTTTCCTGACTGTGTGTGTGTGGGCACGTGCGCATGCACATGCATACACATGCTTATGTGCATTTTATAACATATTTTTGCAGGCATTGGTTCAGGAAAGAGTGAGCTATCTCAGTGTGTAGAGTTAGCATCGCGTCGCCAGGTGGCCCAAAACTGGCGAAAATGTCGCCACCTGATTATTGACGAGATCTCCATGGTTGATGGGGAATTTTTTGAAAAATTGGAAGCTGTTGCCAGGTACATACTTTTTTTAATCTCGTTCACTTTATCTGCTTTATGAAAAATAATTTTTTCTGCTGATATGAAAGGAAAGAAGCACACACAAAACAGATATATTATATATATATATATATATAATATATATATATATATATATATATATATATGTTTTGTGTGTGCTTCTTTCCTTCACACAAAACAGGTATATATATATATATATATATATATATATATATATATATATATATATATATATATATATATATATATGTTTTGTGTGTGCTTCTTTCCTTTCATATCAGCAGAAAAAAAATTTCTCAGCACAATTTGCATGAACCAAGAGCATTTTGTCACATTTTAATCATGTGTGCACATACGCATAAACCATGCTCATGGGTGCGTACATGTGTTTGTACATTCACACGAAAACGCATATACACACACAGACAAAACAGACACACAAAACACACAACATACACACAACACACTCAGAAATACACAACACAACACACTCAGAAATACACAACACAACACACACACAAAGCGCGCACACATACACAGAGCACAACACAACACAGCACCACACACACACACACACACATTTTCGTCACATTATCCAAGATTTCAGAATAAGTAGTAAATGTATCAGAAACGCAGTATCTGCTTTCATATGTAAAACGTCAATTGTATTTCTTTCTTCAGGTGATTTGTGCATAGAACCTATGTTGCTTTTCTGAATGTATAGAGCATAGAGGTTAACCTTTTCCTACAGTTAACATGCTATAGGGTAACCAGCCATCTACTAACCCTTCCCTTCCTATCTCGCACTACTGAGTTACTGCAGAATACAAATGCACACAGTGCATGTGTACTGGGAGAGTAGAGTTCTCTCCCTTAACATAGGGAAGAAAAAAAACTTTAGAATAATCAATGGACTTTGCAGGGCAGCATCTTTTTTTTATTTTATTCATGGAACTCTTAATCAGTTTATGTTTTGTTGTGTTTTTGAAAATCTGTTTTACGTTGTTGTGTTTTGTTTGGAGCATGTTATATTATGTGACTGCAGTATATGATGGAAATTGAAGTAATGTTTTGACTAATTCAGCAAACATGTTGGAATGATTTGTGTCCAGAGCTATAAAGAAAACGGACGAGCCATTTGGCGGTATACAGCTGATCGTATGCGGTGATTTTCTTCAGCTACCTCCAGTATCCAAAAATAGCCGTGCACGATTCTGCTTCCAGGTCAGTGATGGGGTCGCTTCCTTTATCCAAATATGTTTGTTGATAGATAATAACTCTTGTGGTTTTTTAAAAACTTTATTTGCATCCCTTTCCCCTTGCTTCCATCTTTTCTTGGGAACGATTTCAATTTTCTTTCTTTGTGTGTGGGTTTTTTTAAACAGACAGATGCCTGGGACAGATGTATCCAAGTGACGCTGGAACTAAAGGAAGTGAAGCGTCAGTCTGATGGTCATTTTATCAAAGTGCTGCAAGAAATTCGCCTGGGAAAGTAAGCATGTGTTTTTTTTTCTCTGCATCTTTAAAAGATTTAAAACAAATCAAGTATATGGTACTATGACTGTGTATTGTTTTTTTAGGTTGTGGCATCTCCATGAAAGATGGCAAGTTGTCAGATAATCTGTGGTGCCTTTACTGTCGGGAAGAAATATAGGTTACGTAACATTATGTCGAGTCTTGTCATAATATAATACAGGGGGTGGCCCTGTCAACTCTTTTTCTTCTTCTTTGTATTTTTCTGTGCCTTCCCAGTTTGCCTCTGCTTTTTTTTCAAACAAGCCCTAACACTTTGTAAGATGTTGCATTGTGCTGTTTGTTTAGTGAGCATAGACATTGAGATTGTAAAAGCCGGAATAAGTGGTGGCAGTCATCTATTTTGCTGTGACAATTGCCTGTATGTAGATATTTGTGGGGTTTGGGGCTGTAAAATATTTTTCAGTTTATTTATTTTATGTGTAATTCTTATTTTGTGTCAATAGATCAGTTAAAAACTCTTAACATCTGAACACAGCAAGACTAGTTTGCCTCACAAAAGCTTAGTGATTAAAATAATAATAATAATAAATGGAATTTATATAGTGCTATATCTTGCAAAGACAAGGCGCTTGCAAACATAAACATAAAACAATATTAATCAGAATATATGATGAGCAGTACATGCATCACATCACAAAACATCAACCTTCCTGCCTTCTATTACATTACAGTACTGAAACACTGATCTATGGTGCATTTGGAACTTTTAAGTCCATTTTATGATGTTATCTACTGTGTGTTTCTGCAGCTTGACAAGATTTTGGTGTATCGTATGGCTGATGTGTTTGTCTACAAAATTTGATAGCCATCCATACGGCTGGTCATACAATTTTATGGACTGATAATAATGACAACTATTATATGTGACGCTTCACCACAAAATGAGTTGCTTTGCACCTGACCCACTTTTGCAGTAGGAGCCATTTTAGGCAGGTGGGGGTTAGGATTTTGATTTTAAGATTTTGATTGATTTTAAAACTGTTGCCACTATTCTACCCTATAATGAAATATCAAGGCGTAATTTTGATTCCTTTTGCTTTAAAACTTGTTTTAAAAATATCCAAGCCCTCATTCTGACTATCTGTTACGATGCTGAACTAGTCAATTTATCATTTTGTCACATCCTGCAGTGTATCATTTCAGTTTGTAATAGCTTTTCTTAGGATTATCCCATTTTCAATCTGTTTTATGTATTGAACAGCCTTTTCATTGCAGATTACTAACATGTCAATAACTAAAAAATTGACCTTTGGTGCAATGCGACTCATTATGTGGTGGAGTGTCACATTTGGCTGTAGTAGTAGACTGATGGTCAGCGCCAGTGACAGCAATACTTTGTTGGTTTTGGGGGGGGTTGTTTTATATATAGGTGTCCATCCTTTGTAAGAGAGGCGTTGGTGAAAACAGAGCAGAACGTGGTAGAGAGGGACGGAGTGTTGGCCACCCAGCTGTGTACTCATAAAGAAGATGTCATGAGAATCAATGTTTCTAAACTGGCCGTCCTCCCAGGTAGGTTTGTGGTGTGGTATGTTGTCAACTGTATCGGCTGTTTTGTTGGGTATGCATGCATTATATGATTTATGTGAACAAACGCGCATGGGTGTTTGCAGACACAGATTAAGCTGCATGCATACATGCACATACACATGCACATACACATATACACAAAAATGAAACAAAAATCCCTGCAAACACAAACAAGAGGTCACACACACAGATATATATATATATATATATATTGACAGAGACAGAATATATATATATATATATATATATATATATATATATATATATTCTGTCTCTGTCTCTATCTGTCTCTCTATCTCTGTCTGTCTCTCTGTCTGTCTGTCTCTTTCTTGCTCTGTATGTGAAATAGGCTAATATGTATTGTTATTCTGTTACATCTAGAGGTATTTTTGTTGTATATAGTTCAGAATTGCCACTTTGCTTCTTGTATGTATATATATATATATATATATATATATATATATTGTTCAAAATGTTTGATTAATTTTGAAGGTAGATCTTCATCTTTTAAAATGTTCAAAATGACTTAACTGACCTTACATACAAGTGTATAGGCTTTTTTGGTGTGTTTTTTGTGGGGTAAAATTTAAAGCAGCTATGATGAATCTCTCTACAAAGGCAACCCCACTCTTCCCTTACAGTTTAGAGTAGGTCATTTTTTAAAAAGAAAACATGAATTTTATTTCTTAGTCTGTGTCTGGGAGATGTAGAAATAGTTCAGCACTTATAACATTCATTAACACTATCCCTACATTAAGGGAGAGAACCCCTCTTTCCCAGTACATGTGCACTGCACATTTGTATGCTACCATAAATAACCCAGAAGAGGGTGATGCGGAGAGAAGGGCTAGTAGATGGTTGGTTACCCTATAATGGGTTATCCGAAGGGGAAAGGTTACAGACAGCTTTGTACCTGGAGAGGGATGGGCTCTGCCAGGTTCAGCTTGCCCAGTAGACACAGCCTGAAAACTTTAGTGCAGCGCCCTAATGACTCCTCAGGGAGTTTATGGAGAAAAGAGAAGGAGACTGAGACAGACAGAGAAAGACTGAAAGAGAGAGAGAGAGACAGACAGAGAATGACAATTCATTTCCCCATTTCATAGACCTGTAGCTCATTTGTTATACAGTGCTTTGTCCTTAGGAACACACGCCATGCACCTTTTTTCTATATGCTCTCATGTTACACAGGTACGGAGAAGACGTTCATCGCCACTGACTCAGATACAGCCTACTCAGACAATCTGGATAAGCTGTGTCCAGTCAGTAGCTGTGTCCCCCTCAAAGTGGGTGCTCAGGTCTGTACACTGTCTGTCTTGTCTAAGGTGGTGGGGTACGTAGTATTCTAATTATGTGGCAACAACACCCATTTTCCCCCCCCTTCGTGAGAGATCATGGTTTCAGTTTTCATCTGAAGGCCTATGGACTTTTCCCCATCCACTACATCTGAGTGGTGGCCTGGTGCCAGTCTTTCGATTGCCATGATCAATTAATTAAGGTATGTGTGTAACATGCATTTTCCTCGTGTGGTAGAACCCTCTGCAAGAAGACAGCTGTCCCTGGCAAATTCCTTTTGAAAAAAAGCCATCCTTGGGAAACAAAATAAATATACCTGCAAGATCTTAAGACTGCAAGAAAACTTCTTTATTTTTTAAGAGTGTCTTTGCAAAGGTGGAAACTCTCTCTCCCTCCCTGGGAAGAGCAGTCCAAATTTTATACAGAGAAATCTGTTATGTTACCAGCCACTGTCACTCAATGGTTAGCACTCTGGATTCCTGTGTGAAAGGTTGTAGGTTCAAATCCTGTCAAGAGTCAGAGGGTTTTTTTTTTATTGATTTTTTTTTTTACAGTGGCTTGCTCCTACCCAGTGCTCATTGGGAAGACTGGGACCACACAGTCAAGCATTGTCCGCTCTTTATATTTTGAGAATGTTGCTCAAATTACTTGACCAACCCTGCACGTGTCTGTATCTCTCAGGTCTTATTGATGCTTGTAAATATTGGGATAAGAAGTGCAATGTTCAGCCCTGTCAAGTAATCTTAAGCTAGTGCACCTCCATAGTGTCATGGTTAAATCATTCTCATCACCATCATGCAATAAAGGAAAATTGACTCTTATTTGGGGGCTGCTTTTGCTTAGGTCTCATGGCGTCCTCAGTTATGGTTTCCCCATACAGTTCTGTGCTTGTGGTGAGTTCATGTCAAAGCCTTCAGGGTCTAAAGATTGATTGGGAGTTAGTCATTGGATGGACACTGTGGTGGTTGCCAGCACAGGTGGGCATATCTATCAAATATTGTGGTCAGTAAAAGGCTTAGTAGGTCATGACCTTCTTATGTAGGCTCAGACCAGGCACCATGAAGGCCACCAAAGTAACCAGCGAGTAGTGCAGGGTCTTTCTGGCTGGTGGCCTAATGGCAGCCTAACATTGATAAGTTAAGCTTCCTGTGAAGTTCTATTCCAGAGGATCCAACTTGATGAGGCTGGGTATAGCTGTAGTGGTGGTGGGATCAGAATGACTGGTGTGGGAACAGCAAGACAAGCACTAAAGAGAAAATGGTGCGGCAAAAAAAATCTTTACATTATTGAATGTGGTAAATTGTTGTTAAATGCTCAGACAGCAACTATTGTTGTCTATCATATGAGAAAAGGAACAAGGCAGAAACAAAGATAGGGACAGAAAAGAGGGAATTCCTAGCACAGAATTTCCAGAAGGTGGAGATGCTATTTATACTGAAAGACCCCTGGCATTGCCACAGGGGAGAAAGTGGTATATAATACAGTGTATATTTTTAAATGGGGAATGGGATATCCTGGTGGTTAGAGTGATGTATCTGTGATCTGCTGACCCAGGTTCGATTCTCATTCAAAAGGATTTTCCTCTGGAGTTAACATTAGTGCCAACTCCACTCTCCCCAGAAGTCCTTTGAATGAGACTATAAACCAAGGTCCCATGTGCAAACGCACGCAGAACACCTTGCGCACACGTTAAAACCTGTTCCGCTCTTTGGAAGAGTAGACCATTGTGTGCCGGTGGGAACGGATGACAAAATTTACAAAACTGCATACACACAGGGACTAGATGAAAAAAGGGACATGAGTGCGTATTCCATTATCCTCGAAATAAAAGAATAAAAAAAAAACGTTTTGTAAAAAATGCAGATTGTGTATTGCTAGTAGAAAACGACATTGTCAACAATATTTGCTTTATGTAAATATTGCTTGTATGTTTGAGGGTAGAAAGATATCTATGTTGTTTGCCAATTGTGCACACAGTGCGGTAGAAAACTCCCTTACTTGTTTGTTCTCTGCACACTTCAGGTCCTGCTGTGTAAAAATCTGGAAGTCAGTCGGGGTCTGGTGAACGGAGCCAGAGGCATCGTCACTGGGTTTGATTCTGCTAATGAAGGTGAGACCTACTGCTGTGGTGCCACTCAGTGTGTGTGTGTGTGTGTGTGTTCGATTCATTTTATGTCTCTTCACAAATTATATAATAATAATAATAATGTATGGAATTTATATAGCGCTGAATCTTGTAAAGCAACAAATCAAAGCGCTCAGATGACTTATTAAAAAAATTTAATTAAAAAAAAATTTATGCGTGTGTATGCGGTTTTGTACATTTTGTCATCTGTTCCCACCGGCACACAATGGCCTACTCTTTCGAACAGCGGAACAGGATTTAACGTGTGCACAAGATGTTCTGCATTTGTTCGCCCACGGGGCCTCGGTTTATAGTCTCATCCGAAGGACTTTATCAGATGGAAACACGGTGTGTGTGTGTGTGTGTGTTCGATTCATTTTACATCTCTTCACAAATTGTTATATCAGATGGAAACACGGTGTGTGCATGTGCGGTTGTGTGTGTGAGAGAGTGTGGGCATGTGTGGGTGTGTGAGAGTGGGTGGGTATGGGGGCGTGTGTGTGTGTGGGCATGAGAGTGTGGATGTGTGTGGGTGTGTAAGTGTGTGTGTGTGAGAGAGAGAGAGGAGGGCGTTGGGGGGGGGGGGGGGGGGGGGGGGGACTGGAGCACTCAACAGAAATGTAATAGATGATAGAACAACTGGACACTAGAAATTTGTGTGTGTAATGCTTGTGTGTCTGTCTGTTTTTTATATGTGCATGCATACATGGATTTGTGTGTTTGTGCATGCTTGTGCTCTTAAAGAACTCCTAGCTGTTCACATAACTTAATGGTATAGCAAAGGAATCTGCATCAGGCCCTTGTATCAATAATTGTTACATTTTTTGTTGAGATTGTTACCTTTTTTTGCCAAGAAAGTTTTTGCATGCGTGTAACTGATTTGAGTGCAAGTGCTTCGATTTGTGTGTTTTACAAGATTCAGCACTTTATTAATTCCATATATTATCATTATTACTATTATAATTATCATTATTATTTCTGTACTTCATATTTTCCGTTTCTGCTCCCTGTTCCCAGGCTACCCTGTGGTGAAGTTTGTGTGTGGCGTGGTAGAGGTGATCAAGCCTATACGGTGGAGCTTTAAAATCCTGGGGGGTCTGGTCGTCACTCGCAAGCAGGTGCCTCTCAAACTGGCGTGGGCCATTTCTATACACAAAAGCCAGGTGGGTGCTTCTGTCTGTGCTGTTCTGTGTGTGTGTGTGTGTGTGTGTGTGCGTGTGTGTGTGTGTGTGTGGTGTGTGTGTGTGTGTGTATGTGTGTGTGTGTGTATGTTTTGAGGGATAGGTTTGTCATAGCCTGGCGGCAGTGATGTGTTGGTGTGTATAAGTGTAAATGATGATAATGATAATGATGACAGTGATATTAATGATGATAATAATGATGATGATGATGTTGATGATAATACTGTCAGCCTACGAGTGTCATAATGATATCAATAATAGCTTTCTAGTGACAAAACAGAGGAAAAGAAACACCCAAGCAGATAGGCTGTGGACGTAGAAAGAACAGTGGCTGAGTGTGGACAGACAGAGGCACATTGGATCAGCAGTTGATCTGAGAGACTGAAGATTGTGCGCAAAAGTGAAGGCAGCTACTGAAATAAGAACAATGTTATAGAAACATTTATAGCAAAGGACATCAGTCTTACGTATCATTTTTTTGAGACCGGAAGACAATATTGCGGTAGAGGACTTATGGGTTCAGATTTTTTTTTCCTGAGAATAAGTCTAGCAGCAGAGTTTTGTATGCATTGTGAATGAATGGATGAAGCTGGCGAACCAGAGAAATTAGAACACAGTACATTATGTTTTGATATTCCAAATTCCATCTTCTTTGTTATCTCAAACAGAGAAATTCATTTAGGTTATGAGCGAAAGATTACATATCTATGATACAATGATATCCAAATTCCAACTTCTTACGTTATCTCCAGAGAAATTCATTTAGGTTACGAAGCGAAAGATTACACATCTATAAGGATAAAAGAAGGAATCACGTACATGTCATCAGAGAGCTTACAGCTTAATCTGTTTTTCTCCTCCTTTTCCTTTTTCCTTAAACAGGGCATGACTTTGGACTGTGTGGAACTGAAGCTGGAAAAGGTGTTTGAGGACGGGCAAGCGTACGTGGCCCTGTCGCGTGCCAAGAGTCTGGCCGGCCTACGCGTCATCGGCTTTCATCCCTCATGCGTGCGGCCAACCAGGATGTCCTGCGCTTTTACAGGAAGCTGCACATGTGTCCTTCAGCCCAGATTCCGTCACGTCCAAGTCACTCCAGCCATGCTGGCCCCGTCGGTGTACTGTTGTAGCTTTAGGTGGTCCTTAGCTGTTTTTGTGAAGCCTGGGCTTGTGCATTGTGTGTGGGCGTTTGTGAGGGCGCAGATTCTCAGTGTGGAAGGGTATGTTTATGAAAGTGTTTGTTATGAATGTGTTGTTTGAGATTACTGATTGCAGGTGTTTACAGTGTGCAAATTCTTAATGTGGAAGAGAATGGGTGTGCGTTTGTATGTGAATGTGTAGTTTTAGATTACTGATTGCAAGTGTTTATAGAGTGCAAATTCTTAGTGTGGAAGGAAGTGTGTGTGCATTTGTATGTGAATGTGTAGTTTAAGAGTGCTGATTGAAGGTGTTTATAGAGTGTAAATTCTTAGTGTGGAAGGGAATGTTTGTGCATTTGTTTGTGAATGTTTAATTTTAGATTATTGATTGTAGGTGTTATAGTGTACAAACTTTAAGTGCGGAAGGACTTTCTTATACATTTGAATGTAAATGTGTAGTTTTTGTTTACTGGTTGTGTATAGTGATTTAACTTATGTTTTTTGTCTAGGAAGTGTCCTTTTTTTCAGTTGTTGTCACCATCTTTATTCTTGTCTTTTTTCTGTCTTTCTTTCATTTAGTCACCTTTTACTTGGATTTCTCTTTGACACTTTTTTTTTCATCTAAAACTTCTCCACACAGTTGGTTCTTTTTCTCATTATTTTCTTTTTTTTCTTTTTTTTTTGCTTTTTGCTTTCATATTTGTCACTGGCCTACTGTTACTTTTGTTGTTGTTATCTATGTATGTTTTTTATGTATTCTTTTAAGAAGTGATTATCATCTGTGTATATTTTATTTTGGTTTTCTTATTTCATTCCTGGTAAAAAATTAAAAGAATACAAAACTCCATGCTCAGGGTATGAATATGCTAAATTGATCATGTGGGCTATTGTTCCCAAAATTTATTTTTTTATCATTCAAGTTTTTGACTAGGAATGGCTGTTAGAGATTGGTCAGGCTAGAGTCTAGAATAATCTCATTATTATTATGTTGGGTGTTCCCCAGCTTAATTAACACCATGGGGGTCACCCAGAATATGCACTATTTCTCATTCACACAGCTGGGAATCACTTAGAGGCTGTAAGTGCACACTGGATAAGAAGTTTTTTTTGCGTGAATGACTGCTTTCAACTACCTTGCCATATATGCAACCATACTCTGGCTTCAGAGGACATTTTTGTTCTTGAAGGTAGAGTACAGATTGTTAAGCTAAGAGCTGATCATGTATGAAGACAATCTCAACATGAATTTCATTGTATAACAATGTTTCAGTGTAGGCCTTGGCAGCTGGCTTACATCAATAACTGGAGTTAACATCACTGCTGACTCCACTCCCCACAAAAGTCCTTTGGATGAGACTATAAATCGAGGTCCCATGTGTGAATGTACGCATAACATCTTGTGCACATGTTAAAACCCGATCTGCGTGTTGGAAGAGTAGGCCATTGTGTGTTGGTGGGAACTGATGACAAAATTTACAAAACTGCGTACACATGGGGACTGGATGTAAAAAAAAAAAAGCATGTGAGTGCTTATTCCATTATCCTCTATATAAATGAATAAGATAATAAAAAATAAAAAAAACGAAGTGACAAAGCTTTTAGCCTGAGCCAATAATCTTGAATGAACTGACAAAGTCAAGGTGTTAATATTTGTTTTATTTTCTGAGGTTATATGATTGTCTTGGATGTGTATATTTGTTGAAATTGTGTGTGTCAGTATAATTATCAGTGAACTTACTCTGTGTGCTAGCAGTTCACATGTGGTGCAAGGAAAGCAGTGTTTTCTAAAACTGGAAGAAATATTGCTTGAGTTCAGTCTGTCTACCTCTAGCGGCTATGTGCTTGTGTGTGTGTGTGTGCATTTGTGTGTGCATTTGTGTGTGTGTGTGTGTGCTGTCTTAGGTATTATACCATTTGAATTCCTATGAATGGATAAGAGTGTGGAAAATATGCACATGTGGTAACTATGCAAACGTAAGGTGCCTTTGTGGTTTGCTGATGTGTTTTCTGCAGGTTTTTGTGCAATCAGTTTTATTCCTCCTCTTTTGCTGGAATAAAAGAATTTAAAACTTTTCATCTTGTATCAAGTATGTTTGTGTCTGTGTGTGTGTCTCTGTGTCTGTGGTGTGTGTGTGTATATGAGTATGTGTCAGTCAGTGTCTTTGTCTATCTGTGTGAATGTATAGATGTGTAGTGTGTGCAAATACCTGCAGGTTTGTGTATGTGAAAGGGTGTGTTGTGTATGTTTATGTGCTTGCAAATGTGAATATGTGCGCATGTGAGAGAGAGGGGGAGCAAGGGTGTGTGTATAACTGTGCGTGCGTATGTATGCATGTCTGTATGTGTGCACAAACAGGTGCACCTGTGGGGAGGGGGGGATGTATTTACTTTTAAAAAATTTTATACCACTTTAAGTCACGGCAGATTTCTCTGCATGAAATTTTGGCTGCTCTCCCCCAGGAGAGTGCATCGCAACAAGAGCAGCGCCACCCTTTTTTTTTTTTTCCTGACTGCAACTGTATTTGTTTCCCTATCATAGTGGCTTTTTTTTAAACAAAATTTTGCCAGGGACAACTCTCTTGTTGCTGTGAGTTCTTTTATGTGCATTAAATGATTTGTGTAACACGCAGGACCTCAGTTTATCATTATTAATCTGAAAGACTAGCACCCAGACCACCACTCCTGGTCTAATGGATGGGGGAAAAGTTTCGGGCCCTAATAGGGTTCAAACCACAACACACTTCCGACCCAGACTTTTCGCTTTCTAGGCAGGTGCTTACCTCTAGACCACCATGTGTGTATGTGTGTGTGTGTGTGTGTGCAGAAACATGAAATATACAGTGGAACAAATGAAAAATTCCTGCCCTCTCCCCTTCCCCATCTCTAACCACATATACACACACCTAAAAAAAAATTAAAAAAAGAAAGACAGCTTTATATCAAGGGCTGATGGGGGTTTATACCATTCTTCAAGATAGGATGGTGTAGATGGTTAAGATTGGGAGGTTGGGTGGGTGGGGGGGGGGGGGGGGGGGGGGGGGGAGCAAAGCTGTCTGTTTCCCCACTTTCAGCTCCTTTCAGCTGCTATCTATTCCATCCCAGCTGGTGCTAATTATAGCAGAAACTGACCGCAATTGGACTTGGTAAAAGGAAGGGGTGGGATAATTTTAGCACTGGGCCCTGGACCCTTGACTGAGTTGTGCTGGATTTGCGCTGAGGGGTGGTAGGGGGGGGGGGGGGGGGGGGGGGGGGGGGGAAACAATCATACTACAACAGAGCATCAATAGCAGAGGTAGGTGAAGCTTGCACAAATGCAGGCAGCTTTTTATGCACTACACACTGAATAGAAAATAATATTGGTGGATATCTGATTGCTATCCTTCCTTGCTAATGCTTTGTGGTTTGTATGGCTTGATGTGTAATCTTGTTTGTCTTTCTCTTATAAAGAATGTATGCACGCGCGCGTATATCATCCACGTATATCAGTACTCTATCTCATACACACGCACGTGCGCACACATACACACACACACACACACACACACACACACACACACACACAGAACATCTTGCGCACATGTTAAAACCTGTTCTGCTTCTCGGAAGAGTAGGCGATTGTGTGCCGGTGGCAACAAATGACAAAATTTACAAAACTGCAAACATACCGGGAGTGGATGAAAAAAAAAGCGCATGAGTGCTTATTCCATTAATCTTGAAATCAATGAATAAACACACACATACAGAAACATGGACACACTCATGCGTATCAGTACTCTCTCTCCCTCTCTCTCTTTCACACACACACAAACACTCTCTCTTTCACACACACACACACAAACTCTCTTCTCTCTCTCTCTCTCTCTCTCCTCTCTCTCTCTCTCTCTCTCTCTCTCTCTCTCTCTCTCTCTCTCGCTCCACACACACACACACACACACACACTCTCTCTCTCACACACACACCACACCAGCAAGAAGAATATCAGATACGAACAATTTCCACCACCTCTCCACTCAAAGCGTGTGTAGTCCTAGGTTAGTGTGTAAAAACCAAACGCAGAGCATCACTATCAATCTGTACTGACGGCGATAATCTAGCCGGATTGATAACAGCTTAGAGTACGGTCGTGTACATATATACATGTGGCCGTCATTTCCATCCAGCTGACTTCACTCTGACATCTGTACTGTACTGCTAGATAATAACAGTGACACGAACACGGTCCAAAGTTTGAAGATCATCATCTCTTCTTTGTAGTTCACCGTATTTGAAAATTAGACGGGAGTTGAACTGGGTGCGTTGTTAAGTTACCGACTTCTGTGTTTTCCTTTGTTACTTCGTTTGTCTTCTTGTCAGCCCCTGTAGTTGTGGATACTAGAGAGTGAGTCTGTGTACTGGCATCTTCTTTTCTTCAGGGTTCATGTTGGTGTGAGCGCAGGCAAGTGCGTTGGTGAGTATATGCATGTATTCTAGTAGGCATCCTTCAGTCTCAAAAGACTTGTGTGCGCTCTAGGTGTTGATTCTGGTACAGGGTCGGTTGTGGCTGGCTCAGTCACACTCACTATGTATACATATGAAATAATGACACGTTTGTCAAGTGTAAAGTGATGGTTGCTCAATAGTAGCCTACAGTCCCTTCAATCGGATAACTCCGCTGGAACTCCTTAATACCAATTTGTTAGTGGGTATCAAAGATGTAACAATCGTAGATTTAGTAAAACCTTTGCCCTATGTCATGGGTACAGAATTACGCGTACAGTTTTACTTTTTTAGAATCTTGTGATGACTTAGATTTCACTTACAACAGGATTGTTGTTTGTTGTTTATTTGTTGGTTTTTTAAAATGAATTTTTAGTATAGGTAAAAGATTTGGTGATATGCTACATCATTGTTTTATGTTATGGGCACAAAGTCACCCATATAATTATATATATATATATATTGGGTGTTTTTAAAAAAAATATATCTATATATAGATATAGATATAGAGATATAGATAGATGGATAGAGAGATAGATAGATAGATAGATATAAATATAGGGTGTGTGTGTGTTTACTACTTTTGAAGACTTTTATTTCATTTTAAGCACTTAAAAAAACCACCAAGTATCAGTAAAAGACTTGGTGAGATGCTTCCCCCAATTAGTGGAACTTCAGTCACAGATAAACAAATGGAAGGTTTTTAATGCAGTAGCGGTATAGCAGGAGAGCTGTGCAGACAAGCAACAACTCTAAAAGAGGAACATGGCAGGTCGCATACGGATGCGCGCGCGCGCGACACACACAACACACACACACACAACACACACACACACACACACAACACACCCACACACACACACACTACTTCTCTCTTTCTCTCTCTCTGTCTCAACACAACACAACACACACACACACACACACACACACAACACACACACACACACACACACACAACAAACACACACACACACACACACACACACACACACACACGGCTAATGAAGTAAAAAAGACCAAAAAAAAGACTACCCTAGTTTTGGGCTTTTATTGTAGTAAGAGTAGCAGCGGAGTTATTCGACTTAAAGACTGTGCCATCATCAATCAAGCATCACCCCCATATTATAAAAGTTACCTATTATAGGCAAAGGCTAAAAACAATCGTAAAGGTGTCCCACAACCTATACATGTGATAGTAGGGGGGAGCGAGGCATCAGAGACCTCACTTCTCTAGGGGCCAGCATATTGAGGGCAGCGCCCATCTCCTCTCCCACGCTGCTTTACCTTCCCTGACCCTAAAGAGGCAGGTACCCATTTACAGCTGGGTGAACTGGGGGACTGTACTGGAGCCAAGGCGCGCAAACAGTCACCCATCCAATTGGTAACCCCACTCGATGCTGCTTAAACCTTAGCTGGGGGGAAAGGGAGTACTCTGACCACTGAGCTACCCTGTCCCCTTACTTATGATAAGGGGTAAGGTAAAGGAGTCCCATAACCTATAAGGTCGTAGGGGAGCGAGGCGTCAGAGACCTCACTTCTCTAGGGCCAGCATATTGAGGGCGGCGCCCATCTCCTCTCCCTCGCTGCTTTACCTTCCCTGACCCTAAAGAGGGCAGGTACCCATTTACAGCTGGGTGAACTGGGGGAACTGTACTGAAGCCAAGGCGCGCAAACGGTCACCCATCCAACTGGTAACCACGCTCGACGCTGCTTAACTTGGCTGGGGGAAAGCGAGTGCTCCGACCACTGAGCTATCCCGTCCCCCTTATGATACTAAAAGGAAAATAAACACTACAAAGCTTTACGGCCTAGGTAGGATGCCACAATCACACCACACCACACCACACCACACCACACAATGCCAATGATCCCAATACCTAGGCTACATCCTGTCAACACACGAGCCTGTGAAAGACGAGGAGATAACCGACTAAGCTGCTGACTCCTCGTGGTAAATAAGGCCTAGTGGACCTAGCTAGCCACGTGTCTGTATGTGGCAGGCAGTCAGCTGGTATACTCAAACATCGTGTTGTGTAGTTTCGTGTAGAGAAGTGTGTGTGTGTGTGTGTGTGTGTGTCAGTCAGCTGATACACGCAACATCGTGTAGTGTAGTGTAGTGTAGTGTAGCTTAGTGTAGTGTAGTGTAGTGTAATGTGTGTGTGTGTGTGTGTGTGTGTGTGTGTACAAGTGTACAGCACTTCTTTGTAAAGTAGGATCAAATACATACAACAGTGTCAAGGAACTAAATGTTTGGTTGTTTTTTTTAACTTGTCAGATTCCTGGAGGATTTCGTTGTTTAACGGTCAGAATTTTTGTATTTCACAATTTGTGATTTTAACTTTCACCAGGGTGTCTGGACGTGTGAACTGAATGTTCGTGGGGTGGGGGTGGGGGACGTACACCACGCGCGCCGCACATACACACACTCTCACCACACACACACACTCACCATACACACACACACACACACACACACACACTCACACACACACTCTCACCACACACACACACTCACATACCAAGTCTGCCCAGAATTTTGCTTGTACCAAGGACAAACAGCACCATTCACACTGTGACTATTATTCTTGCAGTCTGCAACCCTCAGTTTCAATCAACAGGAATGAGAGAATCTTTAAGGCGCTGTGACTCATCTTGCTTACACTTTGTACCCGCTAAAGGTGTAAGGCATTGGCAGGTTTGCATGTAGTAGAACTAAGGAGAGAGTCAAACAAATCCCTTCGTCCACCAGTGGCAGCTGAGATTGGAACTCGCAATCTGCAGTGTTATCAGGATTACTGGGAAGCCAGTTGTTTTATCCACTGGGCTACACAGTCACTTGTGATATTTTGTGCACCTGGTTGGGGAGGAATCGCTGCTACTGCTGGGTAGACAGACCTGAATAGCTATGAGCTGTAGATGGTAGATTCTGTTTTGCAGGTATAAGGTGAGATTGGGATTGTAAGGTGTGATTGGTTTTGTCTCTCAGAGGAACTTGCTCTGCGATATTCTGTATTTATAAGAAATAATCTGAAGTGCAGAGGAGAGTTTTGCTCTGCTCATGTAGGATACTCTGCATTCTGCGGGTAGTCTATTCTGTTGCGTTTATAAGAAATAATCTGAAAAGTGGAGAGGGCAGATTCTGTTATGTTCGTGTGATATACTCTGTAGGCTATAATTATATGACCGATTCTGCTTTGTTCCTGTGGGATAATTATCATTATTAACTATAGGTAGCAGATTCTGTTGAGTTTATGTAGGATAGTATCAATATTTCAGCGAGTTGATTCCGTTATGTTCATAAAGAATGTTCAGTAAACTGTGAAAGTTAGGTTTCAATCTGTTGATATGCGATATTCTGTGGGCTGAAGATGGTACATTATGATACGTTCATGAATATAGGATATTCTGAACGCTACAAAATATTAGATTCTGTTATGTTCATGTAGGATATTCTGCAGTCTGCAGGTGTGAAACACTGTTTTGTTTATGAAAGATATTCTGTTAGCTTTAGATGGTAGACTATTATGCTCATAAGGGATGTAAGCTTGCTATTATATTCTGCTGTTTGCAAATTTGAGATTATTTGTGTATGCCAGACAGTATGAGACATTTTGTGAAGTAGAAATACAGTATTTTGTAAACTACATATGTGTGTAGCTTACTAAGATTCTGTCTTTAAAAAATCTATAAACTACAGATGTAGTGTAGTGCCTATCAGCTAATGGCAAGAGGATATATACAATGCAAACTGTACTAATGTAACATTCTGTAACTGAAAAGGTCAGATCTGAATGGTTAAGGTATCATGCTTGGTAGACTATGTTAAGGTCCTACAGCATTTCAAAACCGCTGGTGTAAATATTCTGCAAATATCAGACTTCAATTTCACACAATTATAGTTACAAGAAAACAGAATATATTTTCTGACACTGAAAACTCATCTTTCTCTGTTTAAGACTCCATAGGTCACGACTGCTTACGACATTACCAAAATGCGTAACTTGACGATTTACCATGCCAACGTCACACTGACGTCACTGGATGCTGCCTACGTCATCATCTCCAACTTGACATGCATCGCCTCCATCAGCGGGTGTTTGGTGACCCTACTTCTCTACCTGATGTACCCAGACATACGGACCACAGCCAGGAAACTGCTGGTTTGTCTCAGTGTGGCCAACTTCATCCAAAACATTGCTGGACTGTTGCAGGTAAGCATGAGAGAGAAGGAGAGAGAGAGAGAGAGAGAGAGAGAGAGAGAGAGAGAGAGAGAGAGAGAGAGAGGAGTAGCCACCATGCATACCTTACAAGAAACTGAAATTTGGACACACTCACACACACAACACACACACATATATATATATATACATACATACATACATACATATATATAACACGCGCACGCATGCGCCCACTTACTTGTGAAGGTACTAACAACTACTGTGGACAAATCACAGATAATACCACTGTGGATCGGTGGTCTAGAGGTAACGCGCCTGTCTAGAAAGCGAAAAGTCCGGGTCGGGTGTGTGCACGGTTCGTACCCCGTTTGGGCCCGACATTTTTCCCCATCCATTAGACCATGAGTGGTGGTCTGGGCGCTAGTCTTTCGGATGAGACGATAAACCGAGGTCCCGTGTGTTACACAAAATTTTCAGCGCACGTAAAAGAACCCACGGCAACAAGGGAGTTGTCCCTGGCAAAATTCTTAGAAAAAAGCCACTCTGATAGGGAAACAAATGCAGTTGCAGACCAAAAGAAAAAAAAAAAGAAAAAAAAAGGGTGGCGCTGCTCTTGTGGCGACGCGCTCTCCCCGGGGAGAGCAGCCCGAATTTCACGCAGAGAAATCTCGTGACTTAAAGTGGTATGAAAAAATGAAATGAAATGAAATAAACTGCTGTAAATTATCAAAAACAAAATGCTGATAATGACCATATAGATCTAACTATTGTGATCTACCAGTTGTAAATCACACAGTGATGATGATAATCGATGAAAATGACTGGCAATGACCTCGATGTCGGTGATGATAATGATGATGGTGTTGATAATCACAACGATGATGATGATGATGATGATTTTTGTTACAGGCAGCAACGTATTACAAAACCTTACAATTTCCGGATGAGCGAGATTACCTTTG
>CM054150.1:25981295-25988795 GCA_028751875.1 Rapana venosa
CACGGTTGAAGTCTGGTTCTGGAACCTGCCATTCCCCGCTACGAGCATGTGCCTGAAGCTGGGTGGACGCGTTCTTGGAGAGTAAAGGTTTCCAGTCCTGCCATGACTTTGGGTGAGGACTGGTCTCTGACGTGGAGTGGGGGTGGAGGGTGTGTGTGTGTGTGTGGGTGTGTGTGGAGGGAGGGAGGGGTCGGGGTTGTCATCAAAGAACTCCCGTTCAAACTTCTGACTGAGTCTTCGTCTGTTTCTCTCTGAGAGTCAGGGTCTTGCTGTGTCTGTTGCTGTTTTGAGATGGGTGGATGTTGAAGAAGGTGGTGAGAGGTCTTGTTCCGAGGCCAGGGCAGCGGTAGGGACAGGCTGTTCAGGCTGTTTGCTGTCTTGTAGGATGGTGACCTTTCAGGGCGGCCTTGACTGCTGACAGCTGCGTCTCGTGGAGCTTGGGGGGGGGGGGGGGGTCTTCAAAATGTTGCAGGCTCCACACAGGACTGGCATCCTCCAGGTCTGGGTCTTCCGTGGCGTCTTCTAGAAACTGAGACAGAGAACAGAGAAAAATGAGTGTAACAATGGTTAACAAGTGGGGGTACGCGCTCTGACTCCTTCATCTGACCTGGGAATCACTTTGAGATTGAACATGCACAGTAGGTGAGAAGTGTGCGTGTCATGACTTTCCAAGTACCTCGCCACAGAGACAGCCATACTCCGAATTCAAAAGGGTTTTTGTTCTCCTTTAAAAACAACAAACAAACAAACAGACAAAAACCTGTGCACGTTGTTACGCTCAGAGCTTGTCAGGGCTGAAGACAATCTGAAAATACCATCTGACCACATAACACTTCAACGTAGGACCTGGAACTTACATAGCTTACATCAATAACTGACAAAGCTTTTTTGTTCTCGGCTACATTGGCAGAAGTGAAAAGAGAGGAATGACTGAATTATTGGTAGAAGAGAGAAGAGAGGAATGACTGAATTATTGGTAGAAGTGAAAAGAGGAATGACTGAATTATTGGTAGAAGTGAAAAGAGAGAAATAACTGAATTATTGGTAGAAGTGAAAAGAGAGGAATAACCGAATTACTGGTAGAAGTGAAAAGAGGAATGACTGAATTATTGGTAGAAGTGAAGAGAGGAATGACTGAATTATTAGTAGAAGTGAAAAGAGGAATGACTGAATTATTGGTAGAAGTGAAGAGAGGAATGACTGAATTATTAGTAGAAGTGAAAAGAGGAATGACTGAATTATTGGTAGAAGTGAAGAGAGGAATGACTGAATTATTAGTAGAAGTGAAAAGAGGAATGACTGAATTATTGGTAGAAGTGAAAAGAGAGGAATAACTGAATTATTGGTAGAAGTAAAAGAGGAATGACTGAATTATTGGTAGAAGTGAAGAGAGGAATGACTGAATTATTGATAGAAGTGAAAAGAGAGGAATAACCGAATTATTTGTAGAAGTGAAAAGAGAGGAATAACTGAATTATTGGTAGAAGTGAAAAGAGGAATGACTGAATTATTGGTAGAAGTGAAGAGAGGAATGACTGAATTATTAGTAGAAGTGAAAAGAGGAATGACTGAATTATTGGTAGAAGTGAAGAGAGGAATGACTGAATTATTAGTAGAAGTGAAAAGAGGAATGACTGAATTATTGATAGAAGTGAAAAGAGAGGAATAACTGAATTATTGGTAGAAGTGAAAGAGGAATGACTGAATTATTGGTAGAAGTGAAAAGAGGAATGACTGAATTATTGATAGAAGTGAAAAGAGAGGAATAACCGAATTATTTGTAGAAGTGAAAAGAGAGGAATAACTGAATTATTGGTAGAAGAGAGAAGAGAGGAATGACTGAATTATTGGTAGAAGTGAAAAGAGAGGAATGACTGAATTATTGGTAGAAGTGAAAAGAGAGGAATGACTGAATTATTGGTAGAAGTGAAAAAGAGGAATAACTGAATTATTGGTAGAAGTGAAAAAGAGGAATAACTGAATTATTGGTAGAAGTTAGAAAAGGAATAACTGAATTATTGGTAGAAGTGAAAAGAGGAAAAACTAAATTATTAGTAGAAGTGAAAAAAGGAATAACTGAATTATTGGTAGAAGTGAAAAGAGAGGAATAACTGAATTATTGGTAGAAGTGAAAAGAGGAATAGCAGAATTATTGGTAGAAGTGATAACAAGAGGAATAACTAAATTATTAGTAGAAGTTAAAAGAGGAATAGCTGAATTATTGGTAGAAGTGATGAAAAGAGGAATAACTAAATTATTTGTAGAAGTTAAAATAGGAATAACTGAATTATTGGGAGAAGTGATCTTTAGTCAGTAAATTCATGAACAATTCACACAGAATTTGATTGAATAGTCGAAATCGAATCCGTCAGTTATAGCATTTGAATGTATTTTCTTGTTACTTGTTTTTGTTGTTGATTATTGCTTCCTGCTGCTTATTATTCTATTCTGATTATTTTCTTTGTCAGTTTGTTACCGAATTGACGCTGGGATTTACAGTGAAATAGCCATATTCAGATAGTGCTTTTCATGACATTGTAGGCGTTATGTTGTTTATCTCTTGTTCTTCTGCATTGACAAAAGAAAGCCATATCTGGCCCCCTCTTGTCAAAAGGCCACTTCAGGCAATGAAATTTTGTTGGAAGTGTCAACACTCCCCCCCTCCCTCTCTCTCTCTCTCTCTTCCCTCCTTCTCTCCCTCTCCCTCCCTCCCTTTCTCTCCTTCCCTCCCTCCCTCCCTCTCTTTTCTTTACCAAGAAGTTATAGATTAACTTACAAAAGCTGCCTGTCAATTGATTATTCTTAGCTCTTTTGGAATAACGCCTGGATTGGGGTTTTTTTTTGTTGTTGTTTTTTTTTTTGGGGGGGGGGGTTCTCTTTCGTGTTTATTTCTTGTCTATGACCAATACAGCTATTTTTGTGGCTGACCAGAACAGTTCATTTAGTTCCTTGAGTTGCAAAGTATTCCACACCGGTTTCTTACCAGTAAGACTGATTTTATCCATTGCTGACAGAACTTCTTTTATATATTTTTTATTTTAAAATCTCTTCCTGATTATCGATATTTTGTTCACGTCATTCTTGCCAGTAGAGGCTTGTTAAGGGTTCGGGGGTTTTGCATTACTGTAGGGTGTTTTTGTCGTTGGTTTAAAAAAAAAAATCTTTCTTTCACTCTCCAGCTTTTCTTACCCCCCCCCCCCCCCCCTTTACTTTCTGTTGTGATTTCGAGTCTCACAAAAACAAGCTTGATGAATTACTTTTTAATGAAAGATCACCCCCCCCCCCCCCCCCCCAACCCGTTTTATTTTCTTTAAAGCAATTATTCTACAGGGACGTAAGAAGTACCTTATAGGCCTACTTGAAATTCTGCCAATGCCACCTCTCTCTCTCTCTCTCCTCTCTCACTCTCTCTCAATCTCTCTCCTCTCTCTCTCTCCCCTCACCTCTCTTCATTCACATGCAAGCAAGCTAGCAAGCACTCACACACAGAGAGAGTCAGCGATAAAAATAGGCATTCTGGAAATTTCTAGTTTCAGTTTCAGCCAGATTTCATGCACTCTCTCTCTCTCTTGCAAAAGAAACTGGGTATCAAATATTCGTTGTAGATTATATGAAAATGGTTTTGGGTATGTATGGGAAAATGGAGGTGTTCAAAATGTTAAAGAGTTTTTATACCAGTTTAAAGAAAGATTGATCTTATGCAGATGGCAAGAATGGGACTTCCACGTTAACAACAGTGAGAGGTTTAGCATCTATAGAACTTTTTGCGGTGTTCATGACAGGAAAACATATCTGAAAATGGATCTAGACAAACATTTGAAATTTATTATGACCAGGTTTAGATTTGGCATTTCAGAAATTAGTACACACCAAAATCGCTACAAAACATATTCTGAATTGGATTTGACTTGTCCATTGTGTAAAACTGGAAATGAGGATGAAATACATTTCATGTTGTGTTGCCCTATTCTCAGTAAGCTAAGAGCACGGTATATACCATTGAAATTTTACAAATACCCTTGCCAGTTTTCGTCTGTGTTTACTTTTGTCATCTATGAACGAAAATATTGTCCGAAATGTATCGATCTACTTATATAAGGCATTCAAATTACGATCAGTGCTGACTTAGTTAAGTTTGTTAATGTGTGTGTATGTTGAGTGATTTCATTAATATTACCTGTGTACTCTACCCCTTCATTAGGGGCAATGGCCTTTACATGAATAAACATTCCGAATCCGAATCCGAATCCGAATCTCTCTCTCTCTCTCTCTCTCTCTCTCCTCTCTCTCTCTCTCTCTCTCTCTCTCTCTCTCTCTCTCTCTCTCTCTCTCTCTCTCTTGTGAGAGAGAGAGCATTATAAAATCGGGCTGAAACTGAAACTAGAAATTTCCAAATTGTCTATTTTTGTCCCTGACACTGTGTGTATGTGTGTGTGTGTGTTGTGTGTGTGTGGTGTGTGTGTGTGTGTGTGTGTGTGTGTGTTTGTGTGTGTTTGTGTGTGTGTGTGTGTGTGTGTGTGTGGTGTGATAAGCAGTCACAGAGAGAGAGAGAGAGAGAGAGAGAGAGAGAGAGAGAGAGAGAGAGAGAGAGAGAGAGAACACTATAAAATCTTGCTGAAACTGAAACCAGAAATTTCCAGATTGTCTATTTTATGTGTGTGTGTGTGTGTGTGTGTGTGTGTGTGTGTGTGCACGCGCTGGCGCACACACGCGACGTGTGCGTGTGTGTGTGAGTGTGTGTGTGTGTTTTCACATGCCTGAGAATGTGTGAGCCAATATTGGTGTATAAATTATGTACCAGACATTGTCCACAAAATAAAATGTATCAATAACCAATCCTGATTGCAGTCAAGCATCGATCATCATTCAATACAATGCATAGCAACAACACATAGCAACAAATATGACCAGATAATTATAGTTTGTGCTTTTTAAATGTCAAATCAACATTATTGACGTAAACCATAATTCCTTGCTAAAAAAAAAAAACTTGTAAAAAAAGAGAGAAAAGCCTTAGTCTCCAGAAAAGGGGCCAAACAGCCTAGGGGTTATAACGTTGAACTCTTGGTCTGACTTGAAAGGATGGGTCAGGTTCAAATCTCCTCAAAAACGTTTCTTCAAGGGAATTTTGCCTGTGAAGTTCACGTTGATAGCAGTTCCAATCCCTGAAAGTTCTTGGAGTAAATCTAGAACTGACTAGGGGTCCCGTCTGTAAAAGCGTGAAGGACATCTTCCGCACATGTTGAAAGCTCAATTTTTGTCTTTCCTGGGCTACAGCTCCACGGATGGTGAGGTTTTGTTGTTGTTGATGTATACCATTTTTGCCCAGAATGTATGGCGCTGCATTCCCTTTTTGGAGATAAAGGCTCACTATTTTGCATTTTTTGTACAGAGTCAGCCAGGCATGGCTGGTGGTATGGTTGAAACAAACATACTCAGCATGCATCCTACAAACTGGAGAAAGTTGAGCTCCGCCAGGTTGAACCTGCCCAAGAGACGCTGCCAGAAAAATTCAGTGCTGTGATCCAACCACTCCTCAAAGGACAGGGAAATCAAATCAGTTCTAGGAGCGGGGGTCGGGGTAGCCTAGTGGCTAGAGCTCTCAAGCTGACAGTGTGGGTTCGAGGCTCTACCGAAGCAAGCGTCTGTTTGAGGGGATTTTTACCCCTGGAGTTAACATATGTATCGTCTTCACTCCCCCTAAAGTCCTTCGAATGAGTCCCAGATCCTATGTAGAAGTACATGCAGAAATCTTACAGCACTTACTATACCCCATTCCGCTTTTTGGAAGAGTTAAGTCACTGTGTACAGGAAGAAAGAGATAACAAAAAGGTTTAAAAATACAGATGCACGCTTGTGTCGCGTTCAGTCATCATCTCCAAAGTCGTAATGCAGCTTCCTTAATGGTGGCCAAACCCTTACCTACACCCAGTCTCACCTTTGGTGAACCAGGGAGCTCTAGCCTAGACATTTTTTTTTTTAAAGTTTTAGGAGTTAACCTTTATTTCGCTAATCATTAACAGCTGATACAAATACTACTACTACTACTACTACTACTACTACTACTACTACTACTACTACTACTACTACTACTACTACTACTACTACTACTACTACTAATAATAATGTATGGATTTTACATAGCGCTGAATCTTGCAAAAGCAACAAATCAAAGCGCTCAGATTTTTTTTCAAAAATCGAGGATAATGGAATAAGCACTCATGTGCTGTTTTACATCCAGTCCCCGTGTGTATGCGGTTTTGTAAATTTTGTCATCTGTTCCCTCCGGCACACAATGGCCTACTCTTTCAAAAAGCGGAACAGGATTTAACGTGTGCGCAAGATGTTCTGCACGCGTTCGCACACGGTAGCCTCGGTTTATAGTCTCATCCGAAGGACTGAAATACAAATACAACCCACAATCAAAATAAATGGAAGAGGGACAAAAAACCAAAACGTAGTTAACCCTGAAATATTATCTACACCTTCCTGAGCAAGTAAACGACCATGCCATACAGCTACAACACTTACCTTTCTATCTATCTATCTATGTGTCCCGTAGTCTGACGACTGTGGGGGCACCCTCAAAGATTCAACAACCAGTTCCCTCCATTCCTCTCTCTGTTCTGCCTTTCTCAGGGTTTTGTTGAGTTCTAGGCCTGTCCATTCGCTGATGTTATCCTCCCAGCTATTCCTTGGTCTGCCTCTTCTTCTTCCTCCTTGGACAGTGCCTAGTAAAATTGTCTTTGCAAGTCCTTTGGATCTTGTGACATGCCCATACCATTTAAGTTTACGCTTTTTCACGATCGTTAGAAGGTTCTCATAGGGTCCAATGGTTTGCTGGATTCTGTTATGCACGCTTTCGTTGCTTATGTGGTCTTTGTAGGAGATGCCAAGGAGTCTCCGAAAGCATCTCATCTCCACCGCCTGTACTCTTCTCTCCAAATCTGCAGTCAGGGTCCATGGTTCACAGGCATACAGAAATATGGATATGACAAGGGAGCGCATTAGTCTGATCTTGGAGATAAGTGAGATATTTTTATCTCTCCAAATGGTGTTTAGTTTTGACAGTTTTGACTTACCTTTAGTTTTGCAAAACAACACTCCATTCCTTGCCAGTGTGTTGAAGACGTCACAGAGACAGGCAGACAGTCACCTGAGAGATCCTGGGTCTGGAGCAGGGTGGGGTTCTTTCTTGAGGTTTTTGAGCACGCACTTGTGTGTAAACACATGCAGAAAACCCGTTCCCCCCTATTTTTCGTAATTTGTTTATTTCGAGGATAATGGAATAATCACTCGTGTGCTTTTTTTTTTTAAAAACATGTAGTCCCCATGTGTATGCAGCTTTGTAAATTTTGTCATCCATTCCCACCAGCACACAATGGCCTACTCTTCCGAAAAGTGGAACGGGTTTTAACGTGTGCGCAAGATGTTCTGCGTGCGTTCGCGCTCGGAACCTCGGTTTATAGTCTCATCCGAAAGACTTTTAAGGGGAGTGGA
>CM054150.1:25998795-26028795 GCA_028751875.1 Rapana venosa
ACGACAACCGCACCACGCACGACGACAACACGCACACACGCACGCACGGACGCACTCACACACACACACACACACACACACACACACACACACACACACACACACACACACACACACACACACACACACACACACACACACACATCAAAAAGAGTTTACATGAAAGTCGAAATCATCGTCATTGTCACTATTATTATAGTTACCATCATTAGTAGGAGTAGAATTACTTGTATGAGTTATTATTGTTGCTGTTTATGGTGGTGGCGGTGTGCTTTAGTTCTAGGAGAGATTTTTTTATTTTTTATTTTTTATATTTTATTGTTTTAAATCGAGGATAATGGAATAAGCACTCATGTCCTTTTTTTTTCAACCAGTCCCCGTGTGTATGCAGTTTTGTAAATTTTGTCATTTGTTCCCACCGGCACACAATGGCCTACTCTTCCGAAAAGCGGAACGGGTTTTAACGTGTGCGCAAGATGGTCAAGGAGAGAGAGAGAGAGAGAAGAGAGAGAGAGAGACATTAAAGGGAAATAAATACTGCCACTGACAAAGTAATCCTTTCTATGATTACGCTCCCTTCCTTTTTTTCAAGCCGATAACTAAAGACAGTATGCGCTGGCGAAGATCACTGCCACAGTAGGAACTAGCGTACACACGAAACGACTGAAAAGATTAGACACCCAATGAACACTTGACTGTATTTCTCTAAGAGAGAGAGAGAGAGAGAGAGAGAGAGAGAGAGAGAGAGAGAGAGAGAGAGAGAGAGAGAGAGAGAGAGAGAGAGAGAGAGAGAGAGAGAGAGAGAGGGGGGGGGGGGGGGGGGGGGCGGACAAATTATTTTATTTCGAGGATAATGAATAAGCACCCATGTGCTTTTTATTTACATCCAGTCCCAGCCCGTAGGGATACATCATCACACACACACACACACACACACACACACACACACACACACACACACACACACACACACACACACACACACACACACACACACACACGTGCTTACTCAAGTTTATCTTTTTTTCTATTTTATATACATAGTTCAATGAGGGTTTTCCTCCCTTGTATCATTCATTTGAGGGAGAGGAGATGGCCGCCGCCCTCAATATGCTGGACCCTGGAGAAGCTGAGGTCTCTGACGCCTCGCTCCCCTACGACTACATAGGTTATGGGACACCTTTTTATCATTCAGTCAACTATATAAACAAACACACTTATATTCACTTCTCTCTCTTTCTCCCTCCCATGTCTTGTCTAAAATCGCTGTATAGTGGATAGACGTTAAAACGAACAAACACACACACAAGCAGCACGCCACAACACACACACACACAACTTAAACACAACACACACACACACACACACACACACACACACACACACACCACACAACACACAACATCGATATCAATGTCCAAAAAAATAAATCATCAATTCATATTCAAATTTACAAATTCCAGTCCATTCCTTACTAAACAGGACAAAATGTATTTGATATTTTTTAAAGAAAAAACAAAAAAAACTATACAGCCAATGATAGAAATCAAACAAGCAACGACTGTCACACACAAAATAACATCAATCATATCCATTTTGACAGCACCAACTAACCAGGACACAATACACAATCGCACTCACTAGCAGCTGGTGAACACACACACAACACACAAACACACAACACAACACACAACCACACACAACACACACACACACCAGCACACACACACCGCACATTCCTGCACACACTCTCATGCTCGCTTAACACTGAGAATAATGTTTAGTCAAGATAACAAAACTGCAATTCAATGACAATCAAACAAAGCAATAAGCCAGCGCAAGTGCATGCCGCCGCACTACACACACACAACACACAAAGAGTTCAAATACACAAAAACACACAGTCACAACACACACAACACAAACAACAACACACAACGCCACGCGACGCACACCACACACACACACACACACACACACACACACGCACACACCCCCACAAGTTAACATCCAGTGCTAACTCCATTCCCCAAGGTCCTTTCGAAGACTTTCCCGAGGCCCGTGTGCGAACGCCACGCAGAAAACGCGCAAATCTCGTTAAATCCTGTTCCGCTTTTCGTAAGAGTAAGCCATTGTGTGCCGGTGGGAACAGATGAAAGAATTTACAAAACCGCATACACACGCGGACTGGATATAAAAATTACATAAGTGCTTATTCCATTATCCTCGATATAAAAGAATAAAATAAATAAATATATAAATAAAAAAACACACATAAATCAAGTTCGACAAGCACGCTCACAAGATGTCTATTACAGGAGACTAGGAAGTGTGTGGTGTAAGCTTTTTCGAAAGATGATATGCTACTTTTATTTCTTATAAAGATTAGAATATCGTTCCATAGCTTACTACCAGAATCATAAAAAGAGCAAATCAGGTTCTTATAAAGATTAGAATATCGTTCCATAGCTTACTACCAGAATCATAAAAAGAGCAAATCATGTTTGAACCTGACACTTACAGCAAGGGTATTGAAAAGAAGAGGTAGACATTTACTCTTTTGCTTCTTAACTTTTGCGATGGGTAGAACAGTGTGTGTGTGTGTGTGTGTGTGTCTTTCTTTTATTTTTACGTCTTTAGTTTTAACGTCTTTCCACTTTTAGTGATACCAGGTGTGTGTGTGTGTGTGTGTGTGTGTGTGTGTGTGTGTGTTGTTTGTTTTGTTTAATGTCTATTCACTCTATGGTGATTTAGACACACCCCCATTCATACCAAAGTACCTATTATTACACACCCCATCTCTTTCCCTCTCTCTCTCTCTCTCTTACATATAATTATAATTCATAATGTCAGATATATATATCTATATCTGACATTATGAATTGCTGAGAGTCATAAAAACTTCTTGACTAGTGGCATATTTCTTATGAATATCTAAACCTCTTCTTTTATACATGTCGAAAAGAATTGGGCAATCAAACAATAAATGGTGGATTGAAAGGGCAATAGAACAACAACATGTTACAGTTTTTGAATATTTAGTATTCCATGTATTTAATCTCAGTTTATGTATTACAATTTCTAATTTCTGTGGGCAAGGAAACTGCTGATAATGCTTAAAAAAAAAATCTTTGAATGCATGCATTTCATTAACTTAGAATAAATTTCATAAGACGACAATGCGAGACTAGAAGCAAACACTTCAGTACTGTATTCAGAGGCACCTTGTTTTGCCAAAGAATCAACCACCTCATTCGAATAAATTCCACAATGAGAGGGAATCCAGCAAAAATTTATGCTGATGCCTCATGCGTGTGTGCGTGATACTTTTTATTTGAAGTTATCTTGGAATGTTCATACCAATATGAAATGTAGGCCTAGCTTTCTTGTGTCTTTCGAGATAATTATAGTATCAATCGTGCCTGTCAGTATTGCATTGCCCTTCATGGGATGATGAAAGTGTACTTGACTTGACTTTGACCACACTTTCCCCCTAAATGTTTACTTATTCATTTTTATTCACTTATGTCTTTGGGGAACATTGGTCATTTTCTTACCTGTAAGTGTTAATGCTGTTATCGCTCTGTTCAGTCATCTTGACAATTCTTTTGATTGAAAATGACTGTGTGTGTGTGTGTGTGTGTGTGTGTGTGTGTGTGTGTGTGTGTGTGTGTGTTTACATTGATCTTCGTTCCGAAAAAAACAACAACAACAAAACAAAACCCAGCATAATGCTATATATTCACGATATCCTTCATTTCATTGTGGAAATTAAAACCTAGACTTCAACACCATTTCATAACTATAAGTCCATGTTCTCTTTTATGATGATAACAAAAAAAAATCCCACTCTTTTTCAACATAAAAAAATCCTTATCGAGACTTAGGCTACACACCGGTATTAATTTGGGGGTCAAGTAGTATCTTGTATAGAGTGCGAGTGGAAAAAACTGTTGGTGATTTTCACAGATTTTTTAAAGCATGAAATGATGCACTGTGCACTTGGTTTTTGGATTGAGGACATAGAGCAATACCAGGTAGTCACGAGAAAGTTGGAAATAACCATCAAATGAGGTTTGCCTGTATTCCTACAGCGTTGACCCCGCGCATGCATATTGCGGTAAGGAAGCTAGCAGACGACAAAGGACTGAGGGGGTACAGTGTTTGCTGAAAAATAAAAAAATTTCAAACCTACCAAATTTGTTCAAAATCACATGAGTTTTGAGTCAGAGGCTAGTCTTTCACAAAAAGTGGTTTTTATTTCTGTGGATGCCTTAGTGCGTGCGGTATGAATATAAGAGTTACATAGAAAAACAGAAGGAAAAGAGTGATTTTTTAATACCGGTGTGTAGCCTTAAGATACGAATTATTTCCCATTCATCCAGCCCTAATAACCTCCCCTAAGTGCCACAAAGGAGCCACAATGCGACGACTTCGAAAACACGAGCAACAACAAGCAGCTCAGAGCTCGAAGGGTGCGAAAAGCGCATTGTCAAGTGGCGGGTGGATCCACCCGACAACCAGGGAACCAGAACTACTGGAATTCAATCGGGGTGCGTGCTGTTTGGCGCTGTAGATAATGGCGTCTGTGGGTGGTTGATCTGTCAAGGTCAAACGTCGCTGACTGCTTGAAGTGTGAAGGATTGTGCTGTATAATATTATTATGGTTACTGCTGTGGTTGTCTGTTTGAGTTTGGCTGCAGGCACCGATTCCACACTCAGTGTGTGTGTGTGTGTGTGTGTGGTGTGTGTGTGTGTGTGTGTGCGCGTGCGTGTGTGTGTGCGTGTGTGTGTGTATGTGTGTGTGTGTGTGTATATATATATATATATATATATATATATATATTGTGTGTGTTTGTGTGTGTGTGTGTGTGTGTGGTGTGTGTGTGATGGCCTAATATCAAAATTTAATAGGCTTCAGCAAAATCTCTGGTAACACTTTCATTCGTATTTTTCCCCCCAAAGAAAGTACGTCAAAGCTATGCAAAATGTTCCAGATCCCTACTCTATACTATCGATAATAATAATAACAATGAGGAGGGGGTACTAATACTGATGATAATAATAATCATGGTAATGATACTACTGCTACTATATATATATATATAATATATATATATATATATATATATATATATATAATATATTATATATATATATAATATATATATAAAATAAACAACTGTGAACATCAACTAAGTCACAATGCTAAAAAAAAAGAAGTCAAAATCAGGAATTATATAAAAAAAACCCACCCAAACTTTCATGCAATAATGTACAATCTCCTTGATGCACAACACTATGATTAACTGCATCCGATGTGATTTTTTTAATGTAACTATGTTCTCGTAAATGTCATGTCTCATGATTTTCGCCACAGCAAAATTAGTGTGTCAGGTTACGTTTTCTGTTACCTCAGCACCATACAACGTCTACATTTGTTGATGCTCTGTGTCATTTCTTTGCCTTGTTTAATAAGCACAATCTCTTCGGAGACCAACAAAAAAAATTCATATTAAAACAAACTACAAAGGAATGACAGTTCTCACGCACACCAACCCTCAAGCTTCGCCTCCCCACCCCCTACCCCCCACCCCCTCCAACACGTTTATTCCTCCATTTCAACCCCTACCCCTCCTCACCCTTGACATATTCTTCTTTGGTTGATAGAAAGTAAATGGAAGTGTTGACGTCTCAATGTGTCTAAAAGGCACAGGGGGTTAGAGGGCAGTGGAGTGGATTTTGACAGCTCTCTGACCAAACTGCTCAGTTAATCAAGGGGCCCCGATACACGAAGCTATCCTGAAAGGGGAGGAGGGAGGAGAGGAGGTGCCACACGTACACTATAGAGTATTGTGTCATGAACGGTGCCAAACACTACATACACAGTGAAAAGATGGCTTTAGTATCATTCTTCTTATTATTATTATCATTCTTCTTCTTCTTCTTCTTCTCATTCTTTTTCTTCTTTCTTTTTTGCTTTAGTATCATTCTTCTTCTTCTTCTTCGCAATTCTTCTTCTTCTTCGCAATTCTTCTCATTTTTTTTTCTTCTTCGCAATTCTTCTTGTTCTTGTTCTTGTTCTTCTTCTTCTCATTCTTCTTCTTCTTCTTCTTCTTCTTCTTCTTCTTCTTCTTCTTCTTCGCAATTCTTCTTCGCAATTCTTCTTCTCATTCTTCTTCTCTCTTCTTCTTCTTCTTCTTCTTCTTCTTCTTCTTCTTCTTCTTCCTATCATTAATTTTTGTTTGGCTGGTTGTTGTTGTTGTTGGTCTTCTTCTTGACCAACATGACCAGGTGTTTTTCTCTTGTATGTCACGCAGATGTATCATAAGCTGTGTATGTATAGCAGACAAAGTGTTCATTTTTGACTGACCCCTCTGTGGAGTGCTGTTTGGTTGCTGTAGGAACTTAACACTTCCCCCGTGGGGGGAGGGTGGGGGGGGAGGAGAAGGGGGCTGTCGATATAAATAGCATCCCCATCTTCTGGAAGTTCTGTGCTAGAAATGTGATTTTTTTTTCTGTCCCTCTCTTTGTTTCTGCCTTGTCCCTTTTACTTCCTGTCACCTCCTTCTTGTCTATTTTCTGCCTTCTTGGACCATTCCATTCTACTGCCTTTTTTTTGTTCTTTTTACCAGAAAGACTTAAATGACAACAATTTTTGCAACCTTCGCTGTTTTTATCTTTTAGAACTTTAAAAAAAAAATCTTTTATTTCGAGAATGATGGAATAAGCACTCTTGTGTTTTTTTCATCCAATCCCCGTGTGTATGCAGTTTTGTACATTTTGTCATCCGTTCCCACCGGCACACAATGGCCTACTCTTCCGAAAAGCGGAACGGGTTTTAACGTGTGCGAAAGATGTTCTGCGTGCGTTTGCACACGGGGCCTCGGTTTATAGTCTCATCCGGAGGACTTTTGGGGGAGAGTGGAGTCGGCACCGATGTTAACTCCAGAGGAAAAATCCTCTTGAACGAGATTCGAACCCGGGTCAGCAGATCACAAATACATCACTCTAACCACCTGACTATCCCGTCCCCTCGTTCAAACTGTGTGTGTTGAATGATGCCTTCAACCTTTTTGTGAGGTTGTGTCAGATGCTGATTAATTTTATGGTTGTACAAGTTAGATAGAGAAAATAGCTATTCTCATAAGATGAGCTTTTCATATATATTTTTTTTAATCGATGTTCATACTTTCTTCTGTTGTTCTGCTTGCCTTATAAAGGGATTAGGGAACATGATATATATATATATAATATATATATATATATAAGGGGCCATGGCCTATACGAATAAAAATGTCTTGAGTTGGACTCTCTCTCTCTCTCTCTCTCTCTCTCTCTCTCTCTCTCTCTCTCTCTCTCTCTCTCTCTCTCTCTTCTCTCTTTCCCGCCCCTTCGCTTCCCCTCCTCCTCCACACACACACACACACACACACACACACACACACACACACACACACACACACACACACACACACACACACACACACACACACATACACACACACACCCTCCTTTCTTTCTCTCTCTGCTTGTATAATCCATACCACTTTAAAACTTTGCGAGTGGCTGCAATAAATAATCAACTCCATCAAAATGGCCCCTGAGCCAAACCAGCCAGCGCCCAGATAATAACAAGGATGACAGTGACACAATCCTTCTCTGCTTTTGCTGACTCCAACCAGTCAGGGGGTACTGTTTTATACTGTTGTTTGCTGCTGCTGCTTCTTCTTCTTCTTCTTCTTCTTCTTCTTCTTCTTCTTCTTCTTCTTCTTCTTCTTCTTCTTCTTCTTCTTCTTCTTCTTCTTCGCAATTCTTCTTCTTCTTCTTCTTCTTCTTCTTCTTCTTCTTCTTCTTCTTCGCAATTCTTCTTCTTCTTCTTCTTCTTCGCAATTCTTCTTCTTCTTCTTCTTCTTCGCAATTCTTCTTCTTCTTCTTCTTCTTCTTCTTCTTCTTCTTCTTCTTCTTCGCAATTCTTCTTCTTCTTCTTCTTCTTCTTCGCAATTCTTCTTCGCAATTCTTCTTCTTCTTCTTCTTCGCAATTCTTCTCTTCTTCTTCTTCTTCGCAATTCTTCTTCTTCTTCTTCTTCTTCTTCTTCTTCTTCTTCTTCTTCTTCTTCTTCTTCTTCTTCTTCTTCTTCTTCTTCTTCTTTTCTTGTTCTTGTTCTTGTTCTTGTTGTTGTTGTTGTTGTTCTTCTTCTTCTTCTTCTTCTTCTTCTTCTTCTTCTTCTTCCTTCTTCTTCTTCTGCAAGGAGAGTAAACCTACCCTCCCCCCCCCAAAAAAAAGAAAGAAGAAAATCCCCCCCAAAAAACCCCCAACAATCTGTCGCTTTCTCTTTCTGTTATGTTCTAATAATTATGTATGGAAGTATTAGTCTACATGTTCGGGTTTTTTTTCCCAGCTTGTAATTTAACTGTATGTATGCACCTTATTACATGTTGTGATATATATATATATATATATATATATATATATATATATATATATATATATATATATATATATATATAAATTGACAAAATATAGTATATATATATACATTATACATTACATATATATTATTTTTTAAAGCATGCAATGCCAGTTCAGTTTTGACAAAGCTGTTATTGTCTGTGCAGTCCTGCATACTACTTCTGGCTTGGATCCCTGGTCGGATACAATGGCTCCCAGGTACTTGAAGCTTTGAACTGTTTCCAGCTTCTGGTCATTAACCCTGATATCAGTGCTAATGCCGTTGGTGTTATTAGTCATCAGTTTGGTCTTCTCTGCACTGATTTCCATGCCGTATGTTTTGGAGGCCTTATCCAAGTGTTCTGTTAGGCTGGCAAGCTCTTTTTCTGATCCTGCTATTCCATCAATGTCATCTGCGAAGCGGAGGTTTGTGATCGTTCTGCCACCAATGCTGACTGATCCTTCATGATGTTCCAGTGCATCAGCCATGATTCTCTCAAGGAAGATGTTGAAAGAGTGGGTGAGAGTAGACAGCCCTGCCTTACTCCAACTGTTGTTCGAAACCATTCTCCAATGTTGTTGTTGTAGTACACTGCACTGGTGGCCTCGCTGTACAGCTGTTTGATGACTCTGATCAGGTTTGCATTGATGCTGTACAAATTCATGGTTGCCCACAAAGCTGCATGCCACACCCTGTCAAATGCCTTCTTAAAATCGATAAATACGTGGTAAAAGTCTTGTTGATGTTGAAGGTACCGCTCACATAGTATTCTGAGGTTGAATATCTGTTCTGTTGTGCTGCGCCCTGCTCTGAAACCTGCTTGTTCCTCAGCATTGATGGTCTCTGCTTGTGGCTTCAGTCTATTCAATATTATCTGCAGCATGACCTTGCTTGGGTGACATATGAGGCTGATTGTGCGGTAATTATGGCATTGTTGTAGATTTCCTTTCTTGGGGAGGGTGATGATGAGTGATGGTGTTGGCCATTTTCCTGTCTGCCAGATCTTGTTGCAGATTCTTAGTAGGGCGCTGATCATGGCTTCCCCTCCAGCTTGGACCAACTCAGCTGGAATGTTGTCAGCCCCTGCTGACTTCCCCTTTTTCAGCGATCTGACTGCTGTTTCCACTTCTTCTCGGAGGATAGGGTGACTGTCTGTGTCTTTGCTTTCGGGTACATTAAGGACTTCTGGATCTCCTGCGGTTCTATAGTTATACAGGTCGGAGCAGTATTCTGTCCATCTGTTCAGAATATCCTGGTCGTCAGTGAGACACTTCCCATTTTTGTCTTGGATTGTTAAACCTTTTCTCTGTTTCGTGCTAGTCAGGTCTTTCACCAGCTAATATGCTTTCTTGCTATTGTTTTTCTTGATGTTCTCTTCAATGTCTTGGCACTGTTCACCGATCCAATTCTCTTTTGCCTCCGTCATGGACTTCCTGATTCTTTTGTTGACTGCCCTATATTGTTCTGCTCTTTCTTTTGTTTCATTTTTCTTTTTCTTCAGCTCTCTACGCTTGTCGCATAGTTGTAGGATGTTAGGTGTGACCCACCATCTGGAGAGACAAGAATATCTCACTTATCTCCAAGATCAGACTAATGCGCTCCCTTGTCATATCCATATTTCTGTATGCCTGTGAATCATGGACCCTGACTGCAGATTTGGAGAGAAGAGTACAGGCAGTGGAGATGAGATGCTTTCGGAGACTCCTTGGCATCTCCTACAAAGACCACATAAGCAACGAAAGCGTGCATAACAGAATCCAGCAAACCATTGGACCCTATGAGAACCTTCTAACGATCGTGAAAAAGCGTAAACTTAAGTGGTATGGGCATGTCACAAGATCCCAAGGAATTACAAAGACAGTTTTGCAAGGCACTGTCCAAGGAGGAAGAAGAAGAGGCAGACCAAGGAAGAGCTGGGAGGATAACATTAGTGAATGGACAGGCCTAGAACTCAACAAAACCCTGAGAAAGGCAGAACAGAGAGAGGAATGGAGGGAACTGGTTGCTGAGTCTTTGAGGGTGCCCCCACGGTCGTCAGACTACGGGACAGATAGATAGATAGATAGATAGAATGCCAGTTCTTCTCCATCACACCACCCCCACTCCCAATTCTCTCTCCTCTCTCTCTCTCAGTCCTCTCTCTCTCCCTCTCTCTCTCTCTCTCTCTCATCTCTCCTCTCTCTCCTCTGTTCTGTCGTCTCTTCTGTCTGTCCCTTATACTTTTATATGCTTGTTTTGTGGTTTTTAAAAAAAAAAATCTGAAACGCCAGCAATGCTAACTCTGTCTGTCTTTCTCTTCTTCTTCTTCTTCTTCTTCCCCACCTCTCCTCTCTTTCTCTGTCTTCCACCCTCCCCCACCTCGTTTCCAAACACCCCCCTCACCCCCACACCCTCTCCCCCACACCTCTTACTCCTCTCTCCCCCCTTCCCCCCCCTACCCCCTCCCCTCCCCTGCCCCCTACTCCCTCTCTTTTTGTGAAATGTACACTTAGCGCCAATCAGCCCAGCTCCGTCAAGCTATCAAGTGCGCGCTGTTTTCTTGCCGTGTCCTAATATAAACCACAGCAGTCTGACTGCCTTCTGTATTCTTCTGTATCTGGCCCTGCCATCACCCACTGTTTATCAGCCTGTCCCTCTTCAATATCCGCTCAGTTCTTCTCCATTTCGCCTCCATAGCCTAGCTAAGCTACTAGTCCCTTAGAACCATTACTCTTCTCTCTACGCTATACTACTTACTACTCTACTGCTACTCTACTAACTACTCTCCCGCTCTCCTTTCTATTCCCTTTAAAACTTTGCCAACTAGGGCCCCATCATTTCTGACACCCATTAGTATATAAGCGGGTGGAGGTGGGGGTGGGCTAGGGGGTTGGGTGGGTGGTTGAGGTTTTTAAAGGAGCTGTTTGCATTTCTAGGATTTATTTTTGTTTTTTGTTTTTTAAAGCGCTTTGATTTTGGTATTTTGTTGTTGTTGTGTTTTGGTTGTTGCTTTATAAGATTTTTTTCTGTACATATGTTTTATATCGTCGTCATCGTCATCGTCGTCGTCGTCGTCGTCATCATCATCATCATCATCGTCGTCGTCGTCGTCATCGTCATCGTCATCGTCATCATCATCATCATCATCATCATCATCATCGTCGTCGTCGTCGTCATTAGTAGTAGTAGTAGTAGTAATTTTTTTATATCAAAATTTCATTTTCCTCATCATTATCGCTATCATTGCTGTCATTATAATGTTATCATTATCATATCCCCCAGGTCATAAGGCTGCTACCTTAAAGGTGGCAAAAACTATTGAGGAGGGGGGGGGGGGGGTGAGGTGGGGAATTTTGCTTAGGGTTGGAGGGGGGGGGGGTATGATTCTTTCTTTGTTTTTATTTGTTTGGGGGGGGGGGGGGATTGTTTCTTTTTCCTTATAAGATGGCAGAAAGATAGATGGACATCTGGGTAGATGGCAAGAGGGATAGTGTGGTTTTTGTTTGTTTGTTTGTTTCAGTTTGTTTTTGTTTTGTTTTTAGTCAGGTTAGATATAGTCGCAAATAGACATTTCGTACAAGGACAGATGCATAATAATAAAGATGGAGGAAAGTTTGATTTTGATGATTTGAGTATCCATACAGAACTCTTAGCCTAACTCTGAACAGGTTTAATGTACACTGGCCTTTGGCCACAATACATACAGTGGGCAAGGCAAAAAGGCAAGTGAAGGAAACGAGATGTAAAAAGAGATCATCACATTTTCCAGCTCTCCTGGTGGCATCACACCAAGTACATCATCCAAATAAACAAAACAACAAGACCATAAACCTGAGTATCCATACAGGATCTATGTAGTAAGGGCTGATGTAAATGTTGCTAGGAATTGTTGGATGCTCGACAAACATTTATTAAAAAAAAAATTGTCGCTAGTTCAAGAATTTCCCCTTAAACTGCCAGTGAACGTTCTCCAGTATGGTTACCGACCAAAACCTCAGGCAGCCTATTTCAAAGTGCAAGAATATTCCCGAAGTCGGAATGCGGCTACCTAAATGGTGGGCACGCAGCCGCATAGGTAAAATCTCACCATTGGTGGATATCCAAGAGCAAGCCTAAGAACGGAAAAAAACAAACAAGGAATTTAAGAGAGAGAGAGAGAGAGAGAGAGAGAGAGAGAGAGAGAGAGAGAGAGAGAGAGAGAGAGAGAGAGAGAGAGAGAGAGAGAGAGAGAGAGAGAGAGGAGAGAGAGAGAGAGAGAGAGAGAGAGAGTATTTTTAGGCATTCCAAATTTAGAAAGAGCTTACTCATTTTCCCCCAATAATTAATTAACTGTACATTTTCTGCACACCCCACCATTTTTAAAAAGTCAGAACAATTTAGACAGACAGCACCTTTAAAGCAAGTATCTTCAACCCCCACCCTACCTACCCACCGCCACCACTACCACCACCACCACCACCACCACTCCACCCCCATCTTGACGCTCTCCCATCCTACTCCCCATCTTCCCTCGTGTTTATTTCAAAGCCTGTTCTTTCCAGCCATCTCCATTAAGAAGGTGTATACAGTGAGAAGCTTACACTGGGCCCATTAGCCAATACCCAGGCTTCATCATTGGCCTTTTAGCTTTATTCACTTCGCAGCCAAGTCTTATACCATCAGGAGGAACCTGTCTACAAAGCCAAATGTTCCAGATACTGCCAAATCAAGTGCTGGCTTATCTCTCTCTCTCTCTCTCTCTCTCTCTCTCTTCCTCTCACGGGTATATTGTAGTAGTGTCGTTAACAAGTTATCTTGTCCTTAAACGGATTAAGGCGTTCTTCAGCTCCACCAACCTGGTCCAAACATAACTGGCATTTTTTTTTAAAAGTGCCTGGCACATTGTTTTCTACCAACAGACTTGAAAACACGACCCAAAATTATGGCGATAGGAGGATATTGAATAAATTGAAGCATAGTCGAGATTGCGAATCCAAAAAAAAAAAAGTACTCTTTAATCTATCCCGGGAAATTCTGTTGTTTGACCTGATATGATTCGTACGCTCACAAAGACAATAGCAATTGTCCAGATTATAAATTGTTCGGAACATTGGCAGCCGAAAGAAGGTTTTTCGTTTTCAACCGGAAGTTTCAAAACCACTCCACCAAGGCAGCAGTTTTTAATCTCCCTTTGAGCGTGTCCGCTTTACGACATTAGCCACATAAAGACACAACACACACACACACACACACACACGCTTTTTCCTTTTTCCAGCAGCAAGTAAGGAAGCAAGCAAGGAAGGAGTCGGCATTGGCTACACTCGCCGCCACAAGACCTAAGCTAGCTAAGCGATCCCTCCCTCCCTTCCCCCTAAGGCAATGATAATACAGCGCCCCGTTACTTCGAGGAGGAGTTCTTGTTTATCCCTCGCTTGGCGGCTGACCTTTGTGCTTGTTATTTTTGATTTAGCAGTCTGCTAATTTGGCTCCATGCCCGTCTGTGTCATGTCTGACCCTCCATATAATAATAGCAGTCAGGCCTCAGGGCCTGCCTGTTGGTGGGTCAGTGAACTGGGGGTGGTGGGTGAGGGCCATGAACTGTGAAAGAAAAACCTGAGAAAGTAAAAGAAAAAAAATTGCTAAAAAAACCCACCCCAGTAGCCACAGAAGAAGAAGGAGGAGGAAGAGGAGGAAGAGGAAGAAGAAAAACAAGAAGAAGAAGAATTGCAAAGAAGAAGAAAAAGAATTGCGAAAAATAAAAAGAAGAATTGCGAAGAAGAGTTAAGAAGAATTGCGAGAATTGCGAAGAAGAAGGTGCGAAGAAGAAGAATTGTGAAGAAGAAGAAGAAGAAGAAGAAGAAGAAGAAGAAGAATTGCGAAGAAATGGAAGACGAAGAAGAGTTAAGAAGAATTGCGAGAATTGCGAAGAAGAAGAATTGCGAAGACGAAGAAGAAGATTTGCGAAGAAGAAGAAGAAGAAGAAGAAGAATTGCGAAGAAGAACAAGAAGAAGAAAGAAAAAGAGGTAGAGGAGGAGTGGGAGGAGGAGGGGTGGGAGATGGGGAAGGGAAGAAGGGAGGAAGATAAGGCTGATCTACACACTGAAAACCCCTCTTAGTCCAGTCAGATTAGCATTTAACCTCAAAGGAATGGCTTTAAAGCATTCAAGGGCGGGCAATCGAATCATATCTGCAATCAAAATTAATACGTAGATAAAGAAGGAGGCGGAGAAGGGCGAGGAAGAGGAATGAAGGAACGAAGGACGAAAAAGAAAGAAAGAAAGAAATAGGGGAGGCAGGAAGAAGATATGGTGTAGGAGGATAAATGAAAGAAGGATGGGGGAGGGGTGAGAGAGAGAGAGAGAGAGAGAGAGAGAGAGAGAGAGAGAGAGAGAGAGAGAGAGAGAGAGAGAGAGAGAGAGAGAGAGAGAGAAGGAAAAAAAGACAGAATAGAATAAAAGAACAGACCAGAAAAAAAGAAGAATGACAAGAAAGGAACGAGGGAAGAAAAAAGAAGAGGAGACTAAAAAGAAAAGGGAGGAGAAGATAAATAATATATATATTATATATTATATATTATATATATATTATATATATATATATATATATATATATATATTATATATTATTATATAACTTTTGAATTAAACCCTTCCCCCCCTATATATATGGAATTTCTGTAGGGATGAATCTGGTAAAGCAAAGAAATCAAAGCGCCCAGCATTCAAATCATTCACGCGCATGTAAACGTTCACAAAAGAGGATGAAAAGATCATACCACCACCACAACCACCACCACCACCACCACCACCATCAAGGCACACTATAAGCTTAAGTCAGAGGTTAGATAACAGATGTGTCTTGAGTGTACACCTTGAAAGTTCACTGGAACATTACCAAAGTAGCAACCTCTTAAAAAAACAAAAAATACCCCCCCCCCCCCCCCCACACACACACACACACACACACAATCCCAGAGGTATTTGACGGCACTGTTGACCCCCACTTATATTGTTATCTCACCCGTCAATCCCCCCCCCCCCCACCCACCCCCAGCACCCACCCCTCACCCGAGCCCTAAAACGCCTCCCTGTCAGAGAAGTGCCAGGCAAAGTGACAAGTCAGTGTAGCTCAGCGTGCAGCCACTTGAGGGCAGAAGTATACAGCACTTGGTGGACACTTTCTCTCACACGACACATTGTCAGGGCGTTACTTAGCGTGACTGCTGCAACTTAAGGTGGTGCCACACCGGCTCCCATGACTCTTGGTCTGTGAGTTAGCTTGTCTGTTGTTGTTGTTGTTGTAGCTTTGTGAATTAATTTATTAATTTATTTTTTTACTATCTCAGATGACCACATGTTATCTTTTGTTGTTGCTGCAATTGTTGTGCTCAATCTTATGGTGATGATACAAGTGACTCACTGCCTGCTTGCTAACTGTATGTTGCACCTATAATATCATAGGACACACAATCGCAATTTTTTCCCCCCTGCTAATACCTAAGTCAATGCCACACACGATTTCAAATGATACATGGTCGCGTCTTCTTGCTATTTTTCTGCTTAAACTTAGGGTGATGACACTATCAACTTCATGTAAAACACCAACACCTTTGTTAGTTATTGATGTCAATAAAGAGCACAGATGCCCTCATTAGAGTATTGTTACATTTTTAATGACATTTTGTCGAGATTGTCTTAGCTAGGGCAAGGTCCTAGAATAGCAGGTCTCCGTGTTTTCAACAGTAGACTGGAATTGACAAGGAGGACATGCTTCAAAAAGCGGAGTGTCATCAGTTCAGGACTGAGTGGAAACAGAACAAAGACATGACAAAAGAGGTCAGATGTTGAACACAAAGAAGAAATAGAACGGGTCCAAGTGCTGGGCCTTAGGGCACACCAAAGGTAATAAGGATAGCTGGTAATTGAGCTGATAGTTGTTGATAGCAGAAGTCTTGGACCTGTCTGAAAGGTATGATTGAAACCATTATAGTGCAGTTTCTGCAATGCCATAGAAAGACTGAAGACGATTTAGAAGGACAGAATGGTCAATGGTGCAAATTAATGATACTACGCCCTGCCTGTTTTCTGCTACAACTTACAGTGCTGACATATCGACAGTGTCCTCTTGCTGTGATGACTACAGCAACTCCATCTAAACATCTAAACATATGTAAAGATACAGAATCATTTCCTTTTGGCGAAAAATAATTGTTTTAAACTCCGGATACTGAAAAACATAAAATAGTAAAAAGTCTTACAAATAATATGCTTTCTGAACACAAATCTTATACTATTTTGGGCTAAATCCTTCTGTCAACTGTCGGGAAATAAACCTCATGTATAAATGGCTTTACTTGGTTATTTCTTACCTGCCCTACCTACCTGTCCAGTTACCCGCTATGCACAGGGTGACACGGGTGGCACCCCATTCCCACCCCCCCTCCCGCAACCCGGCATGATGGAGGGAGGGTTGGGTCACCCCGACGCAAACGTTCCGTGAAGGAGAGGCTTTAGCTGCGAGTGCTGAGTGGCTTGTCTAGACTCTTCTTCACACCAGGCAATAAGCAGGCCAGGGTGCACTGAGGGGTGGGTTTTCCAGCTGCTTAGAAGACCATGGGTTGAGGAGAGGGTAGGGGGGATCCAGTAGGTGGTTATTAATATTTGTGGATAAATTTTAGTCTCATTGAGCAATCTATATTTCAAGTCAGCGAGTTGAGGAGGGGGAGGTGGGGAGGTGAGGAGGTGAGGGGGCTACACACAACACCAACAACACCAACCACCATCACCACCACCATCATACCACAACCACCACCACCACCACCACCACAATCACCTCCAAACCTAAGATCAAACCTCAACTACAACCCTCAGCTTATAATAATAATAATAATAAATGGAATTTGTATAGCGCTATATCTTGCAAAGACAAATCAGAGCGCTTGATATACACACATTTTTCCCCTCCTTCTCTCTCTCTCCAAAATACTTAACTCCCTCATCATCACCATTTCTCTTCCCCCTCTCCCAAAGACTTCATTCTCTTATTATTATTTTTGTTGTTGTTATTCATTCCTCGGCCATAGCTGTCACGTTCATCAATGGTGAGATTTTTGTATGTGCGACCTCCCCCCCTCCTCCCCACCACACACACACACAATTATTCCGACTTTGGGGATACAGGTAGGGATTCGAACCTACCGCTTTTGCCAGAGCAGTCGGGAGATACGTCTTTGCGCTTTCCGATTTTCAATCTGTCGTGGGTTCTTTTCACGTAGGTAAGCACACACAGGTCCAAGTGGTTTAGAGTCTCTCCTCCGAAAGACTTTTGACATTCAGTTTAATTTTCCCGTCAAACAAGTATCAAACAAGTAAATAAGTATCCTATATACCCAAATAACCACTACTACACTACAGCAAAAACACTACAAAAAACCTCCCCAAAAATCTATATTGACTGGGTGTCACCTTTAATCAGTCTCATTTGATGCCATGGCACACACACACCAGGCATAGGAAAGGGTACAGAAGGTTATCTCACAGTGATCAAAAACCGCCAGAGGGTGTGGTCTGGGGGCAGCAGATAGCTATGATAATAACACAGTGGATGAGAGAGAGAGAGAGAGAGAGAGAGAGAGAGAGAGAGAGAGAGAGAGAGAGAGAGAGGCACTCCAGGAACAGCGGTGGAGAGAGAGACAGACAGAGACAGAAAGACAGATACAGAGACAAAGACAGAGAAACAGAGAGAGAAGTTCCAGTAAGTGCCCAAAAGAGAGAGAGAGAGGAGAGAGAGAGAGAGAGAGAGAGAGAGAGAGAGAAGAGAGAGAGAGAGAGAGAGAGAGAGAGAGAGAGAGAGAGAGAGAAGCGAGAGAGAGAGAGAGAGAGAGAGAGAGAGAGAGGAGAGGAGAGAGAGAGAGAGAGAGAGAGACGCTCCAGGAAAAGCGGGTGCCCAGACAGACAGACAGACAGAGGGAGGAGAGAGAGAGAGAGCTCCATGAAGAGAGGGTGCCAACCTGACCGGAAGACGTGACCGGAAGTTGTTCTATCAACAAAAAGTCAGGACAACCTCACCCATACAAGGGGGGATGGGGGGTTGGGGGTGGGGTGGGGGGTGGATTTAGTATGCTGGTAGTAGACACTGGATACCCCTTATCCAAAGACCCCTCCGGCTGTTTAGGCGCCTTGAGACACTGGGATGGAAATGGAGACTTTAGTATTTGTACCACCTCCACGTTAGGCTAGGCCAGTGGAGGGAGGGAGTATAGTAGTGATCCTAGTTTTGAGAGTGCGTGTTCAGAGTGGTTTTTTGACCATCTTTTGTGTGTGTGTTGTTTGTGTGTTTGTGTGTATGTGTATATGTGTGTTTGTGTGTATGTGTGTGTTTGTGTGTATGTGTGTTTGTGTGTGTGTGTGTGTTTTAGGGGGAGGAGGAGGGGTCAGACATGTGCTCAGCCAGATGCGTGTGTCTGTATTCGCGTGCACGTCTGCTAGGACGTTTGCAATTGTGCCAGAGAGAGAGAGAGAGAGAGAGAGAGAGAGAGAGTGTGTTACATGACATATGTGAAATGGAAAGCTAATTTTCTCTATTCAAACAAGTTCTGAAAGGGGATCAACCAAATCAAGTAGATCTACCTTTCCTTTCTCAGGAACGTCAAATTCACATCAGGACAGATGGTGAATCATGTAGAAATGCGCATCATATCAATCTTCAAACCCCTCAAGTTCATACTTTACACAGGGCACCTAGGCGCTTCTCCCTCCCTCTCTCCCTGTATTATATGTCTATAACATTAATCCAGAGAGAGAGAGAGAAAAAAACCCTCAGTGGCTCAATCCTTCTTTCGCCTAGTTCTTCAAAACAGCATATCTTTCTCGTCGATCAGACTTGCCCTTTCTGGCTTCTTTTTGATGATGGAAAGCTGCAGAAGAAAGCAAACCATAACATAACCGATCAGAGGGACCGGGATCAAAGCGCTGCGGGGTCTCCTCTTTACAGTGGCCCGACGCTGGCGTATTGTTGAGGGCGGGGAAAGAGAGAGAGGGAAGGTGCATGGAGGGGAAACGACAAGGGAAACAGTTATGGTTGCAATGTAATCTGCAGCGACTGCCCCCCCCCCCTTCCCTAAAATCAACACAGCAGTCAGTCGTCTGTCGGCTCGTTTCCTTTTCACCCTGTCGTCTGTCTTCCCTCCTCCTCCTCTTCTGTTTCCTCTGCTGTCATACTTTTTCTGGGATGCCGACTCTTTCTTTCTCGCCTTCCTCCTATCTTACTATGTTATTACATACATACTGTCTACATGCGCCCCAGTTTTGTTGAGTTATTACAAAAACTGTCACTTTGGCGAACATTTTCTTTTTCTTTCTTTCCTTGGTTTAAAAATAATTGGTTTGAGTAAACATTTTTAAAAAATTATAAGAAAACATATATAAAATATATATATATATTATATATATATATAATATATATATATATATATATATATATATATATATATATGTCTAGAGAGAGAGAGAGAGGCAACACACACACAACACACAACACACACACACCCACGACACACACCAACCAACACCACACACAAACACCACACACACACACACACACACACAAACGGACACACACACACACCAACACACAACGCGGCGCGCCGCGCGCGACGCTATAGCCCAGTGGTTAAGACCGTTCAACTTCAATCCCATGGATCCATGAAGTTGTGGGTTCGAATCTCGGCTACGTCTGGTGAATATGGGGTGGAGATTTTTTACAATTTCCCAGGTTAACTTCAAGTGCAGACTTGCCAGTGCCTTCACTCCCTGTGTGTATATACACATACGAAAGATCAAATATGCACGTTAAATATCCCGTAAGTCATGTCAGCATACATCCCTCCTGTATGAACATCAGGGGCGAACATCAAGAACAGAAGACTAGGTAGTGACAGGAATGGAGGCTTAGCTTAGGTAATGTGTTGGGTATGGGCTTTCATCACACAAACTACAGTTCTCTCCCCCTCTTGTTTTGAACCGCAGAGTATGCAATCTGGAGGTACTTAAGTTACACACAGAAAAAAATATTCAGAGAGAGAGAGAGAGAGAGAGACAGAGAGAGAGAGAGACAGACACACAGACACACAGACAGAGACAGACAGACACACAGATCAAATCCAACTTGCTATTAACAGCCTTTTAAAGACGCATGCAATGCCTACAAAAGGGAAATAACTCAATTCGACGTCACATGAAACTTACAAACAATCGCCCTAATCCTCGTCTTATTCCTCGTCATCCTTATCACACTTCACCACCACCACCACCACCAACCACACACCTAAGCCTCCTCCACCACCACCATCACCGTCATATTCATAACTTCTCACCCATATCACCACCCCCCAATCAACTATAACAACAAAACAATTATCCTAAGGCGCGAAGAAAAATATCCCTTCCCGTGCGATAGAGGAATAGTTATAAAAATACACATTCTAACCCTACAGATAACCAACGACGAAACTCAAAACGTTGAAAGCGGGGTTAGAAAATTTAAAACCGTTACACACTGATTTCTTTGTATGCCGTGTATATAGTTTGAGCAGATGCCGGGGACATATTAAGTTTTATCTCTTCTTCAAGCCATAACGCACGATGGAGAAGAAATGGGATGGGAGGGAGAGGGGGACGGGCTGGGAGAGAGAGAGAGAGAGTTGGAGGAGAGATAGTGGAAAGGAAGAAACTGTTGATTTTGCTAAAAAGTGTTGCAATCTTTTCTACATCTTCATCTTTCTGTCTCCATCGTGTCTCTCTGTCTGTCTCTCTGTGTGTCTGTCTCTGTCTGCATGTCTGTGTGTGTGTGTGTGTGTGTGTGTTTGGTGTAGTGACATAGCGCGTTATTGAGACATAGTGCGTCTGTACAATCATCGTTCTCAGTTCACAATGAGACCAACAGCTGAAAGAAACCCCGCACTTCCTCTGCAGTAGATTTCATATTTACATTACTGGGTGCTCTGGAAATAAGAAACAGCTACAGGCAGTCTTTGGGGATTTCATAAAGGCATTTGATTGCATTGTTTAGCAAATTGTTGCTTGCCATGCTGAGAAACAAGAGTGAAGGGCAGGATACATAGTTTTGCTAAAGGCAATTACAGCAAGGTAAAGCAAGAAAAAGAAATAGAATTCACTTTATTAAAAAAATTCTGGATTGTACTCTAGGATAAATCAAGAAGATGTTTATATTCCTATCTTGTTTGTTATGGGGCTTTTTCTTTATGTTGTGAGCTTTTTGTATGCGGTATCAACAACGGAAATCGAAATCATCTTTTATCATTACAGAGGATTCATTTACCTTTTTCCCGATAGAGTAAGCGAATGTCTAGGGCAGTAACCTTTTTTTTCTTCTTTCTCCAATGCTCAGACAGCAACTCCGGAGGCCCTGACATATGCCGTGGTACGCCGAAGGCCCTCCAGGGGTCCTAAGAGCTTGTCCCTCATCAGCAGGTCAGTAGGCCAGATATCGGCTCTCAGGTTTTGGTGTGTTGGGCAGGTCTGGAGGAAGTGTCCCACTGTCATTAGAGAAGTGCCGCAATAGCACATCACAGAATCAGTGTCCAGTCCTCAGTCTCACAATAGTCTCTTGGTCTTCTCTGGGGAGGAGGTAGTAGACATCCTTACTGTTAAAATCAGGGTGCTGCTGAAGCCATCTTCTCTTTTGTTTTTTCCTCCTGCACTATTGTCTTTGCTTCTTTAAAATCAATAGGTTAAAAAAAAATCAGACAAACATGCAAGAATCCAAATATAAAGTAGTATTTCCAGTAAACAGGGCTATAGAAATGCCATACTACCATCATCATCATCATCATCATCATCGTCATCGTCATGGTCATCATCATTCAACTTCTAGGACATAGAGCCCATGTTGGTAGATGAGAGCCTAGAAGGGTTTGCCAAGAGAAGTTAATCTTGCCAATTAGGCCTATTTGCAGAAGTCAAAAACAAGTTTTGGTTTAGTGTGCTCTTGTCAACAGGACTGGGTCCCCGATATGCATGTGCTATGAATTATGCAGTTTATATTTAACAGGCATGTTAAAAGTTTAGAATTGCGAGGTTTAGGTACTTTTCAATTACTTTAAAAAAAAAAAAACTAAGTTGATGGGCAAAAATTAAGCCTGCTTACTTATCGTGTGTGCATCCTCTCCATTTGAGATGGAGTTTCAGTTCCATTTCAATTAAATAAATCGTGAATTGTACATTACCCCCCACCCCTTCTTCCCCTCCCCAACCCTACCTCTTCCTTTCTTTTCTGACGTCATGCCTTCCATTCCTTTCAATTCAGTTCCAAGTCTCTCAAACCCTGATGCTTTCCAGTGTCTTTCAAACATCATCTCTGATATGATGCCTCGTAGCTTGCAGACAGTAAACCTTTTCCCCTTTGTTTACTTTGTCGTGATTTAATCAGGCCGATCTGTGTCCGCGTGTTCCGCTTTGTTCCTATTTAACAACAAGAGCGGCTTGAAAGTCTTGGCGCCGCCATATTGTAAACACACAGCCTGGTAATTTGGCTGTAGTAGGAGTTGGGAACCGGAAGAAGGAGAGGGCGCAGGGGAGAACACTCTTGGCGCTGTTATGAAAAATAATAGTCATGGGAGGAATAACTTGTTTGATAGTTGGTGGGGGCTGCATCATTCGGAAGTTCATTCTTAGAAAGAGGAGAGAGAGTGGAATGGGTAGTGAAGAAAAGACTGAGAAATCCTAAGATATTGCAATACACACGTATTATTGACCAGATTTATAAAAATTCTAACTGGTAAGATATTTTTTTCACTAATATCTTGATAGTGGTATCAACATTTTATTTAACTTGTAGATGATAATGTTGTAACAAGTATGGAGTGACTTGGCGACTTACATGAAGAGTATACCTAGCTTACCCCATTAGACATAGGGTTTTTGGATGGTGAAGAGTTCTGAACTGAATATACAGCCACATGGTGTAGGGCAAGAAGTGAGTTGAATGGTCTGTCTGCGTTTCCTTCTGAAATAATAAAGAACGAGGCAGCAAAACTTCAAAATGGGTTTTATTTTTCACAGAGATATATTTTTGAAATTTATTTATTATTCTTTTATTTCGAGATAATTGGAATAAACATTCATCATTTGCTTTTCTTTTTTTTTAAAAAAAACATCCAGTCCTAGTGTGTATGCAGTTTTGTAAAGTTAATTAGTCATCATTTTCCACTGGCACACAATGGTCTACTCTTCCAAAAAGGCGGAACGGGTTTTAATTTGACATGTACGCAAGATGTTCTGCTGGGTTGGAGAGAGAGAGAGAGAAGAGAGAGAGAGAGAGAGAGAGAGAAGAGAATCGCGCAGCGTGTGTGTATGTATTCTCAACAACAGCTAGATTAACCCCCCCCCCCCCCCCCCACCCCCACCCCCACCCCCTCACTCATTATTTGGCTTATACTACTTTAGGATTTTTTTCAAGTGATCTCTGATTTTTTTGTTTTAATTTTTTTTTTAAATACTCAACTTTGAATGAAGATCCGGCCATATGACGATAAACCTGATTATCACCTGTCTGATTTTTTTTTTCAAAAACAAATCAGTTCCACGACAACATTATTTTCTTCGTTGATGTTGTTCGAAAATGTTCTGACTAATTCGTCAGTTGATTAGATGATGATTGATTAACTGGTCCAATATACTAGTTATTTGATGGAACTGTTGATTCTTATAGCCAAGATATCGCTGGAATTTCCTTTTCTCTCTCTCTCTCTCCTTTGGCTCTTCTTCTTCTTCTTCTTCTTCTTCTTGGTTTAAACAATGTGTACTAAATACATATACGTCATAAACCGACAACGATTCAGCATGGGAAAAATCATCACGCTCATATACCAGACAACAATAGTTGCTGTCTGAGCGTTCGAAGAAGAAGAAGAACACTACAGCTTATTCTTGGTTCTTTGTTTGAGTTCGGTTGTTTTCTTGTTTGTGTGGTTTTTGTGTGTGTTGTTTTTTACTTTTTTGTTGTTGTTTTGTTATCTTTGAGGGGTGGGGGGTGGTTAGATGTTTCTTTAACTCAAGTCCTTTGAATCATGGGGTTTGAAAACGGAAAAACCTAGTTTTGGAAGCAAGGCTTACTTTTTTGGTGATTAAAAATAGGAATTCGAAATCCTTTCTGATATTATTAAAGTTTCAGAAATACAATGTTTTGCTCATAAATGAAATAAACAAAATAAAATCAGATTTTTTCAAATGAATAAAATAAAATGATTTTTTTAAAAGAAAAGAAATGAAAATAAATAGTACATGAAGGTAAATGATGCCAAAACAAAAAATGTTTTACATTTAAATTTTTTTTTTAAAACGAGATAGAGAAAATAAGAAACAGAAACTTCTTTTCTTTTCCTTTGTTTTTGTTTTGATATGGTGGTGGGGTTTTTTTGTTGTTCTTTTTTGTTTTTGTTGTTTTGTTTCCTTGTTTGTTCGTACTCGTTAGATAAAAAAAAAAAAAAACCCACAATAACAACCCACCTTCAAAATGACTTATCCTTTTCAACATATAATCAACATTACTCGAAAATAAACAAAACAAAATATAACAACAATTTGCCCCTCCCCCCCCCCCCCCCCCCCCCCCCCCACACACACACACACACAACACACACCTTCCCCCCTTCCATTCTTCTTCAACTTACTCTTCACCCCAGCCTCCTACACACACACACACACACACACACACACACACACACACACACACACCACCCACACCGCACACGCGCGCGAACATCACCATACTATTTCATATTAAACTGATTTTGTTGTAGTTGTTTACAAAACCGGAATCCAACCCCACCCCCACCCCCTCAAAAAAAAAGTCAACACTGGATGGATTTTGGTTGTGAAGTTTCTGTCACTTGTTGGATTTGGGTTTGATAATAATAATAATAATGACAACAACAACGACAGAAACAACACTAATGAGAATTTATGATTTTTTAGATTATTTATTTATTTATTTATTTATTATTTTTGCTTTTGCTTTCCACCCTTCTTCATCCCTTTTTCTGTTCGCTTTTCCGTCTAAAACTATTGGAATAATATTGGATGTTGTTGAAGGTAGAGTAGGCCCATTCGCCTGTCTGTACCTTTATTCTTCGGTGGTGATAGTGATATACCTGCATGTCTCACCTCTCGCTTCTGTATTATATATGTTAATTGATATGTATAATTTGTGCTGTTGTTGTTAGCCACTGTATTGTAATAACAATTAATTGATTAGTAGATTTATTATGAGGTGACAGTCTGTTATGCTGTTGTTTTACCAATATTTGGTTAATTATTAGTATTGTATTATGTTTGTTGTAGTTTGTGTGTGTTGTGTGGTGTTTTGTCGTTGTGTTGTGCGTGCGTGCGTGCGTGTGTGTGTGTGTGTTGAAAATGGTCATTTCGTTTATTTTGATTTTTGTTTTTGTTGCAGGTTTGCATTTTGGGTGATCTCAAAGATTTGTGAGAACACAAAATGTCACAGTAGTGTATACATTTATTTATTTATTTATTTATCTATCTTTCAAGTCACATAGATTCCTGCTCAGTCAGCTCGTTGATTGTTAGGCTTATGAAGATGCGTTCACCCATTTCCTCCATTTATTCATTTTCTGTCTATTCATTTTAAAGAGTATTTTTAACCTCTAATTTTTGTGTGGGGGGGGGGGGGTCATTTGTTTGTCTTTTCTATTTCAACTAAATGTTTCATGTTATAGCTATGCTTTTACTCTTTAAAAAAAAAAAGGTTTCTTCTTCATTTATAGCTTCCCCTCCACCTCGCCTATTATATATATATATATATATATATATATATATATATATATATAATATATATATATATATATATATATATATATATATATATATATATAATATATATATATAATCCAGTGTTCCCTTTCCTGTTGCTGGAGTGAAATAATTTGACAGCAATTTTTTCTTGACTGCTTGTTTTCTTTTATTTTATTTTGCTGTCTGTTTGATGAACCAAGTCAGTAGTGTAACATTGGATTTCCTTTGCTGGAGGGGCCCACTGATGATAACCTACAAGATGAGTTAAAACGGAAAGACAGACAGCCATCTTGTTCTGCTTGAGCTGTGAGATTTTGTTTAATTTTTTTGGATAGCAGTTGGATATTGATTATAGATATTTATCAAGGTAAAGCTGATTTCATATGTGTTTGTGTCTAAGCTGAGAATAAGTAAGTCGATGAGTGAATTTTTGTGTGTGTACATGCTAGCTGAATTTGATAATTATTGATCAAGCATTGTGACTGATTCAGTGGAACTATGTTCAGCTGCTTGCTTCACATTAGGGGCTGGCTACAATCCCAATATTTTTTTTATTTATTTATAGTGTGATCTTGGATCACGCTCATGCTGTTTGAGTTGATAATAAATGGCACATATATGTATGTGTGGGAGAAAGAAGATAGCTCCTCGGTTGTGTTTGGGTGCATAGCAAACCTTCTAGTTAGTTGCTGGGACATTCTGACTGAAATGAAATATGAGAAGAGACTGGTCAAGAAAGTGATGTTGTGATAATCTGTTTTAGTCAAAACTATTAATAATAACAACAATGATAATAATAACAATAATACATGGAATTTATATAGCGCTGTATCTTGCACAGACAAATCAAAGCGCTTGCACTCAACTCATTCTTACCCAGTCATGCAACCGATAGCAAGTAATAGTTCTAACAAGTCCAAATGTACACACACACACACACACACACACACACACACACACACACACACACACACACACACACACACACACAGAGGTGATATGATATAGCCGAATCTAGCAAGCTATACACATAGGTGTTGGTTACACAAAGAAGGATAATTATGTTACCAAGTAACAGTGATTCTGAATAATGTAAAAGTAAAAGTCTATGAACCAACGATTTATGTATACTGTGCTATATTATACTGAGATATATTTTATGAATAACATTCATTACCCATAAAATAATGTGGATTGATAACAAAGTTGTTGCCCTGTAGTTTAATTGGGGGTAAGAGACACTGCCCTTTACTTCTGACTAAAAAAAGGATAAAGGTTGAAGGTTGGGGTTTGTGCAACGACAACATTAGCTTGGTCAGGAGCTAATTGCCTTGCTTAAAGGCCTTTATAGCAAGTGAATATAATATGTGTATGGTCATTTCTTTGGGTCAAAAGTTGGTGTTCATGATTTTGTATGCGATTTTTGTTACCCGCTAGATCATGCATGCTCTCTGCTCTATCCCCCCCCCCTTCACAAAAGATTAACAGATTTTGGATTTACACACACACAGAGTTTTTATATATTATATTATATATATATATATATATATATATTATATATATATATATATATATATATATATATGTGTGTGTGTGTGTGTGTGTGTGTGTGTGTGTGTGTGTGTGTTACATCTATACCGTTTCAATGTGACCTTTTTGGTTTTTCTTTTTACTTTATCATAATTAGTATTTCAAATAAAAATTATGAACACACACACATACACACACAGACTGACTACGATAATGATAAATGATGATGATAATGTCGTTTAAATACTGTTTCTTTAAAAAAAAAAAATCCTCTAGTGCATATTTCTGTTTTTAGGTTTTAAGAAAAATAGAATCATTGTATTCATTCATTCATGCACTATTACATTAACTAATGAAATGATCTACATTTATTTGTTTATTCATCTATTTATTTGTTTACTATAGCTATGATAATGTTCAATGTCGCCAGTTATTATTCAATATCTTCTTTTTCTTAACTATTAAATTTCATCCTGGTTTGGCCAGGACCGTGATAAACTTAGCTTCTTAATTGTCGTTTGTCTTGTTTTGGTGATAGTTGGAATCACAACGTAGCATGAAGATTACTTGTTTGTTTTTGTTTAATGTCCATTCACTACTTGGTGATAGGACACGAAGATTACTCTTGGTGGGAAGATAACAATATTTCTTACTTAGGTTGACCTGATGGAAAATGTTACAAGCTTGCAATAAATTATTATTTTTAAAAATACGAGGGGAAAAGCTGAAGGGAGGAACCGTAAGAAACGAAATTAGACAACAAAAAAAACACCCGAAAGAAAACATAAAAGGACTAGAAAGTGAGAATAAGTAATGTTTATTCTAGAGCACACACGCGCACGTACAACACACACACACACACACACTCACACACACATACGCACGCACGCACACACACACACTTACCACACTTACACACACAGGGAGAGGATTTAGTAATATATCATAAACCTGCTAAAAAAAAACCCACCCAACCCAACCCAACAACCCATAAATCACAAACCCCTCAAAATGCATCATAATAAACAAAACAGAAAACATCATTTAATAACATAAATCAACAAACAATAAACATCATCTCATCATCAACAACAACATCAACACCAAAGCACACACAGGTATGACAACATGACAAAGCACAAAGAACAGCAACTCTGGCAGAGCTCTAACAATCGCTACTAGGCCCTACTGCTACAACAAACCGCACAACACTTTCAAGCCTTCTGCTTTTGAACATAGCCCCTAATACTCAGACCACACTGACCATCTATAGCAACAGACAGTACCAGACGGCATTTCGTCCACTTCTTGCGAAGTCAAACACACCAGAAAAACCGGCTAGACTTCTCTACTCTAAACGTGAACACGTGCTACCAGTCTCATTTCAGACCTCCTCCTCCCCTCTCCCTCTCACCTTGTCGATAGTAACGGACAGCCAATCACAAACGCGCGCATGCAGACGGGAAGGCGTGGCCACGTGGTTGTATTCACCTGCCAATCAAAACAGTGTCTGAGGCACCGTTTTGTGGTAGGGGGGAGGGTGAGGGGGGGGGAGGGAAGTAGCAAGGATGTTTCTTGTGATGGTGGCAGCCTCTCGGAGCTGTTAGGGGGGCGTAGCTTTTGGAACAGTGTTGTGCGCGAGAAAAGTTGTCTTTTAGCAAGTGGTGGAAAATGTCAAGTGACAGGAGGAGGAGAAGGAGAAGGAGGGAGAGGAGAGGGGAGAAGATCTGTCAAGTGTGATTTACCTAGAGCACAAAAAGTGGAAATAGCCGTTCGTGTCTTCACATCTCAGCTGACGTGAGCTTTTCCACTCCACAGACAGACAGATAGACAGCCACAGCTCTTGTGCATGCAGCCAGCACCAATGCTCTGGCATTGACTGTTGTGGCAGTCAGTTGACTGACTGGTTTTCGGTAGATAAGAAATGGCAGTGGCAGCTGAATATTTGAAAGTCTGAAAAAGTTAAGGACATTGTTTCATCAAATGTATGAAAACTGATACTGTGGTTTCTAAGTTTCACATTTATATGTATTATGGAAAATAATTCATTTCTTTAATTGTGATATCTAAGTTTCTGTGACAGCATTCTCCTGAAGTATTCTCCTCCACCATTGCTGTGCATTTAGGAGCAACAAGAAAGACATCAGAGAGAAGAATGGCTGTTTATCCAGTTTGAAACTATGATGTGGTCATCTGGATTCCTTGTCGCCTTGTGTCGTTGTCCCAT
>CM054150.1:26031295-26103795 GCA_028751875.1 Rapana venosa
GTCTCTCTCTCTCTCTCTCTTTCTGTAGTCTGTTTGTCTCTCAGTTTTTGTCTCTCTCTCACTGTCTCTGTCTCTCTGTCTGGCTATCTGTGTCAAGTCAAGTGAAATTTTATTTCTAGATGGTACATTGAATGAACAATTTATTTGCTTTTTTTTCATTAAGCCATCTATCTAGGAACAAAAAACAACTTGATCAATATTATCTAACTACATGATTACCATGTGTGTGTGTGTGTGTGTGTGTGTGTGTGTGTGTGTGTGTGTGTGTGTGGTGTCTGTGTGTGTGTGTATGTGTGGGCTCGCCAGAGCGGAAGTGCAGTTTTTATTTTTTATCAAACATCCATAAATAACATACCTTGGATTCCTCCTTGTCCCCATATACTTTTTTTTAAAAATCCAGCCTCAGGACTTTTTTTATTTCAAACCCAAGGCTTTCCCCTCCTGTTTCATCTCATAATTAGCTGTCCCTGCCTTCAACGGCCGAAATTCCCATCACCCTGCCAAAGTGTTTATGTGAGTGTATGTACATTTGAATTTGTGAAGACTGTTGCTACTGGTAGCTTGTTTAAATATAGGTTTGAATGCAAGCACTTTGATTTTGTTTTTACATAGCAGCGCCATGTAAATGCCATATACATATATATATATATATATATATATATAGAGAGAGAGAGAGAGAGAGAGAGAGAGACAGAGAGAGAGAGACAGAGACACAGAGAGAGAGAGACAGAGAGAGAGAGAGGGAGACGTGCCAACAAAAGAGATCACAACAAGTACATGAATTATTTTGTTCCCAATATTTCGGCTTTGCGCCTACCCTCCCGTGGATGATTTACTGACCAAAGACCAAATCTATATAATGTTAAACAACAACAGCAACAACAGCACCAAAATCCTGCAGTGAAGCTTGCCCCTCCCCAAACCCCCCCCCCCAAAGGAGATGGGAAAGGCCTGACTGTGTTGTGGCGGCCATTAATGGGGGTGCAAGTGGCCGCTGATCGCTCCATCAAGGCCTTGTTTGGCCTCCGTGCCGTTTCTCTCCCTCTGGGGCCGGTGGTTCATTTCTGCCCTGTTTGCCTCCTCACCTCACCTCACCTCACCTCATCTTACCTCACCTGGCGGGGGGGGGGGGGGGGGGGGGGAGTGGGTGGGGGGACAGGATAGCCTAGCTGGTTGGTTAGATCGATGCGCATTGCGCTCGTGATCTATTGACCCGGGTTCGAATCCCGTTCAAGGGAATATTTTCCCCTCCCCTCCTCTTCCCTTCCCTTACCTCACCTGGGGAGGGGGGGGATGGGATAGCATGGTTGGTTGGTTAAAGCGTTACGCATTGCGCTCGTGATCTATTGACCCGGGTTGGAATCCCGTTCAAGGGGATATTTTCCCCTCATCTCACCTCCCCTCCCCTCCCCTTCCCTTCCCTTCCCTTACCTCACCTGGGGGGAACGGGATAGTCTGGTTGGTTGGTTAGAGGGTTGCACTTTGTGCTCGTGATCTGCTGACTCGGGTTCGAATCCCGTTCAAGGGGATATTTTCCACTAGAGTTAACATCAGTACCGACTCCATTCCTCCCAGAATGAGGATGAGACTATAAACCGAGGTTCCATGTGCGAACGGCACGTGGAACAATGGCCGGTGGGAACGGATGACAAAATTGACAAAACTGCATACACTCGGGGACTGGGTGTAAAACAAAAATCATGAGTGCGTATTCCATTATCCTCGAAATAAAAGAATAAAATAAAGTTTTTAAAAAACTTACCTCGCCTCACCTCACTCACCTCTGCTGGGCTGGTCTAGAGTTTGCTCACATTAAACATTTGTTTACATCAGTGCCCTTCCCCCTGCAAACCAGCCTTTTATGATGAACTTTTTATAAAAATACTGTTAATATTTTTAGACTACATGAACACTTAATAAACAAAAATGAGTTTGTCACTTTTACGTGTAAAGAAGAATAAGTTTGTAATAAAAACTTATGGACAAGAAGGATTGATCATGACTAGTGAGTTTTATCATCCATCTCTTCAGTCAAAGTCATGACCCCCCCTCCCCCCTCTCTCTCTCTCTCTCTCTCTCTCTGTACAATTTCTGCTCATATTGCTCATCCAAGGTGTAACTGATTAAAAAAAAAATCAACATAAGAATTTTTAAAATAGCATTGATTTTTTTACTTTTATTATTATTATTCTTATTACTTTGAAATTAAAAAATATATATATTAAAGTTGTGGTCATTGGTTGACAGTTTATCATCATCATGATGTGTGTGGTGTACATATATATATATATATATATATATATATATATATTATATATATATATATATTATATATATATATATATATATATATATATATAATATATATGTGTGTGTGTGTGTGTGTGTGTGTGTGTGTTTTAAACAATGTTTAGATATCGTTTATCAGATTAAAATGTAGACTTCATATGAAACTCATTCACCATCAGAAATTGCCTTGGGACTATACACTTATGTTAACTTGGTTAACACATGTAGCCTAATTATTCTGGAAGAAAAGAGAACATTGCAGTTGCACAATACAATACAGGGCCTATGATTAGAACAACAACAAGCCTAGAGCTTAACATATCATGCTCTTACATGTATTAACTTACCTGTGTTATTTTTTAAGAAAGTTTTGTTGTTGTTGGATTTTTTTCTTTCGTTTCTCTGCTGTTTATTTTTCTTCTTCTTCACAATGCTGATAAAATATAATGATTCAAAGGCAAAGGTGTCCCATAACCTATAAAGTCGTAGGCGATCGAGGCGTCAGAGACCTCAACTTCTCTAGGGGCCAGCATATTGAGGGCGGCGCCCATCTCCTCTCCTTGGATGCTTTAACTTTCCCTGACCCTAAAGAGGGAAGGTATCCATTTACAGCTGGGCGGACTGGGGGGATTGTACTGAAGCCAAGGCGCGCAAACGGTCACCCATCCAAGTGGTAACCACGCTCGATGCTGCTTAACCTTGGCTTGGGGAAAGCAAATGTACATCATAATTATAAAAACCTATGTTCGTTTCAGTAAAGAAAGTCTTCTGTGTTCTGGAGTAAGATGACTAACTTTTCTTTTTCGAAATCAAAACCTTAATTTTGTCGTCTCTGTATGGCTAGACTCCACATTAATGGTGGGCACAAAACGGTCGCATACGCAAAATGTCACTATTGGTGACCCTACCAGTTGTTGCCCATGAATGGAAAAAAAAAATCAGACACCTTGATAACCTACCACGTGACGAACACGATACCTCACACCTGGAAAGAAAACCTTCTGAAGTATTGTAATGTACTATAATGGAAGTGGATATAATTATGTCGAGTGCTTTCCAATTGTATTGTATTGTATTGCATTGTATTGTATTATATTGTATTGCAATGTATTGTATTGCAGTGTATTGTTATTTATTGTATTGTATTGCAGTGTGTTGTATTGTATTGCATAGGCTACACACGGGGGACTGGATGTTAAAAAAGCACACGAGTGCCTATTCGATTATCCACGAAATAAGATAATAATAATAATAATAATAATAATAATAATGCAGTGTATTGTACTGTATTGTATTGCATTGTATTGTGTTAAATTATATTGTATCGTATCACATCGTATTGCATGGTATTGGATGTTTAAACAACAAAAAAAAGCACACGAGTGCTTATTCCATTATCCTCAATGAAAAAAAAAAAGTCATCTGAGCACTTGGATTTGTTGCTTTACAAGATTTAGCGCTATATAAATTCCATACATTATTATTATTATTATTATTATTATTATTGTGTTGTTTTATACAGCTTTGTATTGCAGTCTATACCCCCTTTCAGGGGCAGAGACAGAATTTTCTCCCTGAACTTGGGGCTGGTCTCCCCGGGGAGGGGGCGTCACCACAAGAACCAGCCCCTAAACACGCTCAAGCCCAGACAGCAGACTAACAGTGACGGGCCTCGTGGCATTTTCTCCCCTGTTCCTCGGCTAGAGCTCCAGGTTCATCAACGGTGAGATTTTTGCGTACGCGACCGTTTTTGCTCGTCATTCTGGTAGCCGCCGCATTCCTGTCATTTCGGTGTTAATGTCTAAATCACGATACCACTGTGCATGCATCTTTTTTAAGAACTATATTTTTTGTCATGCGTGCTTACACTGGCATGCCGCGGTCTGACGAAATAAACAACTCCATTAATAATAATAATAATAATATTATTATTATTATTATTATATGGAATTTATATATCGCTGAATCTTGTAAAACAAAACAAATCGAAGCGCTACAGAGTATGGAAAAAATACCATCATCAATTATATGACAATGAGTAAAATAGAACTACACCTAGAAGGAAGGTAGCAGAACGAATAAGACGTTCACCTGCCTAACAAGTAAAAACAGTGAGGTTCTGGGTTCCATTCCCAGCCTCGCCCTTTCTTCCCAGTTTGGTGAGAACATTGAGAACTGAATGTCAAAGTCCTTCGGATGAGACTATAAACACCGGCCCCATTTGCGAATGCACGCAGATCATCTTAAGCACATGTTAAAAAACCTGTTCCGCCTTTCGGAAGAGTAGGCCGTTTCGTGCCCAGTAGGAACGGATGACCACATTTCCAAATCGCATACACACGGGTGTTGTGCGTAGACAGCATCCCCGAAGTCGGAATGCGGCTACCTGAATGGTGGGGAGAGAGAGAGAAGGGGGAAAAAAATTGTCGGATACACGCAAACATCTCACCAATGGTAAAGCGCGGAGGTCTAGCCGAGGAACGAAAAGAATCAAGACAAGGAGCAACACAGACCCAGCATGCAATCAGACAGATGCTTGACCAAGTCAAAAGCCGGTGGAATGGAGAACTGTTGGACGAAGGACTAGTCAAGGACCTGCCTCTACTAGGTGTGTTCACATGTCTACAGCCTACACATGGCTGACGCGGACTGCCCTATCTTCAACTGCTCATTTTGGTCCTTCGAAAGTGTGTGCGTGTATGTACACACACGCACGCACGCACATACACCACACACACACACACACACAGGGGGGCAGAGGGGGTGGATATTGGCAGGTAGTATGCGCGCGTAAGCTGACTTGAAAGAGTCAAGACCATTAAAAACAAAACTTTGCTAGTTTTGACTATCAGTAAGGTAATCCCTAATAAGAATTTTTTTAAAACAAAGCCCCATTTTTAGGTTATCATGTGTTTCTAGATTGAACCCATACAGACAAAAACGTGATAAACGATAAATGTAGTCAGCTCTATTGGCATAAACAATAACAAGACCCAAACTGATACCCGAATTTAAAACTTCAAAAGAAAAAAGAAAAGAGAAAAGAAACAAGAAACTCCAACAAAACTGATTTCTGTTATCATTGTCAACATCATCAAAACAGTCATCCCCCCCAATCAAAAACTGATTTCTGTGGTTATTATTGTCAACATCATAAAACAGTCGATCTAAAACATAGAATAATCTTTCGAACCCAACGAAAGATGGCCAAAGTGGCGATTTTCACACACTGGTGCTAAAATGCAGACGACAGCCCTCAGATTTCAGGCCAGCAAGGGATCCGGTATCGGCGGTTCATGCTACGGTCCAAGTTTGCGGTATGAATGAGTTAAGTGTGCTGCGTAGCCCAGTAGGCTAGTGGCTGGCTGGATTGACAGACAGTTTAGCTGAGGGATTTTTCATGATAGACAACGTTGTCTGTCTTTCTATCTGTCTGACTGCCATTCACACCAATAGGACGCTGCAGCAGCAGCTACAGATAGATAGATAGGTAGATAGATAGATAGATAGATAGATAGCCTGGTTATTGTTGGGTCGTGGCGCTTTTTTTTTTTCCTTTCTTGTGTGTCTCCAGGGTTTGCGAAAGCAAAACAAATAATGTTATAGTGTACGGGAGACAGGGATCACTAAAGTGTGTGTGTGTGTGTGTGTGTGTGTGTGTGTGTGTGTGCATGCCTTGTACATAAATGCGCAAGTGAACGTCGTGCCTGCGTGCGTGCGTGTGCGTAAGAGAGAGAGAGAGAGAGAGAGAGAGAGAGAGAGAGAGAGAGAGAGAGAGAGAGAGAGAGAGAGAGAGAGAGAGAGATCTAACTAGAAATAGTACTACTCAGCACCACCAGAAAAGTAATGGCATTAAAAGTGATTTCTTTTCTTTTTTATTTTTATTTAATTATGTATTTTTTTTTTTACATAGGGTGACGGGACATTATAATAATAACTATGGTCCCTCCCACTTCTCCTGAACCTAATTTTTTTTCCATAAAACAACACCGTGGACATCACCACAGCCCTACGACAGAAACATATCCTTGCAGCGTCGTCTGCCAAAACTTAGAGGTTGCCTCTACCACCACCCCCCACCTCCCCAGACGGGCAACACCCCCACCCCCACCCCCAGCCCCCCAACCACCTTCACCACCACCACCCTGAGTGGCGTCGCCCAGAAGACTCCTGGTCTCGTTCACAGTTTGTTGTCACAGGTGCTATCTAAGTTATCGGCTGTGTCGCTGTCTGTTGAACTCGAGGGTAGTAGTATAGGTAGTGAAGGTGGTTTCGGGGGTCGAGGTGTGTTTGGACAACTTCACACTTTATTCAGCACAACTCGTGCAGTGTAGTGTAGTGCAGTGCAGTGGGGGTATGGTAAAGAGTGCTTTGCTGGGCTGAGTGCCTTGCATTGCCCTTCTGTGCCCTGCCGTTTGTCCTCCGATATATCAGGTAAACGTGATGGCTTGGGGGGCTGAAATGTGAAAGTATAATGTTTCCTTTTTCTCCTTATAATTATAGTTGTGGTTTTACATCATGGACTTGGATTCGGGGAAAGGGTAGTTTTTGGGGATGATTTTTTTTGTTGGTTGTTCTTTTTCAGTCTGTGTAATCTTTAGGTCCCTATTTGTCTGTCTGTCTGTCTGTCTGCCTTGCTTGCATGTTTTTTCTTCAGGTTTTGTCTTTTTGGCTGTCTGCTGTCAGTCTCACACACACTCACGCGCGTGCGCGCGCGCGCGCTCACACACACACACACACACACACACACACACACACACACACACACACACACACACACACACACACACACACACACACACACACACACACACACCACGTGAGACAGAGAGAACGTTGATAACGTGATTATTTGAAAAGTTAACCAGTTCGATGATGTGTTCTTGTTTTTTAAATATTTTATTGTACAAACTCATCCATGATACTTACAACATACCCCATTTGAATTTTTTTTATACATTGCTTGCCGATTAATCCGTATTTAATTTCGTCTCTATTACAATAAACACTACGTTTTATCATAATTAAATATTGTTATCCTATTCTGATTTTTTATCATAATTTTCTCTCTCTTTCTTTCATTACTTGGCTTACAAACTCCGTTTTTCTTCCACGTAGGTCGCCCCATTCCGTCTTCCTAGATCATGTCCAAACATGCAAACATGTTTGCATGATTATCATTCTTTAGATGTTATCATCCAATCGTTCCGGTTTACGATGACCCGCCCTTCTTAGAACAATAAATGGAAAGGGATAAATTTACTATCTACGGGCACAAGATGCACTTGTTATACTGAACTGTAAATGTATCACTTTTAGTCGCGGGAGATTTATTTGCGTGGAATTCGGATTTCTCTCTCTAGAGAGAGAGCGTGTCGCCACTAGAGAAGCGCCACCCTTTTCAAAGGAAACTTTCCCCCCTGTTGTCTGAATGTGTAATTCTTTTTCTTGGCAAAGTGGCTTCTTGTTGCTGTGGGTTCTTTTGCGTGCGCTGAATGCGTGTTGAACACAGGATTATCGGTTTATCGTATCATCCGAAAGACTAGCACCCAGACCACCACTCAAGGGCTAGTGGAGGTATGAAAGTTCCGGTACAAACGGGGATCGAACCCTCGCTTCTCGCTTTCTAACCGGGTACGTAAGTTACCTCTAGACCACGGATCCTGACCAAGCGGCAAACGTATGTATACCTCTATAGAATATGTTTGTCCGTCGTGTCCGACGATGACCTCCAAAACAGCAGAGGAGGCAGCTGCTGTTTTGGAAACTGGGCAGAAATTTGATTATAGTGGAGATGCCTTGCCCACAGTACATCCCCACTCTCTCGGCCAAGTGGGCATAAGGACAGTCAGCGTTGGAGATGTTCTCCAAAGGCCAACCAGCCCCCAGGGCTGCAGAACATAACGACTGTCCAAGTCAAGCCTCCTAGTCAGAGAGTCCTAGTCGATCACTAAATACTAAGCTGTAAAGTGGAATTCCATGAGCGGGAAAGAAAGCCACTGGTCATACAGCCTCTCACTTTGCTGTTGCCCCCAGCGTCAATGGTTTAATCACGAACTGTGATAAAGCCCAGGCGCTATACCTCACCCACTGAGTCAAGCCACTAAGCCCTCTATAACCATTATTGTTCATGATATCCATGTCGTTTTATCACATTAATTTTGTCATGCTTTTGACTTTTTGTCTTATTTGTCATATTCCTATTTGATTCTAAGCTATTCATGATACTTCTTAAATCTTTTTAAAAAATTTATTGTCTTTAGTTGCCAGTTAGTGAGCTAGATCTTTTCATGTATTCAATTTTTCATTCATATTCCTATTTGATTCTAAGCTATTCATGAAACTTCTGAAATCATTTAAAAAAATTTAATAATGTCTTTAGTTGCCAGTTAGTGAGTTAGATCGTTTTATGTAATCGATTTTCCATTTATTCTTTATCTAGTTTTACTCTGTTTGTCACGGTGTCTCTTTATTTGTGGTCTGGTTTTATGATACTTATCTATTTATTTATCTGTTTGTATTATGTCTGCGTTCTTTTTTTTAAATTTCTTTATTTGGGGCCTGTTTTTAATGATAATTTGTTAAAAAAAAATGTATTATGTTTGCTTTTGTGTTACTTTTTATTATTTGTATTCTGTTTGGGGGGGGGGGGGGGGGGGGGTTGTTTTTTTTTTTGGGGGGGTGAGGGTGTGGGGGTTGAGATCACATTTTATTTTTTGCATTCTGTTTTTTTTTTGTTATTGTTTGTTTTGGTAACTCTTTATTAATTTCCATTCTGTTTGTTTGACTGCGTTAGTCCAGTTGTTTGTGTGAATTCTGGTTGGGGAGGGGGGGTTACAATTTTTTTAAAATTTAGTTTTTCATTTTGGTTGTTACCCTTTTATTCTGTTTTTTTTTGGTTTGGTTTGGTTTGGGGTTTTGTTGTTGTTATTGTTGTTGGTTTTTTTTTGGTGGTTTTTTTTGGGGAGGGGGGGGGGGGTGTTACTCTTTGTATTCTGTTTCTTTATGTTACTCTATGTATTCCTGTATTAATATTCTGTTTGATTTTGATTCTGTGTGCGTTCGTACACGGGGCCTCTGTTTATAGTCTCCTCCGAAGGACTTTTGGAGGAGTGGAGTTAGTTCTCCATTTTCCATCAGCTCTTAAAACAGCAATAGTCACACCTCTACTGAAAAAGCACGACCTCGATCCCAACATTCTGAAGAATTATAGGCCTGTCTCAAACTTACCCTTTGTCTCTAAAGTACTAGAAAAAGTTGTTCTCAAACAGCTCAACAGTCACCTTCATTCCAATGATCTTCTTCCCACTTTTCAGTCTGCCTATCGCCCCAAACCACAGCACCGAAACCACCCTAGTCCCATACTTTAGATACACTTCTACTTGCTTCTGATGCAGGAAAAATCTCCATCCTCACTCTTCTTGACTTATCTGCAGCCTTTGATACCATAGATCACTCAATTCTTCTTCTCGCCTCCAAAATACGTTTGGTATTAATGGCACAATCCCTCACCTGGTTTACTTCATACCTCACAGACCGGTTCCAAAAGTTATTGTAAACAAAATTCAATCAAAACCTGTCAAAATGGAATGTGGAGTCCCGCAGGGATCAGTCCGGGGCCCTGTTCTCTTTTACTCTCTACACTGCTCCACTCTCACATATAATAAACAACCACCCAATTAAATCATCATTTCTACGCCGATGATACTCAGCTTCAGTGCAGCGATACTTTTTGAAAACTTCCCTTCCCCTTTCCTGACAAATATGTCCTACTGCCTTCAAGACATTCAAAATGGATGACTCAGAACAAGTTACAATTTTAATGCCGATAAACCGAAGCCATGCTCATAGGGACCCAACATAAACTTTCCTCTATCACAAAAACTTCAATAGAATTCGGCAATACGTCAGTTCCTTTGTCCAACTCTGTGAAGTTTTTTAGGAGTAGTTCTTGACAACACACTCTCTATGAAAAAATTCATCACCCAGACCTGCCAGTCTTGCTACTATCAATTACGGTGCATAAGCGCGATTCGCAAGTATCTGTCCACTGATGCAACTTCCAAGCTTGTCACATCTCTCATTCTTTCACGTTTAGACTACTGTAATTCTCTTTTGGCTGGCCTATCCACTCTCTTCAACGCATACAAAACTCTGCAGCTCGACTGGTCCTAAGAAAGAAAAAATCTGAACACATCACTCCTCTTCTGCGATCTCTTCACTGGTTGCCTGTCTCACAAAGACTGGAGTATAAAATCAATACCCTCTGTTTCAAATGTCTCCACAAATCTGCACCCTCTTATCTCTGTAACTGTCTTCACCTGTACACCCCTTTCCCGTTCCCTTCGTTCGCCGCAGTCTTTGTGCTTTCGAACACCCAGATTCAAACAAACCACTGTTGGCCGTCGCTCCTTCTCTGTTTCGGGTTCTTCCCCTGGAATGACCTCCCTCTTTCACTTCGTCCCAAAAAACCCTTCCCCTTGATTCCTCAAATCCAGCCTCAAAACACACTTATTTCCTACCTGAGACTTTCCCCCCACATATCTGTCCCTAATTTTTAACACATCTTTCACCTTCTAAGTGTTGTTCCGTGTGTGTGTGTGGTGTGTGTGTGTGTGGTGTGGTGTGTGTGTGTGTGTGTGGGGTGTGTTTTGTGCGCGTGTGTGCGTGCGTGCGTGTGCGTGCGTAGTGCGCGGCATGGATTTGAATCTGTTGCTCATTATGTTTAAGGAGAGTTGCATGCCTGTGAATGATTGAGTGCAAGCGCTTCGATTTGTTTGTTTTTTTTACAAGATTCAGCGCTATATAAATTCCATATATTATTATTATTCTAAAATCTCTAAAACCGGAAGAGAGAGAGAGAGAAAGAAATCTGCCGCATAGATGCATAATATACGTTTAGTAGCAAAGTAACAATAACCATACATTGAAAAAAACCCACATGAGTTAACCCATCAGAATGCATTTATAAACAAGGCCCAACTTATATGTTATTATGAGAGCTAGAGAGCAGCCAGAATTTCACAGAGTGAAATTTACTGATTGTAAGTGCAATACAATACAGCACAGCACAGCACAGTACAATACAATACAACACAGTACAATACAATACAATTATTATGACCAAAAAATGACAAAATTGCCAAACAATAGTAAATGAGTGAAACAGACAACAGACACCCCCCCCCTCCCCCAAACAAACAAACAAACCCAACAACCAAACACACACATACAAGTAAATAGCAATATGCCCCCCAAAAAACAACAAACAAACAACCCAAACAAACAAACAAAACAAAACAAACACACACAAAAAAACATAATTGAAATTTGTTCGCTTTTTAAAGTATTCTAAAAATTATTATTATTCCTTAGAATATTTTTTAAAAACCAGATAAACACACTAAATGAAAAAACACCCCAACTTTCAAACCAGTGGGGCTCTATAATTTGTCGCGCGCGCGCTAAATACACCTACAACACACTTCACATTATTCAGTCCAATATTATTATTCACGACAAAATAATTTCCTGAAGCGTTTATTGCGCAATAGATCCTTGTACAAGTTCCCAATCGCACGTACGCAGCACTCTCCCCCCCCCCCCCCCCCCCCCCCCCCCCCCCGCCCCCCCCCCCCCCCAATTTTTTTTCTCCAAAATGTCTCCCCCTAAAATACAAAAAGCCTCCCCAAAATCCTCCCCTCCTCCCCTTCAAAGAAATCCCCCTCTCCCTACCCCACAAGAAAAGATTATGTATCCACTTCAAAATCCAAATCACCGTAGATTTAGTTTAATTGCAAAATGTTGACTGCAGCAGACTTAGTGTACATGATGTGCGTTGCAATTCATTCACATGGTATGCATTCGCAAGGTTGTAAGACAAAAACAGACATCCACCCCCCACCCCAGCCCCTTTAAATCCCCCCCCCTCCCCCCCCCCCCCCTCCCTTCCGAACCAAAAAATCCTCTGGCAAGTTGTCTCCCCTCGCTCTTCTTACCTTTCCTCCATGTTTGCTTTATAAGATTCAGCACAATATGAATTCCATAAATTTATTGTCATTATTACTATTACAATACTGCTATTAGTTCTTTTTATTATTACCGGTATTGGCCGATATTGTGAAAGGATGTATGAAAGATCAATATTATTATCACAAAAAATAAGAAGAAAGGAGAAGTGCTTGCTCATTGATAGGCCTATCCACACTACTATATTGCTTATTTGATTACACAAAATTAGTTATATCGTAGAGGGAAAACTGTGACAAATCTGACATTATTCGAAAATGATTTTAATAAGATTCGTTTCAGGAGAAAAAAAGCTTTTATTTGTTTGTTTGTTTTGGGTTTTTTGGGTGGGTGTGTTGGGGTTTTTTTTGTGGTTTTTTTTTGGGGGGGGGGGGAGGGGGGAGATGTAGTTTTGCTGTTAGTGGGATTTTGGATGTGTTTTTTTTTAATGACCATTTTTTCTGCTGACCTGACTTGAGCTTCAGTTCATGGGAAGTTCCTTCATATTGATAAAAATATTGACAAATATGATAACAGTAATAACAAAAATAATAATGGTGAGACTGGGGCCCGAAGGAAAGGAGAGGTAAAAAAAAAAGCAGATAAAAAGAAGAGAGGAGGAACGCCTGGTATTCCCTATAATATACCCCCTTCTCCACCCTCACCCATGAAAAATGCAGTCCTAGATTTTTTTTTATAAAGAGAGAGAGAGAGAGAGAGAGAGAGAGAGAGAGAGAGAGAGAGAGATTTACTCCAAAAGAAAAAGAAAAAGTGCGTCGGCCGGGAGTCGAACCCGGATCGACTGCTTGGAAGGCAACCATGCTAACCGTTACACCACCGACGCTTCCTGCTCGACCTGGCGAATTTTATTTTGATGTCAGTATAGTATACATAATTATTATCCCAGTGTAGATCAGATAAAACTGACGTTGCCTATTGGACAATTTCCCAATGAGCAATAGGTTGCCTATTCAATTGGGCTATACGGCAACATACTTGTAAATGTTTGGGTTACCGTTGTGGCATAATGGTGATCATGATATATATATTATGCTCTTCATACCTATATGAGTTGCGGCTTATTTACCAAAGTACTTTCGTCTAGAAGCCTAAATTGGAAGTCACACAAACATACTTATATGCGTCTCAGTGCGCGCTTGCTTGCGTGCATGCGTGTGCGTGAGTAAGTAAAATGAAAAGTTTCTAGCTGCAAGTATCAGCAATGGCGAAGCATCGACTGCCATCAATGCATTATTATTATTATTATTATTATTATTATTATTATTATTATTATTATTATTATTATTATTATCATCGTCGTCGTCGTCGTCATTATCATCATCATCATCAGCAGCAGCAGCAGCAGCAGCAGCAGCAGCAGCAGCAGTAGTAGTAGTATAATCGTCGTCGTTGTTGTCATTATTGTTCTTATTTTTGTCGTCACCAATATTATTATTATTATCATTATCATCGTTGTTGTTGTTATTTACTTCCTTGCTTTATTCATTCATTTCTTTGTTGTTGCTGGTGTTTTTTGTGGGTTTTTTCTCTCCAGAAAATGCTTTTCACGTATGATACTTATAATGGTATAGATGGTATGAACACTGAATACGACGAGTATACTGTTCATTTCAGGCCATAGTTTTTAATTGGGGAAATAAGTGGATCATTGGTAAACACATTTTACAACTAAAAGTTGCTCCCTCTTCTGCTCCTCAGGATCCCCCCCCTCTTGTTTCTCTGCCAAGATCTACTTTACCTTATTATGTTTGGATCTAGATGATAGATGTAGCGCTGCTCACGTTCTTTTGGATTGATTCATACTAATTGAGAATTTGCATATGGATTTGAGGGGCATTTTTTTTTTGGGGGGGGGGGGGGGGGGGGTGTCTTTTCTATTGCTTTTCCCTTTTTATTAAATTTTAAAACAATATTAAAAAAAAAATTACTTTTTTTACGAGTACTTTTTTACTATTTTACTACACGACGAGGATCATAATAAAAACTTCATGCTGTTTCTTGTCCTTCTTTTTTTTTGAAATAATGACCAAAAACATACAAAAGTTGATTTGTCTTCGTTTTTTCTTTAGGTTTTTTGGTTTGTACCTTTTTTTGTCTGCTTTTTTTTCCTTCTCTCTCTTTTTTTTGTATTATTCCGTTTTTTTGTTTTATCTTTTTTCCTTATTTCTATAATTTTTTCATCATTGCTTTGTAATTTTCCCTTTTCATGGCATGAATCACAATGAAGAAAAATTGTCGTGCATGTGCGTTACCCTTTGTTAAAAACAAAAACACCACACCTATATCACATCATCATCATCATTATCAAAACATCACATCATCATCTCATCATCATCATCATCATCATCATCATCTCTCTCCCTCCCCCCTCTCCCTCTCTCTCTCTGGCAATCAGAACGCACGCACAACATCTTGCGCACTCGTTAAAACCCGTTCCGCTTTTCCGAAGAGTAGGCCATTGTGTGCCGGTGGGAACCGATGACAAAATAAACAAAACTGCATACACACGGGAACTGGGTGAAAAAAAGCACATGAATGCTTATTCCATTATCCTCGAAATAAAAGAATAAAATAAATAAAGTGGAAAAAACATCGAACTATCTTTCCGTCTGTCCGTTAATTTTTTATTTTTTTCATTTTTTTTTTTTTTTCTTTATTTTTCTTCTTTTTCTTCTTCCGTGTGGGGTTTTGTGTGTGTGGTGTGTGTGTGGTGGGGGTTGTGTGCTCCTTCCCTTTTTTTGTTGTTGTTTTTGTTTTTTTTTTTGTTTTGTTTTGTTTTTGCATTCGACAATGAAATTCATTTCTGGACGATGTTATAAAATACAAAAATATCATCATCATTTTCATGAATTCGCAGACGCACGAACATGGTTACATCACCAAAACAGGATATTTTTATTACACTACAAACATGCTGCAGTTTACCCCCCAGAGGAAGGCATGGGTGATTGACTTGACAACCAGCCGTCTCCCCACTGGGAAAACGGACATTGGGCAAACAGCGGCAACAGCCTAAAAGGAGTGACAAACACCATTGACTTTAAAAAACCCCTCTGCCCTCAACACGTCGGGGGTGTAACGGTTACATGGTCCTTCCAAGCAGTCGATCCGGGGTTTGACTCCCCCCGACGCATTTTTTTTTATTTATTTTCTTTTATTTTATTCCTTTGACTCTCTCTCCCTCTCCCCTCCCCTCTCTTCTCTCTCTCTCTCCCCTCCCCCCTCCTCCCCTCCTCCCCTCCCCCCCCTTTTCCCCCTCCCCCTTTCCCCCATCTCTCTCTCCCCCCTTCCTCCCTTTTTCCCCCCTCTCCCCTCCTCTCCTCTCCCTCTCCTCCTCTCCTCCTTTTCCTCCCCCCCTCTCCCTTGCCCCTCCCGTTTCCCCCCCCTCTCTCTCTCTCCTCTCCTCTCTCTCTCCTCCCCTCCTTCTCCCCTCTCTCTCTCTCTCTCTCTCCTCCCCTCCCCCCCTTCCCCCTCCCGTTTCCCCCCTCCTTCCTCTCTTTTCCCCTCCCCTTCTCCTCTCTCCCCTCCTTCTCTCTCTCTCTCCTCTCTCTTCTCCCCCTCCCCCCCTCCCCTCCCTTAGCCCCTCCTTTCCCCCTCCCCTCCCCCTTTCCCTTCCCCCCCCCAGCACTAACCCTCTCTCTGTCTGTCTCTTTCCCTCTCCCCCTCCTCCCCTCCTCTTCCTCTCCCTTAGTGCCCCCCCCCCCCCCCCCTTCCTCGCCCACCTTTTTTTTTTTTTGGGGGGGGGGGGGGGGGGGGATGGGGGGTTCGTGATCGTGTTGGAAGGGAGTAGTGATTTCAAGTGATCCTCTCTCTCTCTCTCTCTCTCTCTCTCTCTCTCTCTCTCTCTCTCTCTCTCTCTCTCTCTCTCTCTCTCTCTCTCTCTCTCTCGTTTAGTTTTAATACAGTAACAAGTCTTAAAGAGATGATAATTATTTGGGAAAGCTTTTCACTATAGTCCTGTGTTTTTAACTTGCCAATCTATGATATGTTTGGGGTTAAGACACTTTTTGGGGGGTGGGGGTTGGGGGTGGGGTCTTGGTCTTTAAATAGGGATTTCGATGATTTTTGTTAAATGGTTTTTGTCCAGTTGACAATGTATTCATGTCTGTATATAGGTTTGTCAGTTATGTGGTGTAATGTAGTGTAAGATGTGGTGTGATATAATGTGATGTAATGTAATAATATGATGTCATGTAATGTAACCTGATATGATATAATCTGATGTACTGTAATATGATGTAATGTGGTGTAATATGATGTAATTGCATACGTCCACAGCGCTTTACCTGGGAATAGCCCCAAGCGGTGAGATAGAATACCAACACGAATACTTTACTTTCTAAATACTTCACTTTCTCCACACAACAAGACTAGGCTAACTCATGGAGGTGACAAGCATCTGCACGGTAAATATCTATCACATGAAATAGTACAAATCAGTATAAGAATCTCAGGCAAACATTAATAACGTGGGTGGGCCTAATGAAATAAACAACGACGATAATTAATATAACAGGATTTTAAAAAATGTACGGTTAATAGTTAGGAAAAGAGAAACAGCGACCACACTTAATAATAAAAGAACAATCTGTCAAATTACTTTTGTTTAACCCTGCTTCTTGCTAAAACTCAGCAATGGTGAGATTTTTGCGTATGCGCCTTTTGCCCATCAGGGTAGCTGCATTCCACAACTTCATCTAGAATAATTTCTGAACAACGACTCCTGTGCATTCATTTTGACAAAATAAAAAATTGTCATCCGCTCCTACCACGACAATAGCATATCTTGCCAAAAATGAGGAAAATATTCAGTGCGCGCTAATGTTCGCGAAAAGCGTTCGCGATCGGGACCTTGGTATATAGTCTCATTGACAGGTACTTTTCAGGATCTTGAGCAGCACAGATGCTAAGTAAAAAGTAAGATTTATGAGTATGGTTCTTTCGATCCAGAAGGACCATTAGAGCCGGAGCTTATCCCGTTACTCCTGTAGCGTTTAAGCGAACAATGTGGTTTTTCACCACCCCGTACGGACGCTAGTTCTGTCGCCAATATTCTCCCCAGCAGATCTGGTACTCCACTGTAGACCTGGTTGGAGTGAGTGAAAAATAGGAGTAAAGTGTCTTTCCAAGGACACAACAACCAGCCGAGAGGATTCGAATCCCGGATCCTCTGGATACGAAGTCAACGATGTTAACTCCAGGGGTGGAAATAAAATTCCCTTCAACGGGCGTCTCCGGTGTGGCTCGAACCCGGGCCTGTAGATCGCGACGCAACGCTCTTACCCAGGACTTTCTCCCTGAGAGAGACAATGACAACTTGACATGAGAAATTCTTTTATTTCGAGGATAATAATAAGTCCCTCATGTGCTTTTTTACTAAGGTCCCCGCCTTAAGGTAAATTAAGAGAGAGAATGTCGAGAGAGAGAGATGAGAGAGAGAGAGAGAGATGGCTTTAAGAGAACAGTAGTTGATTAAGAGCTCTTTTGAAGCTGAGACTGATCACTGAATCAGCCCTGAAAGTATATAAAGAGGATGGAAAATCATTCCAAAGAGAGGGATGTTGGGTGATGTGCTTAGAGTGTGTGTGGTGTGTGTGAGCGCGCGCGCCGTCTATCTGATGTGTGTGTATCTCCTGTGTGTTTTTCTGTATGTATGTGTGTGTGTGTGTGTGTGTGTGATGGTGTAGTGGTGTGTGATGGTGTGTTGTGTATGTATGTGTGTGTGTGTGTAGGAGGAGGAGGAGGATAGTTTTGCATTCTCTTTTTACTTTCTTCCTGAAAATTGTGGTACATCATTCCGATAACTCCTCAAGAAGCTAACGAAGAAGTCAATCAGTTTAGAGGCATGCCAGTTCTTTAGTCAGAAAATCATTTTGACCTACCGAAACACCCCCGCAGTCGGAGTTCGGCTACCTTCATGGTGGTGGTGGGCCAAAACGATCGCACACGACAAAAAAAAAAAAAATCTCACCATTGGTGAACGAACCTCTCAGCTGTAAACGGAATGGTAAAAAAAAACCCTTGGCCTTTCTGAACACAGTGTGTTTGTTGACTGGCTGCAGCCACACACCAAGCCAGCCTGGGGACTGCGAGGCGATGGACACCAAGCAAACACACACACACACACTCTTACACGGACATCAACCTGAAATTATGGTCTGTAGACAGGAAGCGTCGGTGGTGTAACGGTTAGCATGGTTGCCTTCCAAGCAGTCGATCCGGGTTCGACTCCCGGCCGACGCACTTTTTTTCCCGGTGGTTTGTTTGTTTGTTTGTTGTTGTTGTTGTTTTTTTTTTTTTTTTTGGGGGGGGGGGGGGGTCTTAGGACTACATTTGATGTAAATGGGTTTTTTTTGCAAACACACCCACTCACCGCTCTCTGTCTGTCTGATTCTGTGCCCCCTCCCCCCCCATCCCCCTCCACTCACGCCCTACACCCTTCACTGTTGCTGCCTTTTGTTTCTTCTGTAATGTGTCTATTTTTTGTTGAAGGGGGAGGAGGTACGTTTGGGGGTTTGATAGTTATTAATAAAAGAAAAAACTCTCTCTCTCTCTCTCTCTCTCTCTCTCTCTCTCTCTCTCTCTCTCTCTCTCTCTCTCTCTCTCACACACACACACACTCAGAATGAAAATCCTAGTTCCTGACTATCTTAGTTATAAAAAGAAATGCACACGGTCAGTTTTAAGCGCTCTTTTGTTTTAAGCATACCTATTTCAAAAAAGCATTTTAACAAAACCAAAACAGTACATTTATCTTGAACAACAACAACCAAATTTGGAACTAGTATCGTGGTGTCTAATAGAAATGCTGGTTTTTTTTAACAAACAAATGCAATGACAGAAATTTATGAAAAAACGTGACATTTTATACAGAACAAATTCAAAATGGGTATTGAAATATTGTGGATCTTCTTTCTTCTTTCTTTCATCTGCCGCTGGTGCCTTTCGGCGTCGCGGGGAGACACAGACGTCTGTCTGCAGCAAGGCGGGAGGCTTGATGTAGTGACAGGTCAATATTGTGGATAGTGGATACTATTGCAACCAGAACGTCATTTCAAAACACGTAATAACCCTAAAGTCGGAATGCAGCTACATAAATGGTGGGCAAAGACAGTCACATACGCAAAAATATCACCATTGGTGAACGCTAGTACGCTAGTCGAGAAAGGTATAAACAACAACAACAACAAACACAAAGTCATCAAGCAAGTAAAGGTAAAGGTAAAGATGTCCCATAACCTATAAGGTCGTAGGGGAGTAAGGCGTCAGAGACCTCGCTTCTCTAGGGCCAGCATATTGAGGGCGGCGCCCATCTCTCTGACCCTAAAGAGGGCAGGTACCCATTTACAGCTGGGTGAACTGGGGGAACTGTACTGAAGCCAAGGCGCGCAAACGGTCACCCATCCAACCACGCTCGACGCTGCTTAACTTGGCTGGGGGAAAGCGAGTGCTCCGACCACTGAGCTATCCCGTCCCCATCAAGCAAGTACACACACACACAAAATGAATGAAGTACATGATAATTATGTTAACAAAACTGGAAGTAAAGATGAAATCCGGTCAACACAATTCGATATCAAATAATGATCATATAGAAGAAGACATCAAGATTAAAATGCTGAAAAGAAAATCACCAGAGACAATAAAGAAGAGAAGAAGAAAAATAAATAAAGAAAGAAAGTTCTTTTGAAGATTGAGACTGAAGCAGAACAACGTAAAGATGATGGAAGATTATTCTGAACGAGAGGGGCTGCTGTGTGAGAGAAAGTGTGTGTGTGAGTGTGTGTGTGTGTGTGTGTGTGTGTGTGTGTGTGTGTGTGTGTGTGTGTGTGTGTGTATGCGAGCGTTTGTGTGTGTGTGTATGTATGCGCGCATTTGTGTGCGTGTGTGTGTGTGTTGGGGGAGTGGGAAGTTTTTATTATTTTTTCTTATCTATTTTGTTCTTTTATTTTTAGGATAATGGAATAAGCACTCGTGTGCTTTTTTTAATCTAGTCCTCGTGTGTATGCGAGTTTATAAAATTTCTCATCCGTTCCCACTGGCACACAATGGCCTACTCTTCCGGAAAGTGGATCAGGTTGGTTTTAGCGTGTGCGCTAGATGTTCTGCATGCGTTACACAAACTGGGCATGGTGGAATGAACATAAAGGCGATGGACATCACAGTATCATTATTATTTTATATTATATATCACACACAATGAGGTGAACCAAAAATTATGAATCACAGTCAGGCAGCGTCGGTGGTGTAACGGTTAGCATGGTTGCCTTCCAAGCAGTCGATCCGGGTTCGACTCCCGGATGACGCACTTTTTTTTCTTTCTCTCTTGTTTTGATGAAAACGTTTTGTTTTGTTTGGGAATTTTTTGTGGTTGTTTTTGTTTTTCAAACATCCTCTCCCTCCCATCTCTCTCTCTCACGCACGCACGCAAACACACATACACACACGTGCGCGCACGCACGCACACACATCCTCTCCCTCCCATCTGTGTGTGTGTGTGTGTGTGAGTGAGTGTGTGTGAGTGTGTGTGTGTGAGTGTGTGTGTGTGTGAGTGTGTGTGTGTGTGTGTGAGTATGTGTTTTGTGTGTGAGTATGTGTGTGTGTGTGAGTATGTGTGTGTGTGTTATGAGTGTGTGTGTGTGAGTGCGTGTGTATGAGTGTGTGTGTGTGTGTGTATGAGTGTGTGTGTATGAGTGTGGTGTGTGTTGTGTGGTGAGTGTGTGTGTTTGTGTGTGTGTGTGTTGGGGTGGGAAAGTTTTATTTTTTTCTGTTTTATTTATTTAATTCTTTTATTTTGGGAATAAAGGAATAAACACTCCTGTGCTTTTTTTTACATCTAGTCCCCATGTGTATGCGATTTTATCAAATTTGTCATCCGTTGCCAGCTGCATACAATGGCCTATTCTTCTGGAAAGTGGATCAAGTTGGTTTTAAAATGTGCGCCAGATGCGATACACAAACCGGAAATGTAGCCTAAATCTACACAGAGCATGATGGAATGAACAATAAGGCGATGGACATCACATTATTATTATTTTATATTATATATCACACACAATGAGGTGAACCAAAAATTATGATTCACAGACAGGAAGCGTCGGTGGTGTAACGGTTAGCATGGTTGCCTTCCAAGCAGTCGATCCGGGTTCGACTCCCGGCCGACGCACTTTCTTTTTCTTTCTCTCTTGTTTTGCTGACAACGTTTTGTTTTGTTTGGGGATTTTTGGGGTGTTTTTGTGTGTGTTTTTTTTTGCAAACATCCTCTCCCTCCCATCTCTCTCTTTCACGCACGCACGCAAACACACATACACACCCACGCGCGCACGCACACACATCCTCTCCCTCCCATCTGTGTGTGTGTGTGTGTGTGTGTGTGTGTGTGTGTGTGTGTGTGGTTATCTGTTTACATTCGTGAGTTTCTGTGTCTGCCTAAATATTTTAAATACATTAAACCGATAACTCTTTCTTCAAGATGTTACTGGAGAAGTCGGTTAATTAAGGAGATAAGTCAATCTGTCAACTAGTTATTATGATAAACTTGAACTCAAGTGTTGGCGGTGGCAAATTTTTCTTCTTCGTAGTCGAACGCTCAGACAGCAACTATTGTCTGTTATATGAGGGAAAATGTGTCATGCCGCCGTTAAGCGCCTGTCAGGTCAGGCCCAGCGCATCCGACTTCGCCATAAGAGAGAATTGTTATCTTTTAAGTCTTTCTTGAAAAAAAGGCAGGAGAATGAACCATGAAGGCAAAACAATAGACAAGAAGGGGGTTATACGAAGAAAAGGAACAAGGCAGGAAGAAAGAGAGTGATCGAAAAGAGGAAATTTCTAGCATAGTATTTCCAGAAGGTGGGGATGCTATAAATACTGACAGGTCCCCCCCCCCCCCCCCCCCCCCCCCCCCCCCCCCCCCCCCTCCCCCCCCCGGCATTCCCACGGTGGCAACTGAAACGCAGGAATCAGGCCATACACAGTCTGGTAGAATGAACGACAAGGCCACAGACATCATAAATAATATTAGGCTATGAACACCGGGATGAACCTAAATTTAAGAGCCATAGACAGGGAGCGTCGGTGGTGTAACGGTTAGCATGGTTGCCTTCCAAGCAGTCGATCCGGGTTCGACTCCCGGCCGACGCACTTTTTTATTTTTAGGTTATGTAATGCTGTGTGTGTGTGTGTGTGTGTGTGTGTGTGTGTGTGTGTGTGTGTCTCTCTCTAGTTTATGTACTTCTGTGATTGAGCAGATAATCATTATTTTCATTACACATTATTCATGTTCTAATAATTATTCACCTTCACCTTCACCTATCCCGTAGTCCTGTAGACCGTGTGGGGCACCACTGAAGATTTTGCAACCAGCTTCCTCCACTCCCCGCGGTCCTCTGCTTTCCGTAGCAAATCTTTCCACTCAAGGACAATCCACTCTCTGATATGATGTCATCTTCTATTCCTATCGTTGTCTCTGTCTCCTTACTTGTACTGTTCCTTGTTAGACAATCTTGGCCAGTCCAGATGTTCGTGTGACGTGCCCGTACCACTTCAGTTTGCGTTTTTTTCTCTGAAGTCAGGAGCTCTTCATATGGTCTGAAGGCGTTTTCTATTCTGGTTTTCACTTCTTCATTGGTGATGTGACCTCTGTATGAGATATCAAGGAGTTTACGAAAGCATCTTATCTCCATTGCCTGTATTCATCTTTCAGTGTCTGCTGTTATGGTCCAGGCTCTGATGTAACTGTCAGTAAATCCATGACATGGATTCCATGTCATGTCATTCAATTTTGGTCTACCATTGATTATGCTTATATTCAATATTATATGTGTTGTGTTTTGTATGGGTGTTCATGCTTTAACGCCATAAGCCTTTTGTCATTGTTGCTGTCCTCTGTGTGTGTGTGTGTGTGTGTGTGTGTGTGTGTGTGTGTGTGTGTGTGTGTGTGTGTGTACGTGTGTATGGGGATGCAAATTGCTTATACAATATTTGTTTAATGTAGTTTACTATTGCTGTTGCCTCCCATAAAAGTACAAAGAATTTTTGACGTTTCTTTCTGTTAGCCAAAATGATACTATTTACGTGGTTTGCTCACCTTTATATTATGGAGGTTTTTCTTTGTTTGGTTTTGTTTGGGTTTGGGTTTGGGGTTGGGTTTTTTTGTTGTTTTTTTGTTGCTTTTTGTTGTTTTTTGAGAGGGGGAATATTCGGTTGTCCCCTCTCCCCTTGTTGTTGTTGCCGCTTTTGTTTTGCTCTTGGTTTCTTGCTATTTTTTTCGGTTGTTTCTGTGTTTTCTGTTTAGCTTTCTTTCTTACTTGTTGCTACTTTTTTCCCCCTCTCTCTCTCTTCAGTGATTTTTGTGGGGATTTTTGTGTAAATGTTTTTTCGTATACTGTGTAAGTGTATTGCTATGGGCTTTATTTTATTTTATCATCATATATATCCCTAAGAGCGGGGACTGGATGTAAAAAAGCACATGAGTGCTTATTCATTATCCTCGAAATAAAAGAATTTGTCAATGTCATTTTCTCCCTCTCTCTCTCTTTCTCTCTCTCTCTATGTGAGACATGTGAACATGCTCCTAAAATCTGCTTCACCAGACAGGAAGCGTCGGTGGTGTAACGGTTAGCATGGTTGCCTTCCAAGCAGTCGATCCGGGTTCGACTCCCGGCCGACGCACTTTTTATTATTGTCCCGTTTGATGTATGCTATATAACCTTTGCTATTGGTGCCTGCCTCAGCGGTGGCTCGATCCCGGGCCGTCAGACAGCATAGTGGAAGGTTCTAAACACTCGGCCAACCCGCCCACCACATTGAAAGTAATTACCAAAAGTGCATGCAAGGATTGGGTTACGTTTGAATTTTGTATATTTTGCGTGTGTAGTGTGTGTGCACTCGCTTTCCCCCAGCCAAGTTAAGCAGCGTCGAGTGTGGTTACCAGTTGGATGGGTGACCGTTTGCGCGCCTTGGCTTCAGTACAGTTCCCCCAGTTCACCCAGCTGTAAATGGGTACCTGCCCTCTTTAGGGTCAGGGAAGGTAAAGCAGCGAGGGAGAGGAGATGGGCGCCGCCCTCAATATGCTGGCCCTAGAGAAGTGAGGTCTCTGACGCCTCGCTCCCCTACGACCTTATAGGTTATGGGACTCCTTTACCTTTTTTTTTACCTTAGTGTGTGTGTGTATGTGTGTGTGTGTTTGTGTGTGTGTGTATATATATATAATATATATATATATATATATATATATATATATATATATATATATATATATATATATATATATATGTATATATAATATTGTATATTTTTGGCATTTTTATATATTAATTTTTTGTATATTCGTTCGATTTTGGTTGTTTTCGTTTTTCGCTTCTGTTTTGTAAGGATTGTTGCCTTAAGTCATTAATTATTCTTGCCTTAAGTCATTAATTATTCTAACTTTATTTATGTAACTGATGTTGGAGCGAGAACCACATTAAAAATTATTTTTTACATTTCTGTTAACTTAAACACTGAAATCATCATCACCATCATTATTCTCTCTCTCCCCCTCTCTCTCTCTGTCTCTCTATTGCTCTCTCTCTCTCTCTCGCTCTCTCTCTCCATCTCTCTCTCTCACACACGCACACACTCGCACATGCAGGCGCATGCGCACGTTTGCACACGCACGCACGCACGCACACACATGCATATAATTATACAGAGAGGGAGAGAGAGAAGTCAAATAAAATCAATTGATATTCTTTTATTTCGATGATAATGAACAAGCGCGCGCGCGCGCGCGCGCGCCAGAGAGAGAGAGAGAGAGAGAGAGAGAGAGAGAGAGAGAGAGAGAGAGAGAGAGAGAAGAGAGAGAGAGAGAGAGAGAGAGAATAAATGAATGAATGAATGACTGAATTAATATTTATTTTTCAAAGGTTACAGAATAAGCATGCGCATACTTTTTTTCATCCGGCCCTTGTCCTGATTAGGGACTATCAACACAACAAGGGAAAACCCTACTACAACAACCACAACATGATTTAAACAAGAGATAAGTGTATATTTAACAATACATAATCCCTAACTGACCTGATCGTTAATGTCAAGAGATATCTAGATGATTATGTGTCTCTTGACATTAACCTTCAGGACTCCCGGCCGAAAGCACTTTGATTTTTTTTTTAAATTTGGATTTTGAAAGAGGAAAAGTAAGCGTGGTGTGTGTGTGTGTGTGTGTGTTGTGTGTGTGTGTGCGTTTATATCGAGGATAATGGAATAAGCACTTAGTGCTTTTTTGTTACATCCAGTACCCGTGTTGCGGTTTGGTAAATTTTGTCATCTGTTCCCAACGGCACACAATTGCCTACTCTTACGAAAAGCGGAACAGGATTTAACGTATGCGCAAGATGTTCTGCGTGCGTTCGCACACGGAGCCCCCGTTTATAGTCTCATCCGAAGGACTTTTGGGGAGAGTGGAGTCTGCACTGATGTTAACTCCAGGGGAAAATATCCCCTAGCAGTAGGCCTAGCCTGCACACAAATATGAATGTTAAAAGTTCCCCCTTCCCTATGACAGGCGTCCGTGGTGTAACGGTTAGCATGGTTGCCTTCAGATTGCGAGCGCAATGTTCTAACCACTCGGCTATTCCGTCCCCAATGACAATGACAATGACAAATTCTTTTATTTCGAGGATAATGAAGAAGCACCCATGCTTTTTTTTTTTACATACAGTCTCCGCCTAAGGATATAATATAAGAGAGAAGAAGAGAAGAGAGAGAAGAGAGAGAGAGAGAGAAGAGAGAGAAGAGAGAGAGCCAGGCAGACAGACAGACAAAGAAGAGAGACGGAGACAGACAGAGTGTAAAAGATAGACAGACAGAGACAGAGCAGTTTCCTCTTCCTCACAGGAACCATACAGTACAGGACACAGTAGGCTGCACGCAGAGAGTCTGTAGAACTGCAGCCAGGGCAGCAGCAGCAGCAGCAGCAGCAACAGCAGTAGGCCTAGCCTGCACACAAATATGAATGTTTAAATTTCCCCCTTCCCTACGACAGGCGTCGGTGGTGTAACGGTTAGCATGGTTGCCTTCCAAGCAGTCGATCCGGGTTCGACTCCCGGCCGACGCACTTTTTATTTTATTTTTTAAAAAATTTGGATTTTGAATGAGGAAAAGCAAGCGCTGTGTGTGTGGGTATGAGGGTGTGAGGGTGTGTGTGTGTGTGTGTGTGTGTGTGTGTGTGCAGTGTTTGTTAATACAAATTATATATGTTACATTCGATTTATTTACTGAAATCCTCCACGCCCCAAGGCGTCACAGGCAAATTAAATAATAATAATAATAATAATAATAATGTATGGAATTTATATATTTGAATTTGAATCTTGTGCGTGCGTGCGTGTCATGTGTGTGTGTGTGTGTGTGTGTGTGTTGTGTGTGTGTTGTGATAATTATGTGCCTAGTGGTTAGAACGTAAAACTTGTGATGTGACTGCCTCAGTACAGAGGCTGTCTGCTCTTTTCTTATACACAGTGAACATTGATTCCAGTATGTCCATTAGCTTGTAAGTCACAGAACTTTGTGGCGTCCTTAAACGGATTCCTTGTCGTTAACAGGATTAAGATGTTCAACTGCGGCAAACACGGTCAAAAAGTTAACTTGAAATCTTGGTTGCTTTGTTTTTAACTGAGTAGGCAGGCAGACAGGCAGGCAGGCAGGCAGGCAGGCAGGCACGCACGCACACACACACACACATGTTATTGTTAAGGGTTGGAATAATGTTGTATTTGATAAAGTGATTTTTGTTCCTAGATAGGTGGCTTGATGAAAAAAAGCAAATGTATTGCGTATTCAGTGTACCATCTGGAAATAAAAATTTGACTTGACTTGACGCACTGATAGAAGACAAGCATGCATGCTGAACCCCACCATCATAAGAAATGATTTGTGGCCAGGTTCCACTTGCACAAGATACGCTTGCTTGCAAATTTTATAACAGTATCCTGATAACTTCTCAGGGAGTTAAGGGAAAAGTCAATCAGTCAGTCAATCGGTCAGTCAGTCAGTCAGTCAGCCATTCAGCCAGTCGGTCGGTCGGTCAGTCAGTTAGTCAGTCAGTCAGCCAGCCAGCCAGCCAGCCAGCCAGCCAGCCAGCCAGCCAGTCAGTCAGTCAGTAAGCCAGTCGGTCAGTCAGTTAGTCAGTCAGTCAGTTAGTCAGTCAGTCAGTCAGTCAGTCAGTCAGTCTGCCAATCATTTTGATAGAACATGCCTGAACAGTGTTGACTGTGGCTCCAGGAAGGTTAAGCTAAGCCTACATACAAAAACTGAATGGCAAAGCGATGGACATCATCATACACACACACGGAGATGATCCTGAAATGATCACTGGCAGACAGGGGGCGTCGGTGGTGTAACGGTTAGCATGGTTGCCTTCCAAGCAGTCGATCCGGGTTCGACTCCCGGCCGACGCACTGCTTTTTTTTGTTGTTGTTGCTTTTAAAAAAAAAGTTATCATTATTTTTTGTTTTATGTACTCCGTGGCTTCAAATCTTCATCCTGAAGATGCGGACCACGATTTTTGTTTTGTTTGTCTTGTTTTTCTCCCTCATTCTTTGACTAGAGCTTTGAGATTTACCAATGGTGAGATTTTGCGTATGCGACCGTTTGCCCACCATTAAGGTAGCTGCATTCTGACTTCGGGATTGATGTCTAAACATGACACCAGTGTGCAAGCGGGTTTTTTTTTAATTCAAAATTTTGTCATCCGTTCCTACCGGCACGCAATGGCCTACTCTTTCAAATGGTTGAACGTGATGTAAAACATGTGCTTAAGATGTTCTGCATGTGTTCGTACACAGGGCCTAGATTTATAGTGTCATCCAAAGGACTTTCGTGGGGAGTGGAGTCGGTAGGTGTTGTGAACACCAGAGGGGAAAAAATCACCTCGAAGGGGCAGGACTCGAACCCACGCCGTCACATTGCGAGCTCAGCGCTCTAACCACTGGCCTATCCTGCCCCTCAGATCAGGGGTTTAAACCTTAGCAGCTCCTGCTGGTGGAATTAAGGTTGGGGATTTTGTCATGATGACTTGAAAACTCCCTAAACTTCGTAAACGAAAAGTAGTTGGAGCTCCGCAACTGAGTTTTTCAGGCAGTGTGTGTCGTTGTCATATTGAACCTGGCGGAGCTCACCGCTCTCCAGGTAAATTGCATGCTGGGTATATGTTCGTGTGCAGACCTGCTGGTGTTTAACACTGATCGTGTGTACGTTCCGTGCAGGTATGTGCAGGTTAAGAATACTGAAATATCTTGGTAACGTTCCATGGGTGGCGGAGTCTGGAAACATACCCAGCATGCGCCAAGACTTCACCAGTGCTTTTGGTTTATGCCTTTTGGTCAAGCATTTTCTGATTTGCATGTGCTGATAGATATATGTGGTGGAGTTTATATAGAATGTTTGGTTTAAACAGGTTTGATTAAACAGAGCATGTGACATTATTTTATTTATTTTTATTCATTCTTTTATTTCGAGGAAAATGGAATAAGCACTCGCGTGCTTTTTTAACATCCAGTCCCCGTGTGTACGCAGTTTTTGTAAATTTTGTCACCCGTTCCCACCGGCACACACTGGCCTACTCATACGAAAAGCTGAACAGGATTTAACGTGTGCGCAAGATGTTCTGCGTGCGTTCGCACTCGGGACCTCGGTTTATAGTCTCATCCGAAGGACTTTTGGGGGCAGTGGAGTCGGCACTGATGTTAACTCCACAGGAAAATATAGCCTTGAACGGGATTCGAACCCGGGTCAGCGCATCACTGGAGCAACGCAAAACACTCTAACCAGCCAAGCTATCAGGCTATAATTGTATCATTATTATATTGTATGAACAACATGGATGTGTGTTTTGCACAGAGGAATATCGCCTGGTGAAAACTGCAACAACAAAAACCTGAGAAAAACAAACCGAAACTGAAAGCGTATGACTGTGTACCCCCCATGTCAGCTCTCCTCTATTTTCTCTCTTTCTTCTTCGCAAGAATCACTCTGGCAGGCTGAAATAAACTCGTACACAGACAGACAGACAGACAGACACACTCTCACACTCACACTCACACCAACACACACCCTCACACACCCTCACACACACAAACACACAACCCACACACACACACACACACACACACACACACACACACACACACACACACACACACACCACACACACACACACACACACACACACCACACACACACAAAACACACAACACACACACAACACACACAACAACACAACACACAAACACAACACACACAAAACACACAACACAACACACAACACACACACAACACACACACAACATACACACACAACATACACACACAACACACACACACACACACACAACACACACACACACACACACACACACACACACACACACACACACACACACACACACACACACACACACCACACACACACACACACACGAGTCACGTACACACGCACGCACGCATGCATTCACACACACGCATGCAGGGCAAAGAAAAGAGGCCTACCTCCAAACTAACAATACCTGCTGAGAAGAAACGGTTACAGGGCCCTATAATTTTACACCATCTCCTTGTAGCATCACCAACTCAACCGATCTCTAGTGTGCGGGGGCTGGCTTCCCAGGGATGTTTCTCACGCTTGGTGGGGGTGAGGGGGGGGGGGGGGGGGGGGGGGGGGAGGGGGGGGTGAAGGCTTGGGGGAGAAAAGGGGTGGGTGGCCTGGCAGGAGGATTGTGGGGGGGTGGGGGTGGGTGGGGGGGGGGGGGGGGGTTGGGTGGGTGTGGGGTGGGTTGGTGGAGGAGGGGGGGGGATGAGGGGGGGGGGAAGGGGGGGGTGGATGTGGGTGAAGACTTGAAGCATCCAGCAAGATCTCGTAGGGTGGGTGTGGTGGTGGTTGTTGGTTTTGTTTAGACAGATGAACAGGCTTCTTTTTTTTTGTTGGTTCTTTTTTTTTTTTTTTTTGGGGTGGGGGGGGGGAATCTTATCTTCTGTGTGGACTAGTTCTTGCTAGTGTGGATAGAGGGGATGCAACATGACTTATTCAGCACGTGTGTGGGTTTAAAAAAAAAAAATTCATTTGTTTGTTTATTTATTTATCTAATATACCTGAGCAAGATGTGGACTGAAATGAAGGGAAGGAAGGCTCTGAAGAGAGTTTTTCTTCCAAACTTCGTTTTTTCGAAATTGTGCGCGGTTAGCCCTTCACAGCATACCAGGGAGACAGGCTTGCACATAAACAGACCTTAGCTACAGAGTTTTTAAAAATCACTATCTGGAGTCTCTGACTTCCTCGACACGATTCACCGGTAACACTCCAGAGTCAGAGGCTTATCTTGTGACCGAGACTTCTTAAACAGGTACATGAAGAACGCACAATAGCCTTAAAAATCAATTCTTTTCAAGTCAAGTCAAGTCAAGTCAAAAACACTTTAATCATCCCATGGAGGGCAATTACAATACTGACAGGCACATTGATACGTATCATTATCTCGAAAGACACAAGACAATACATTTCAAATGGACCCTGGAGTGTTGCTGCTGAATCTCAGACATAAACTACTACAACCCATAGACTATTGGAGTAGTTCCAAACTTTCCTGACTGTGGAAACGGTCAATCAGCAAGCCGTTTATTTTTTTAAAGGCTAGCTCACAGATTTGTTTTGGGAAGAAGAGCTATCCTCTGAGTCTTCCCTTCACCAGTCCCCTCTGCTTAGATAGATACATAGATAGAGAGAGATATAGGTGGATAGACAGACAGACAGACAGACAGACAGATAGATAGATAGATAGATAGACAGACAGACAGATAGATAGACAGACAGACAGACAGACAGATAGATAGACAGACAGACGGATAGATAGACAGACAGACAGACAGACAGATAGATAATGATAGACAGACAGACGGATAGATAGACAGACAGATAGATAGATAGATAACAGACAGACAGACAGATAGACAGACAGACAGACAGACAGACAGACAGACAACAGGCAGACAGACATAGATAGATGGATAGATAGATAGACAACAGACAGATAATAGATAGATAGACAGACAGATAGATAGATAGATAGACAGATAGACAGACAGACAGATAGATAGATAGATAAACGAAATCAGAAGATCATCAAACTCACACTTTCACGCTCAAAACTTACTTAGTTTTTTTTCCAACCATGTCTATGAAACGATTCCATCTGGTATATCATAATAGCAACAAGTCAACAGTCATAACCACCCACCCCCCTCCCTCACCCCCACCCCCACATGCACCCCCAACCACCCCCCTGCTGCTGCTCTGCTTCCTCTCTATTATGTTCCTTTTCTCTGTAGCCTTGTCCCTGAAAAAACAAAAACACAAAAAAGTCTCAATCTTGTTAAAAAAAAAAACCCACACCAACATAAACCTCTCTCCTCAACATCCCCACCCCCCTCTACTAGTCTTCCCCCCCCCCCCACCCCAACCCCGTCACCCCCTTTCTCTGTCTCTGTCTCTGTCTCTGTCTCTGTCTCTGTCTCTCTCTCTCTCTCTCTCTCTTCAGAGGCCAGTCTCTCTCTCTCTCTCTCTCTCTCTCTCTCTTCAGAGGCCAGTCTCTCTCTCTGTCTCTGTCTCTCTCTCTTCAGAGGCCAGTCTCTCTCTCTCTCTCTCATCTCTCTCTCTCTCTCTCTCTCTCTCTTCAGAGGCCAGTCTCTCTCTTTCTGTCTCTGTCTCTCTCTCAGAGGCCAATCTCTCTCTATCTCTCTCTCTCTCTCTCTCTCCTCTCTGTCTCTCTCTCTGTTCTGTCTATCTCTCCCCTTCAGAGGCCAGTCTCTCTGTCTCTCTCTGTGTCTGTCTGTCTATCTCTCTCTCCAAGAGGCCAGCCAGGGCCCGGCCAGGCAGGGAAGGTCGGTCCCTGTAGTGTGATCGCAGGTGTCAAAACAGGGGCAGGTAATTGTTGTACACTGTATCGGGGCGGGCGAGGCTGGCGCCTTGCAGACGTGTCACTGCCGGCCTCCCGCCTCTCTCTGTTTGTTTGCGCGTGCTCTCCCCTGTCCTGACCTCCCCCCCCCCCCCCCCCCACCCCACCCCACCCCCCACCCTCCCTCTTCCGGGGAGCAGCGAAACCATCTCTCTGCCTCTCTCTCTCTGTCTGTCTGTGTGTGAAAGTATGAGTATTGGATTATTATTAATATGATGATAATAATAATAATAATAATGTATGGGATTTATATAGCGCTGAATCTTGTAAGTAAACAATGTATTCCTACGGACTGGGAACTAGATGTAAAAAACAAAACAAAACACATGAGTGCTTATTCATTATCCTCGAAATAAAAGAATTTGTCATTGTCATTGTCTCTCTGTCTCTGTCTCTCTCTCTCAGAGCGAACCGTCCCTCTCTCTGGTTCTTGCTCTCTCGCTCTCTCAGCGAACCCCCCTGCCCCCTCTCTATCTCTCTGCGACCCTTCTCTCACTCTCTCTTCCCTGTGGTCTCTCTCTCTGTCTCTCTCTCTCTCTCGTTCTCTCTCTCTCTCTCTCTCTCTCTCCTCTCTCTCTCTCTCTCTCTTGTTCTCTCTGTCTCTCTCTCAGCGACCCCGTCTCTCTCTTTTTCGTCTGCTCTCTCTCTGTTCTTGCTTTCTTAGTCCTCTGTCTCTCTGTCTCTCTGTTCTTGCTTTCTTAGTCCTCTGTCTGTCTGTCTGTTCTCCCTGTCTCTCTCTGTGTTCTTGCTTTCTTAGTCCTCTGTCTGTCTGTCTGTTCTCCCTCTCTCTCTCTCTCTGTTCTTGCCTCTCCCCCCCCCCCCTCTCTCTCTCACACCTCCCCCCCCTCTCTCTCTCTCTCTCCCCCCCCCCCCCCCCCCCCCCCCCCCCCACCCTCTCCTCTCTCTCTCTCCTGTGTTCTTGCTTTCTTAGTCCTCTGTCTGTCTGTCTATCTGTTCTCCCTCTCTCTATCTGTTCTTGCTCTCTCCCCCCACTCTCTCTCTCACACCTCTCCCCCCCCCCCCCTCTCTCTCTCTCACCCCTCTCTCTCTCTTCTCCCCCCCCCCCCCCCCCCCCCCCCCCCTCTCTCTCTCTCTGCCTTGTCTTCTTGCTTTCTTAGGCCTAGTCCTCTCAGTGGCGAGGTCGACCCCTGGCCCTCCTCCCTGCCTGTAGCATCCGAGTCAGAGGAGTCCTGCTGTGGCTCAACGACCTCTGATGATAATATGTCACTGCTACTTTTTGCTTCTTTCTTTTTGGAGGGGATTGGGGGGTGTTATTTTTTTTTTTTTTTGTTTTTGGTCTTTTATTTCTTCTTCATCTCTGTGGTCGGTTCTGTTTCTTTGTTCTCTCTCACCACCCCCCACCCACTCTCCCCCCCCCCCCCCTCTCTCTCTCACTCTCAGACAGCACCCATCTCCCCAACATCTCTCTCTATCATCTTTCAGTCTTCCCCCTTCTCTATCAGTCTCTCCGTCTCTTCGTTTCTGTGTGTGTGTCTGTCTGTGTGTCTGTCCCCTCCCTCCCTCTCTCTCTCTCTCATCATCCACCTCCCTCTATCTCTATATCAGTCTCCCATCTCTCTCCCTCCCTCCCCCCCCCCTCTCTCTCTCAGTCATCCACCTCCCTCTATCTCTATTTTCAGTCCTCCCAGTCTCTCCCTCCCTCCCTCCCTCCCTCTCCTCCCCTTCTCCCCTCTCTCTCTCTCTCTCTCTCTCTCTCTCTCTCTCCTCTCTCTCTCTCTCTTCATTTCCTTAACTTGGAGAAAAGAAAGGGTAGGAAGGGGAGCGAAGACTCGAGAGAGTGAGAGAGAGAGAAGAGGGAGGAGAAGGAGAAAGAGAGAGGGTGGGGAGATGTTGTTTCTTTTTGCCCCCCCCCCCCATCCCCTGGGATTGATATTTCTTCACCGCCATGTGATACATTTTAAAATTTCCCCAAGACTGTTTCTTTTTCCCCCTCCTGCATTGATAGTTTGTTCCAGAGGGGGGGGGGGGGGGGGGGGGTGGGGGGGGGGGGGGGGGGGGGGGGTTTTTTTTACTCTTTTATTCTTTTATATCGAGGATAATGGAATAAGCGCTTGTGTTGGTTTTTTTTTTTTGACATCCACAGTCCCCGTGTGTATGCAGGTTTTTTTTAATATAAAATTCTGTCATCCGTTCCCACCGGCACACAATGGCCTACTCTTACGAAAAGCGGAACATGAGTTAACGTGTGCGCAAGATGTTCTGCGTGGGTTCGCATACGGGACCTCGGTTTATAGTCTCATCCGCAGAAGAAGAAGAAGAAGAAGAAGAAAAAAGAAGAAGAAGAAGAAGAAGAAGAAGAAGGGGGAGGAGGAGGAAGGAGGAGGAGGAGGAGGGAGGAGGAGAGAGAGAGAGAGAGAGAGAGAGAGAGGAGAGGGAGAGAGAGAGAGAGAGAGAGAGAGAGAGAGAGAGAGAGAGAGAGAGAGAGAGCGCATGGGTAAGGAAGGGGGGGAGATTGGGGTGGGTGGGGGGTGGGATAGAGGATTCTAATGCTTTGGTTGTGTCATTTGCTGAGCTGTTAAAAACCTTCTCTGGTTGCTCTAGTAATGAGTCAACAGAAGAGTGTCGTTGTCTGTCTGCTTGTATTCACTTCTTCCAGTCACACAGTACATGAATATGTATGTATATGAATAATAATGTTTTAAAAAAATCAATGAATAAATAAACAAATGAATAAGTGGGGTACTGTGGGCAGTATAATCAAATTTCTGCCCAATTTCCGAAACAGCAGCTGTCTTCTCTGCTGTTTTGGAGGTCATCGTCGAACACGATGGACAAACAAAAAAAATCCATGAACAAATGAAGGAACGAGTTAATAAAAGAAGATGGAAGAAATGAACGAAAGAACACATGAATAAATAAACGATTAAAATAAAACACGAGGTAAAAGGCAATGGAGTTGACTACTAGGTCTTTTTGCTATCTGAACAAATAGAAGCACAAACAAACATGTTGCATGACTTCGAAGTACAAAAAATGAGACTATTTGATATATTTTTTTAAAATCGCAAACAAACAAAAAAGACCAATCTGAACTTGCACAAGCTGTCATTGTAAAAAAAAACTAAACTAAACTAAACAAAATAAACCCCCCAAAAACGACTAAAAATTAAAACACACACACACAAAACAAAACCCCAAACCACACACACCCCACATAAAACACACACACAAACCACTCCCAAAACTCACCACACACACACACACACACACACACACACCACACACACACACACACAACACACACACACACACACACACACACACCCCACACACACTCTGAAGGCATCATGAAGGTATTGAAACTGAATATTTTAAAAATCCTGCTTTTAAACCAGATTATTTGGTTTTCATCGATCACCTAACACAGCCAGCCATTACCTCCACCCCCAACCCCACTCCCATTCAGATCGGTTCCTCCCTCTCCCCCACCCTACTCTGGCAACAGTTTTGCAGAATTGAACCGTGCAATGTTATGTCAGTCCTCAGACTGGCCCAACCAGTTACAAAATCATGGATGCACTTTTCCAGTCAGTCAGTGGGCCAGAGAGAAAGTGTTTGCGTAGAGGTGTGAACGAACAAGTCATATATTATATGATATTAATAGCTGTGTTATGCCGACTATACTACCACACACACCGCTTTCTTCTCTGCAGCTGACCCCTCCCTTCCTCCTTCCCTTCCTCAACAGGAACCAGACGGATGGGCGGAATGGGGTGTAATGCAGGTGCAGATGGGTGTACTATGAGTGCAGATGTTTGGTGCTAATGGGTGTAATATGGGTCCACTATGAGTGCATATGTTTGGTGCTAATGGGTGTAATATAGGTGCAGATGGGTGTACTATGAGTGCAGATGTTTGGTGCTTATGGGTGTAATATGGGTCCACTATGAGTGCATATGTTTGGTGCTAATGGGTGTAATATAGGTGCAGATGGGTGTACTATGAGCGCAGATGATTGGTGCTGATGGGTGTAATATAGGTGAAGATGAGTGCACTATGAGTGCAGATGGTTGGTTGGTGCTAATGGGTGTAATATAGGTGCAGATGGGTGTACTATGAGTGCAGATGGTTGGTGCTAATGGGTGTAACAATATAGTTGCAGATGGGTGTACTGTGAGTGCAGATGATTGGTGCTAATGGGGTGTAATATGTGTGCGGATGGGTGTACTATGAGTGCAGACAAAAATGCATTTTGGGTCAAAGATGTAACATGGCTGTACTAGGGTTCAAATGGGTATACCGTGGGCGCATATTGGTATACTGTGGGCACGGATGGGTGGGTATACTGTGGGCACAATAGGTATACTGTGGGCGCATATGGGTACACTTTGGACACATGGATATACTGTGGGCGCATAGGAGTATACTGTGGGTGCATATGAGTATACTGTGGGCGCATATGAGTATACTGTGGGTGCAGATGGGTACACTGTGAGCACATATGGGCATACTTTGGGCGCATATGGGTATACTGAGGGCGCAGATGAGTATACTGTGGGCGCATATGGCTATACTGAGGGCGCAGATGGGTATACTGAGGGCACAGATGGATATACTGTGAGCACACATGGGTATATTGTTGGAGCATTATGAGTATACTGTGGGCACAGATGGGTACACTGTGGGTGCATATGGGTATACTGTGGGCGCATATCGGTACACTGAGGGCACAGATGGGTATACTGAGGGCGCAGATGGGTATACTGAGGGCGCAGATGGATGGGCGCAGATGGGCACACTTCGGGCGCAGATGGGCACACTTCAGGCGCAGATGGCTATACTACGCCTACACTATGGGCACAGACATAGCTGGGTATATCAAGAAAACCAAACTTGTCTTGAAGGAGCCTAGGTGCGCCCTCAAGTTAGCTAGTGACCGACAGTGCCGTCCTTTGACACTGACAAATTTCACTTTAGTTCAGGACACTGACAGGTCTTTCGTTGACAGAGAACACTTACTAGTTCGTGACTCTGACAGTGAAATCATTTCACACTGAAGGCCTTCAGTTTAGCTCATTTTTAAAGCGAAAGCGAATCTGGAGTGATGTGGGATCGGTTTGCCTTTGTTTAAATTGTTTTTGTACGCTCATTCCTGAAAAGTTACATTCCCCTTTGTTTGGTATGTTATGAATGTGATACAACGTAATTTTAAATAATTGTGTTCGAATCCCCACTGTTTTTCATATTTAAATCAGGTACAAATTCTGATCAAAAGGATTTTCTTTCACATATTTTATCATTCAGAATTTTAAAAAAGACCTACGAAAAAGGAGATACGAGACGATGTTATGTAATTGGTTGAAAACATGTTTGGTCTGTGAATAGATAATTATATTACACTTAGCCAAATTCAGTTTGGATTTTTTATCCAATAAATTAAATTTACTGTCCAGAGCCTATCCCTTCTTTTTTAAGATTTGTTGTGTATCTCTAAGAGCCTGAAACAAACTTGTGAAAAGCCTGATTTCGAACTGTAGTATACACACTAACACATGTCACATGTAATGTCTTCCATTATAGTAGTAGTATGTTCTTTCGAGCCAGAAGGCCCATAGAGCCGGAGCTTATCCCGGTTTCTGTGCGTTAAGCGAACTGATGGTTTTTCACCACCCCTGTGACAGGACGCGAGTCTGTCGCCAGATACTTCCCCAGCAGAGCTGGTACCCACTTGTACACCTGGGTGGAGTGAGGAAAATAGGAGTAAAGTGCCTTTTCCAAGGACACAACACCGAGCCGAGCGGGGATCGAACCCGCGACCTCTGGATCACGAGTTGACCGCCTAAACCACTCGACCACGGTGCCTCCCTGTCTTCCATTATCCTCGATATTAAAGAATAAAATAAATAAATAAATAAATTTAAAAAATGTCTTAAGCATGTGCGCGCGCATGTGTACGTACGTGCGCCCGTGCACGCGCGTGCGCACACACAACACAACACAACACAACATAACACACATGTCCATCCATACAAACTTACTGGCGCCTCTAGGTGTAGTGGAGAGGGGAGGGGGGGAAGGATCAGAGTGCATGACATGCCTCTCCCAGGTGGCATGTGTGTATATTATTATTATACCCTGAAGAAGGAAGGCGTGTGGCCAGCCCGGGGTGAAGTTCAAAACTTACAAGGCTCGCGCGTGGAGGAGGGGGGGGGGGTGGATAGAGTGAAAACATATAATAATAGTACAGGGCATGGAAACTATTGTGGCCCCGCGCGCGCTAAACGCCCTTACCTCTGTTATTTGCCACCCAGGCAGAAACGACAAGAGATGCCAGCATCACGGTACCACCACCACCACCACCACCACCACCCTCCTCCTCCCACCACCACCATCATCGTCGTCGTCACCATCACTATCACCATCATCGTCACCATCATCACCCATCATCATCACTAGCAGTAGAGAGACTGGTTCTATACTACAGTGTGCGTGTCTGTGGATGGACGATGGGGCTGGAGAGAGAGAGAGAGAGAGAGGAGAGAGGAGAGAGAGAGAGAGAGGAGAGAGAGAGAGAGAGAGAGAGGAGAGACAGACAGACAGACAGACAGACAGACAGACAGACAGACACAGACAGACAGAGAGAGAGTGACAGACAGACAGACACACAGACAGAGAGAGGCAGGCAGACAGACAGACAGACAGAGAGACAGACAGACAGACAGAGACACAGACAGAGAGAGGCAGAGAGACAGACAGACAGACAGAGACAGAGAGAGGCAGGCAGACAGACAGACAGAGACAGGGAGATGGGGTTGGGTTGGGGGCGAGGGGATGGATTGTGGAAAATGTCAAGGAGGCGCGATCTTCCAGTTGTCATCATCAGTGCTGTCTAAACACCCCCACCTCCACTCCAAGATAGCCAGCCATCCATCTCCCTGACCTATGATGGTGGCAGGAGATGAGGGAGGGAGGGCCTCCCTCCTCCCCCTGTACTGATCATCACAATAATACACCTCTGCCTGCAGGTTGACTGCCTTATTAAGCTTGTTAAGCCGACACCTAATCGGTGGTATTCGGACCAAAGTTTTGCTCAGATTAGTGTGACTTATGTGTTCGAATCTTTCTGGAAAAAATAAAGGTGAGGGGGGGGGGGGGATAGGAAATGTTTAATGTTAACTATAGAGGAAATGACTCTTCCTTTATACGGAGACCAGGGCCAGTTTTACAGATTGGTCTACAAATTCCTATTAACGCACACACATAATTGTTTTAGATAGATGGCTTGATAACAAAAAAAAGTAACTGCTTATTCAATATACCATCTGAAAATAAAAGTTTGTCTTTAACTTTGACTTTGACTTTCACACACACACTAAATATTTTGACTTGACTTTGACATACGCAGGGCAAATAAGGGGAAGACAATTTTACCCTCGGGGAATCGCAGTAAGAAAGATTTTTTTAAAACTTTGCTATTGTCCTTCTCAACTCCTTGTACCCCCTTTCCCCATGAAAAAAAAGAAAGAGAAGAAGAATTGGGGAGAAAAGAAAGCAAAACAAACAAAACAAAGGACTGTTGGATTAGTTTACAAAATGCCTCTGACATGTATCTCATTGGGGAAAACTGTTACATTGCTATCATTACCGTCTTCCTCATGAACATTTTAGTTTGGTGGGTTGTTTGGTTTTTTCCAGGACAGAATGATAGATCAGGATGGTAAAGAAACGAGAATGTCACAGTTTAAAATCGATTGATTATCTCCCCCTTGTCCACGAAATCATCAGGATCTATTTTGCTATCTTTTTTTTTTAGTAAGGCAAGACATTGAACGAGGTTCTCCTAATACGCAACAAGCACCTGGTGCACATTAACAAAATTTAATAAAGTTTATAAAAATAAAAAAAAACCCACATAACTGTCAATGGCAACATTCTAAGAAGAAAGAAAACCGTTCTCTGTGGTAAATGTTCACATAATCATGAAAAGAAAAAAAAGAAGAAAAGATGGCGCTGGGATTTTACGGGTCCCCCCCCCCCCCCCCTTCTGAGAGCAATAAATTTCACACAGGTCGAGAAATCTATTTTGATGACAATACAATACAATACAATACAATACAAAACAACAAAACACAACACAACACAACGTCATACAAAGCAACGCAACCCCAACACAACAGAAGGAAGACACTGACATCAACCGCACTTGCCACGACGGTGGCAAATAATGCACGGCTGCCAACGAGATAAGGGAGGGAAAGGGAAAACCAGCCCACCGCGCCAAATGTCGCGCGAAGTCGAATCAACAGGCCAATACACTGACAAATATTGTTTCCACCCTGCTAAGAGGGCAGCCTGAGAAGGCGGTATTGTTTGCCAGGCGTCGAAATGGAGGTAGCCCATTGTTTTCCAGTCGTTTTCTTTCGCCTTTTCCGGACCTCCCACCTTTCCGTTTCCGCCCTGGCGGTGGGTCCGCGGTAGTACACTTGTCACATTTGGGGCTGTGGTGGTTTGACACTGTCGCTGTACGGCAGCTGGTAGTCGTTTGGTGCGTGTGTGTGTGTGTATGTATGAGAGAGAGAGAGAGGGGGGGGGGGGGGGGGGGGTGGTACCGGCAGTGTAAGTGCTTATGTGTGTACCCGCCCAACAGCGATTTAATAATATTTCATTATGACAGTGACCTTTTAGCTAGTTTTTGCCCCCCACCCCGCCAAAAAAAAAATCTTTTCCTTCTGCGTACAATTATTCGTCTGCTGTTCCAGTAGCACTGAGTGGAATGATATTTTAAGAATTATATAGTTGTACATTTCATCATAACTTTTTGAGCCATGAGGCAAAAACGAAATCTGCGTTAACATTCTGAATCAGATAGCCTACTGCTGCTTTTTGAGTGGAACTTTCTTTGTGTTTCGTTCATAACTTATGGTGTGAATGTAACTGACTTTTGCCTATCTGAAGAACTGACATCTGATATAAAAAAACAAACAAAACTTTTGCCCACCACAAAAATTGCATCAAACCGGAGAAAGGGAGAAAAAAACAACCCAAACAACAACAAAAACCAAACCAACAGCAAAGAAGAACAACTAAGAGAGAGAGAGAGAGAGAGAGAGAGAGAGAGAGAGAGAGAGAGAGAGAGAGAGAGAGAGAGAGAGAACTCGAACTCGAACTCGAATATTTTAATGAGGGTAATTGGATAAGCCAGAGGCTTCTTTACACCAGTCCCTCATGGGCAAAAAGTGAAACAAACATGAATAAACCAATGAATCAACAAACAAAATAGTGTCAAAAAGCAATGAAATGAATCACACAATTTTCCATTCAATTATTGGTAAATCAAGAAATCAATGAAAGACCACAAAAATGAACCGATCGAATGAATAAACAAGACCAATTAAACACTGACAAACTCCCCTCCCTGACACCCCACACACTCCACTCCCCTAAACAGACAACCCTCCCCCAAAAATCAGAGAGAGAGAGAGAGGGTATACTTTCTTTGTATATCTGGTGTATTGTGGAGTATCATCTTGTGTCGTTTCGTTTCTTGTCGAGTTGTATTGTGTTGTATTTTGTTCGGAGTTGTGCCTGCTAGTTCTTTGATACATATGATATGTTTATTCTTCGCTACATTTTTTTCTGTCAGATTTTTTCTCTCTAAATGGATTTGAATGACAACAACAAAAAAGGCATTTTCCTTTTTCTTTTAACTTTATTACCCTCATGAAATAAAATCCCTTCGTTTCCTTTGAATATGGAAAACAAGACTAAAAAGCTGAGTAGCCAGCCAGACAGTACCTACCACAGGGAGGAAAATATTAACGTTGTTGCCAAAGTGCCTAATTCACCGTCAAATTCTGTACCTTCCGGATTATTTTGACTTTGGCTGAAACACTAGGGGGATGGGAGGTGGTAGCAGGGAAGGAGGGGTATATGGCCAGTCACACCTGCCAATGCCTGTCACTGCAGGCAGAATGGCACTGACAAACTGACCAGAGGCGAGAGCAGAAGACCGCCCGAGTTGAGGAAAGGCGAGGAGAGAAAGCGTTGGTTCAGCATTCCACGACCTCAGCAGACAGGAAGTATGCTGGAAATGGCGAACAACCTCCGGGCTTCAAACCTAGGATACATATACATACAAGAGCGAATGTTGCGTTCACTTTCTACCAAGGTGGTCGCTCCGTTTTTAAAAGTGTGTGTGTGTGTGTGTGTGTGTGTGTGTGTGTGTGGCGGAGGGGTGGGGTAGGGTGGGGGGGGGGAGTTAGCATATTTGTGTGCGGTGAAGGAGTGGGGGTTAGAGGGTCGGAAGGATGAGGGGTGTCAAATTAAGGGTCCTGGGAAGAGTATGGATTTTTTTTTCTTTATCCCTTTGGCTGGCACTTGACGAAGCACATTTCTATGGTAGAAACCATACATCTATGTATCTGTTCTAATATCGTCCTGATTGTCCAATACCATGCCATGCAGTGCCATCAAAAGAGTTCATATCTCAATTCTGTTACTGTCAATCTTTGAAACAAACACCCCTGTGGGAATGACGGGGGGAGGGGGGGGGGGGGGGGGGCAGGTGGGCTGTCAGTATAAATAACATCCCCACACTCTGGAAATTCTGTGCCAGAAATTTCCTTTTTTTTTCTATCACTCTCTTCGTTTCTGCCTCTTTCTTCCTGTCACCTCCTCCTTGTCTGTGTTCTGCCTTCTTGGTCCATTCTCCTGCCTTTTTCCCCAGAAAGACTTAAAAAAAATAGCAATTCCCTCTGATGCCGAAGTCGGATGCGCTGGACCTGACTTGTCAGACGCCTAACGGCAGCATGTTCGCTCATATTATAACAGACAACAATAGTTGCTATCTGAGCGTTCAACGACGAAGAAGGAGAAACAAACCACTCTCCTAATAAACTCGAACTGGAATATTAAATATGTATCGCGGGTACTTGGATAGATAAAGCTAGTGGTTTCTTTACACCAGGCTCTCTCAATGCTGGAGTTGTTATTTGTTTGTTATCTGCGCTAGTTTTCCTCCACTGTTTGTTCAGTTATGTAATGAACATACATTCGTTCCTGCGTGCACTTATTAAGTACTAGTGCTACTAGACTAACGGTTCCACCAACCCAGCAGCTGGAGCTGTAGCAGCACTAGCAATTAAGCTTCTAGCATCACACTCATTCACCACCATCGCCGCCAGTGATCCTGCCGCTGTCGTCGTTATTAGTATGATCATAACCGTCATCATCACCAGTATCCTCCTCCTCTTCATCATATTCTTTATCATGATGATCTTTATAATCGTCATTTTCCTCCTCCTCCTCCTCCTCCTCATCATCATCATCAATATCACCATCATCAACACTGTCGATAGTTTTTGGATTTTCATTTTTTGGGGTTTCGCTGTTGACTTCACCCCCATTACAACAACAACAACTACTGCTACTACTACTACTACTGCTACTACTACTACTACTACTACTACTACTAAAACAACAACTACTACTATCATTATTATTACTACTTCTACCACTACCACCACGACCACCACGACCACCATGACCCCTTCTACACTCCTCTCTCTAGTACCACCACTACTTCTATATCTACACTCCACCCTCTCTGTCCTTGCCAGAGCTGACCAGGGCAGCAGTGGACAGCGCCAGCGACAGTGGCCGGGAATCCCCCACCCCCGGCTCCCCAATCAACGTCAACGATGACATCACCACCCCCACCAGACCTCCCCCTCCCCCTTCCGTCCCAGACACCCCCATCACGTCCTCTCCATCCTCGCTGTTAATGCCCTCAGCAGCCGAATCTTTTACGTCAGTCCCCAACAACGTCATGCGTGACTCGGCGAGCTCCGACGTCATCACGGCCACGACGTCATCCACGCCTGTAGCGGGAGCTCACCGGAGCGTGACGAATCACATGATCCGGGGAGGCACGCAGGGAGGGTATAATACCAAACCCATGCGGAGACATGTTACAGGTAGGGCCTAGGTTATAGTGAAGGGTGTGGCTGTGAGATAGTCTCGTCTTTTGGTGGATTATGTTGGAGGGTTTAAAAGGGAAGAGCTGCCTTAAAAGGAAGAACTGCGCTGACGAAACGCATGTTGGGTAGAACTGAGATATGGTTACGGCAGTCAGCAGCGTGTTTTGGATAGAAGACAAGTTTTATTCTGAATGCATTATGAACATCTTATTCCAGTTTCTTTCTGTGTGTTTAAGAGCAACAACAAAAAGTTAGAAAAAAAAACACCCAAGCAAACAAGAACAAAACCATTAAGAAAAGTTACTCCGAGTGTACTATTATTTTTTTCATGTTTTATTAAAGAGAGTCCAGGTGCGCTTCACTTGGTTTTTTGTGTTTTGGTGTGGGTTTTTTTTTAGTGTCAAGTATGTTTGCTGGAGCTTTTATGTTTTAAAATTCAGTGATTATGATAAGCTAGCCTTGCAGATGCAGTTGTTGAGCAAAAAGAAGCACTCCGTGAAATAATAATGATTAACATTATTGTGATTCAAAAACAATTCACTAAGTTGTAGCAGCAGCAGCAGCAGCAGCAGCAGCAGCAGTAGTAGTAGTAGTAGTAGTAGTAGTAGTAGTAGTAGTAGTAGTAGAAGTAGTAGTAGTAGTAGTAGTAGTAGTAGTAGTAGTAGTAGTAGTAGTAGCAGCAGCAGCTGCTGCAACAGCTGCAGAAGTAGAAGCTACTAGCATAATATGCAGAACTTTAGGCAGTAGTTGTGATCGTAATAATAGTAGAAGTAGCAGCATTAATAGTAGTAGCAGCATTAATAGTAGCAGCATTATTAATAGCAGCAGCATTAATAGTAGCAGCAGTAGAAGTTGTTGTTTACTAGCAAACACATGCAGTCACGGGAGATATTCAGTCCACGAAATGTCGGGCAACTCACTGCTGACAGTAGAGGGCATATCACTGTCTTAAACCCAAAAGCAGCTTTTGAAATAAGATTATATCCATGATCTAAGATCCCTGTGGATCTGTGGGCAGGTGCAGCAGACAAAAACGGCACGGCACAGCCCACCGCCTTCCGCCCAGGCCGCCTGTCTCCTCTGGAGATTCTGGAGCGCCTGTACCCCTACCAGCGCCGCTCCGTTCTGGAGCTGGTCCTGCAGGGATGCAACGGGGACCTGGTGAAAGCCATCGAGCACTTTCTCTCCGCGCAAGACACGGTGGTGGCTCAGCATCAACATCAGCAACAGCAGCAGCAGCAACAGCAGCAGCAGCAGCAGCAGCAGCAGGTCAGCCAGCCGCACAAGATGCTGCAGCCAGTTCCTCCACATCGCCTGGATGCCGCCCCTGCCCAGTGTCGGGGCAACCCTTTCGTCAGCGGCCTGCACGGGATGTCCGCCAACGCCTCCACCAGCTCCGCCAGCTCCTTGCTGTCGCTGAGGGCAGGGCTGGGGGGGTCAGCGCAGTTCGTGCCGGGCGGCAAGCTGCCTTACGCCGGCCTCAAGTCGGCCTTCACCCCTCTGGCGGGTCACGGTCTGCACTCCGCCTTCAGCCCCCACCTGGGCTCCCTGTCCTCGCTGCCGGGGCTGCACGCCGCTGACGCCATCAGGTCCTCCTTCCTCCAGCACTCCGCCCACCCCGCTCCTCACCCCCCTGCTCACCCCCATCCTCACACTCACCATCATCACCCGGGCAGCGGCGGGACCTGTTGTCGGCTGCCCCAGCTCACCTGGCCTACGCGGGGCTGGGCAGTCTGGGCATGGGGGGCCAGCTCTGCCGGGGATGCTGGCTCCGCCCTACGCGTTCCACCCCTACCGGCTGCCCATGGGGCGGCTGGCCTCCTCCCCGCCCTCTGCTCGCACCCCGGACAAGAACAGTGACCGGTCCATTCTGACCGACTCTGACCAGGTATCGACGGGTGGGAGGACGGTTCTTCCCCTAAAGATCTGAAGGAAGCCGACTGAGGGAAGGAGGAAGGGCTGTGACACGTTTGAAGTTTGGAACCAGGAGACCTCGGGGATGTTGGCTAACACGAACTAACCGCTGTCATAATAATTATGACACTCACTACAGACGCGAGTCAACACCTCAACTGTTGTGTTTATAGTTTTGACCCTTTGTTTTGAATGCTGTAATCCGCCACTTTGTCCATTGCATCCTTACAGGTCATAAACTGAAACATGAGGGCGAGATGTGAGATGTCACGCCCAAAAAGAAAAAAAAGAAGAAAAAGGCACAAAAAAGGACAAAGCGTGAGGTGTTTTCTCTCACACTGTAATCAAGGCACATAATTGTTTTATCAGGTCAAAGACTGGAGTCTACAATGTTTGGGACATAGACACTATTTAATGTCTTGTAATACTTTACAATAGTGAATGCCCCCCAAAAATCAGACACTTATCATTTCATGCTCACTCACGAAACACGAAGGTGTCTTATCATCACTTTGTGGGTTTGTCAATCAGTCACATCCAGACTGTTGTGACTGTCTTGAAGAAACGAAAAAGACGGCTCTTCTGCCTGCCTACCTTCTCCTTCCATACTGTCTTTCTGTTCCGGAGTGGCAACACTGCTAAAGAAAGCCCTATTCATCAGCAACAAAGATAATAAAAAAAATTTAAATCCTCCATGAGCTGAGGTTGGGTATACGCATGCTCTGATGATGCAGTCTGCCTGTCTCTACCTTTATGAAGATGGTGGTGACAATGAACTAACTGGACAAAAGCGTACAGACTGGTGGCAGGTGAACTTGTTAATTAACCTAAGTGCTGTGGTTTTACATCATGGTGAGTCACTGCAGCCTCAAAGGTGCCAGCCGACAACTAAATCAAGTGGAATATATATAACATAACTATAAAGGATAACAGCCGTCGAACAATGATCAAGATTTTTAGGTCGGAACGACAGACGATTTCACAAACGAAACAAAAGAAAAGAGATCTATATCAGTTCTGGACATTCTCAGTCATCCATTTTCTGCTCAATCAGCTGAATGTGTGTGGTCGGTCAGCCATTCACAGCTCTGAAGGAAGTTTTCGCTTTCGAATCATCAACTGACAAAACAACTGAACAAGTTGGATTTTTGACTTCGGAAAACATTTTGCTTTTACCATTCACAGCGTACGTCCTCCCGCTTCCCCCCAACTCCCCACTCCCATCAATAATCTTGGCCACCATCCCCAACACACTTTTTTTCATGTGACTTTTTCGATTGGAGTTTGACACTGATGCGCTTGCTTTCTACTTCAGAGCACTGACTGTATGATAGCCAGAAGGTGCTGGCAAGGACCATGATTTTTACTTTACAGCCAGGACTTTCTGAAAGATTAATTCAGAATTTACTCTGCGAACAATTTATTCACAATTTTCTGTGACCTTACGTTGTTTTATTTTGGCAAAATGTGCTACACGTTTTAGTCAGTCTCTGAAATAAAAAGTTATTTGATTTAAACTCTTGTTACATATTTGTTGTGTTGTTTCAATATTGTAACCTCGGGTTTTAAAATTTGGGGGGTCAAAAATGCTTGAATAATATGCTTTAAAAGAGACATTGAAAATAGACGCAAAATACTGAAAGCACAAACCATAATTATTTGAAAATAAGTTAGTTTTCATATGGTTTCAAGAGTCTAAATTATGGTTTAAGCAAGATGTAGTTTTATTGTGATGTCGACAGTCGAAATTATGCATTGCTGATATTAGGATTGAGAGAGAGAGAGAGAGAGAGAGAGAGAGAGAGAGAGAGAGAGAGAGAGAGAGAGAGAGAGAGAGAGAGAGAGCACAATGTCTCTTCTATAAACATCTTGCAATCATAGTCTAGATTTTTTTTTTAAATCGGAAATTTGTGAAAGACGGTGGGTTTTGATTGCAGTTATTTTTCTGGAAGATGTTACGCTTTAGTAGGCCCATACAATTAATCAACCTTTTTGATTCATGGCTTTTTTGACACAGGTTTTAAAATGCTGCTCGTAAATGAACATTGACTGAAGTTGCTCATGGAATACTACAGGATTCCGAGTAGACTTAACAGTTTGCATCACTGGCCTTTTACTACGGTATTTCTCTTAGGGCATATGTGCTGGTGTGTATTTTTCTTTTAAGCATAATTATTTTCCGGCATCGTGTCTTGTTATCTATTGAGTTAATTTCTTTTATATTGTTGCGTTTTATGATTTTAGAAAGCCCACACAAGAAGCCTATCATCTTCCCTCACCCCCCCCCCCCCCCCCTCTTCTTCCTTCTGGCAAACCTATATCAGCCTATCTCACAAAAGCTTCAGCACTAATACAATTACACCTAAAATAACACTGAAAAAAACATCGATAGACCTACACTCATTCCTTCTTTCCGCCCACATCTTCTCTGCTAGTGTAGGCAAACCCGTGTTTGATGTCTCCAAAGTTTCTATTTCCACACGCCCAGGTCTTTCCATATGAGCAAAGCAAACGGCCTGAACAACTAAATAAAAACCCCACAAAAAAACAAAACAAAACCCCAAACAAGCAACAACGAAACACCCGTAACCCCTTACACCCCTTCCCCCACACCCCTCCTCCTTCCCTGGTTTGTCTGTGACAGTGTTCCAACACATGAACAAAGTTTGTCTCCCACACCAAGCATACCAATTCGATGTAAACATATATATATGCATACTAGTACTAGTCACTTTGTTCTTCACAAGAGAATACCTTTTTAATGAATCGGAATATCATCATAATTATACATCCATATAACAAAACAGTATTTCAGGCAAATCTTATTTTTGAGATAGTAGTAAAAGTGACAGAGAAATAGACTGTGCAGTATTACTGGTAAAAAACAACCCCAAAACCCAACAGTATAAAAACTGCATGTTTAAAGACAAACCCTATTTCTGGCACATTACTAGCTGAACTGATTGTTAAACACGTCTGTCTGTCTGTCTCTCACTCCCCCCCCCCCCCCCCCCCCCCCCCTCTCTCTCTCCTCTCTCTCTCTCTCTGTGCAAATGTTTAGGGATTTTAAAAAAAATACGTGTGGTTCCGGCATTCTCTCTATTCCTTCATTTTGTATCATTGAGGGCTACATACATTGCTTAGTCTGCTACCGGGAAGGGCGTGGGGGGGGGGGGGGGGGGGGGGGGGGGGGGGGGGGGGGGCATGAAATTCATTCATTCAAATTCCCTCTCTCGCTCGTGCGTGTGCGTGTTGCTTTTACAATTACCAAAAACATTTTTCTTATAGGAATTTTTGTTTGTCATTGTCATAATTATTCGTGTTTCAAGATAGGAATTGATGTTTGTGAATATCCGTACATAATTATAGAGTATTATAATAGATGTCTTTGGGCAGCCTGTGCATTACAGACTACTATTATTACAGTTTATATACATGCAAAGTTGTATTCTTGTGATGAATGTGTCAATTTGCAATATGACAGGTTTTAGTTTGTGTGTTTTTTTAATGCAAATTTCATCATGGAGTACTTTGAATGTGCGGGTCTTACCTTTTTTTTTTTTTAAAAGAAAAGATCGTTGTTGCTATAATATTGTGAATGTTAATGATTTATAATAACAAATATTTCAAAACCCGAAAAAAAATCTTTTGTGAGTTTTGTAATGATGTTGCCAGCCAGTGAAAGAAGAGTGACGGTGAACATCACCGTGTCTAAGTATGCGTGTGGCTGTGGACAGGATAGATGTCAGAGGTTTGATCCCTAGCGAAATCATGGGGCGTTTGTCCCATTGCGTAGTAGAAGCCATACTGCTGTGTGCGTGGTGTGTGTGGTGTGTGTGTGTGTGTGTGTGTGTGTGTGTGTGTGTGCGTGTGCCTCAAAATGACTGGGTACGGACGGGTGGATCGATGGTTTTCGGGTATGGCACCTCTCTGAAAAAAGCGAGAAGTCGAGGGTTCCATCCCCGCCTAAAACCGAATTTTCCTCCATCAACTAGACCGCGAGTGTTGGTCTGGGTGTAAGTCTTTCGGATGGAACGATTAACCGAGGCCCTGAGTGCAAAACATTTATCGCACGTACAAGAACCCACGCCAGCGAGAGCGTCGCCCATGGCAAAATATTGTAGAGAAAAAAGCTAAATGCATTCACATGCAGACAGGATTATTATAAAGAAAAATGGTGGCGCTGCTCTTGTGGCGCGCGACGAGCAAACGCCTCTCTCGGCAAGAGCAGCAAGAAGTTCACGCAGCGAAATCTGCCGAAACTGCGAATGGCGTTCAATACAATACAATACATACGACACGATACATTACAATACAATGACAATACGATACGATACAAAATAATGCAATACTGTACAAAACAGTACAATACAAAACACAGATTAATAATTAAAATCAAGTTGAAGTTAATATAATAAATCTTTTATATTGCCGTTATTTGGGGTTGTGCTTTCATCTGTATTGGAATATAGGGATGTGGTAAGCCGTATAAAAACTAAATTCCAGTTAGGCTGCTTTTTGACCCTGTTCGCGCAGTTGAACATCTTGATCCAATTAAGGTTTATAAAAAAAAAGATACTTAACGACACCACACACACGAAAGTATCTCCTTTAAGTTAACAGGGCCTGAACAAAATTGGAGTGGGGACAAGGTTTCTCTATGTCAGACCCCTTCTGAAAAAAAGAAAAAACCCCAACTGATTCAAATGTCCACCTTCATGTATCAAAACACACACACACACCCACACACACACACCACTCACTGATACTATGGTCAGGGGGAAGGGGTAGGGGGGGGGGGGGGGGCAGTAAGAAGAAGAAAGAGTGAGGAGAAAGAAAAGGGAAGATGTAAAAAGAGAAGGAAGACATCACAGAGAGAGAGACAGGCAGGCGAGACACGTCTGTGTGTGCCCATAGGATCACAGCTTCACACAGCTTTGGGCCGATTTTTTCTCTCTCTGCCCCTCCATTTCGGGTTTTTGCGGGGAAGGTGGATGGGATGGGGTTGGGGGCAGAGGAGGTAGTGTGGGGGTGGGGTTACATCTAGGGTGGTAGATCAACTGTTATGACACAATTTGCACTTGTTTGGATGAGTCAGATTTTGGGCTGATGAGACAGACTTAGGAAGCACTCAACTGGGTTTACTTTTCTTAAAGTCAATTTTCCGTTTTAACATTTTCTCTCTCTCTCTCTCTCCTCTCCCTCTCCTCCTCTCTCTCTTCTCCCCTCTCCTCTCTCTCTCTCTCTCCTCTTTTCCCAAGCACTCAACTGTTTTTTCTTAAAGTCAATTTTCTGTTTTAAGTTTACCTCTCTCTCTCTCTCTCTCTCTCTCCTCTCTCATCTCTCTCTCTCTCTCTCTCTCTAAAGCACTCAACTGTTTTTCTAAAGTAATTTTCTGTTTCAAGTTTCATCTCTCCTCTGTCTCTCTCTCTATATATATAAAGTATTGGGTTATTATTAAGATGTATCCCTACGGGCGGGAACTGGATGTAAAAAAGCACATGAGTGCTTATTCATTATCCTCGAAATAAAAGAAAAAAAGAATTCGCCCCCCCCCCCCTCCGCTAAGAGAATATGTAAGCACGCTCACCACCACCCCTCCACCAAAATGTTCAAAGTGTTCTTAAGCTCTTAAGGATAAAAAAAACAAACCCCAAGATAAAATCATGATTCATGGGATAAAATCCAAGCCAAATAAATTTCCCTGGAACAGCCAGGACATATCGCGCAAAATGCTTCTCCGCGACTAACACCTCAGGAACACTTCCCTTTACCGCCATCTCTCTCCATAGAGATGTGCAATTTAATGCTACTCCTTCGGATGATACCATAAACCGAGGCCCCGTGTGCGAACGCATGCAGAACATCTTGCGCACACGTTAAATCCTGTTCCGCTGTTCGAAAGAGTAGGCCATTGTGTGCCGGTGGGAACAGATGACAAAATTTTAAAAAAAATAACCGCATACACACGCATTAAAAAAAAAGTCATCTGAGCGCTTTGATTTGTTGCTTTACAAGATTCAGCGCTATATAAATTCCATACATTATTATTTTTCATTAACAGCTCGGGAACACTTCCCTTTACGGCCATATCTCTCCTTAAAGACGTGTTTTTGTTTTTCGGTCTTCAGGTACAACTCCCGAGGTTCGCCAATGGTGAGATTCTGCGTATGCCATCGTTTTTTTTGGTTTTCCTACCACGAAGGTAGCCGCAATCCGACTTCGGGGATCTTAATTAAAGACCCGAATCTTCGCCAAACAGCCGTGACTCGTTGTCAAACAGAAGAAGACAAAGTCACGGTCTTTTTTCTTCAGACGTTAAAGGTCAGGCTCAGCATTATCGGTAGGGTAGGGGTAGTGTAAGGTAGGGGTAGTGTAAGGTAGGGGTAGTGTAAGGTAGGGGTAGTGTAAGGTAGGGCTTGCTTAACTCGAGTACGCACAAGAGAAAGCAACTCTACATCAACTCGATATTATTTTCGGGGATGCTCTGGAAATTTAACACCAAGAAAAGGACAGTGCAACTTTACACCCCCCCACCCCCCCACCCCACCTCTCAAAAAAAGCCCCCCACTCTCCTAAAAAAACCCCCACCAAAACACACACCACAAAAGCACCCTACTCCCACAACAGTTACGTGTAACAGAAAGCCGGAAAAGAGAAGGGGGGGGTCTATAAATCAACGATACTTCTCTCCAAAAAACCCCCCAAACACAAAAGACACGGGAAACCCTTTTGTGCCACAACCTAACCACTCCAAAGTCAACTGACCCACCGGGCCCCTCCTCCCACACCACACACACACACACAACAGGGCATAAAATGGCATAAGAAAAAATTTTTTTGCCACCCTTGTGTCAAACTCTACCCGCTACCCTTCCCCAAACCGACAGCTAGCTGCACAACGACAGAAAGAAACGATGGGAATTTTGCCCCCAAGTGAACGGAAAAAGGGGGATGGTGGTTCGGGTGTTCACGTAGGGCAAATACCCCATCCTCCCCTTCTCTTTCTTTGCTAGTCAGTCTTTGAAGAAAAAGCCAGTATCCTGTCCACAAACCTCGTCTAATGGTTCTTGTTTTTATACACCCCATTCTTGAGGGGGGGGGGGGGGGGGGGGGGGGAGGATGGTGTTTCTTGTGGAGACAGAAAGAGGCTGGTGTGTGTGTGTGTGTGTTAAAGAGTAGCAGGCTTTTACACACACACACATACACACACACACAGAGATATTCCACTTTTCGGAAGAGTAGGCCATTGTGTGCCCGTGGGAATAGATGACAAACATGGGAATAGATGACAAAAACTGCATAACACAGGGACTTGATGTAAAAAAAAAAAATGTTAAAGCACACAGGTGCTTATTCCATTATCCTCAAATAAAAGAATAAATAAATAATCAAAGGGTGCTTATTCCATTATCCTCGAAGTAGAATAAATTAAATAATCAAAGAAGACTGATAATCTTCTTAAGTCGGAGTATGGCTGTTGTTATAGTGGGTACATTGTTATCTGAAAATGTTATGAAATTTATTGAATGGTATGGTATTTTCCTCGCGCGCGCGCGCACACACACACACTGTGCCATCCTCCCAATAAAACAAAAAAACCCTCAGAGATTACATTAGCTTTCGTAATCTTTGTTATAAGACAAAGTGTAGAAGCCCAATGAATGATAATGTACTAGCTCTCTACATATAAACTGTCCTTTTAAGTAATCGGTGCACAGATATAACAACAAAAACAGAAAAATAGTGAAGAATAGTGAAGATTAACCCTCAGTGTGACCAAAATCTTTGAATGCTAAAATAGAGACAGACACAGAGGCAAGACAGACAGGGGTGTGTGTGTGTGTGTGGGGGGGGGGGGGGGGGGTAAGAAGAAAAACACAGCAGAGAAAATGATTTCATGATGGGGCAACTTTATTACACTAAAACGAAAAGTTGATATGAAGTATGGACTAACACAGTATTCTAATATGAAATAAAATACTTAGGCCTGCACTGTAAACATGAACAAACTGAAAAGCTGACAACGCCTCTCATCTATGTGATCGCTTGTTTTTAATCGGAATTCAATTCCAACTACAGTTTTCTCTGTGGAAGAAGAAAAGTATACAAATAAAACCATTTTTGCTGGCTTCTGAGCATAATTTAAAAAAATCCCACTAAAACATGACCACAAAATGGACACAGGAGTAGGGGAGTTTGGTGAGGTTTGGTGGCAAATGTTATCTGCTCTGATAGCTTCACAATGTGTTGTGAAAAAACCACAAAACAAAACAAAAACAAACAAAAATAGAAATTGACATTAGGAAGAATCAAGAATTTCCCTCACCATTAATTTAAAAAAAATCACTTTAATTTCAAAAAATCTCATGCTTGTGTATTATTTCTGATGAATGCAAATGAAAATGGTTTTGAAGAAAGAAAACGTTTCCTCTGCTTCACATTCCTCACTTCAATATTTACAAAGGGAAAAAGCATAGACAAATGTATACATCAAAACATTCCACCACCACCCCCAAAAAAACCCAACAGAGGTAGCTTTTTGTTCACAAATTGATTTGCAGGTATTTTCATGAATTATCAGTGCTGTTATAAAATCTGCGGTTGCATTTTTAGGAAAGGCCACAGATGGTTTCCTAACACAAACACTGTTCCTGTTTTACATAATTTTAGGACAAATTTTTCCTTTTTTAAAAAGCAAAAAAAACTTGATTTTTAGGGTCACCTTTAAAAGCGATCTCCCCTCAAAAAAATTTTAAAAGGCAATTCTGCTAAAACTTCTTTTTCAACTTAAAGACACAAACACCTTTTTAAAACAATTTACCCTTCCCCATCCAAAAAAGGGCAAATTTTTGCTATTCCTTTCACTCGCCATCCCCCCCCCTTTCTATCTTAAAAAATTACTCCCCCCCCTCCCCCCCCCCCCCCCCCCCCCCCCCCCCCCCCCCCCCCCCCCCCCAAAAAAAAAAGGAAAAGATCCCTGCATCCACCCCAAACACATTTTTCCAGTGCACCACATCTATTGTTATAAAATTTTCGCTTTAAATTTATTTCTCCAAATTTGATCACTTTTTCAAAAAAACAAGAATTTTATTAATTCACTCCAATGGAACAACGTACTAAGTTAGTTTCCAGTGGTAGTTTTAAAAACACAGGCTACCCCCCCCTTTCCCCGCCCCCCCCCCCCTCCCCCCACCCCCCCACAAATTTTTTTGGGGGGCCCCCCCCTATTTCCCCCCACATTTTTCCTTATTCTTTTTTTTTGGGGGGGATTTAAATCCCCCCCCCCCTTTTGCCCACCCCCCTCGCTTCATTTTGGTCCCCCCCCATATTCAAAATTCTTTCACTATATAACCACCTTTGATTTTAAAAACAAAAAAAAATGATGAAATAAATTTTAACAACATTAAAACGAGAATAAAAAAGCCACAAAACAAAATTTTTAACCACCATATAGATAAACTTCCAACCCCTCCCTCCCCCCCCCCCCCCCCCCCCAATGAAAAATATCCATGTAGATAATGCAAATTTATCGTTTCACAACCGAAACAGTAGGCATTCCCCCTAACACCAGAGCTGAATTTTCCTCACACCTAACCCCCTTTTCAACAAAACAAACACACAAAAACAACACAACCACAAACAAACACACACACACACACACACCACAACACAACACACTTGTTTCTTGTTTGCCACATTCCTACGGACCTGAATAATTAATTGCATATCCTACTTCTCCCTTCTGAACATCTTTCCCTAAACTGTCTCCATTCCTTACTCCTGTATCAATCACACACTCCTGTATCAATCACACACTTTGCACCTCATCTGCAGTACCCACACGAAACACAACAACCCCTACCCCACACATCACACCACATCCACACACACACCACACCCCCTACACAACACACCTCTTTTTACCCCCTAAACTACCCACTTAAAAAAAATGTCCCTCATTCCTAACCCTTTACAAGCTTCAAGAGAAGATACTGACCATTTTTCTGGTTTACAGAAAATTCTATTCATATATAGTTTACAGAAAATTCTATTCATACATAAGTCATACATATACAAGAGGGCATCAACAAGCCAAAAGCTTAGAGTGTTTCTCAGCATCAGTACGATAGTCTTTTACATTAGGCAGCTAGTAGACATAAATAAGGACACTTACCGAAAGACAATTTATCACTTCAGAAGTCTGCACTTTGGTATAGATATATATATCTTTTTTTTAAAAAAAAGGTAAGAATGACACGTAGCTGAAATGACTAACGGAAAGAGGTGAAGGTGGAACATAAAAGAACCGACACCACCACCACCAGCAAAGTCCAGAAGAAGGCGAACACCAAAGAAAAGACAGAAGACTACCCAACAAGACAGAGAGAGAGAGAGAGAGAGAGAGAGAGAGAGAGGAGAGAGAAATGCATGCTCAATTCATGTCCATCACATAGCAACAGAAAAGCAAAGAGTCCCACTTCAGTGTGAATGTGATCATATGGCTTTGTAGTTGCACAATGGAAAAACTGAAAATCTGATCTCAGAAAAAGAGAAAAAGAAAAAAAGAATGACATGTAGCTCCTAAGAGCAGTAGGACCTGCCCCTTGGCTTTTTCGACGACTGAATCACTCAAAATGTGACGAGGTGGGTGGGGGGGGGGGGGGGGTTGCTTTTTGAACACCATAGTCCCTAGATCGGACACTTGTGCTGGGATTGTATTATAATTTACTTTGAATGAAATGTAAGGTTAAGTTTTAGGATGTCGTCCACACACCATTGTATCCACCTGCCACTGTGATTAGCCTACATGCAGGCTGAAGATCATGCAAGCTGAAGGTCATGCGAGAGTTAGTGAAAGGTTAGTGTTAGGATTAGTGTTAAAAACAGTTTTAAAAATAGGCTTGTATGACAACGGCATGTGGACACCATGGTAGTTGGATTTTTTTCCTCACAAATTACTTTTCCGACTGAAGCACAACTTGTTTCTGACTTTTTGGTTTCAATTCAAACTTCAAGGATGAAGGCCTTAAATGTTTGAAATAATCTATTTGTAAAAGAGATAAAGCCTTAAATGTTTGAAATGATCATTTATAAAAGAGACATAGCCTTAAATATTTGAAATGATCCATTTATATAAGAACAGAGTCTGAAATGTTTGAAATAATCCATTCATAAAAGAGCAGTCTGAAATGTTTGAAATAATCCATTTATAAAAGAGACAGTCTGCAATGTTTGAAATAATCCATATACAAAAGAGAGACAAAGTCTTAAATGTTAAATTATCCATTCCTACTCTTAAATGCTAAACACAATCCATTTATAAAAGAGAGTCTGAAATGTTTGAAATAATCCATCTATAGAAGAGAAAAGCCTGACATGAAAGAATCCATTGATAAAAGAGCAACAAAGTCTTAAATGTTTGAAATAATCCAATTATAAGAGAGACAGTCTTAAATGTTTAAAATAATCCATCTTTTAAAAAAGTGACAAAGCCTGAAATAATCCATCTATAAAGGAGAGACAAAGTCTGAAATGTTTGAAATAATCCATCTATAAAGGAGAGAAAGTCTGAAATGTTTGAAATAATCCACCTACAAAGGAGAGACAAATTCTGAAATGTTTGAAATAATCCATCTATAAAGGAGAGACAAAGTCTGCTCCATCTATAAAGGAGAGACAAAGACTGAAATGTTTGAAATAATCCATCTATAAAGGAAAGAAAGTCTGAAATAATCCATCTATAAAGGAGAGACAAAGTCTGAAATGTTTGAAATAATCCATCTAAAGAAAAGAGACGAAATTCCAAGGTAAAGCATTTTAACAGGACCTATAATTTCACCCCCCCCCCCTCCCCCCGACTGCTGATGGGAATAGACATCCTACCTTCTCCTTCCAAATACCTTAAATCATTCTCCTGTAAAACCATAATTATGATCATTCACCCATCCAACACACCGCAAACACACACAGGTCTCCGACTCATCTCACTAAAATAATGTTATGCAGCAGCCAAATTTAACAATCCCCCCTCTCCAGCCCCCCCCCCCCCCCCCCCCTTCTCTCTCTCTCTCTCTCGCCCTCCCTCTCTCCCTCTAACATTAACATTCATGTCAATTCATGCTCACTATTATTTTGCTACACCTCTGTACATTTTTAGCGCAATTGTTTCCCTTTTTTCTTTTTATATTCAGACATCCATAACAAATGAAGTCAAAATCAATTATCACTATTAAAAAAAAGCTAACACCCCCCCCCCCCCCCGAAAAAACCCAAACAATCCCAACACATGAACACAAAAAACAAAAAACACCCCACTGGTACAACTCTGGAGGAACCCGTCAGCTTACTAGCACATTTTCACCCCCCCCCCCAAAAAAAAAAAAAAAACAACAACAAAAAGCACACACAACCCCCCCAAAAAAAAACCCCATAACAACAACAACAACCCCACAATAACAAGCAAACAAAATACAAAAAGAAAAAAGTCACAAGTATCGACAGTGGCATTTCTCATTCTTTTAACCTATATTTACAGTAATTTATTTTCAAACAAGTTTCCTAAAAACTCATGTTCATACACACTACTTTAATCCATTAAAAAAAAAAGCAGCAGAGAGTTTCTTCATTCTCACAGTAACGATGGAATGGTTACAGTTGCCTCTTGCAGGCTTGGTGACCATGAACCCAGAAGTGATGGCGACGAAGAATTCCAGACAATGGTGGAGATGTGGTCATGATGAAGTCTTGGCGATGATGCAGTTCTGAAGTTATGGTGAAGTCTTGGCGATGATGCAGTTCTGGTGATGGTGAAGTCTTGACGGTGATGCAGTTCTGAAGTTCTGCTGATGTGAGTCTGATGGTGGCAGTCTGAATCCTGATGATAGCTGGTGATGCAGTTCTGAAGTCCTGGTGATGATGAAGTCTTGGTGGAGATGCAGTTCTGAAGTCTGGTTGATGGTGAAGTCTTGGTGGTGATGCTAGTCTGAAGTGGTGATGGTGAAGTCTTGGTGTGCTGATGCAGTTCTGAAGTCTGGTGATGGTGAAGTCTTGGTGGTGATGCAGTTCTGAAGTTGGTGATGGTGAGTCTTGGGTGAGCAGTTTGAAGTCTGTGGTGATGGTGAAGTCTGGTGGTGAAGTTCTGAAGTTCTGATGCAGTTCTGAAGTTCTGGTGATGGTGAAGTCTTGGCAGTGATGCAGTTCTGAAGTTCTGGTGATGGTGAAGTCTTGGCGGTGATGCAGTTCTGAAGTTGTGAAGGTGAAGTCTTGGCGATGATGCAGTTCAATAAGTTCTGTGATGGAGTCTTGCTATGGTGCAGTTCTGAAGTGCTGGTGATGGAATCTTGGTGGTGATGCAGTTAAGTGCTGGTGATGGTGAAGTCTTGGAAATGAAGTCCATCAGATTAAGAAGTTCCGGTGAAGATGAAGTCCTGCCAATCATACAAACCAATATATTATTGTACATTAAGCTGCAGCTTTCTGTGTGATAAAGATCCATTCCAACAAATAAACCAGAAATTAATTGCCACGTAACAAAACAAGCACAAACAAATGTGGAAGAACATTGTCAGCTTACTAACACATTTCCAAACTGAACTTGAGAAAAAGACATGCCGCCCCCCGCCCCCTCCCCCTCTCTCCTAAAATGACATTACCAGCTAATATCTTTATTTGCCATAACATTTAATTTTATTTTTAAAAATATTGTTACAGTTATGAACAGTCAAGGTACCTTTTGGAAAAGTTGGTGATGAGTCCAAAAGTCATGATGATGAATTCCAGGCGTGGATGAGGTTGTGGTGGTAAAGAAGTCCAGGGAATGATGAAGTCTTGGTGGTGATGTAGTTCCAAGTCCTGGTGATGATCAAGTATTGGTGATGATGTAGTTCCGAAGTCCTGGTGATGAAGTCCTGGTGATGAAAAAGTCTTGTAGGAGGCTCCGATGAAGACAAGAGTCCTGCTAGATGTCATACAGATGCAATAAATTATTATCTCAAAGCAGACACCGTCCAATAAAAAATAAATTCATTTCAAAAGAAATCAATAAAAAGCATCAAAGCTTAAGAAGAGACATCAGCACATAACATAACATTGTATACACATTAATGACTGTAATTCACGTCTTTGAGGGGCGGGGGGCTATATTCAGAACTGCTGTTTTCTGTTCAACATTTAGATATCCATTCCAGCAAATAGAATGGACATCAAGAACTGGTACAAATCTGCAAGGGTATGTAAGCTTACTAGCATAATTATTTCCAAGCTAAACTTGGATAAAAAAGGTAATGATACTACCACTTCTAGCTTATCTAAAAATCTACATGGAGAGGAATATTTGACTTTATCAAGGATGCCTTTTGAAAACATTTATTCCCACACTACATTTCTCCATAAATGAAAAAAGAAACCAAAAGGTTTTGTACTCGTACATTGAAAGAAGCGAAAGCTGCCTTTTGAAATCTTGGCGACGATGGGCATGGAAGTCTTGATGTAGAATTACAGGCATTGATGAATTTGTGGTGATGAAGCTGTCCTGGCGATGATGAAGTCTTGGTGATGAAACCTTGGTGATGATGAAGTCCTTAGTGATGAAGTCTTGGTGATGATGAAGTCCTGGTGATGATGAAGTCCTGGTGTTGAAGTCCTTGGTGATGAAGTTTTGGTGATGAAGTCCTGGCAATGATGAAGTTTTGATGATGAAGTCCGGCAGATTAGGAAGCTCTGGTGAAGATGATGTCCTGCTAACCATACAGGGACTGGCATTATTATCTCGAAGACAAATTTCAATAAAAAGCAAACAAGTCATTCAAAGAAAAAAAATCAAGCAATAAGAAGAGACAGCTCCACAGAACAAAGTATTGTATAACAAATCCATAAGGACTTTTTCATGTTCTCAGTTACTATGCTATATTCAACACTACAGTTTTCTGCTTAATATTCAGAGATCCATTTAACAAAATAAACTGGAAATAAAAAAATGTCACATATCTGGAATATACTTTGTCAGCTTAAAAACATAATTGTCCAAGCTGAACTTAAAATAAAATAATGATACTACCACCTCTTATCTATAAAATCTACATTTACAGTAAAAATATTGTTTATTAAGGAAACGTTAAAAACACATAATACATTCTTGCACACACTCTACATTATCCATGAATAAAAGTACCAGAAATATTTTCTGCATTCTTACATTGAAAGCAGTGGAAGCTACCTTTTGAAGTCTTAGTGATGATGGGCCCAAAAGTCATGGAGTAGACTTCCAGGCCATGATGAGTTTGTGGTGATGGAGCTGTCCTGGCGATGTTGAAGCCTTGGTGATGATGCAGTTCTGAAGTCCTGGTGATGATGGAAGTCCTGGTGAGGAAGTCCTGGTGAGGAAGTCTTGGTGATGTGATGAAGTCTTGGTGATGTGATGAAGTCTTGGTGATTAGCCTCAGTGATGAAGTTTGGCAGACGAGGAAGCTCTGGTGAAAACAAAGTCCTGCCAAACATACAGATACTGGCATTATTATCTCGAAGCACATCAATTTCAATAAATACCAAGTCATTAAAAAAAAAAAAACATTGCAAAGGATCAAGCAATAAGAGACAGCACCACAGAACAAAGTACTGTATAACAATTATTTTTTATAACATTCAAGTTCTTAGTTCCTTTGATATATTCAGTTCTACAGTTTTCTGTTAGTATTCAGAGGTCCATTCCAACAAATAAACTGGAAATCAATTACTGTTCAACACTAGTGTATATCAGGAAGATTCTGCCAGCTTACTAGCATATTTTCCTGTTCAACTTGAAAGAAAAGAAAACCCTAATGCTGCCATTCTTATCAACAAAATCTATTTACAGTAACATTTTATTTTTCAAAGATACCTGTGAGAAATATACTGTTATACAGTCTACCTATATCATTTACTAAAAGCAGCAGAGGCTTGCTTTTTTCATTCTTACAGTAATGAGCAGTCAATTTACCTTTTAGTCTTGGTGATGAGGAGCCCAGGAGTCATGCTGATGTAGAATGTTCCAGGCAATGATGAGTTTGTGGTGATGAAGCTGTCCTGGTGATAAGCGTTAGTGGTCATGCAGTTCTGAAGTCCTGGAAATGGTGAAGTCCTGGTGAGAAGTTCTGGTGCTGACGACGTCCTGGCGATAGTGAAGTTTTGCCGACGATGTCTTGGTGATGAAAGTCTGGCAGATGGAAAAGCTCTGGTGAAGATGAAGTCCTGCCAATGGTACAGATTAAGTATATTACTATTTCCACGCAGACAAATTTCACCAAGTAACAAGCAAGTCATTTCAAAAGAAACCAATACAAAACCATTCAGCAAGAAGAAGAGGTATCACCACAGAACACATTGTTTAACAAAATCATCATAACTCATGTTAATTGCTTTGCTTTATTCAGCACTACAAGTTTCTGTTTAATATTCAGAGTTCCATTCCAACAAATAAACTGAAAATTACTGCTCAAAGTACTAGTACAAATCAAGAAGATTCTCACAGCTTACTAGCATATTTCCAAGGCAAACATAGCAAAAATTCCCCAAACTACACTTCCACTTATTTTTCAAATCTTTTACAGTGATAGGAAATTTCTCCAAAATAATTTTTTAATTTAACTCAATGTATTGACACACTTTGCTTATATCAGTGGAAGCATCAGCAGCCGTTATTTTTCCTTCTTATAGTAATGAGCAATCAACTCACCTCTTGAAGTCTTGATGATGAGCCCAGAAGACATGATGAATTTCAGGCATGGGTGAAGTTGTGGTGGTGCAGAAATCCTGGGATGACGAAATCTTAGCAGTGATGTATTTCTGAAGTTCTGTCTGATAAATTCTTAAACTTTGTTCCTTTTAAATTGTTTTTTTAAAATGATTTTTTGTTGATCAGTCTTGATGAAATCTTGGCATTGAAGTCTGGCAGATAGAGGTCCAGTGAAGATAGAGTCCTGCCATCACACAGACACAATACATTATTATCTCAAAGCAGACAGATTTCAATACAGTACAAATACTTTTGAAAGGACAATGCAACGGCAAGAAGCATATTCCGATTTTCTTGTTAATAAGATGTCCATACTAATAAACAAACTTAACATCGGTTACCACTCAAAATATTGGCACAAATTTTGACGATCTGCGACCTTTATCACATTTCCTGACTAAACTTTATGAAAAAAGAACCTCAAAGAGAAGCACTACCACTTAGCTATGAAATCCACGCTTGCAATAATAACTTTTTTCTACAAAAATGCTTTTGAGAAACTCACAAGAAGAAGTGGTTATAATGATTTCTTGGTGGCGATGCAGTTGTCAAGTCTTGCTTTCGTCAAGTTTTGGTGTTGATGCAGTTCTGAAGTCTTGATGAAGTCCTGGAGGTGATACAGTTCAAAGTCCTGTTGTTGGTGGTGGTGCAGATCTGAAGTCCTGCGATGATGAAGTCTTGGCGACGAAGTCCGGCAAATGAGCAAGTTCTGTTGAAGACAAAGTCCTGCCAATCACAGATACATTAGAGTTTCAACTCAAAGCAGACAAATTTCTATAATAAATAAAGTTGCTTCAAAAGAAAATACAAAAGCATCAAGCAATAAGAGACATCACCCCAAAACAGTGTTGTATCAGAAATTCAAGATCTCATGTTCCCAGTTGCTTTGCTATCACATTCAGCACTACAGTTTTTGTTAAATATTCAAAGATCCATTCCAATAAACTGGAAATCAAGGACAACTTAAAACTGATACAAATCTGTAAGAATCTTGGTTAGCTTTATAGCATATTTTTAAGCTAAACTTGAAAAAAAAACCCCATCCCAAATGATACTACCACTTATCTGTAAAATCTACATTTACAGTAAAATATTTACTCATGAAGGAATTTTTTTTAAAACATTCACCCTTTATCTACGAATGAATGTACCAGGAATACTTTATGCATTCTTACATTGAAAGCAGTGGAAGCTGCCTTTTGAAGTCTTGGTGATGATGGGCCCAGAAGTCATGAGTAGAATTCCAGGTGAAGATGAGTTTATTGTGATGAAGTCAGTGATGTAGCTCTGAAGTCCAGGTGATTAAGAAGTACTGGCATTGAAGAAGTCTTGGGAGTGATGAAGTCCTTGCAATCATAGTCGTCCTGGCGATGATTAAGTCTTGGTGATGATTAAGTCTTGGTGAAGATTAAGTCCTGTTGATGAAGAAGTCCTGGCAGTGATGAAGAAGTCCTGGCAGTGATGAAGTCCTTGCAATCAGAGAAGTCCTGGCGATGATGAAGTCTTGGTGATGAAGTCCTGGCAGTGATGAAGTCCTTGTAAATCATAGAAGTCCTGGCAATGATGAAGTCTTGGTGATGAAGTCCTGGCAGTGATGAAGTCCTTGCAATCAGAAGTCCTGGCAATGATGAAGTCTTGGTGATGAAGTCCTGGCAATGATAAAGTCCTTGCAATCAGAGAAGTCCTGGCGATGATGAAGTCTTGGTGATGAAGTCCTGGCAGTGATGAAGTCCTTGTAATCATAGAAGTCCTGGCAATGATGAAGTCTTGGTGATGAAGTCCTGGCAGTGATGAAGTCCTTGCAATCATAGAAGTCCTGGCGATGATGAAGTCTTGGTGATGAAGTCCTGGCAGTGATGAAGTCCTTGCAATCATAGAAGTCCTGGCGATGATGAAGTCTTAATGATGAAGAAGTCCTGGCAGTGATGAAGTCCTTGCAATCATAGAAGTCCTGGCGATAATGAAGTCTTGGTGATGAAGTCTTGGTGATGAAGTCTCTGCGATGAAGTCTTTGCGAAGTCCAGCAGACAAGAAAGCTCTGGTTAAGTTGAAATCCTGCCAGTCATACAGATACAGTACATAATCATCTTGAAGTAGACAAATTTCAATGATAAACAAGTCATTTAAATAGTCAACACTAGAGCATGAAGCAATAACAAGAGACAATACCACAGAACAAAGTATCGTATGACAAATTCATTACGACTTTTTCATGTTCTCAGTTCATTTGCTATATTCAACTACTTTGCTATCAACACTACAGTTTTCTGTTTTAACATTCAGCACTCCTTTCCAACAAACAAAATGGTAATCAATTATTGCTCAATAAAACAACTTGTATAGATCTGGACAATTCTGTCACCTTACTTGCCCATTTTCTTACTTGACTTTAAAGGAAAAAACCCCGAAAAGAACTTATCAAAATATACATTAACAGTAAAAATGTTATGTCTGAAAGATAACCTGTGAAAAATACATTTTTGCACACTATTATATTAATCAGTGAAAGTATCAGAGACAGGGTTTTTCCCATTGTTATAGTGATGAACAGACAAGTCACCTTTTGAATTCTCACTGATGAGCCTGGAAGTTATGCTGATGAAGATAACTTGGCAATGATGAAGGTGTGATGGAGTCCTGGGGATGATCAATTCTTGGTGATGTTCTCAAGTCCTGGTATTGAAGGCTTTTCTATGTTTTTTGTTTCGTTTTTTGGGGGGATGAAGTCTTGGCAATGAAGTCCGGCAGGTGATGAAGCTCCGATGAAGTCCTGCCAATCATACAGATAAAGTACATTATCTCAAAAGACTTTTTTAAAAATAAACGCAAACAAGTCATTTCAAAAGAAATCATTTCAAAAGCATCAAGCAATAAGAAGAGACATCACCAAAGAGCATAGTATTGCAAAACATTCATCTTGACTAATTAAATGTTCTCATTCGTATTCAGTAGTACATTTTTCTGTTTAACATTTAAGAGATCCATTCCAACAAATAAACTGGAAATTCATTACAACTCAACACAACATTATTACAAATCTGAAAGATCCTGTCAGCTTACTAACATATTTCCAAGGTAAACCCGAACAAAGAGAAAAACTCAAAAGAATGACTGAAAAGCTTCTCTTATCAATAAAATCTATATTCACAGTAAAATTTGTTTTTCTATCAACGGTACCTTACAAAAAATTATTACGCTCACGCTACGTTTATCCACAAACAGTCTCTGAATTCTTACATTGAAACAGTGGAAGCTGCCTTTTGAAGTCTTGGTGATGATGGGCCCAGAAATCATGATGCAGACTTCCAGGAAAAGATGAGTGTGGTGATGAAGCTGTCCTGGAGATGATGAAGTCCTGGTGATGATGCTGACCTGGTGATGAAGTCTTGGTGATGATGCTGTCCTGGTGATGAAGTCTTGGTGATGATGAAGTCCTGGTGATGATGCTGTCCTGGTGATGAAGTCTTGGTGATGATGAAGTCTTGGTGATGATGCTGTCCTGGTGATGAAGTCTTGGTGATGATGCAGTTCTGAAATCCTGGCGATGATTTATTTCTGGCGCCGATGAAATCTTGACTATGCAGTATTGAAGTCCTGGTGTTGATGAGGTCTTTGCAATGATGAAGTCCTGGTGGCGATGCAATTCTTAAGTCTGGCAATGATGAAATCTTGATGATGATGCAGTTCTCTTGTCCTGGGATGATGAAAATTTTAATCTTGGTAACGATGCAGTTTTGAAGTCTTAGCTAGGATGAAGTTTTGATGGCAATGGAGTTTTGAAGTCCTGACGATGATGAAGTCTTCGTGGTGATGCAGTTCTGTAGTCCTGGCAATATTGAAATCTTAGTAGTGATCCAGTTGTCAAGTCCTGGTGATGAAATCTTCACGACGATGCAGTTGGTCCTGATGATGATGAAGTCTTGGCGATGATGAAGTCCTTGTGATAATGAAGGCTTGCTGATGAAGTCTTGGCGATTATGAAGTCCTTGTGATAATGAAGGCTTGCCGATGAAGTCTTGGTGATGGAAATCTGGCAGATGAAAAAGCTCTGGACAAGACGGAAGTCCTGCCAAAGAGACAGATACAGTACATTACTATTTCGAAGCAAGACGCAATAAGAAAATAATCACTAGTACTTAATAGCATTAATGTATCATAACTTAATGCATGCACCTTATTTTCCTACACTTATGTACACTTTAGCACTATATTGTGTGTTCTGACAGCCACACCAACAAACACGATATCAATTACCACAAAAAAGCCTTAAGAAACATCAGAGAAACAAATGTGTAAGAACATGTCAACTTACTAGCACGTTTCAAAACTAAATTATAAAAAAGTAATGAGCTACGCTTGTTATATTAAAATTCATATTGGCTGTGACATTTTTATTTCTTAGCAAAGATATCACCAAGAAAGTCATATTTATTTATCAATTAATGGAAGCATCAGAGACAGTTTCTGTGTTCTTACATTGACAGGCAGTAGAAGTTGCCTGTTGAAGTCTTGGTGATGATCAGCCCAGAAGTCATGGCGATGAAGAATTCCAGGCATGGATAAGTTGTGATCAAGTTGTCATGGGGACGACTAGGTCTTGGTGGTGATGCAGTTCTGAAGTCATGGGGAAGGGGAAGTCTTGACAATGAGGTCTTGGTAATGATGAAGTCTGGCAGATAAGGAAACTTGGACACAGTCCTGCCATTCATAGATAAAAATGCATTATCTCAAAGCAGACAAATTTCAATCTATCACAAAGGTCTTTTTAAAAAGAATACATACAAGAGCATCAAGCAATAAGAAAATCTACTTCAGAATATAGTACTGTATTACAAATTCATCATGATTTTAATTAACGCCCACAACATTTTGCTCTATTTAGCACTACAGTTTTATTTCAGTATTCAGACATCCATACTAGCAAATAAACTGGAAATCGATTACCACTCAATAGTACACTAGTAAAAATCTGTAGGAACCTGCCAGCCTACTGACATTTCCTAACTAAAAAAAAAGAACCCCATAGAACATTATCACCTTTTTTCGTATACAAGATCTACATGGCAGTAACAATTTCTCCTTAAAGATACTTTAAAAAAACATCATGTACTCCCCAAAAGCTGAATATTAGTTGCAGTTTTAAATACACTTACAGTTGTGATGTCTTCAAGGGGGCTACTTCTCCAGGTCACTGCCATGGTATTAAGGAGACTAGACTTCCGTATGGTCCACATGACTTATCACCTCGTCAAGACTTGTGGGATGAAAGATAAGGAAAAGGGACCAAGATGGTCCAAGGAAACATTCAAGAAGTATGTGAGAGACTGACAGAGTTACTACCCCTGAAGACACTAAGACAGTCTAAGGAAACATTCAAGAAGTATGTGAGAGACTGACAGAGTTACTACCCCTGAAGACACTAAGACAGTTCAAGGAAACATTCAAGATGTATGTGAGAGAGACTGACAGTTACTACCCCTGAAGACACCAAGACAGTTCCAGGAAACATTCAAGATGTATGTGAGAGAGACAGAGTTACTACCCCTGAAGACACCAAGACATTTCAAGGAAACATTCAAGAAGTATGTGAGAGAGACTGACAGAGTTACTACCCCTGAAGACACCAAGACATTTCAATGTAACATTCAAGAAGTATGTGAGAGAGACTGACAGAGTTACTACCCCTGAAGACACCAAGACAGTTCAAGGAAACATTCAAGTAGTATGTGAGCGGGACTGACAGAGTTACTAGCCCTGAAGACACCAAGGCATTTCTAGGAAACATCAAGTATGCGAGACACTATCCCTGAAGACACTAAGATCACCTGACACCAAGACTGCATGCCCCCCTTTGGTCTCCTAGCCTTTATTCCTATTTCGTTAGATTCTATGGTTTTATTTTGGTTTAGGTTTATTCTGTTTAGCTGGTTTATTCTATTTTCTACTTTGCTAATTTTTACCTTGTTATTTTCCTGTTTAGGCTATCTAATTTTAGTTTAGTTTTTTTTTAATATTTACTAACTCTTTTATTTTTAACTTTAATGTTTTATCTAACTTTTATTTTTCTAGAAGCTAGGGGCATTGTGCAGTCCATGGTGTGGTGACCAACAATGAAAGGCAACAGAAGTAAACTCCACTCTATGACAGACTCCTCAAATAAGATTTCATCAGCAGAGGCTGGATCCCACAGAATCTGGAAATGAAGTACGTGAAGGATGCGTGCCTAGCTAGGAGCAGACTATGAACAATGAGCAGAAATACAATGAGCAGAAATAATGAACAATATAGAAGACCCTAAACTAATATGCATGTTCTAGATCCCAAAACAACAAAGCCATCTTCAAGATCAGCTTCACACTCTGCAGAGATTTGTGGAAGGGTTTCCTTTAGAACCTTATTTCACACCCACAGCAGCAGTCTGACAAGGAAGCCATACAGACCACAGGCAGTCCAAAGTCTGGACCACCAGTACCATAACCCGGACTTCCAATGTCCCAGATGAAATGCTTCACCAGTGCTGGCCAGTACCTGATATAGACAGGAACAGGATTATGTAATAAACGCACAACACTTTCATTTAAAGCTAGTGTGTGACTTTTTCTTCTAGAGGTAGCCTGGCAATGTTATTAAATACCCTTATATGATGGACAATGTAGCTGAGTGGTTAAGATAGTTCTACTTCAATCCCATGGATTCATGAAGTTGGAGGTTCGAATCTCTGGCATCTGGGAATTTTTTTGATTTCCCAGGTCAACAAGACAATGTAGACCTGCCAGTGCCTTAATTCCCTTCGTGTATATGCACATGCAGAAGGTCAAATATGGACGTTAAAGATCCCTTGCATGTCGGTGTTTGGTAAGTTATGGAAACATTAACATCGGCAGCATACATCTCCTCGAAGTCGGAATGCGGCTACCTTGATGGTGGGCAAAATTAGTCCTATACGCAAAATCTCACCATTGCCATTGGCAAACCTCGGAGCTCTAGCCGACGAAGAAAGAAAAACGATTTCCTTTTATCAGTTTCAAACTGACCATCATTGGCTTCCATAATCAACAGGGAAGTAAACTTTTGGAAGTTGGGGGTGGGGTGGGGGGGGGGGGGGGGGGGGGGGGGGATAGCCTAGTGGTTAGAGCTTTGCACTCCTGATCTGACAGCCCGAGTTCAATCCACCACCAAGGCACACATTCAACAAGTGGATTTTGTCCCTGCCCTGCCTAAGAAGTAAACTGTAAGGCTCTGGGTTCAATTCCCAGCCTTGCCCTTTCTTCCCAGATTGATGGGAGATCGGATTGAATGTTAAAAATTCTTCCAATAAGGACTATATAAACCGAGGCCCAGTGGGAAGACTGGGACCACACAGTCGAGCTTCATCCACTTAACGGATGCGAGTTTGAGAGTTGCTCAAAATACCTGACCAACACTGCAGGTGTCTGTATCTCTCGGGCCCGGTTGACGCCGGGATATATTATGATAGTAAGCGTAGAGTACAACCCTGTCAAGTAGTCTCATATGCACTTCCACAGCAGCATCATTACGTCATCCTCATTGTCATTGATCATCATGCATTAAAGAAAAAATTGCCTCCGATTCGGTAGTCCCGGTTTCTCTGGTCTCATGGTGACCTCAGATTCGGTTTGCCCATACACTTCTGTGCCTGTGGTGAGTTTGTGTCAAAGCCTTTGGGGTTGGAGGTTCGCGGGGGACAGTCGGAGGGACGTTGTTGTGGTTGCCACCTGGGGTGGGCAACTCAGTCTGGCTCCGCGACTGAGCTAATACTGTCGTTAGTAGGGGGCTTAGTAGGTGGTGTCCTGCGTATGTTAGCTCAGAACAGGCACCACTGAACACCACCAAAGTGACCCAGCAGCAGTGCAGGGCCCCTCTGGCTGGTGGCCCCACGGCGGCCTGATAGTGATGGGCTCCCTGTGGACTTCCGACCCTGAGGATGAGACATAAATCTGGGTGTGGTTGTGGCGGGGAGATTGGAATGAGCGGCGTGGGAACAGTAGGACGGGGGTCGTCAGAAGATGAGGCAGCCAAAAAAAAAAAATATATATATATATATATAAACCGAGGCCCCGTGTGCCGATGGACGCAGAACAAGTTGTGAACACTTTAAAAACCCGTCCCACCTTTCGGGAGAACAAGTCATTTCGTGCCGGTAGGAACCGATGACAATTTCAAAAACGCATGCACACAAGTATGTTTAGACACCATCCTCAAAGTCGGAATTGGGGGGGGGGGGGGGGGGGGGGAACGGCGTATATGTAAAAATCTCACCATTGGAGAACATCGGAGCTCTAGGCGAGGAAGGGAACAAAGTCTTACTGCAAGGAGTAACCATACCAGCCTCATGAGGTTGTGCTAGCCCCCAGGTTGGCTCAAAAAATTACTGGGGGCATTTCCAAAGAGCCCTTCATAGTAACAACGTAACATCAGGCAGAACAAGTGTGTTGGACTGGTAAGCTAGATTCCAATATAGTTGTGGTTTCTGATGCCTCCTCCCCTTTCTCTCACTTTCCCTCTAGGAGATATTTTTCATTAAGTGCATCATCATTGTTAACAAAGATTTTGAATCTCTCCCCCTCTGAACCTTGAGATGTTTTCAGCAATTTGGGGTAACTTTGACAACATTAACTCTGCTTAATGAAAATGAAAGCTAGCAATCTGTAACGACTTTCATTTTATTTATGGAATGTCCTATTGTACCCCTAAGGGATTCAGTTTTAACAGGGTAAGGAACAAGGGGGAAAGGGGAGGGGGGAAAGGGGAGGGGGTGGAAAAATTAAGTCAAGGGAAATTAAATCTTAGAAACTCCTTTAGATCCACATGAAAGGGTTAATACTGTACCAGACTAATTGTATTTAACTCCAGCTGAAGGCTGACAGAGAGACAGAGAGAGTGGGATGGTCAGGTTATGGCCAGGTTACAACAGAAAGCAAAGTGAACTTTCGCAACTAAATGACTGAAATAAAAAATATATTCAAGGTGTATGATACTGTGAATCTGCTCATGTCGATTAAGTAACTTATGTGCAAAGCAAATTCTTGTCTCCAGCATAAGCACAGAGCTTCCATTGAACTGACAATTTGGCAATAATTTGTGTGGTTTTTTCTCCTTTTTACATGCCCAAGATAAAAGGCCAGACAGAGCAGGAAAAAAACCCAATGGAAGTGTGGAGGGGCAGACAGATACAAGGAAATAGTTCCTACCTTATGATAATGTTTACCCAACAGGTATGGGAGGGGAGGTTGATCTACAGGAAATCTTGCCCTTCCTTAAAATTTTGTTTTTAAATTCAGCCAGCAGAAAACTTAATTTGGTTACTCTAATGTTTTTGTTTTGTACCAGGCATCTAACAATGACTCGTATCATAATCACATGATGGCTGGCAACATAATTCAGGAACAACAACAGCAACACAAAAGAGGCACATAATTATATTTTACCTACACTATCATTTGTATTCCCGAAATTCAACAGAATTTAGTTCCTCTTATTAAAGTCTGTATTTTAGTTTTATGTACATGATAAAAGTTACTATAATCATTCAAAGAGAAAGTACACATC
>CM054150.1:26108795-26136295 GCA_028751875.1 Rapana venosa
CCAGAATGTGGGATGCTATTGATAGCGCCCCCCCCCCCCCCCCCCCACATCCTCCCCCTCACAAGCGAGCTAAAACTATACTACCATGAAAGATAAGGACTTGGTGGTGGTGGTGGTGGTGGGGGGTGAAGTTGTTGTCTTTCCATGGTTGAGTCGGTGATTGTGCACGTGTGGTGTATGTAATTAACTGGATTAAGACGTTCAACTACGCAAAATCAGTTTTAAAATAATTTGAAATTATATGTTTTTGAACTGCACTGCACATCGTTTTATACCAAAATTCATGAAAAAAACCACGACTCAAAATAATAGCAATGAGCCAAAAAAAAGAAGAAAAAAAAGATATTGCATAAACTCAGTGGAGACTGCTGCAAGCGCACAACGAGTACTCCCTAACTTTCCCAAGGAAAAAATCTGTTGGTTTTTACTGGATTCACACCGCTCACAAAGACACTAGGTAGGAATTGTCAGATGTGGACTCGGTAGTCCTGCTACTTGCAGTCTGTGCACTGGCAGCAGCCCCCCTGGTGAAGGACAGGAGAAGGGAAGTTTCTGCACAGGACGTTTCCAGACCCGGGGAGGAGCTCTTATCTCCAGTGAGCCTGTCCACTTCACGACACAGCACTTCATGCCCTGGAAGGAAGATCTTCTTCTTCTTCTTCTTCTTCTTCTTCTCCTCCTTCTTCTTATCCTTCTTCTTATCCTTCTACTACTACTACTACTACTACTACTACTACTACTACTACTACTACTACTACTACTAGTGCTGCTGCTGCTGCTGCTTCTTCTTGTTGTTGTTCTTCTTCTCCTCCTCCTCTTCCTCTTCCTCTTCCTCCTCCTCATCCACCTTCTTCTTCTTCTTCTACATCTGCGTTCCCTAAGAAAAGGAAGAAGATGACAATGACGAACACTTAGAAGGAAGAGAGAAAGAAGAACAACAAAAGAGGAAGACATACAAGAATAAAATGATTCAAACACACACACACACACACACACACACACACACACACACACACACACACACACACACACACACACACAGATCACACACACACACACACACACACACACACACACACACACTTACTCTCAGTCCCACAGAACAAAATATAGCACTGGACTGCAAAAATCCACCCGTCTTCTAACAGGGTGTTCCTAAACTTTCGTTATATTGCAAATTTCGAGTGCAGCCTTTTTACTGGCTGTTTGAGGAAAAGTATCACTGTCGTTTGCAACAGGCCATCATCGTTCTTCTTGTCTCTGTTTGCTCTAATGACGCCAAGGCCAGCAGGATCTGTCTGTCTGTCTGTCTGCCTGCCTGCCTGTCTGTAGGTCTGTCTGTCTGTCTCTCTGTGCCCTGTGTGTGTGTGTGTTGTCAGTATATCATCGCGTCATCCTCATTATCATTGATCATCATGCAATAACAAAAAAATGCTGATGATTTGGTGGCTCCATTTGCTCTGGTCTCATGGTGACCTCAGATTTGGTTTCTCCATACACTTCTGTGCCTGTGGAGAGTTTGTGTCAAAGCTTTCGGGGTTGGAGGTTCCCAGGGGAGGGTTGTTGGAGGAATGCTGTGGTGATTGCCACCTTGGGTGGGCTTCCCACTCAGTGTGGCTCCGCGACTGAGCTAATGTTGTCGTTAGTAGGGGGCTTAGTAGGTGGTGTCCTGGGTATGTTAGCTCAGAACAGGCACCACTCAACACCACCAAAGTGACCCAACAGCAGCGCAGGGCCCCTCTGGCTGGTGGCCCTGCGGCGGCCTGATATTGATGGGCTCCCTGTGGACTCTCGGCTTTGAGTATGCGACATAATGAATCTGGGTATGGCATGGCGGGGAGATTGAAATGAGCGGCGTGGGAACAGCAGGACAGGAACGTCACAGAAGATGAGACAGCAACAACAACAAAGACAAGCCAGATTTTTCAAAACCAACCTTGATGGTAGTGACCAACAATGGCGCTATATCTCACATTAGACAGAAAATGTCTGATTCTCTGTCTGAAGTTAAAAATGTTGTCTGATGGAGCATCACGAAACAGGATCTTAATTAAGGGAGTCTGCAGTACAATGCTTGTGCCTAATATCATGGACATCTCCACACTCCAGAAGCAGATGCTTGATGGTAATTTTCAAGTCACGCACCATGGGGTTCCCTCGTCTTTGAGTAAAATAAACGTTGAATAACGTAAGAGTGGCCCGTGTGTATCCTGTAAGCACGGTTTCTTCCTTTCTGTTTGTTTGTTTGTTTTGTTTTTTGTTTTTTGTTTATTTGTTTTATTGTTGTTGTTTGTTGTTTATTTATGTGTGTGTGTGTGTTGTTGTTGTTGTTGTTGTTTTTTGGGGGAGCACAAAAAGGGAGGACTTTCTTCAAGTTAAGGCGAATCTGAAAGAGTTTATTGTGGGTCTGAGTGTTCCATTCCTCATGCTAGAACCGCCTTGGTATTTGAAGACAGGAGACGTAGGTGCCTGACCACACACACAGTACAACTTCTCTGAAAGAAGCGTTTGTCTTTGCTGATTATCCAGGCTTTGTTTTCACCACTATGGGGAGGAGGGAAATGACCAATCAGTTAAAACACTACGGGCAGAAACTGAAGTCTAGAAGAGAGAGAGAGAGAGAGAGAGAGAGAGAGAGAGAGAGAGAGTCGCCAGATTTCTTTGTTTTAAACGATTTCAGGGCTATCCCTCTCTATAAAAACACACGCCTCTGGTTGCAACATGTAATCTCCCCACTAGCGCTACCACTCACGTACACAGACACACAGAGGATTGGCTCACATCCGTGCTGGCAGACACAAGGCGACCACGCAATCCTGCTCAATCCCCAGGAGAATTATTAGCTCCCCATCCGGGCAGAAAGCCCACAACGTCTTGTATCGCTTCTTAGATGTCGGAAAACCCTGGAACAACAGTCGACTTTTTGGTGCCAACGGAACGGATGTCTAGACGCCATTTTTTGGAGCTAGACGAGCGAATATTCTGCTTTTTTGCGTTTCCGGAAGCGGAAGTGAGTGAGGCACGTTTGCGGTGATGTAATCATGGACTGGTTCGTGAACGTCTTGGACTTGATTCTGTGAGTGGATTATACTTGTATCATCACGTTTAAGCTTTTGGCTGTAAAGACTGTCGAAAAGAAAGGGAGCTGCTGATTTAATTCTGGGGTAGATTTCTTGGGATGTGGCAGGATTGAAAGAGGAGGGGAACGGCAGAAAGTGTAGAAAATAAATGTTTGGAAACAAAACAAAAAACTTTATAAAAGAGCAACTGTATCATTGCAATAATTATTTTGGAAATAAACAAAGGAAAAAATAAATATAGGAAACAAAACGAGATGGGCATGTTCTTCATGTTTTGAAGTGAACCCCTACCCAATCAGCCATTATGGAATAGCTGCCTCCCCCCACCCCCCTCCCCCACCCCTACCCCTCTTCCGTCTCCCTTCAAAATCACTTCATTTCCACTCTTTTGTTTTGTTTTTACTTTAATTCTTCTTCTTTGCCAAGTCATGTCACATATTTGTCTAATCGGACCTGTCAGTAAAATATAAAAAAAATTGTGGATAATCTGTCGTATCATGTCGCAAGTCTGTTGGCTGTAGCCAAGGTTTTCTTTCCTACAGGGGAGTTTCCACGCCTTCTGTGACGACCATGAAAATACCATCATCTCTTTTCTCTGCCAAGTTATCTGCAGCCAAAAGTGTGTGTGTGTATGTGAGAAAGAGAGAGAGAAGAAGGCGACCAACATTTTGTTGATAACGTGACAAGCAAAACAAACTGACTGGCCAAGATGGGCGGTGTGGGGGGAAATGTAAACGGCAGATAAAGGGCGTACGGAGCCTACACGTGTTCAGTGCTCGTAACCATCGGCTGGTGTGTGTAGTTTACTTGAACAATCAGGCCCAGTCAACGCCCCTGCCCCTTTGACACTGGAGTAAAAACGCTTTTTTGGCTTGACAAGATGATGATAAAGATGGGAAGGAAGTCAGTTTGATAAGATACCTTTAAAATGAACTCTCAACACACAGCATATAATATACACACACACAGCAAACGATGTGTGTTTTAGATAAAGAGGACGAAACAGGAATAAAATAATGGTGTTTTATATTTCTTCAAATGTTTGCCATAAGCCTGGAAAAAAGTTTTCTTCAATTTTCGCCAGTTTTTCTGACCAACAGGGAAGGACAAATACAAGACAATAGGAACATGTGCACAGAATCCAGGTTTTTAAGGCATCCATTTCTCACGTTCAGAGAATATGGAGAAAGATGAAAGGGATATAGAAATGTAACAAAACATGTGATCTTCACATTTTCATTTCTCTGATGTAGAATGCTATACAATACATACCACCTGCACCATCTGTCTATCATCGAAAAGGGAACCCCATAAAATAATTATGCAGATGCCTGTACTTCAGAATATGAAGAAAGATGGACCTATCTGAGGCTACTGTCTGTCACAAGGGGTACTTTGCATCACCAATCTCTGAATGTGACTAGGCGGAGAAATCGAGGAGAAACCGCACGCACATCCCTCACGGCTTTTTAAAAAAATATATACATTTTTTTTAGACTTTAAAACAGTCAAACCAATCCAGCTAGCCAGCCAACCATCCAAACAAACAAAAATAGATCATTAATTTACAGAGACATCAACTTCAGGCCATTGAATTGAAACTACTTAATATTCATTAAGCTTACAGGTAATAAAATAACAGGAACAAGGCAACAAAATGACTGTGAAACTTTCTGCCCAGTACCTTGTTGTGTTTACATGTATGTAAGGTAATCATGATGCATAGGCCTAAAGTAAATATCACCTGGCTGGAAGCTGGTAAGTATCACCTGGCTGAAGCTGGTTGCAAAATCTTCAGTGGTGCCCCTCGGTGTACAGGACCAGGGGGCAGGGGAGGTGAGGTGAGAAGTGTCACCATCTTAGTTTTTGAAGTTATCTGCCTTTGCTTAGTGTCCTTACATTTTTGCCTTTAACCACCTCTAAAAATACCCCCAGTTTAATAAGAATGTGCTCCTCCTCCAGCCCACCCATCCCGTAGTCTGTTAGGCCGTTGAGGCACAACTGAAGATTTTGCAACCAGCTTCCTCCACTCCTCACGGTTCCAAGCTTTCTGCAGTATGTCGTTCTACTTCAAGGCTAGACCACTCTCTGATGTTGTCTACCGATGTTTTTTTGGTCTGTCTCCTCCGTCTCCCTCCTTGTACTGTTTGTTCCAGCCTTGGCCGACCAATATGTTCGTGTGATAACACAATAAATATAGATGGCATAACATACCCAAGAAACTCACTAAAATCCAAGGCAAAGATGTAATAAAATACCCTGACGATCGATACTGGCCAACTCAGTACAGTGTAATGCAAATCATTACTGTGCTAATGCAAGACACTACAACACAAAGTAACCTAACACATTGCAATGTAATACAATAGGCAAACAGAAGCGAGATAATCACTTGGGATCCAATAGTAGACAACGTTTTCGTCCATCATCCATATCTTTATTTTGATCTATCATTATTATTGAGGAAATAGTAGTGGAGGAAAACAAGGGCAGGCAACCACATGTTTTATTTTTGATCTATGATAATCTATGTTTATAAGCAGCTGATTGTATGACACTGTGTAATGAAGCACCATGGCATTATTGATTGATTGATTGAATGATTGATTGCTTTCAGATTCCCTTTTATGACATTCCAATATCCTTGTCTTGACAGAAAGGCTGGGGCAACCTCTAGAAAACTTAACTCCACCATTTTATTCAGGGTCCTTGTCTTCTTCCTCATACAGAAGAGAGAGAGAGAGAGAGAGAGAGAGAGAGAGAGAGAGAGAGGAGAGAGAGAGAGAGAAGAGACAGAGACAGACAGACAGACAGACAGACAGACAGACAGACAGACAGACAGACAAAGACAACAACGACCACCAAAAAAAAGAGAGAGAACAGCGACACCACAGACACAAAACTTTAAAATGCAACAAGGCGAAATCGGAACTGTGAAACAATACCTAGCCAAAACAACCTACAGAGCCCCTCAAGCTGCTGAACTCGACAAATGTCGACGCCACTCTATCCATCCATATCCGCGCGCCGCTCTCACTCACTCCTTCCTCCTCGGCAGCAGCGGTTCATTATGGGCGGTAAAGCTGGCTAACGAATGCCACTCCGCGACCGCCATGTTTGGATCCCGGTATGCTTTGCGGTGCACCTCACGTGATCGCCACTGGAAGGCGCAGCCAGTGTCTGCTTTGCATACGATGCGGTTGATGTCAAAATTGATTAAGCCGCGGCAAATATTGGCCCTCAGGACTCTCGGAAACCGCTTCATCAGGCACCACTTAGAGAAGCAAACAGCAGAGGGCGTGAAGCCAGCCAACGACTCGTTCACCCCCCCACCCCCTTCCCCCTCCTCCCCCTCCCCCCCCCCCCCCCATCCCCGCCACTCCCTCCCCTTCCACTCACACCCCCCATCCACTCCCTCCAACCCTTGGGAAGAAGAATTTCCTGTCCAGCCACTTTTCTGCGAGAAGGGGTTGCTATCGAACTCCTGGGTTTTTCTCTTCCCCTGGAGTAATTCAGTCCCTTGCAGTTAACGAAAAGAAAAATGGATTCGCCGTTTGTTTTACGGGATCCGGGCGCGTGACCGTAATGAAAAGCAATCGCCAGTGACAGTCCAAGACGATTCTGGCACCGCCAGGGGAGGAAACTGCGGAGAAGTCTCTGTAATGAGACAAAGCGAGTAGCCAATAATGACCAGTCCAGGGTACACACAGGACTCCTGTTTGTGGCTAAACCCGCTGATTGTTCAAGCGATTGACAAGATTGTCGCTGAGGATAGGCGGGCGGAGAGTGTGCTGCCATGCCGTGTCGGTGTCTGAAAACTGAAGGGAAAAGCTCTTCCCAAGGTGTGTGTGTGTGTGGAGGGGTGGGGGGGGGGGACCGGCAATTCTGTGGAGAGTTGGCCAAGGGGAGGTTGCGTTTGAGTGTCTGAAAGCTTTGTGGCGTGGTGATCTCCTGGGCGGAAAGAAAGACTTGTTGGTTCATAATTGGACATTACAGTTTTGTCCCCTATGGCCCTGCTTGGGATATTCATTCTTAAACGTTGTGAATATTTGGTGAAACCATATATCAATCCTCTCTCCCTCTCTCTCTCTCTCTCTCTCTCTCTCTCTCTCTCTCTCTCTCTCTCTCTCTCTCTCTCTCTGGGTCCCTTCTATTGTCTGAGAAACAGATTGACAATGGGTACCAAGAGAGGCTGGCTTGTCTTCAATTTTCAGATAGGTCATCAAGGCAATGGTGAACAGCCGATAGAAACGAAGAGGGGCGCCGCGTGGCCTGTCTACAGTTAAGATAGGACTACAGTGATTGTACTTGTTTCAATCTTCACAGGCAAACGCACAGATAGACAAACAAATCAGAAAAGAGATAGATAGATAGATAGATAGATAGATAGATAGATAGATAGATAGATAGAGAGAGAGAGAGAGAGAGAGAGAGAGAGAGAGAGAGAGAGAGAGAGAGATAGACAAACAGACAGATAGATAGATGGATAGATGGATAGATGGACAAACAACTAGAGCAATAAACAGACACATATTCACCAGTTCTTACACTGTCCTCTCAATAATTCCACAAAACCTGCAAATCTTTCCAGATTAAAACACTGCAAAAGATATCCCTCCACGGCCTTTAAAAAGCATACTGGGGGGTGCAGGTCACCCCCAAAATAAAGTAGAATTGAATGCTAGAGAATGCTGTTGACCCACATATTGCATCTGTATAATATGTAGGAATTATAATGATCAAACATGAGGCAGAAGATGACGTTCCACTCCCTTTCCTTACTTCTCATCCTTTTTGGACAGTCAGTAATTTGTCCAGTCCTGTGTTAGTATGATCAGCGATTTCCATCCTTTTTTTTTGAAGAATGTGAAGAACTTCCTATGCCATTGAATCTAGGCCATAGAGATCCATTTAAATCAGAGCCACTTTTTCTCCAAACGAGCAGATCTTTTATTTTTTGTTTCTTCTTCTTCTTCTTCTTCTTCTTCTTCTTCTTCTTCTTCTTCTTCGTAGAAGTAGTAGTAGTAGTAGTAGTAGTAGTAGTAGTAGTAGTAGTAGTAGTAGTAGTAGTAGTAGTATCTTTTTTTTTTTAGCATCTGTTTGATCAGAAATCGAAGAAAATCCCTTTTGTGGCAAAAGGATATGGGTTCTTATCTCGCTTCTTGCTCGTTAGAACACATAAAAAAGAAGAAAATGAAAACATTCATTTGAGATTTGAAAATAAAAATAGGCGCTGACTCCACTCTTGGTTCTGCTAAGCATTGCTTTTTGTTTGTTTGTTTGCTTGCTTGTTTATTTGTATTCCCCAACCCCTTCCACTTTTATAGAAAAAGTGATATTTTAGTCAGTTATTTGCAAGAAGCCGACCAAAAGCTAGTTCAGAGTAGATGATGTTGAAGACATCAACTGAGAGCCTGTTGCCTATACTACTTACACCATTCACTCAAGCTTACAAAAATGACAGACGCGGCAATAAGTGAAAGAGCTGAGAGGAAAAGAAAAAGAAGAGAGACAGACAGACTGAGACAGAGAGAGAGAGAGAGAGAGAGAGAGAGAGAGAGAGAGAGAGAGAGCAGGAATGACGGAAATATGATAAATAAATTGCAGTCCTTTTACCGATTCCTCCTTAACTCTACCTGTGTGCGTGCTCTGGGCAAATCCCCCCCCCCCCCCCCAATAGACTAACACTACACTAAACTACAGTGGCTGTGAAGCATAGAGTAGTGAGGTGCTTGTGAGGGAGGCAGGCTTTTAACGCAGGGAACGGAACGGGCGGCACAGGTGCCCTGGCTGGGCTGATTGTTACACACGTGGCGGGGAGAACGTTTATTAACAGCCTGAGGGGATAATCTTTCCTCCCTAATTAGAACTCCATGTTGCTCCGTAAACAACAAGTGTTCTCTCCCTTCTCCATGCCACTCAACTGAAGCAATATGGAGGTTTCAAGACAGTCAGGGCCCGGGTAGTATAGTGTTGTATATAGCTTCTCCTTGACGGCAGGCAGGCATGACTGTGATGTCGTTGGGTATAGATTCGGTTTTTAGCTAGAGCTGCAGCTCGAAGGAGTACGGCTGCCTTTTTATTTTTCCCTCGCGGGAATAGATGTATATGAAAATGTTACATGTCAGTTTTGTGTACACGAAGAAGACAAAATTTCAACAAAGTCAGCAACCAGTGACAAAAAAGATGAAAGGATGAGATGTTCATGACCTAGTGTAACTTTCATCTAGGATGCAATGCTTCGCGCGTGTGTGTGTGTGTGTGTGTGTGTGTGGTGTGTGTGTGTGTGTGTGTGTTGTGTGTGTGTGTTTGTGTGTGTGTGTTTGTTGTGTGTGTGTGTGTGTGTGTGTGTGTGATCGGTAAGAAATGACGGCTGAAATATGTCCATAGGTCCTGAAACACTGAGCTTTTCAATTTAAAAACATGGTGGTGGTGTTTTTTTTTTGTAAAAAAAGAAGAGAACAGAAAAAGAGAAAGGGAGGGGGGGTGGGGGGCAAAATTAGAAACAGTTGATAAAAGTCTTCGATTTTTCGGCTCTACAATGAATCGCTTCTACCTTAAATCAAACGGGAAAAGAAAAGAGAACATTCGTTCTTCATTATTCATTTATGTGACCATCAATGAAGGTAGCTCTGGCGGATTAACTTGTTAAAAACTGATAAACTTTCACCTAACTCCCCCCATGACTGTAATTACTCAGCGGAAACTGAAACTCATCAAGGCAAAGAATCAGTAACCTTGGCAACCCCCTTCACTCTGACACTGTTTACACAGGTGACAAACGGGGGCCAGCCAAAGACTGGAGCAATTTGCAGGGGCAGGGAAAGAAAGTTTGGGCAGATTCTTTCGCTCGTCACCTACATGACAAGAAAGCTCAGTGAATGAGTGCACCTTTCCTCAAAGCCTAAGGTGCTGAGGGCTCTGTTGCATTCTGGGAATGACGTCAAATGTCAGCGCCCTCAAGCGACACACGCCAACAGCTGGAAAAAGTATCGAAAGCGAGGCTGCCTTGCAGGGGGGAATCTGGCACTAGTTGCGGATGGTGTGGAGGTCATTAGGTATATGTATCTGCTTGAAAGCCTTTCCTGCCTCTTCTTTCATGTGTTTTTGTTACAGAGAAGGAGACATCAACTCTTGAAATCTTCGCTCTATTTTCCAAGATCACTCGGTTACGGAATGACCAAGATGCCAGACTTTTCCCATCTGCCTTACAAAAATCATTTGCCTTCCTGAATTCCCAACACTGGCAAATCAAAGAATACTATGGTGGGGGAAAACCCGTCTCATACGCAAGCAAACTCTCACCATCGGTGAGTGAACCTCGAAGTTCTAGCCGAGGAACGAACAAAAGAAAGAAAAGAGAATAATAAAATCACACGTACCTCTTCAATAAAATCAAGAGGGATGGGGGGATGAAGTTGCAATAACTAGCAACTTTAATAATATCAATCTGCATGTCTACCAACTGGTGATAGCATTATCACTTTAAAAAAATTATATCACAAAGATAAACATCTTTGCTTCTTTTTTTAAAAACAACAAAAGCAAACAGACCACACAAAACCCCCCACAAAACAAGGTGACAGAGAGATATAAAGACAGACAGAGGGTGATGTTGTACTGTATGGATGGTGTGGTATGAAGGGAAATAAGGATGTTGCTCTGTAAAAGAAAAAGGTAAAATCTAAAGATACATAGAAAATAGACTGAGAGGTATGCTCTGTCTGGCATTACTTGTAAATGAATGTTGACATAATGGCCAAGATTAATGCAAACTGTAATACCACCCTCACCCCCACCTCTAGATCTTATAAAAGAAAAACAACCTGAAAATCGAAACACACTGCATTTATGCAGACAACTAAAATAACATTCCCCCACTTACCCCACTCCTTGTTCACAGAGAGAGAGAGAGAGAGAGAGAGAGAGAGAGAGTGAGAGAGAAGGAGAGAGAAGAGAGAGAGAGTGAAGTTGAGAGGAGAGAGAGAGGAGAGAGAGAGAGAGAGATGTGGGCTGGTAAGTAATTTGGGGATATAAATTACAAAAAACTTAATATAAGTTACAACTTATGCCGTAAAAACCCAAGCCATGTATAGGGACCCCAAAATAAACTTTCCTCTATACAAAACTTCAATAGAATTCGGCAATACGTCAGTTCCTTTGTCCAACTCTGTGAAGTATTTAGGAGTAGTTCTTGAAAAAAAACATCTCTATGACAAAATTCATCACCCAGACCTGCCAGTCTTGCTACTATCAATTACGGGCATAAAGCGCGATTCGCAAGTATCTGTCACTGATGCAACTTCCAAGCTTGTCACATCTCTTATTTTTCACGTTTAGACTACTGTAATTTTTCTTTTGGTGGCCTACCAGCATCATCTATCCACTCTCTTCACGCATTTCAAAACTTGCAGCTCGATGGTCCTAAGAAAGAAAAAATCTGAAACACATCACTCCTCTTCTGCGATCTCTTCATGGTTGCCTGTCTCACAAAGACTGCAGTATAAAATCAATACCCTCTGTTTCAAATGTCTCCACAAATCTGCACCCCTTATCTCTGTAACTGTCTTCACCTGTACACTCCACCCCGTTCCCTTCTTTCACCCGCAGAACTTTGTGCTTTCGAACACCCAGATTCAAAAAAACCACTGTTGGCCGTCGCCCCTTCTTGTTTCTGGTCACCACCTGGAATGACCTCCTCTTTACTTCGTAAAAACCCTTCACTTGATTCTTCAAATCCGCCTCAAAACACATTTATTTTTTTCCCTGAGACTTTCCCCCCCTTCTGTCCTAATTTTCAACAGCATCTTTCCCCTTTTTTGTGTTGCCCGTGCGGTGTGTGTGTGTGTGTGTGTGTGTGTGTGTGTTTTGTGTGTGGGTGTGTGTGTGTGTGCGTGGTAGTGCGCGGCCTGGTTTTGAAATCTGTTGCTCATTATTTTTTAAAAGAGATTTGGCATGCTGTAATGATTGATGCAAGCGCTTCGTTTTGTTGTTTTTTACAGATTCAGCGCTATAAAATTTCCCATATATTATTTTTATTTTATTATTATTATTATATTATTAAAATCGTTGAAAAAATTAATAGGCTACAAAACAAAGGAAACTAATTAAAAAAATGAAACCTTTAAACTGCGCAAAAACCCAAAAACCCAAATAAATATGTTTTTAAAGGGAAAAAAGCAGCACCCCCCCCCCCCCACCCCCACCACCCCCAACACAGCCAAACAGTGCATGCCCCGGGTTTTGCACTTGATTTACTTAAAAAAAAAAATTCTCATTCAATTACTCAGAGAGATGAAGGGGGGGGGGGGGGGGGGGGGGGAAGGGGGGGGGGAAAACTCTTCAGAAAAAAAGTGTTCGTTTTTGTTTTTTTCTTTGTTGTTTTGTATTTTAAACATTCATAACTCAAAGATTTTGACGGAGGGCGGGGTTTTTGCCTCATGGTTAGAAACATGAATCACGGTCTGATGCCCCGCGTTCGAGCCAAAAAACCCAAAACATCTATCCGTTCGGGGGATTTTTTTTCCCCCCAAAAAGCAACATTTTTCCCACTCCCCCCCCCGAAAATCATCAGATGAGACTCAAACCCAGGGGCCGTGGTAAATCCAAGAAAAACATCTTGCCTCAGCCCCAATCGGTTTGCTTTTTTTTCTTTTTTTTTATAAGAGAAGCCCTTTGTTCGGTAAAAAATGATGACAAAAATTAAAAAATAGGACAACAACAACGCGCACGTAGATGCATTCTCGAAGCGGTCAATTATGCAAAAAAATTTATGTTGGCCCTCCCCCGGGGCTTACCCCGAAACGAAAAAAAAAGAAGAAAAAGGCTTTACAGTAAAACTGGTGAAAAAATTTTCCCCCTACCCCCTACTCCCTTACACCCCCCTACCCTCCCCCCTTTAAAAACAAGTTCTTTTAAAAACCCAACACTGTAAAAAACACAAGAAAAAAAAAAGACCCCTTCGGTAATTTTGTACTTCTACCAATATACACCAGTGAGAAAGTTTTTTAAAAATGCGAAGTTTTGGGGGAAGAAACAACAAATGAGAGGTTTAGAAGAACAAACAAGTTTAGCAACAGGGCTGAGGGACAAGCATAACACGGGCAGAGGACATCAAAGGCCAGCTCGCTTGCCGCCCAGTTACACACAGGTAAATACAGAGTGCAGGGAAATAAACCCCGCAGCCTCTCTGATGCTGCCTGAAAGAGCAACTGTTGTCCTCTACATCATGGAACAATTGAAGGGAACGTCAACAGGAAGGAATAAACAGACCCTCGCTCAAATAAAGTGACGAGAAACGCTCAGAATGGTCAGGCCATTTCCAGGTTCTGTGAGTTATCGCCTGTTGAATTTTGGAACGTTTTGAGGTTTGCCATCACTATGTCTTCGTCAGAAGATGTAGAGATGTGGACAATTTTAACCTAAAAATTAGGGTACATGATTATCTACTTTTCTGTTTGATTTGTTTTTTGTTCAGTTTTCGAGGAAAATTGATAAAGATTGCAAAGTAATGTAGAGGTTCAATTTTATACACTTGCGTATACTATAAAAATGCTACTTATTTCAGTTCAAACATCACTGCATTTATTTTTTCTGAACACATTTCATAATCAACTATTTTTGTTTACTTGGTTTGTTTGTAAGAACAATGAACCCACAAATTTTATGTTTTGCATTATAGGAAAAAATAGACATAGCTGGAAACTAGTGACGCTACTGTTACTTATCAGTATGCATATGACAAAAACTCTGATCATGTATGAGGAAAACAAACAAAAATACTGGGGTTTTCCTTGTTCAGTATCTATGATAACTTAAGTATGCTTCATACTGTAAAGAAGAGCCTGTACCCTTGCTGATGGGCAGCATCATCCCAGTCACTGGCTTGAGGCTGTGTGCTGCTGTTATCTAGCTAGTTTCAAGGGGGGAAAGAAGAAAAGTTTAACTTTTTTGTTACCGTCCTTAAATCGCCTTATTGCCATATTCGGTATCAGAATGAACTGTTCAAAACCTGTAGACACACAATCCATACACTGCAGAGGTCTGCTGATGACATTACGAACACATCTACAAGTTCATGATCAACTCCCCACAGTTGGGCCACAGACAGACATACAGACAGACAGACACCTCGGGTGCATCAGAAACAACCTTCCCCTAAACCCAGACGAATAAAACAACTACAAACAGTTGAACGTTGAACAGTCAACAAGGGCGAAGCGACAGTAAGCAGCAACAGCAGCAACAGCAGCAACAGCAGCGGCAGCAGCACCAGCAGCCCTCTCTACCAACTGCACGTGTGTGTCGACTGCTGCAACAACACCCCACTTTCCACAAACGTTCGAGGCGGAGAAAACACACACTGAAATCACATCGTTAGTTTTCCCTGCTCGAAAGCTTATCCTTTCCGATGACGACCTCCCCCCCCCCCCCCCCCCCCCCCCCCCCCCCCCCCCCCCCCTCCCCTCCCAAAACCTGAGTGCTGAACGTCCGGAGGGTGTCTTCTCCCCACCTGGGGGTGAAAGTATCCCCTCTAAAAGAGGCCCTTAGACTGTATCCACCCGGGGTAACTGTACACTGCGCCTAGGTTTTCTCTTGCAGCGAAGATGTACTTTGGAATGTTGAAAGTATGGCTAGGCAAAATGTTTGCTTTGTTAGTGTCAAGGGTTTGAGGCAACACAACAAGAGGCATGTGATATAGCTACAGGGGGGGGGTAGGGGGGGGGGGGGGGGGGGAATAGGGGCTCAGTGCCGGGTAAAGTGGGGGGTGGGGGTGGGGGATTTTTGGTTAATTGTTACCCAGGATGGAACGTATGCGTGGAAAGCCAGAGACAGGATGCTGGAAAGATGTTACACTTCCTTTTGCCTCACCGTGTCTTTGAAAGCTACAAATATCAACAACAACAAAACCCAACAAACAAACAAACGAAATCCTCACATTTGCTATTGTACACCTATCTTTCTGTTGGCCTGTCTATCTTGTTCTCTTCACTCCATCTTCCATTACATTTTCCTCCTTAGTGGCAAGAAAGACACACTGTTTACATGTAATCTAACATGGTTTCTGCACATAGTAAGTGCAACAACTCACACCTTTGGGGTATTTACAATACTCTCTCTCTCTCTCTCACCCAGCCTTCTATAACCTTAAAAGAAAAAGAACTGGCCCAGGCCAAAAGCTGTGTCAGTTATTGATGTCAGCTAATCGCCTAGGCCCTACACTAAAATGTTGTTATGCTGTAAAATGTTGTGTTGAGATTGCCTTCATCCCATGACAAGCTCATTACATAACAACCCGCACTCTCCTTTATAGGAGAAAAGAAATCCTCTGAAGTCGGAGTATGGCTAGGGACTTAAATCAGTCATACTTCTTCTTTCTTCTTTCTTTCATCTTCCGCTGGTGCCCTTCGGTGTCGCGGGGAGACACAGACGTCTGTCTGCAGCTAGGCGGGAGGCTTGATGTAGTGACAGGTCATGGGCTCGCAGGGTGTCAGCCACGGAGTCGAATCAGTCATACACACACACAAACTTTTCATTCAGTATGCATTTTCAGTCTCACAGTGATTCCCAGGTGGGATGAGTGAGTCAGAGAGCACATTCTGGGTGACCCCAAGAGTGTTAAGCTCAAGGGGTCAAGCGCTTTGATTTGTTTGGTTTATAAGAGTCAGCGCTATATAAATTCCATATATTATTATTATCATTATCATTATTAAGCTGGGAAACACACAAGAACAACAACAACAACAACAAAGAACGTTTCGGGAGGAAAGACCCTGCGTGGGAGGAGCAGCGCGGGAGACTGGATACCTCCTGGCCGCTCCTACCTAACCTGGTGCCAGCATCCCACTATCTGCCCCTATACCTGTAATCTCTGTCGACCTGAGCTCAGCAAGCCAGTTGAAAAACTCCCTAATATCAAGAGATCTTTGTTTTTCGTTCTTTGACTAGATCTCCGAGGTTGACCAATGGTGAGATTTTTGGGAATGCAGCCGTTTTTTGTTTCTCCACCATTTAGGTAGCCGTATTCCGATTACGGGGATATAGTAAAAAATAAAAAAAATAAAAAAAATAAAAAAAAAGGAAAGGAGTCCCATAACCTATAAGGTCGTAGGGGAGCGAGGCGTCAGAGACCTCACTTCTCTAGGGCCAGCATATTGAGGGCGGCGCCCATCTCCTCTCCCTCGCTGCTTTACCTTCCCTGACCCTAAAGAGGGCAGGTACCCATTTACAGCTGGGGGAACTGGGGAACTGTACTGAAGCCAAGGCGCGCAAACGGTCACCCATCCAACTGGTAACCACGCTCGACGCTGCTTAACTTGGCTGGGGGAAAGCGAGTGATACCGAGAGGTAAAATACCAAGAGCAGACGGTGTCTAACTGCATGAGGATACCGTGAAATGATCGTCGTTTCAGCCATGATCGTTTTATAACCAGTATGATTATGTCCTGTCGCTGGAAACTTCTTAATCCTCTTTTATTTGACAGTTACTAACTTTTAGTCATAATCAGATGACTATAATAGTGCGTGCGTGCGTGCATGTGTGTGTGTGTGTGTGTGAGTGTGTGTAGGAGCCTATGCGCGCATGCGCACGTGCTGACAATAGGGTTTCTTTTCCTGGCATAATGTTTACAAGATTAAAAAAAAACCTCTTTTGTTTTCCTATGGATTGTGTTAGGCAAACAAAAATAGGTTTCCTACTCAGACGACTTTGGTATATCGTCCCATCCAAAAGACTAGCACCCATCCCACCACCCATGGTGTAGTGGATGAAGGAAGTCGTGTGTGCATGTGTGTTGTGTTGTGTTGTGTTGTGCGTGTATGTATGTGTGTGTGTGTTGTGTTGTGTTATATGTGTGTGTGCATGTGTGTTGTGTGTGTGTGTGTTTTGGACAGGGGGAAAGGGGTGGGGGGTGGGGGGATGGGGTAGGGGTAGCGAATGAGATTCAAACCACGAACCTTTGGCTTGCTAGACGGGTGCAGTTTTTCTTTAGCCTAGAAACCATTTCCAATTTTAATTCTGTTTTGTGGCTAGAATATCCAGAGACATTTATTCACACACACAAAAGGAGAATTGCCAAAACTTGGCCAGAAAAACTCCCCAACAAAAACACACACACACACAGAAAAAGACAATTTTGCTTTTAACAAGAAAAACAACTAAAGGATAGATTGACTGACAGACAGACAGACACACAAAGACACGCAGACAAACTAACCGAGAGCGAGAAGGTTGGCAGAAGAGAGAAGGAAGGAAGGAAAGAAGCAGAGGACGGACAGGTCCATTTCATCACCAGCAGGAAATTGGCAGGCAGACGAGGAACCGGAGAAAAATGGACAGGGGACAGGAAAGAAATAAAGGAAACAAAAGAAAGAAGAAGAAAAAGAAACAGAAGGAAAATAAAGCAGAAGGCATTGATAAAGAAAGGGAATAAGATAGTTGAAGAAACGAAGAAGATAAAGAGAGAATGAGAACAGATCAACTTGAAAAAAACACCACACAAGTCTAAATTATGGGAATGGAGAAGAACAGTAGAATGAACAAAAGACCATAAAACTAAATCAGAAACAATCCCTCAAACACACACACACACACACCACACACACACACACACACACACTCTCTCTCTCTCTCTCTCTCTCTCTCTCGCTCTCGCTCTCTCACACACACACACACACACTTACACACACACATGACACACACCACACACACTTACAACACACACAAAAACATACACACACACATGAAATAAAATACACAGATACGAATGCCATGTAGAGTCATAGTGAACCAAGTGTTGACGTTTCCTGTAGGCTGCTGGAAGCTAGGCCACAGTCACGAACCTCACTCAGCTGTCAGCCGGGCTCTTTCCCCTCCAATTCCGGTGTGAAGACAAAATGGACACGAATTCGCACTGCGAACCCACAGCCAGTCATTCCAGATTTTTTTTTAAAAATGCAAAATAATCCCCCCCCACCCCCTTTCTTTTCTTTTTTTTCTCTGTGTCGGGTTTTTTTGGTCTCCGAACTTAAGAAAAGGAAGCTCAGATGGTTGGACATGTGACAAGATCACATGGGCTCTCCAAAACCATACTGCAAGGAGCAGTGCAGGGGAAGAGAAGGCGAGGCAGGCCAAACAAGAAACGGGCAGACAACATCACTGAATGGACCGGGAAGAGCTTCTCCACAACCAAGGCACTTACTTGCCTACAACCGCCGCATCTGGAGCCAACTGGTGCGATGTTCGTCGCTGCAGTACCCTTCGACCCTGGATGGGGTTATGGGAGCAGATGAGATGAGAAGAGATGAACCTTAAGAATACAGACTATCGTCTCTACTTTCGATATAAGAAACTATGATGATTTTTGGGGTTTTTTTTCATTCCTTAGCTATAGAGCTCCGAGGATCATCACTGGTGAGAGTTTGTATATTTATATGCGACCGTTTTTGCTCACCACTAATAGGGTAGCGGCATGTTGACTTCGGGGATAATTATAGTAAAATGAGGAATATTTACGTGCAGTTATGAAGCAGTTTATTACCATGTTGTTAAAATGTGCCCTTCTCTTTTTTTGTCTTCAGGATCATTGCAATGTGTTTAGTAGGTTAAGGATATTACGCAATGTGAACTGATCACGTTTGTTGGCTGAAATTTGAGTTCATACACTTCTTTAAGGCAGCTTCCCCTCTGTATGACAATTCCAGCTGACCTGTCCAACACACCAAAACCTGAGAGCCGATATCTGGCCTCCTGATCTGCTGATGAGGGACAAGTTCTTCAGACCCCTGGAGGGCCTTTAGCGCACAGCAGCATTTGTCAGGGCCTCTGGAGTTGCTGTCTGAGCGGTCGACATCGACGAAGAAGAAGAAGAATACTTAAGAACAAACAACATAAAAAAGTAACATCAATATTGACACAACATTTCAGGTATTGGAAGTTCAGCTGGGCTACAAAAGTGTATTGTTGTTTGCTTCTGTTGCGTGTGCATTGAATCATCCGTATCTAAATCACTTGTCTGTAAGGAAGATTGTGTGGCCGACCCTGCAACTCAAGCTGTACGGCCCACAAGAGGAGCTGGAAAGGACAGGCCAGTATTTTTCCCGAACACATCTGACGGTGTAAAAAATAAAAAGCGAACGAGAGAAGAAGAAAACGAAGACTTGTCTGTCTATTATTAAGCATTAAAAGTTGAGTTCCCTAAGGGAGTGGGGCATAAGATAAGCTGTGCCTTGATACCTTTCCCCTGCTCTGTTGTTGTGTGTGTTCATGCTGTATGATCATGTGTTGCATAGAGTACGTCTGTAGTAAATATTGCAGAGAGGCATGTGTAGGCAAGTAATGACAACCCCGCGATAAAAAAGATGCTGTGAATAAACCAAGAAAAAAACAAGAGCCAATCTCTCTCTCTCTCTCTCTCTCTCTCTCTCTCTCTCTCTCTCTCTCCTCTCTCACACACACACACACACACACACATACACACACACACACACACACACACAGGGAGGACGGGATAGCCTAGTGGTCAGAACATTGCGCTCGCAATCTGCCGACCCGGGTTCGATTCCCGTTCAAGGGGATATTTTCCCCTGGAGTTAACATCAGTGCCGACTCCACTCTCCCCAAAAGTCCTCCGGACCAGACTATAAACCGAGGCCCCGTGTGCGAACGCACGCAGAACATCTTGCGCACACGTTAAATCCTGTTCCGCTTTTCGTAAGAGTAAGCCATTGTGTGCCGGTGGGAACAGATTACAGAATTTACAAAACCGCATACACACGGGGAATGGATGTAAAAAAGCACATGAGTGCTTATTCCATTATCCTAGATATAAAAGTTTTTTTTTAAACCATCACACACACACAACACACACACACACACACACACACACACACACACACACTGAACAAACGTACGAGCAAGCTCCACCATCCTAGAAGAAGGAGTCCTTTTGATGACAGCATTTGGATTTGTAAATAGATGACCATCAGTTCTGATAAGGGTTCTCCTGTGCTTTAAAGTCTGGTGTCAGTTGGGTAACAGAACATTTAGGACAACCCTTGCACGGAACATTTCTTGCAACAAAAAAAAGTTTTATCAACAGATTGTAGGTAATTAAAAACAAAAGGTTTGGCTTCTTTAATGGGATGTATTTTAAAAAAATTGTTTTAGAATATTAGATTCACCCTTCAATCCTCTCTCTCTCTCTCTCTCTCTCTCTCTCTCTCTCTCTCTCTCTCTCTCTCTCTCTCTCTCTCTCTCTCTCTCTCTCTCTCTCTCTCTCTAACAGACTACAGTTGCCATTTTAAAACTCTTCCAGCCCTTACCAAAGCCTGTTCTGAAAACACCCTCATGAAGAACTCCCCCCCCCCCCCCCCCATCCCCCACCACCACCACCAGTACCCCCACTCCACCCCCACAACAAGCCACGTGCCCCCTACACCCCCCCCCCCCCCCCACTCCCAAAATCGCACGTGACAACCAAGCATGCGTGTGACGGCAGGTCACGCCCCTCTCTGTGCTCTCTTCATCAATCCAGTCACTGGGCTCCATCCCAAACTGGCCATCGCACGTGCAACAAACAATCCGCCCCCAATGTGTCTCTTTGTCATAGGAGCAAACACTCCCCAGCCCCCAGTCCCCCCAAAAAAAAACCCCAACACACGAAGGTGGCCTGTCTGTTGAGATACACAGGGAGTTAGGCAAGGTCCAGGACAACAGGGACAACAGGGGGCTGAGCTGATGGGAACAGGGGCAAGTCTGGAGAAGGCTGGGGGCTAGCCCCACGTAGGGGGGCATCTAGCCATAGTCCTGGTCGATCGTCTGACAGTGGAGAAAATACATGGGGGGCTTCCTTGTGGCCGCCGTGCCAGTTTAAATCAAACTCCTGAGAAATCTTAGAAATGAAGCCCACAAGGAAAACAAACAGTGGCAATCAAGGATGGAGGGGATGCCAAAGTGGGCGGTCTTTCAACGTGTCTTTTCTTCAGGAGGGAGAGAGAGAGAGAGAGAGAGAGAGAGAGAGAGAGAGAGAGAGAGAGAGAGAGAGAGAGAGAGAAGTGTCTTTCCTTTCAAACCAGTTTCTCTTGTGTCGTTATTAATTGAATTCGGTAATGATTTCTTCAACAAAAAGGGCTTTTTTTTAAAAAACAGATAATAGTATGAATTGTTATTCATGTGGATCTTTTGGGGTTTTATTAGTTTGCTACATATGGAAACGGGTATTAAAAAATAATGGAAAGTCAACATCAGGCAGAATTAAGAAACCTGAAAATTATGTTGTGTCTACGACCAAGACATGTTGTTTTTTTCTTCAACCGTTGGTAGATTTTGCTGTGCAGGGGTTATTATTCTGTCTATACATTAAACCTGTTGTCTGTACTACTGGCCACACCTGGCCTTCCCTTTACCCAAAAGGTTGGCTTTTTCATTTTCCTCCATTTTTTATACTAGTGCACAAGATGTTACGCATGTACTCACACAGGGAAGGGTCAGTTGATCGTATAATCAAAGGCATTATCCCAAATCTTAGTCCAAGATTAAAATTCGCTTAAGGACTTGGTTATCGATATAAATTTATGCAGAATTATTTAATATTTGTCTTATGATTTTAAAAGACTTCAAACAGTAACAGTAAGGAAAGACCCCATGAAACAATGTTAAGATAGGAGTGCTTGTTTTTCTTGGTCAACATTCATATTTTCTGATTTTGCTGTTAAGTTGTATGTGTTGTCACGCTTTTATAATGATTTCTCTCTTCTTTCCCCCAAAAGAAAGAAATGTTTTTAAATGTTCGATTAAGAAATCTTATAGTATTATTGGGGAAGAAAAATTGGTAAAATATCAGAAAATCACTTCACAGACCAAAACAATAACCCTTTTTTTTCTAAGGTAGTAGCCAAATGTTTCATGTGAACTGAAGTTTCACACACCAAATACTCCAATAGTTTCATTGCAACCCTCCACAAAGCGGTAAAAACTACAATATGCATTAGAAAATGTTTAATGGATAAATCAAATGTGTCAGTGTTCTAGCTCTGTGACAGCTGTGAATTAAGAGTGAAACTACGACTGCTGCAATTTTACGCTTAGTTCGTCTGTTTGAAGATCTTTTTACTTGGGTGATACAAGACAATCTGTGACAATTAACAACAAAAAAGACTCTGTCATAGAGTATCATCACAAACTTCCTTATATTTCTTCTTGTCCACAGTAATTTGCATAAGAAGATAGGAATGGCTGCGTGTGTTTAAAGTACGCTTTCTTCTGTTCCTCGGCTAGAGCTTCAAGGTTCACCAATGGTGCGGTGCCATTTTGCTGTATGCCACCGTTTTTGCCCACCACGAAGCTAGCCGCATTCCGACTTCGGGGATTGGGACTTCGGGGGTAACAGCATTAAGTAGCCAGAAAAGTCAATTCAGGGCTAAAGCTAGCCAGTGTGGAAAGCACTCTTTGTGTGACTGTCTCTCTGTCCTTTTTCTGTCTGGTGGGGTGAGGATAAGAAGAAAGCTGAAAGATGAATCAAAAGCTCTTAATCATGTCCTAAAGCAAGGCCCTGCCCCCAACAAACAAGCACACACAAAAAAGCCAAATTCACGAAGAAAGAAACAACAAACAAAAAACCCCAACAAAATCCCTCCACAAACAGCGTATAGAGCTTTAGTATGCAGCGTTTAACAGTGTATAGAATCATTTGAATTTGAGACAGCAGTTAACGTGAAATTTCGTTGCTCAAAACATGAATTTTCTGAATCAATTTGTTCGGGACTGGTCATCCAGTAGGCTTCCTCTGTCAACCAATCACCAGTTGTTTTGGTCACAGTAGGCATGATGCGGGTAAAGGGGTTTCTCTGGTTTGAAATTTTGTATTCTTTGTATGAGGCAAGTCTGCTTATTTATGACTTGTATTTAGGGAGATACCACTAGCAAAAATATAGTGTAGTGTAGTGTTGTGTAGTGTAGTGTGTGTGTGTGAGAGAGAGAGACTCAGAGGGATATCAGACGTAGCGTATGTGTGCGTGTGTGTGTGTGTGTGACTCAAAATGATATTAGACGAGTGTGTGTGTTGTGTATGTGTGTGTGTGTGTTGTGTGTGTGTGTTGTGTGTCAGAGAGAGACAGAGAGAGAGAGAGAGAGAGAGAGAGAGAGCAAGGAGAGAAAGAGAGAGGAGGAGGAGGAGGAGGTACTGGATGATTTTGTATAGTTATTTGAACATGTCTTTATCAAACCAGTCGCCTATTTAAATCTGTGCAGTTAGTATCGTCATTCAAAAAACAAAAACAACACCTGACATTTTCAGCTCTCAAGCCTTTCTTTACTAGCAGGTTGATTCAAACACACAAAACAGCTTCTCATACCCAAAAAAAGACACTGAATTAATATAAAGAGAGCCTTATCAGAAAGCTCCCCTCTTCAATCCGCGATCAATCGTGCCCACCAGTCAGGGATTTCTCACGGCCCTGCAGCAGGTGTCTGTAACCAAAGCAGGGGTTCAAACCTTCCACCAGTCGTGACATATGGATACGAAAACTGGCAGAGAGGGAGATCAGCTCCTTACCCGAAGAACAAAGCAACAGTTACACGAACAATGTGAAACAGTGGGAAAGAGCACAAACGGTGGAAAATGTAACACCACAGTTGTGTCTTGAACAAGGTGACCTCGCGGCTGTATCCATGTGACTTCCTGTCACGTGACCTAAACGTGGCATTGTGGGACCAGAGAGCGTGATGATGATCACGGGCAGCGTTTCCTGTCTTTGCGCTAGATGCTGAGAGTTGAGCATTAGTTTTTGTAATACTGATTATTTGGAGAAAAAGGGATTTGATGTTCATAATTTTGCACAAAATTTAATAATATTGTTTTCAATCATTCAAAAACAAACCAAACCAAACTGAACCCAGGGCCTATGCTATTTTTGTTTTCTTTTGTGTTTGTAGAATCTGAATTATTTTGTTTTGTTTGTGTCATGCCTTCAAGTGAAGACTCTCTCTCTCTCTCTCTCTCTCTCCTCTCTCTCTCTCTCTCTCTCTCTCTTCTGTCTGTCTGTCTGTCTGTGTATGTGTGTGAGAGTGACTTGTCTGCATAAGCATCAAATGTTAACTCCTCATGGGGTGGGGGCTTAAACTAAACTGTAGCTTGATGCCTGTCCCCTGCTGTATTTTTGCCTGCTTATGCTGTGCGCGTATTGAATACAGTATGCTTATACCAAAGGTAATACTGATAACAAGGAGTGGATAGTTCTATAAGGCATGAATGTGATCACGTCGAACGAGGAAGAGGGTGTATCCAGCAACATCATTTGGAGAGGCCAACAATGTCCAGAATTGGAAATATTGGGGGAAAACCTGTCAGTAAGAAACATCATACAGGCGAGCTAACTGCGGTATCGAGAAGCACAGCACGAGGACATGAACAATAAATACCCTATGGGACAGTCATACTGTGGAAAACAGGAAGAAGAGAATATCATCAGATCATACCAGACAGGCGAGGTAATGACACAAGGTAGAGAAGAAGACAGCACCCCTGCAAAATGTTCAAATTTCACATTCAGTTTCAGTGTCATTTTGTTTTTAAATCATGCCATCCTTTTTGGGGATATGGAGGATTATACCAAACACCACAAAACAAAAGCCATAACTGAGCACGTTGAACTGGCGTGTGGCATTCGATCCCAGTATTACAGTATGGTCGCCAAGTCTGACAGAAGAACAACAGTGGCATCTTCTCTACCCACCTTTAACTGTTTGGACGCATCGATATATCAAACCCAAGTTTTTGTTTGTTTGCTTATTTATTGAAGAAAATAGAATTCATATAAGATGACACTGTTGGTTCAAGTTGATCAAGATGACATAAATCATCATAGTAGTAAATTAATTATGTGATGGAATGAAAGAAACGGGTATCATCGAGAAAAGCCATTCCTCAACCAGGGTACTGATGCTACAAAGTAGATGGAATGGTATGTAGGCCTGTCACCAAGCAGCAGGGAAGGGGGGGAGGGGGGAGGGAGGGGTTGAGACATTGCTATTGGGGACTAGAGTAAAAGAAAAGGCTGTGTGGGTTGAGTGGAAGGAGAGGAAATGGAGTGACAGGAAAGAAGAGAAAAAGATGGCGTCGATTCTCAAACGTGCGGGCAGACAATGAAGCAGGACAAGCATCCTTCCAGACCTGAACCCCGAACCCCCTAAGCCACCACACGGGCCGGCTGACATGCCTGTGGCCGCCGCCTGCCCGCGCTGTTTGTCTTCATTGGCCACGTTCTGTTTTGCGCCAGGAAGCCAATACTCCAATAGACTGGCCGGGATCAGTGAAAAACCTCCCTCCCCACCACACACACACAGCGAGAGAACAAGCCACAAAATTCAATAAAGAAAGCAAATGTTGAACGTGGGCAGTGTTTGTTGGCGCGAGCCAGGGAGAAAAACGGCGCAATTACCTTCTGTGTTGATACACACGGGTGGAATTACACCGGCCGGCAACCTCACCCTCAATTCGGGACGTGGGCCAGGAGCCACGTTTCCTCCGCGGCCCGAAGCCGAGACGCGGTTCATTTTCACTGTGATGGATGAAAGACAAAGACGGCTGTTTGACTAAGAAGCGAGGCGGGCAAGGCGATGGCGGCTGGAGCTCATGGTCCGTGATGGCGATGAGGTGGACTCGGAGTAGCGAGGAGTCCTTGGCTGCTGCAGGCACACACTGTATCCTACCGTACCCTTCCTACTTCCATACAGTTTCCTTAGCAAGGGGGAAGGGGGGCGTGGAAATATCCCACTTGCCAAAATGTATGTTCTGCCTGTGTCAATGTGTGTGGGTGTCACTGTTGTGGCAGCAGTTATGGATGAATATGAAACCTTGCAGAGACACGTGGAAGGAAACGGGTACAGAGAGTTTCTGTCCTAGTTCTTCTGGTGAAATAGGTTTCAGGGTCCTCTCTATTGGTGGTGTTAGTGAGATAAGCAACAACGTTAACAGCGTTATGTAGTAGCCACGAAAAGTCAATTCAGGGCTAAAGCTAGCCAGTGTGGAAAGCACACTTTGTGTGACCGTCTCTCTGTTCTTTTTTTTCTGTCTGGTGGGGTGAGGACAAGAAGAAAGCTGAATTTTTTAACACATCCACTGTGCAGTGTTTGTTTCCAGCTATCTCTCACAACAATCAAAGTTTGCTGGGTTCTGTGTTAGTTCAGATCAGAATAAAGACAGAATATATGATGAAGTGCCGTAGAGACATTTCCCACAAGGTTAGATTCTATGGCGTCAATTGATGGTGATTTGCCAAGACACTCTTGCCATTTGCAACAGAAGGATGAACACTTCAGAACTTTGTAAAAAGAATAACAACAACAACAAAAACCCAACTGATCCAATCGAACCTAAACACAAACTAAAGAATTTTCTTCTCTGCCTCCCTAGACTTAAAACAAAATGCAAGGTAGTCCACTATCAACACCAGAAGACAACGGCATACTCATTTCCTTTCTGTCAATATGCAAACAACAAAGTATCTTAAACACATGTTAAAGATCGTATGTGACACGTCACAGACAGGTGGGCTGCTGAAACACATATACACGCGCGCGCGAGCATACATACACACATACACACACACACACACACTATCTAGCGTGCACCCGAGACTTCACCTATGCCTAGGCTATACGATGCAGTAGGCCTACCTGCAACTAAGAGCTCGCTTCACCAACTTCCCCTCATCGTCATCATGAACCATGAACTGGGGGGGGGGGGGGGGGGGGGGGGGGGGGGGGGGGGGGGGGGGGGGAGGGAGAGAGATCTGCACAAATAGGTTGTTATGTAGCAGAAATGAAAATAATCCTCATACAGTTACATCTTCACAAAATTGGGGGGAGGGGGGGGGGGGGAGAGGGGGGAACAACCGTGTCTGCAATATGGCAGGAGTCAGTTTTTGAGAAGTGTACCCCTCCTCACTAACGCTCCATCAGTCGCCAGACTGACTCCATACTATACTATACTATCAAAACTGCTCCCTTTAGTTCTCACGTCTGTCCTGTCCTGTATGTCCTGTACTGTGCTGCCCCCCATCTGCTGCTGTCCGCCCCTGGACAGGTTTGGGGATTGTTTGAAAACTTAATGGGCTGCAGGACAGGCTACGGGTAGGCAGGCAGGGGGCGGCGTCTGCCAACAATGGCTACTTTATCCCTGGCAGCCTGAGTCAACGGGCTGTGTATCAACAAAACGCGGCCACCCTACCCCCCTGCCCATTCTCCCCCGATGACTCTTGTGGATAAGCGGGGCGGCGCGGACTGTATGGATTTCTTCCTTGTTTATTGTAGTCTTGTCCAGGACCTGTTTGGTCAACGTAAACGGCCACTCTCCACGGGTGGGGGTGGTGGTTTTTTTTTGGGGGGGTTAGGGAAGGGTGGGGTGGGGTTGTAAGGGGGGA
>CM054150.1:26143795-26156295 GCA_028751875.1 Rapana venosa
ATCACTGGTTACTGGTTGAACACTAGGTCCCCTACTACGACCTGTTTGATTTCTGTCGTTTTCAGCTTTTGCTACGCTATCGTCTGTTGTCACAAATTGTAAGAGGTTAGTCCTTGGTGATTCTCTTCCAGCTGAAAATGGACAGTTTGTGGCAAGCTTAAAAATAATGGTTATCATCCTGTGTTTCTTATGCCGCGGACTTTGAAAAATGATTCGGTTGATTGATTTTTCTTAATTTTTCAACTGGCAAAATAAACACATCTTTGAAGTCAGTTGAGGATATAATTTCAGAGACATCTGGAATCCGGTTTTTGCGTGTGTGACCGTTTGTGCCCATCATGAATGAAACTGCGTTCCGACCTTGGGAATTATATCTAAACACAACACACCAGTGTACTTTAAAAACCAAAAAAAGGCTGTTTGTTCACACCGACACTAAATGGCCTACTCTTACGAAAGGCAGAACGGATTTTCACATGTGTGTGTAAGATGTTCTGCGTGTGTTCACACACGGGACCTCGGCTTAAAGGCTCATCAAAATGACTCTCGGGACAGTGGAGTCGGTACCGATGCTAACTCCAGAGGAAAAATCTTGCCGAACGAGTGCCTTAATGATGGCTCGAACCCAGACAATCAAGATCAAACAACTAGACTCTCCCTACCCCCCCCCCCCCCCCCTCCCCACTCCTGCCCCGAATGATATACTTAATAGCCCCTAATAAATGTGCACGAAGTTCTTTTTATTTTTAATTGAAAAAAAAAACAACCCACAGCAATGGGCGACACCAGTCTAATGTCATTCTAAAGATTACTTTCAAGCATGTTTTCTGGAAATATATTTGCACTTGTTTATATATGAGAGAGAGAGAGCGAGCGAGAGAGAGAGAGAGAGACAGAGAGAGACAGAGAGAGAGAGAGAGACAGAGAGAGAGAGCTTGTTTAAACGCAGTAGTGCTGCCATGAACAACCCATAATATAAACGTACCCCATGTTACCAGCAGGAACACACACACACACACACACACGTCTTCTATTAAAGTTTTCCCCCAAAGTGCTAAATGACACACGTGCTGCGCACACGGCTGTCCTAAGATGAGGGAGGGAAGGACCAAACTCCGAACCCCAAACTCCAGCCCCCAAGATGGGCCGCACGTGGTTGTTACGTGGCGGACATATTGCGGCACCAGCAGCAGCCCACCAGCTTACTACTACCCACAAGGACACACAGTCTTTCTTCTTCTCCATCTTCTCCTGTGGTCTGGGCGGCGAGGCAGTGTGTTGTACATTAATTCAAAACTTGCCCTGGGGGCCGCCCGCCCGCGCTCAAACAAGGGGGAACGAACTCGTTTGATGCAGGTGCAGCACGGTTTGCGGTTGTTGGTGTAGGTGGGAGCTTGCCGTAAAGTGGTTCGTTAGTTGTCGTAGTTCTCTTAACCCCCCCCCCCCCCCCCCCCCCCCCCCCTGTCTTTTTTTTTCTTTTCTTTTACTGGCTGTGGTGATGTAACCTTGCACCAAACGTGTGTCGAGACTTGCTGGTCCAGATGAGCCCCCCCCCCCCCCCCCCCCCCCCCAGCTTTGATCCTCCACTTCAAAGAGAAATGAATGAAGCAGCAGCAGCAGTTAGTTAGTCCCGGCTTCTCCAGTCCATGGCTCATCTCTTGAAACTGTTTATTTTATTTATTTTTGTATATAGTTATTTATTTATTCTTTTATATCGAGGATAATGGAATAAGCACTTATGTGCTTTTTCTTTTAAACATCTAGTCCCCAAGTGTATGCGGTTTTGTAAATTTTGTCATCTGTTTCCACCGGCACACAATGTCTTAAGGTAGGTAGGTAGGTATTTTATTTACTTATTTAATGTATTTTTTAAAAATGTTATACCACTACAAGTCACGGCACATTTCGCTGCGTGAAATTCGGGCTGCTCTCCCCGGGGGACAGCGCGTCGCCACAAGAGCAGCGCCACCCATTGTTTTTTTCTTCTTTTCCTGTCTGCTACTGTATTTGTTTCCCTATCAAAGTGGCTTTTTTTTCTTCTACAGAATTTTGCCAGGGACAACTCCCTTTTTGCCGTGGGTTCTTTTACGTGCGCTAAATAATGTTTAACACACGGGACCACGGTTTATTGTCTCATCCGAAAGACTAGCACCCAGACAACCATCCATGGTCTAATGGGTGGGAAAAAAAGTTTCGGGCCCAAACGGGATTCGAGCCACCGCACACTTCCGACCCCGGACTTTTCGCTTTCTAGGCCACCGATCCACCCAACTTGTGTATATTTTTATTTATTTATTTCATTATTTAGGAAGTTTGGTGGCTGAGTGGTTAGAACGTACGTAGGCCAAATTTTGGGTCGCAGGGTGGAGTTTCTTCTGCTGAACTGTCCGTTAGAGTGGGATTTAAAAAAAAAAAATTTTCGTTCCTCGGCTAGAGCTCCAAGGTTCACCAATGGTGAGATTTTGCGTCAGCGACCGTTTTTGCCCACCATGAAGGTAGCCGCATTCCGACTTCGGAGATTAGTGAATTTGTTTGCCCCTGAGAGCTAACTCTGGCTCTGATAACATTGCCCTGCTAGTCCTTTTGGGAGGGGGGGGGGGGGGTGTGAAAGACGGGAAGGTGACTGTGCAGAACTGAAGGTAGGAATTAGCAAGTGGACAAATAGATAAACGAATAACTGTATGAATAAGTAACAACAAACATTAAACAAACGAATAATCGACGAATAACTGTATGAATAAGTAGCAACAAACATGAAACAAACGAATAATCGATAAATGAACCCCTCTTTTAGTCCCACTCTCTTTTTTGTTGTTGTTGAAGAAAATGTTGTCAGCCCAAACTTCCTTCTCTTTGTTGTTTTTCCTGTTACCCTGTTTGCCTCCCTGCCTGCCTGCGTGTCAGCCTGCTTATTTTTCTCCTTGCTATTTGCATGCCATGTCCGCCTGTCTGTCTCTCTGTCTGTCTGTCTGCCTTTTTGCTTACTCCATGCAATACCAACAAAAATGTGTCGTGTGTATTTGTTTATTAACCGCCTCTCGTCCCTCACCTCCCCGTTCCCCTTCCCCTCCCCCAGTCTTAACAAAACTGCTTCAGTCTCTGCCACAGTCCACTAGTGTCTCCTCTCATATACCACTCCCCCCCCCCCCTCTGCCCTGCCCTCCATCCTCCCCCTCCTCACCTCACCACCACCACACCACCATCATCACCATCACCACCTCCACTACCACCAGCAGCCCCCACCCCACCTTCCCCTTGTCTCCTTCCTTTACCCAGTTCCATTCCACCTCGGTCCCCAGAGATTGTGCGCAGTCTGGGTGCAACACTGGGGGCCACACCTGGCCCTCATAACGCCGATGATATTCATATGGCAGGGAGGAGGCAGGCCCCATAGTGTACACCCTTACACAGACCGCCAACAGCGTCACCCTACGGGCCACACTCCTCGTCAAAAGCTGTACAGAGAATGGCTGGTAGATGTGTTTGAAACTTTTAAGACGGAGAAGTTACTTCCTGTCCCATCAATTTTTGGGGGTCCGAAGGCTTATCAAGCACGCACACAACACACACGCACACACACACATACACACACACGCACACACGCACACACACGCGCGCGCGCACGCACGCACACACACACACTAGCTAGATTTTGTTTCTTTTGCTTTTGTTCTTATTTCGTCGCTGTTGCTGTTCTTGAATTTTTGTGTTGCTGTTCCTGTTGTTTTCACAATACTTATGATTATGTCATCCTTCGGATGAGACTATAAACCGAGGCCCCGTGTGCGAACGCATGCAGAACATCTTGCGCACACATTAAGTCCTGTTCCGCTGTTCGAAAGAGTAGGCCATTGTGTGCTGGTGGGAACAGATGACAAAATTTAAAAAAGCGCATACACACGCAAAAAAAAAAAAAGTCATCTGAGCGCTTTGATTTGTTGCTTTACAAGATTCAGCGCTATATAAATTCCATACATTATTATTATTATTATTATTATTATTATTACTACCATTATTCTTGTCCTTCCATTTGTGCCTGTTCTTGCATGACCGCTGATGTCTTCATGCTTTGAATAGTGTAACCAGACAGACATTTCCATGTTCGATATTGGCTTTTCCTGCTCATTGGGTTATCAAGGAATACTTCTTGATATGTTGCTGCCTTTGGATTCTGCACTGAACGCAAACAGAGACAAATGATGGCCAACAATCTTGTCTCTTTTCCTCTCTCTTTTACCCAGTCATTCAAATGACAGAACAAAGCAGCAACAACAACTACAACAAAACTTACAGTATAGTATAAAAATACCCTTTTCTGATGATTATTCTTTTTCACAGCAATCATTATCAGACATAGACAAAATTCGACAATATTAGACATAGGCAAAGTGTGGAGGAGAAGAAAAAAAAGCTTTCTATCTTTACATTTAATTTTTGGTGACTTGTGTATTTTTAAATTTTTTTATTTGCATCCAACAAATCATATCAACACAAAAAAGACATAAGAGTTCTACAGTAAAGCACACACAAAAAGATACATGTTAAAAAAATCCCAACTTTTCACCTTCATCGTGAACCATACACTGCCATCTCTCTGATGGGTTTTTGGCATGTCGCAGTCTGGCCTTTTTAAACGGCGATCTATTGTGACAGATGCCGAGCGCATGTGGGAGTTCACTCTCCAAGAATGCGTGGATACTGTAGCGACATTACCTTTATGGATTTCTGATTGTCTCTGGGGGCAGAGGGGGAGGGGCGAGGGGGCGGCACGATACCCCCACCTTTCTCACCTTGGACCACACAAGGTGATGCATGCAGGGAGGCTTAAAGGCTGGTGATCAGTATCGATGATCACCATCGCCAAAAGTGAACTCAGGGCGTGTCCATGAAGATGACAAAGGTCATCAGTCAGAACTAGCTAAACTTAACTTAAACATGATCAAAAAGATCAAGAATAGCGAGTGCAGAGGAAGAAGAGAGGAGGAGGAAGGAGAAGAAGGAGGAGGAAGAGGAGGAGGAAGGAGAAGAAGAAGGAGGAGGAGGAGGAGAAGAAAGAGGAGGAAGGAGAAGAAGAAGGAGGAGGAGAAGAAAGAGGAGGAGGAAGGAGAAGAAGAAGAAGGAGGAGGAGGAAGAGGAGAAGATGAGGAGGAGGAAGAACGAGAACTACAAGAAAAAAATCAACATCCAAACACCATAAGTATCACGATGACTATAATAATAATAACAATAATGATAATGATGATGATAATAATAATAATAATATTTTTAAAAAATAATGTAGGGAATTTATATAGCGCTGAAGCTTGTAAAGTAAACAAAATCGAAGCGCTTGCATTCAAATCATTCACACCATGCAACCGCCCACAAATATTAGGATAGACAGATATTAAATTTATACACACAAGCGTGCGTGCGCGCACGCGCCTGCCCGCAGCACAGCACGCTTAGGTGGGGTGGTAAAGGTAGCTATAGAAAAAAATAGGAACAGATAACAGGGGATGATCTCAGGTAGACAATAAGTGCGTTTTGAGGCTGGAAGGTATCAAATGAAGGCTGTTGGCGAAATGGAAGAGGGAGGTCGTTCCCTGTGGACGGACCAGAAGCAGAGAAAGAGCGACGGCCAACAGTGGTTTGTTTGAATTCTGGGTGTTCGAAAGCACAAAGTATCTGCAGCTGAGCGAAGGGAACGGGACGGAGTGTACAGGTGAAGACAGTTACAGAGATAAGAGGGTGCAGATTTGTGGAGATATTTGAAACAGAGGGTATTGATCTTATATTTCACTCTTACGGATAGAGATGATGGTGATGATGATGATGATGATGATGATGATGATACACTAGTCATAACAAAGCATCAACTATAATAATGGCAACAGTACTATACTACTTCTAATGTTACTTCCGCTGGTGGTAGTGGTGGTGGTGGTGATGATGATGATAGCAGTGCTGTTCCTGGTAATAGTGCCTACATACAATGCTCTCATATCACATCTCATCATCTCTCTCTCTCTCTCTCTCTCTCTCTCTCTCTCTCTCTCTCTCTCTCTCTCTCTCTCTCTCTCTCTCCCCCTCCCCTATCATTCCTAGTTAGATGTTGCCAATGCAAATGTGAAATGATTTAATGTGGTAGACTTTAAGCACTTTTGCACACACACACACACACACACACACACACACACACACACACACACACACACACACACACACACACACACACCACACACACACCACACACCGTAACATAGACGCGCACACAATAGTCGAGACTTTCCATTTATTGTATCGTCAACAAAATCTAACGATCAAGATATGCATACATGACTAAAATAGTGGGACAATAATATCACTGTCACTTGAAATATACAACCACAACAAAGACCATGTAACATTGTACACTACACCTAAAACAATACCAAAAAAACCCAACTATCACAAAACTGTACCTTTAAACTCAACAAAAGATACACCAATACCATAAATTACAAGCTTCACAATTTTTACAAAAAATATCACAAATATTGCAATAAGGACAGATTAATCTGTCTAAAAATCACTAAATGTGAATAGATGTTAAACTGAAGATATCACAGATTCGCAGAAGTCGGTTTCACGCAGTAGTACTGTAAAATAAACAACAACAACAACCAACAACAACAAAAAACAAAACAAAAATCCTTGCCAAAAATGCAGTTAGGTATTATAGGAGTGAACTGCAACAACCCCCAAATAAACCAACGATAAAAACACCACTGTAACACCATCAACAAACGACGCTGACACAGTCCAGTCTGTGTACACAGAACTGACATTGACACAACATAACAGTTGAGTCAGTCAATCAGTCAGTGGATCGGTGCGGTGGCCTGGTGGACTGATTGTTGAGAGATAACGCAATCTGCCTAGCAAGCCAGGAGTTCGGGTTCGATCCTGATTAAGTGTGCCTGAACCACTCAGTGATGGTCCATCAATACGGCAAATAGAGAGTTGTCCCTGACAAACATTTTGTAAAACATGCATGTAGACACGATTTTATTTTCTTCTTCTTCTTCTTCTTCTTCTTCTTCTTCTTCTTTTCTTCTTCTTTCACGATTTTATTTTCTTTTCTTTGTTCTTCTTTTTTCCTCTCCTCTTCCTCTTCTTCTTGTTCTTCTTCTTCTTCTTGCGCTGCTCATGTAGCCCGCCGTTCCTTTTCCCGCAGAACAATGGCTGGCGTGATGAGCAGTAGTATACCAATACAATTACATGCAATGTAATACAATATAATACAACACGTTACTTTTCAACACATTACATTATATTACATTACATTACAGATCAACACAATACAGTACGATACAATAGAAATACATAACAGTGTAACACATGGTAGCCAAACAGACATCACTCACGGACCAGTATATATATATATATATATATATATATATTATATTATTATTATTATATATATATTAAAGTGACATGAACAGAAGATGTCAAACTCTGTGCAAATGTCTCCACAAAACAGCATCCTCCTACCTCTGTGAATGTCTTCACTTGTACACTCCTTCTCGTTCCCTCCGCTCTGCTGCAGATTCCTTGTGCTTACAAACACCTAGATTTAACCAGTCCACTGTTGGCCGTGGCTCTTTCTCTCTTTCTCGTCCATCGATCTGGAATGATCTCCCTCCTTCTCTTCGCCAAAGCCTTCTTATGACACTTTTTAAATCCAGTACTCAAGACATATTTATTTAAAAACTAAAGATTTTGCTCTCCTGCTTCATCTCATAGCTTCCCTGCCTTCAACAGCCGAAATTCTATCACCATGCCAAAGTGTACAACCTTTATGTGTGTGTGTGTGTGTGTGTGTGTGTGTGTGTGTGTGTGTGTGTGTGTGTGTGTGTGTGTGTGTGTGTGGTGTGTGTGTGTGGGGTGCATTTGGACTGTTGGAACTGATTATTGCTATTGGTTGCATGACTGTGTAAGAATGAGTTGAGTGCAAGCGCTTTGATTTGCCTCTGCAAGATACAGCGCTATATAAATTCCATTCCTAACCTACATTGAAACACTTGCAAACAAAATCAATGTCCCCGTACTGCCCAGTCTGTCTATAGAGCTGATTTTCCAGCAACAAGATACTACATCGAATATCTTCATCAATATTGATTCATAATTATGACGTGACTTAAGATATCAAACCTAGCTGCAATGAATAAATGAATGAATGAATGAATGAATGGGGCCAAGTTAGCCTGGTTGTTAGAGCGTTGTGCGTTGCGCTCACAATCTGAAGACCCATGCGACAGCGAAGAAGAAGAAGAAGAAGAAGAAGAAGAAGAAGAAAAGAACAAGAACAAGAACAAGAAGAACAAGAACAAAAGAAAAAGAAGAACGAGAATAATAAACAATAAGAAGAAGAACAACAACAATAGCAAAACAACAACAACAATAACCCAACAAGATCAAAGAAACCACCACCACCAACACGATCTTTTTTTTTTTTAATCGACAATAAAACAACCAACTCCTACACTAGCACACACAAGACCACAGTCATCATGGCCACGACGAATCGCCGCCCTCAGGCCACCCTGAAGCAAGGACCTGCCCTTTCGTTTCTTCAGTGGGCGTAGGGTTGGTAGTGACGAACATGAAGATGAAGCCCTCCTGCAGCCCAAACAGGGTTTTCATGTCATCGCCATCGTTAGGTCTGACCAGCTTCATGTACCTGCAGACAGGGAAGACAAGAAGGAATGAAAGGGAAGGAAGGAAGGAAGGAAGGATGGATGGAAAGAAGGAAGGATAGATGGATGGAATGAAAGGGAAGGAAGGAAGGATAGAATGAAATGGAAGGAAGGAAGGAAAGAAGGAAGGGAGGAAAGAAGGAAGGAAGTATGGATGGATGGATTGAAAGGGAAGGAAGGAAGGAAGGAAGGATGGATGGATGGATGGTGGAATGAAAGGGAAGGAAAGAAGGAAGAATGGATGGATGGATGGATGGATGGACAGAATGAAAGGGAAGGAAGGAAGGAAGGAAGGAAGGAAGGAAGGAAGGAAAGAAGGAAGGAAGGATGGATGGATGGAAGGAAGGAAGGAAGGAAGGATGGATGGATGGAATGAAAGGGAAGGAAGGAAGGAAAGATGGAAGGAAGGAAGGAAAGATGGAAGGAAGGATGGAAAAAAGGAAGGAAGGAAGGATGGAATGAAAGGGAAGGAAGGAAGGAAAGAAGAAAGGAAGGAAAGATGGAAGGAAGGAAAGAAGGATGGAGGGAAAGAAGGAAGGAAGGAAGGATGGATGTATGGATGGATAGATTGAAAGGCAAGGAAGGAAGGAAGGAAGAAAGGAAGGAAAGAAGGAAGGAAGGAAGGAAGGATGGATGTATGGATGGATGGATTGAAAGGGAGGGAAGGAAGGAAAGAAAGAAGGAAGGAAGGAAGGATGGAAGAAAGGAAGGAAGGATGGATGGAAGGAAGGAAGGATGGAAGGAAGGAAGGAAGGAAGGAAAGAAGGAAAGAAAGAGGAAGGATGGAATGAAAGGGAAGGAAGGAAGGATGGAAGGAAGGAAGGAAGGATGGAATGGAATGGAAGGAAGGATGGATGGATGGAATGAAAGGGAAGGAAGGAAGGAAAATGAAGGAAGGAAGGAAAGAAGGAAGGAAGGAAGGAAGGAAGGATGGAAGGAAGGAAGGAAGGATGGAATGAAAGGGAAGGAAGGATGGATGGATGGAATGAAAGGGAAGGAAGGAAGGAAGGAAAATGAAGGAGGAAGGAAGGAAGGAAAGAAGGAAGGAAGGAAGGAAAGAAAGGATGGATGTATTGAAAGGGAAGGAAGGAAGGAACAAAGGACTGAAGGGAAAGACATTCAAAAGAGAGAGAGGAGGAGGAGGAGAAGGAAGGGAAAAAAAAGAGAAAGAAGGTTGTGAGGAAGGAATGACAAAAAATAAAACAGAGAAAGGGGGGGGGGGATAATATTGATTATAATATAACAATGATGACGATGATGATGATGATGATAATAATGATGATGACGATGACGATGGTAGTAGGTAGTAGTAGTAGTAGTAGTAGCAGCCAGCAGCAGCAGCAGCAGCAGCACGCAGCAGCAGCAGCGAGTAGTAGTAGTAGTAGTAAAGGGGGAACAACAGAAAGGAAGGAAGAAGGCAAGAAGAATGGAAAGAAGACAAACAGATAAAGAAGAAAATAGGAAACAAGGAGGGAAGGAAGGAAGGAAACAAATGAAAGGAATGGATGGAACCCCCAAAATATGAAAAAGGGAGTAACGAAGAAGTGAGCAAAAAGAAAGAAGGGAAGATCTATCTATCTATCTATCTATCTATCTATCTATCTATCTATCTATCTATCTATATCTATCTATATCTATCTATATCTATCTATATCTATCTTTATCTACGTATCTTTATCTATCTATATCTATCTATCTTTATCTATCTATATCTATCAATATCTATCTATCTCTATATCTCTCTATCTTTATCTTTCTATATCTATCTATCCCTCTATCTTTATCTATCTATATCTATCTTTATCTATCTATATTTATCTATCTATCTCCCTATCTTTATCTATCTATATCTATCTATCTATCTTTATCTATCTATATCTATCTATCTATCTATCTTTATCTATCTATATCTATCTCTCTATCTATCTCTCTATCTTTATCTATCTATATCTATCTATATCTATCTATATCTATCTATCTTTGAGCAGAATGATCAAATGACTTCCATATGGAAGAGGGGAAAAAGAACGCAAGAGGAGAAAAAAAGAAGGGGGGGGGGGGGGGGGGTGTAGGGGGGGACGAGAGCGAGCGAGAGAGAAAAAAGAGAGAAAGAGAGAGACAGAGACAGAGAGGAGAGAAGAGAGAGAGAGAGAGAGAGAGAGAGGAGAGAGAGAGAGAGAGAGAGAGAAAGAGAAGAAAGAAAGAGAGAGGAGAGAGAAAGAAAGAAAGAAAGAAGGGCGTAGAAGGGAAAAATAACCGAAAGAAAAGGGACGAAAGAAAGAGAGTTTAAAAAAAAAACTGTATAAAGAAAGAAGACAAAATTAAAAGTGATTACAAATACATGGCTGACGGAAAATTAACAACAACAACAACAACAAAGAAAATGCTTCTTCATTCTGTGAACAGCGAACACGGGAAACAACAATAACGACACATAAATAAACTAACAGAAAAACACCAAAACAAACTAAACTTTTTAAAAAGAAGAAAAAAAAGCAAACAAACCGCATCATCTACATTTCTTGGTGTAAGATGTAACGATTTTTGCCAGAAACTGTTAGACTTTGAAAGTCCGTTTCCATCAGAAGAGTTTGTATTTCGCCGAAAGAAGCATGTAAAGTATACCCATAATCATTTTCGAGCTAGGTAATACATTTCTCCACCACCACTGGAGAGAGAGAGAGAGAGAGAGAGAGAGAGAGGGAGAGAGAGATGAGAGAGAGAGAGAGAGAGGAGAGTGAGAGAGAGAGAGAGAGAGAGACAGACAGACAGACAGACAGACAGACAGACACCACTCACTCTCTCTCTTTCTCTCTGACACACACACACGCACGCACCCCCCCCCCCCCCCCCCCCCCCCCCCCCCCCCCCCCCCCCCCCCCCCCCTTCCCGCACACCACACACATACTCTCTCTCTCTCTCTCTCCTCTCTCTCTCTCTCTCCTCTCTCTCTCTCAGTCAGTCCAAGGGAAATAACTCAATACAATGGCTCCAGCTGTTGGATAGATTGAATTATGTCCCCTCTGTTCATTCTAGTTTGCAAAATTCTGGACATAATTATGTACCAAGTGAATGGTACCATCGCATCACAGAAAACTGGGAGAGACTAGGTTAGAGCTCCGAGGTTCACCAATGGTGAAATTTTGCCTCTGCGACCGTTTCCCCACTATTAAGGTCGCCGCATTCCAATTTCAGGGATGATAAACAGCCTTTTGATCTACAAAGTTTTTGCTTTACCTCAGTGGTTTGCTACTCTTTGTGAGCACTTGACGTGTCGATGAGTCATTAATGTCTACCACTGTATTCGCTTTAATGATGGTCTAATTTGTCCGATTCACATCTTGTCTTTTCTGGCACCAGAAATGTGAAAAATCAAGAAAGTAATAATGATGATACTACTACTAGTACTACTACTACTACTAGTCGAAGACGACGACGACGACGACGACGACAACGACGACGACGATGATGATGATGATGATGATGATGATGATGATGATGATGATGATGATAAGTTGCACTGATTTGATTACATCTTACTTAACAATGCCCGATAACACATTTAAAAATAAATGTAATCAGTTGTCTGCATGGGAGGGGTATACTTTATGCTTGGTGTGTGTGTGTGTGTGTGTGTGTGTGTGTGTGTGTGTGTGTGTGTGTGTGTGTGTGTGTGTGTGTGTATGAGTGTGTGTGTGCGTGTGTGGGTGTGTGAGGGTGTGTCCCTCTCTCCCCCCCCCTCTCTCTCCCTCCTTCCCTCTCTCTCTCTCTCCCATACGA
>CM054150.1:26161295-26166295 GCA_028751875.1 Rapana venosa
GGCATCCGTTATCTGTGCGGAGAGAGCTACACCTGTGTACACAGACATCAGCATCTGTAGGAATAGACAATAGCACCTTTGTACAGACATAAACGATTGTGCACAGATATCGACACAAAATTAATGTACAGACATCAACGCAGGTGTACGGATGTCAACATAGGTGTACGGACATATATCAACACACGTGTAGAGACATGAACACACTGGTGAAGACTTCACACCTTTATACAGATATCAGCACCTGTACACACACACACACACACACACACACACACACACACACACACACACACACACACACACACACCACACACACACACATCAAATGTGTACAGACATCAAAATCGTACACACACACACACACATCACCCTCAACACGCACGCACACACACACACACACACACCACACACCACACACACACACACCACACACACTCTCATACCCCACTTCCACCTCAACCACCACCACCAACACACACACATACCCCTATTCTACCTCCCCCCCCCCCCCAACACACACACACACACACACTTACACCCCCATCTCACCCCAACACACACACACACAGCCCCCTCCCTCCCCCCTCCTCCCCAACCCCCCCACCTCCCACCCCGCACACACACACATACACACACACATACACACACACACACACGCACACCACACACACACACACACACACACACACACAACACACACACACACACACACCACACACACACACACACACACACCACCCCACCCAGAAATCTTCAATCTACTCAACAACACTGTAATTTGTTTGTCTTTTTTCCCCACCATCAGTACCACCTAACACTGGAAGTGTCTGTGTGAAATTTGCCTGCCGGACTCTTTGATTTTGCCGGCACTGTCGTTGAGCACCGACATGAGATCTTTCAGAGAGATGTCCACCTCAGGCAGCGCTTCTGGCTTTGGCGGGGCTGCACCTGCTGCTGCTCCTGATGCTGATCCTGAGGCTTTGGCTCCTCCTGAATGACAGGAAGGAAGGAAGGAAGGAAGGGTGGGAAGGAGGGAGGGAGGGAGGACATAAATATAAAGGAGGGAGAGAGGAAGGAAGGGAGGGAGGAAGGAAGGGAGGGAGGGAAGGGAGGGAGGAAGGAAGGGAGGGAGGAAGGAAAGAAAGGAGGGGAGAGGAGGAGGAAGAAGAAAGGAGGAGGGAGGGAGGGAGGAAGGAAGAAAGGAAGGGAGAGAGGAAGGAAGGGAGGAATGAAAGAAAGGAGGGAGGAGGAAGGAAGGGAGGAAGGGAGGGAGGTGGAGGGAGGGAGGACATAAATATAAAGGAGGGAGAGAGGAAGGAAGGGAGGGAGGATGGAAGGAAAGGAGGAAGGGAGGGAGGAAAGAAATATAAAGGAGGGAGAGAGGAAGGGAGGGAGGATGGAAGGAAAGGAAGGAGGGAGGAAAGAAATATAAAGGAGGGAGAGAGGAAGGGAGGGAGGATGGAAGAAAAGGAGGAAGGGAGGGAGGGAGAAGGAAGGAAAGAAGTATAAAGGAGGAAGAGGGAAAGAAAGGAGGAAGGAAGGAAAGGAGGAAAGAAAGGAGGAAGGAAGGAATAAAAGAAAGGAGGGAGAAAGGAAGGAAGGAAAGGAGGTAGGGAGGGAGGAAGGAAGGAGGGAGGAAGGAAGGAAGGAAAGAAAGGAGAAAGGCAGGAAAAAGAGGGAGGAAGGAAGGAAGGAAGGAAAGAAAGGAGAAGGAAGGAAGGAAAGAAAGGAGGAAGGGAAAGAAAAGAGGAAGAAAGGAAGGGAAAAAAGAGGAAGGAAGGAAGGAAGGAAAGGGAAAGAAAGGAAGAAGGAAGGAGGAAGGAAGGAAAGGAGGAATGAAGGAAGGATAGAAAGGAGGAAGGAAGGAAAAAAAGGAGGGAGGGAGGAAAGAAAGGAGGGAGGAGGAAGGAAAGAAAAGAGGGAAGGAAGGAAGGAAAGAAAGGAGGGAAGGAAGGAAGGAAAAGGAGAAATGAAGGAAGGAAAGAAATGAGGAATGAAGGAAGGACAGAAAGGAGGAATGAAGAAAGGAAAGAAAGAAGAATGAAGGAAGGAAAGAAATGAAGGAATGAAGGGGGAAAGGGCAGAAAGGAGGAAGGAAGAAAGGAAAGAAAGGAGGGAAGGAAGGTAGGACAGAAAGGAGGAAGGAAGGAAGGAAAGAAAGGAGGGAAGGTAGGAAGGAAAGAAAGGAGGAAGGAAGGAAGGGAGGGAGGGAGGATGGGAGGAAGGAAAGAAAGAAGGAAGGCAGGAGGAAAGAAAGGAGGAATGAAGACAGGAAAGAAAGGAGGGAAGGAAGGAAAGAAAGGAGGAATAAAGGAAGGAAAGAAAGTAGGAAGACAGGAAAGAAGGAGGAAGGAAGGACAGAAAGGAGGAAGGGAGGAAGGAAGAAAGGAGGAAGGAAGGACAGAAAGTAGGAAGACAGGAAAGAAAGGAGGAAGGAAGGACAGAAAGGAGGAAGGAAGGAAGGAAAGAAAGGAGGATAGAAGGAAGGAAGGAAAGAAAGGAGGAAGGAAGGAAGGAAAGAAAGGAGGGAAGGAAGGAAGGGAGGAAAGGGGGGAGGGAGGAAGGAGGGGGGGGAGGAAGGAAGGAAGGAAAGAAAGGAGGGAAGGAAGGAAAGAAAGGAGGAATGAAGGAAGGAAAGAAAGTAGGAAGACAGGAAAGAAAGGAGGAAGGAAGGACAGAAAGGAGGAAGGAATGAAGGAAAGAAAGGAGGAAGGAAGGAAGGAAGGAAAGAAAGGAGGAAGGAGGAAGGAAAGAAAGGAGGGAAGGAAGGAAGGGAGGAAAGGAGGGGGGGAGGAAGGAGGGGAGGGAGGAAGGAAGGGAAAGGGAAAGAAAGAAGGAAGGAGGAAGGAAAGAAAGGAAGAAGGAAGTAAAGACAGGAGGAAGGAAGGGAAAGAAAGAAGGAGGGAGGGAGGAATGCAGGAAAGGAGGGAGGGAGGAAGGAAAGAAAGGAGGAGGAAGGGAAAGGGAAAAGAAAGGAGAAAGGAAGGAAGGAAAGAAATGAGGAAGGAAGGAAGGAAAGAAAGGAGAAAGGAAGGAAGGAAAGAAATGAGGAAGGAAGGAAGGAAAGAAAGGAGGAAGGAAGGAAGGAAAGAAAGGAGGAAGGAAGGAAGGGAGGGAGGGAGGAAGGGAGCAAGGAAGGGAGGAAGGGAGGGAGGGAGGGAGGAAGGAAGGAAGAAAAAAACAACCCAGTTAAATAAGTACCAAAAAAACCCACCACTTAAAGAAGCAAGTAACAAAGAAAGTAACTGCTCAATTATTTCAAGTATAAAATTAACAATTCCAGTCAGCAAATCATTAGCACCGTATGTATTAGATCTTCTTTTCAACTTGTCAAAAGGATATTTATTAGAGTAGTCTTGGATTCAAGAAAAGTGCATACCCTTGTGTGTGTGCGAGCGTGGGCGCGCGCGTCTGGTGTGTGTGTGTATGTGTGTATGTATGTGTGTATGTATGTGTGTATGTATGTGTGTGTATATATATATATAATTGAGAAAAAAATATTATAGATATATGTGTGTGTGTGTGTGAGAGAGGGAGACAGACACACAGGCAGAGACAGAGACAGACAGAACTAGAAGCAGGCAGACAACGAGAGAAACAAGAGAGACTGTCTCGCACCTAGTACACACACACACACACACACACACACACACACACACACACACACACACACACACACACACACACACACACTCACATACATACACACACATACAAACACACACACACACACACACTCACACTCACACACAGAAAGAAGACAGACCTAACTAACCCACTCACTACCAAACCAACACAACAAACAACGTTGGGACTACTAGCCTATACCACTAACCAACCCACTATACTAGTAAGGCTGCCTTTTCTTCTACTCCTACAACAACGCGTGGTATTACATTGTGTCGGTCACACCAGTAGTGTGTTCCTACAATATCATCATTAAAATAATTATAGCCTCCTCACCTTTTGCAGCCGGTTTTTTAGCAGTGGCGGCCGGAGCTGCCTTAGGGGCCGGCTTACCAGTTGTTTTACTGACTGGTTTTTTGGTAGACATTTTTTTCCTCTCTCTCTCTCTCTCTCTCTCTGCCTCTCTCACACACACTGTATAAATCTCACGGCTCAAAAGTTACTACAACAACGACCAAACCAAACCCCGTCAACCTTTGTTGTTACTATGTCCAAATATTCCCAACTACACGATTTTTCTTCCGGGGGTCGTAGCCTTGGCTGAGTTCCATCGACGATCACTGCTGTGACCATTCCGGAGAGATTAAGTAGTCAAACATGACCTGGGGACGAGGGAATGGTCTTGGTCGTGAAGAGTGGACGACGTACATTATTAGAATGTGGGGTGTCCTTAGGTGTTTGTAGTCGTTAACTGGTCATGCACAGAGTGTAAAAAGTGAAGGTGCTAGCTCTTCCAGGGTCGGGACATTGTTGTGGGGAAGGCTTGTGTATTGTGTGTGGTGGCTCAAACCATGCGTGTGGGGGACGCTATGGTCGAGTGGTTTAGACTGTTCGACTTCAGTCGCATGGGTACCATCAAGTGGTGTGTTCAAAGTTAATCTGGGCGGCATTTGGTGAATTAAGGGTGGGAATTTTTACGATCTCCCAGGCCAACTTCTAGTGCAGACCTGCCAGTGCCTTCATTCCCTTCGTGTGTATAATACACATGCAGAAGAAGATCAAATATGCACGTTAAAGATCCCGTAATTCATGTCAGCGTTCAGGTGGGTTACGGAAACACGAACATGCCCAGTATACATCTCCCAAGTCGAAATGCAGCTACCTTCATGGTGGGCAAAAAACGGTAGTATCAATTCGCAAAATCTCACCCTTGGTGAACCTCGGAGATTTGGCTGAGGAACAAAAAATAATGTGTTCAGTCCACAACCTCATCAGCAATGGTTCCCTCGATAGTAAGCCTACTCTCTGCTGATAACTATAACGCCCCAGCATATTTTCCAACCCGGTCACATACAACAGATTTCCCCTGC
>CM054150.1:26173795-26226295 GCA_028751875.1 Rapana venosa
CCAGTCCTAGTGTGTATGCGGTTTTGTAAATTCTGCCATCTGTTCCCACCGGCGCACAATGGCCTACTCTTACGAAAAGTGGAACAGGATTTAACGTGTGCGCAAGATGTGCTGCGGGCGTTCGCACACGGGGCCTCGGTTTATAGTCTCATCCGAAGGACTTTCAGCTTATAGTAAGAGCATTACGAAAGCTGCACAAACATTTCAGAGGTAACTAGCCTGTAATATATCGAGAGAGTTTTGGGTACTTCCAAGTCATTGAGAAACATTTGCTTCATTGAGAAACAAATAGAACAATGCAGGGGGAAGATTGTTACCTTTACAAACGCCAATAAAACTTTAACAACAATAATATGAACAGTTTCTATTAGGAACAAAAACTTAACATTTATATCTTCATACTTAATTATGATGACATTCAATAGCTTTCCACTTCCATGTTGTTCTACAAGTATACACCACGAAGCACTACGCCATAAAGAATCAAAAGCTTTCTGATAATCAACAAAAGTAGAAAAGAACTTTTGATTGCTACTCAGAAAAGCATCACTAAAAAGCATTTTATAACAAAACAATTATCTGTAGTAGAGCGATACTTTCTGAAGCAAGTCTGATTAAAAAATAAATCTTTTGTTTCAAGAAATTTTGATGACCTGATGTCTAATAAAAAAGGTAAAGGTAAAGGAGTCCCATAACCTATAAGGTCGTAGGGGAGCGAGGCGTCAGAGACCTCACTTCTCTAGGGCCAGCATATTGAGGGCGGCGCCCATCTCCTCTCCCTCGCTGCTTTACCTTCCCTGACCCTAAAGAGGGCAGGTACCCATTTACAGCTGGGGGAACTGGGGAAACTGTACTGAAGCCAAGGCGCAAACGGTCACCCATCCAACTGGTAACCACGCTCGACGCCGCTTAACTTGGCTGGGGCAAAGCGAGTGCTCCCACCACTGAGCTATCCCGTCCCCATGTCTAATATAGAAGTGAAAAAAGTTTTCCAATACAACTACACACACACACACACCACACACACACACACACACCACACACACACAACACCTTGTATAGTCTATCCACATCGTCCTCCAGTCTGTCCAGACGTTCTGACAAGGCATCAATGGCTGCATTCGCCGCACCACCGAAGTCCATCACACGTCCTCCACTGCTTGGGTTCGATTCTCCGTCGTTTCATCGCCTCACAACTGGCTGCTTTCACGCCTGCTCACCACACACACACACACACACACACACACCACACACACACACACATACATTACACAAACGCGCGAGCGGACGCACGCACGCACGCACACACATGCGCACGCACACACACATACCCACACATGCACGTGCACACACATACATTTATTTTCTTGTGTATATATTTCTGTCATAGACGGTTTGATGTAAAAAATATTTTTAAAAAAGCACGTGTTTTGCTTATTCTACGTACAGTCTGTAAATAAAAAATTGACTTTGACATAGATATACACACATATGCGCGCGTACGCGCTCGCGAACACACACACACACATACACACACGCACGCACACACGAACACACACGCACGAGTGCGCGCACACGCACACACATACACACATTGTATATGCCCGCCTTTGATGTCCACTAAACTTTATTCCAGACCAGAGAGAGAGGAGAGAGAGAGAGGAGAGAGAGAGAGAGAGAGAGAGAGGTGAGAGAGAGAGAGAGAGAGAGAGAGAGAGAGAGAGAGAGAGAGAGAGAGAGAGAGAGAGAGAGAGAGAGAGAGAAGAAAGAGAGAGAGAGAGAGAGAGGAGAGATGATGAGAATGAGAGAGAGAGAGAAGAGAGATTTCTAGCACAGAATTACGAGAAAACGAAAGACACAAACAAAAAACAGACTCAAACCGAGGCATAGAAAAGGGGAACATTCTAGCATAAAACTTCCAGAAAGTGGGAATATCTTTTACACCAAAAGATCCCCCCCTCCCCTCCCTTACCTCCACCCCAAAATCCTACCCCCAGTTACCTCATAAAAATGGGTGAATAAACTTCTTCATAAAAAAAATAAATAAAATAAATAGCTACATCATTCAAATTCCAGTTGATTTTTTTGTTGGGAATGGACAGAAAAACAGAGAATGACTATAAAAAAAACAACAACCTCCCACCACACTTACTACTGGCATAGTCGTTATAGCGCTGGTGAGCAGGCTGGACACTGACACAGTCTGAAGACGAAGAAGAATCAGAGGAGCTACCAGGACTCCTGCTGGGGTAGCCATACCCGTAGTGGCGTGAGTAGCCACCGTATCTACTGGGCTTCTGGTAGGTGGGGCCATACTGTCTGCGTCCGTAGTCGGGTCTGTAGCCGGAGCTGCTGTGCCGGTATCCTCCAGAGACCGGGTCTGAGGCGTGGTCATTGGAGGAGACACCACTGGAAGCTGCGGTGGAGAAGCAGATAGTAATAGTAATAATGATGCTGCTGATGATGATGATGATACTACTACTACTACTACTACTACTACTACTACTACTAATGAATCGTTGCATGGAGAGTGTGTTGTCTATAATAACCCCTAGATAATTCACAGAAGCAGATAGAGGGACGGACCTATTGCCGAATTCTGTTTGAAGCTGTTGTGATGGAAGAGAGTTTGTGTTTGGTCCCTACAAGCATGGCTTCGGCATTTAGCTGTAACTTGTTCTGTATCACTCAGTTTGGGATATCTTGAAGACAGTAGGACATATTAATCAAGAGAGATGGCAGGTTTTCAGGAGTATCACTGCTAAGAATTTGAGAGTCGTCTGCATAGAAATGATGGTTGATCTGATGACGATTTATTATGTTGAAAGAGGAGCAGTGTAGAGAATGAAAAGAACAGGGCCGAGAACTGATCCCTGTGGGACTCCACATTCCAGTTTGACAGATGTTGATTAAATCTTGTTTACTGCAACTGTGTGGAATCGAGCTGTAAGGTATGAACTGAACCAGGTGAGGGCTGTGCCTTTAATACCAAAAGTCTTTTGGAGACGGGAGAGAAGAATTGAGTGGTCTATAGTGTCGAAGGCTGCAGATAAGTCGAGAAGTGTGAGAAGGGAGATTTTTCCCGAGTCAGACGCGTGTAGAAGCGTGTTTAAGGTGTGGACTAGGGTGGTTTCGGTGCTTTGGTTGGCGCGATAGGCAGACTGAAAAGGGGGAAGAAGACTGTTTGAATGAAGGTGGCTGTTGAGTTGTATCAAAACAACTTTTTCAAGGACTTTAGAGATGAACGGTAGGTTGGATACAGGTCTATAATTCTTTAGAGTGTTAGGATCGAGGTTAAGCTTCTTGAGTAGCGGTGTAACTATTGCAATTTTGAGAGCTGTTGGAAAAATTCCCGAAAGAAGTGATGAGTCTACTATTTTTGTGATAGTGGGTATAAGCTGTGGAAGGCACTGAGTAGAAAGAGAAGCAGGTATAGGATCGAGATCACATAATTTATTGTCATTTCTTTCAGCATTGTCGCGATTTCTTTCTCGCTTGATGGATGAAAGAAAAGGAGAGGAGTGCCGGGAAATTGGGGGTCAGAAATTGCTGGCTGAAAAGGAGTCTAATCCAAACTAGAGCAAATGTTGCGGACTTTGTCAGAAAAGAGTGCAGAAAATATAGAAGGAAGTTCAGAGTGGTTGTAGATAGAAGGCAGAGGGCTTGCCTTCGCAGATCCAAGAAGAGTGGATGTGAGAGAAAAGAGAGATTTCATAGACGTGGCATCAAGAACTTGAGAAGAGTAATACTTTGTTTTTGCTGAATGGATTAAGGTTTTGACTTTGTTGATTTGTTTACGAAGATGCTGTTTGTTTATCTCAGTTTTTGTTTTTCGCCATCGCCACTCTAGCTGTCGGCGTTTGCGATTTGCGACCAGAATGTCGTGGGTGTACTATGGTGCACATGGCCTATCAGGCAGGAGACGGTCAGTGGGAGGTGCATGCTCATCAAGAAGTTGGCTGAGAACGGTATTGTAGTGTTTAGAAGGGTCAGTATGGTCAGAGATTTGTGATAGATGTTCAGCAGCTTGAGAAAGTAAAGTTTGAATATCTAAGGCTTTGAGGTTGCGACGGATAATACGCTTTTTCTTTCAAATAGGCTTGGCAATGTTGAGGAAGAAAAGAATGGCAGAATGATCGGAGAGTAGTTTGTCGGTGACAGATACGGACTGAGATGTGACTAGACCTTGTGAGACATCGGTGATAAGCCAGTCTAAAGTGTGACCTGATCTGTGTGTTGGTTCGTTTACCAGCTGAGAAAGAGAGTGATTTGACAGAGAAAGAGAAAGACGCTTGACATCAGGAGAAGACTGGTTGTCGAAGTGGAAGTTAAAGTCACCAGGTATGATAAGTTTTTTTGGGAGAGAGGCTGTAATGGTCAAAGAGTGACTGAAACTCTTGGCGGAAAACTGAAGATGTTAAATCGTTTCTACGGTTGGGAGGTGGACGGTAAAGGCAACAGAAAGTAACAGAGTGGCCGGGTAAGGTGAGGCTAAGTTCACAGACTTCGAAAGATTTGGGTGAAAAGGAAGGGAGTGACAGATAGACAGAGCTGGATGCAGAGTGTCTTTGTAGACGATGGCAATGCCACCTCCATGATAGAGTCGGGGAAAGAAAGAGTTTTGTAGCCAGGTGGAGTCAGCTGTTTTATCTTTGGTTCGTGACCTAGTGGTTTTAGCCAAGTCTCTGTGAGAAATGTTAGATCTATGTTGTGTTCAGATATGAAATCAGAAATGTAATCGGCTTGACCATCAGAGCAGACAGATTGCCCGTTAAGAAGACACACATGGAGAAGGTTTGAGGGAGGCTGAGAGGTTGGAGAAGACAGTGGTGATTAACTATGACTATCAGAGGAAGAGGATGAGGGTGATGGTAGGGATGTGTGCAGTGGAAGAGCAGACAGAAGTTCGGGTGGTGAGTCAGGTGTGGAACATGGCACAAGAACTGGGTCAGTCAGGGGATTTGTAGTCTCAAGAAAATCATTACACACTTCACGGATAGAACGGTTAGAGTCACACACAAAGGATGAAGCGTCTGGAGGACAAGAAAGTGAAGCAGTGTTGTGGCTGGTAACAATTGAGGAAGTGACGTCAGAAGTGAGGAGGGAGGCAGATGTCGGGGAAGCACGCTGCAGGCGATGACGTATGCCTGCACGTGTTCCTTGTCTGGTTTTCCCGCGGTGTATTCCAAGGTTTACAATATGTTCTTTGAGTCCGTTTTGCATGTGGTGAGACCCACGTGAGAAAAGATATTTCAAGTCTGTAACGGTTAGAGTCATTACGGTAGAGTGACAAACGCAGGGCAGTGGTGGAGGGGGTGGTTTTGGATCAAGCCAAATCCAGTAAATACAAATCATCTATGAAATTTTGAAAGAAAATGAACACCAAACGAAGAGAAATTATGAATTGAAATAAGTCAAAAGTCAAACAATATTAAAGAAAACTGCTCTGAGGGCAGGACCCCAGGTGCCGTCACAAACACATAGATACAGAAAAACGTCCAGGAAACACATCAATATCACATTCAAACGGAGACACACACACCATGCAGCCGCCAGGCGCAAAGGTGAACCATCTATCTGATGATTCTCTAGGGCCTGGCGACATGGCAACACAGTTACGGTTCTTATAGATCAGTATGATTTCTAAGACCTCGTGATATTAAAAAAAAATCGTCTGTGTTCCTATGGTTAAAGGTAAAGGTAAAGGTGTTCCCAAAACCATAACCTATGGGGTCGTTGGGGAGTTGATGTCAGAGACCTCAGCTTCTCCAAGGGTTATTTATTTATTTATTTATTCTTTTATTTATTTATTCTTTTATTTATTCTTTTATATCGAGGACGATGGAATAAGCACTCATGCGCTTTTTGTTGTTTTTACATCCAGCCCCTGTGTGTATGCGGTTTTGTAAATTCTGTCATCTGTTCCCACCGGCACACAATGGCCTACTCATTCGAAAAGCGGAACAGGATTTAACGTGTGCGAAAAATGTTCTGCATGTGTTCGCACACGATTAGCATATTGAGGGCGGAGCCCATCTCCTCTCCCTCGCTGCTTTACCTTCCCTGTCCCTAAAAATGGCAGGTACCCATTTACAGCTGGAGGAGCTGGGGGACTGCACTGAAGCCAAGGCGCGCAAACGGTCACCCATCCATGTGGTAACCACTCTCAACGCTGCTTAACCCTAGCTTGGGTAGAGCCAGTGCTGCGTCCTCTAGTTACGGCTCCCATGACCATTAGCATCATTCCCATGATCATATATTATTGTTCCATAAACTTGTTTATATATTTTTTTCCTTTTCCCACAATCCTGTTTCCCATAAATACGTTTCCATGACATTGTTTTCTGTGTTCATTTTTCCCATGAATATGCTTCCCATAAATCTGTTTCCTTTAGTCACATATCCCATAATCTTGTTACATCATGTCCTCCATAATGACATTTCCCATCATCTCGTTTTCCATAAACACATTTCCCATTCCCCACAGTTATAATTCTTACATTCCCATTTCCCAAATTTACATCTCTCTCTCTCTCTCTCTCTCTCTCTCTCTCTCTCTCTCTCTCTCTCTCTCTCTCTCTCTCTTCTCTCTGTGTGTGACAGGACGAGAACTGAACGGGTGTGCTGTTAGTAAGCTGCTGCAAATTTTTGCATTTTAGCTTCAAAATGTCAGTTACTGGCCTTCCAGCAACTGTAATAACAACTTTAAACGCCCTGCTGATCGACAACGTCGTATCGAGTTGGAAAGTCGCGGGGAGAGCAGCAGCCTTGTGTTCCTCTTGCAATGAAGCCAGCTGACAAGTCAATGTCAACAGAAATGGTGGACCAGCGCTGAACGGTAACTCCGAGTTCAGTACTATGCAAAAAGCCCCCATGTCAAATCCGTGGCGACCTCCAAACAAGCAGACAACACCAAGAAAGACAGGCAAGTCGCCAGTGTGACAATGACAGTGTCTGAGAAGAGCCGATCTTGTGTAACATTGACTCCCTGCTCGATGTGGAAACAGAAGAAAAACAAACCAGTGTGTACACAGAGCTGTGTGTCAGCAGTGAAGTGAATGCCTCGGCCACACCAGATTCACTTGATCTACTGTGTGATCCAGCAACAGACAGCAAGATCGGTGTGTCTTCTGAGGCGTCTGATGTGCAGGAAGAGCTGACAGTTGGCTGCACGTGGATGACTCTGATACTGGTATTGTGAAACAGTATGTGTCTACTCTAACTGACAAACGTGTGTGCATCGTTGATTACTTGATTATGGGACAGCAAGAGAAACACACTGTTTTGAAAGGTTGTGGTACATAGTTCAGGCGATCAAAACATTGTGATATGTGAATCAGATGACATCGACCTGGAATACTCTTGTAATGGAGATACTGGCCAGGAATCTAAGTGTGTGTTCTGGTAGATCAAGCAAGAAGAGAAAAACATGTTGCCAGAAGAACGTGTCAGGCTTGCCAGACTTTGTAAAGGGAAGCAGCGTCCTAACACACAACACACAGAGACAGTGGGTCATGCTGAGCAGGAATTACATCATTACATCATCTTTGGGACCTGATCCGGTTTTACATGGGCTGACTTCGCTGGCTGCAGACTGGAAAAGGAAAGGCTGTTTTGAAAATTGAGACATGGACAATTATGTATGGAATCTTGATGTACATACCACTACTGCCATGCCTTGCGTTGGATATCGTTTGTTACTCCCCCCCCCCCCCCCCCCACCAGCGCAGTATGGCTTGATTGCTAAATAGCAATAAATTTTGTCAAATTTTGTCAAATTGTCTCTCTCTCTCTCTCTCTCTCTCTCTCTCTCTCTCTCTCTCTCTCTCTCTCTCTCTCTCTCTCTTCTCTCTATCTATCTATCTATCTATCTATCTATCTAATATATATATATATATATATATATATATATATATATATATATATATATATATATTATATCTGTCTCTGTCTTTGTCTTTGTCTCTTTCTTTTTTTCTTTCGCTCTTTCCATTCTTAATCATCCCAATCTTTCCATCCTGCTCGTCTTCCTTTAATTCGTCATTTCTTTCTGCCTTCTTTCCCTCCTTCCTTCCTACTGTTTCGTTCCTTCATTTTTTTCTTCTTTCTTCTTTTCTTTCTTTCTTTATCTTTACTTACCTCCTCGGTGATAAATGGGTCTGTCAGAAGCCCCACGTAGACCTAGAAAAATAGACATAAGAAATACACCGTTAATAAATAGGTAGGTAGAATAGATAGATAGATAGATATATTGATTGATTGAGAAAGAAAGAAAAAAAGACAGAAAAGAAAGAAAGAAAGACAGAAAGAAAGACAGAAAGAAAGAAAAAGAAGAAAAAGAAAGAAAGAAAGAGAAGAAAGAAAGAAAGACAGAAAAGAAAGAAAGAAAGAAAAGAAAAGAAAGAACAAAATGAATACATCACCAACAACAAAAAGTCTAACTCCCAAATGAATAAATAGATAAAGAAACAGATAAATACAATAATTAAATATAAAAAACAACAACAACAAACAACAACAACAACAACAGGTCTTGGACAAATAAAATGAAACTGAAAAATGAAGTAAACGAAGATGATAAGCATGAAACACAATTTTTTTTTAATCCAACCTGACAAATCCTATATTAATAAATGCAATAAAACAACAGCACAATAAAATAACGTAGCAAATATAATGAAAGACAAGAACGGAATTAGATCAGTTAAAGAAGATGGTTCATTCCACACACACACAAAAACCTAGTCCAGTTGATAAAATACTGCAAAAGAAATCATAACAGGTAGTTAAATTCATCAGTTAATGAATCAGTGAAATGCATCATTTAAAAACAAAATCATATTATTGGAAAATGATAGAGGGTCGGGAGGGGGAGGGAGGGGGGCAAGTGCAGGTAACTCGCTCTATTTGAGAAAAAAAATTCAGGAAACAATCTCAGCTGTAATCACAAAAACAACATCAGCAACTGAGCAACTAGGCAAACAAACGTGTACGCTAATCAATCAATCAATTAGTCAATCAATCAGACAACCAATCAATGAATTAGTCAATCAATTAATCAATCAATCAATTAGTCAATCAATCAGTCAATCAATCAATTAGTCAATCAATCAGTTAGTCAGTCAATCAATCAATCAGTCAATCAATCAATCAGTCAATCAATGAATCATTCAATCAATCAGTCAATCAATGAATCATTCAATCAACCAATCAGTCAATCAATCAATCAGTCAATCAATCAATCAATCAAGCAAACAAACATACCCTGCAGAAGAGCCAACAAGGTGACAGCCAGGAGAAAGCCCTTCGTCACGTGGTACACCGCCATCTTGTTTCTGTAATAATCAATGGTTCGGGGCTTTTTGAAATAAAGAATTTGCCTGGAGAATTCATTTGAGAGAGAGAGAGAGAGAGAGAGAGAGAGAGTGAGAGAGAGAGAATTACTTTTTATTGAGGGTAAATGGATCATCACCTACAAAGCTTTTATACTCTGTGTATGTGTGTGTGTGTGTGTGTGTGTGGCGTGTGTGTGGCTGTTGTTGTTGTTGTTGCTGCTGCTGCTGTTGTTGTTTTTGGTGGTGGTGGTGGTGGTGGTGTTGGTGTTGGTGGTGAAATTCAAATTACTATTAATTAGCTCAGCTGTGAACATCGAATGACGTTTAACTACACGCCATCTTTCTAATTAAAGCACTGGGTCTTTTTAAAAAGCTGAACCAGTTTATTGATCATCTAGATGTGATTTATTTAACCTGTGAAAAGATACACCAAGAGCAAGCCTGTATGCTATACAGTCCATACTTGGGGGACGGGATAGCCTAGTGGTTAGAACATTGCGCTCGCAATCTGACGACCTGGGTTCGATTCCCGTTCAAGGGGATATTTTCCCCCGGAGTTAACATCAGTGCAGACTCCACTCTCCCCAAAAGTCCTTCGGATGAGACTATAAACCAAGGTCCCGTGTGCGAACGCACGCACAACATCTAGCACACATGTTAAATCCTGTTCCACTGTTCGTAAGAGTAGGCCATTGTGTGCCGGTGGGAAAAGATAACAAATTTACAAAACCGCATACAGATGGGGACTAGATGTAAAAAAACACATAAGTGCTTATTCCATTATCCTCGATATAAAAGAATTAAATAAAAAAAATAAATAATTTTTTTTTTAAACATTGTAACTTTTTCTGTAAGTACTTTGGGGGCATTAAAAAATAAAAAAGATCTCTTTCCCATATGACAGTTTGGAGCAATAGGGATTAGTGTTAACGTTTCAGATTTAAGTGTTTTGTCCTCCAAGTTGCCTACTTATTATTTTAAGAAAATTCAAACACTTTCTATAGCTTAGATAGTTATATTTTCAATATGTGTGTTCCAAGCTAGTTTACAAGTAAAAAGGATACTCCAGAATTTTATCATGCTCTTATATTGGATTATAGTCAGAGTCAGAGGTGTTCCTCTGCTACTGGTAACCTGTAACCCAGTACTACCTGTTTCAGTGGGGAGATAACCCGACCCAAAAATCCCCAGCTATGGGCAAATAGCAGCTTGGAGAGGAGATGGGCGCCGCCAAGCAATCCACGCCCACAGAAATACCTACATGGACAACACTGCAAGGAAAGACATGCCGGATCGGTTGAGGCCCGGAATACCAACAACCGCGCCTTCCATTGGAGCGTTCCAGGATGCAGGTGGAAAATATGCGACTGGGACACAAACAACAGCTATCAAACTCCAGGCTGAAAGGACCATCATTGGTACATGGAACATCCGTACCTTGCACGCATGTGGGAAGCTCCAAGAGCTAACCCACGAACTTCGAAGATACGAATGGGACATACTGGGACTGGCCGAAGTCCGTTGGGTCGGATTCGGCGAAGCAACTACAGAGGAGGATCACAAACTATGGTATAGTGGCGACGACTCCAAACACCAACACGGAGTAGGATTTCTTGTCAACAAGAAGAGGACTAACAGTGTCATCAGCTGTACCCCAATTTCACGCAGACTGATCTCCATGCGTGTCGCAGCAAAACCACACAACATGACCATCATACAAGTCTATGCACCAACATCAGACTACGATGATGAAGCAATCGAGTGTTTCTACGAAGATTTGGAGAGCGCCATCAAATCAACTCCAAAGAAGGACTTTCTCGTGATCCAGGGCGACTGGAATGCCAAGATCGGACCTGACGCTTATGACCAATGGCCAGGGACAGTAGGCCGTTTTGGCGTGGACGAAACTAATGATAGAGGTCTCAGACTTTTGGAATTCGCAAGCAGCCACAATCTTACTGTCGCCAACACCTTATACCCCCACAAGACATCAAGAAGAACGACGTGGCACTCACCAAATGGAAAGACACATAACCAGATTGACTACATCTTGGCCCCCAAACGATTTAAGTCGAGCATCAACAAAGCCCAGACAAGAAGTTTCCCTGGCGCTGATATTGGTAGTGACCACGACATGGTACTCATGACCCTACAGATCAACTGAAGACCAAGAACCAGAAGAGAAATCCCGTTTGCGGTTCAACATGGAAAAGCTGAAGGACCCCGAAGTCGCTGAAATCTTTAAAGCTGAGATAGGGGCAGATTTGCAGCATTGAATTTCCTCCAAGATGACATCAACAACCTCACTGAGACCTTCAGCAAGACCATTCAGGAGACAGCGCTGGAGATCCTTGGGAAAGAGAGGAAAAAGAACCAACCGTGGGTTACCAACGATATCCTGGACCTGTGCGACCAACGTAGGGAGCTAAAGCCAGTGAAGAACAAAAACCCAGAAACGGCCGAAGAGTATAGAACAGTCAACAGGTCAATCAAGAAGAAGATGACTGAGGCCATGGGGAACTGGATGTCAGAACAATGCTCCAAGGTTGAGAAGGCAATGGCGAAAGGAGACAGCAAAGAGGCGTACCAGACCATCAAGGTACTAACCAAGTCCCAGCAGCCAAAGACCTCCGTTATTGAAGACAAAGAGGGGTCAGTCCTTACAGAGAGCGCCACTATCATGAAGAGATGGACAGAATATTGCAGAGACCTGTACAACTACAAGCTGAAGGCTGATCCGAACAAACTTCACGAGCAAGATCCCAGACCATCAGATCCTGAAAGCACACAGGTGCTGGAGGAAGAGGTAGAAGAAGCAGTAAGATCCCTGAAAGGAGGCAAGTCACCAGGGATTGACAACATCCCGGCTGAGCTCATCAAGAACGGAGGCCCAGAGATGATCAAGGCATTAACAATCATCTGCCAACGCATCTGGACCAGCAAAGAGTGGCCTGAACAGTGGACCCAATCCATCATAGTTCCACTTCCAAAGAAGGGAGACCTGAAGAAGTGCCAAAATTACAGAACAATCAGTCTGATAAGCCATCCAAGCAAAGTTATGCTACGCATTGCCTTGAACAGACTGAAACCACAAGCAGAAGAAATCCTATCAGAAGAACAGGCAGGATTCAGACCAGGTCGAAGCACTGTCAAACAGATCTTCAACATCAGAATGCTCATAGAGAAGCATCTCCAACATCAGCTACAGCTCTACAACAACTTCATTGACTTCAAGAAGGCCTTCGATCGAGTGTGGCAAGAAGCTCTGTGGCAAGTCATGAGAGACTATAGCTTCGACGAGGACCTGATTCAAGTCATCCAGGCGCTGTATGACAGCTCCCACAGTGCAGTCCTCATGGGTGGAGAAATCGGGGAGTTCTTCCGGACTTCAGTTGGAGTTCGACAAGGCTGCCCGCTATCCCCCGTTCTTTTCAACGTGTTCCTGGAGAACATCATGCAGGAGGCCCTCCTTGGCTTCAAGACCACAATCACAATAGGAGGAAGGCCAGTCTGCAATCTTCGATTCGCAGACGATATTGATCTCATGGGCCGCAGTGAAGAAGAACTCCAGGATCTCACCACCAGACTGGAAACATCAGCCAATGCCCACGGTATGGAGATCAGCACGGAAAAGAGCAAGATCCTAGTGAACAGTACCACACTGACCACTCCCACCAGCATCAAGATGAGTGGCGAGACACTAGAGGAGGTGGAAACTTTCAAGTACCTTGGAGCAGTCATCACCAAAGAAGGCACGAGCACACCATGACTAAGCTGGCGAAAGTGTGGAGAAACCACAACATCAGAACCCACACTAAGGTCAGACTCTACAAGGCACTCGTCACATCCATTGCCTTGTACAGCTGTGAAGCATGAACACTTACTGCCGATTTAGAGCGTCGCATTCAAGCCTTTGAGATGAAGTGCCTCAGGCGGATCCTGAACATCACCTACAGAGACCGCAAAACCAATGACTACGTCTGGCAGCAGATCGAGGCACTGGCTGGCAAACAAGAACCATTGCTAGATACAGTCAAACGGAGGAAACTGAAGTGGTTTGGCCACACAACAAGGCATAACAGCCTGTCAAAGACAGTCCTGCAGGGAATGGTGGAAGGAGCAAGGAGGCAGGGACGACCACGCAAAAGCTGGATATCCAACATCAAGGAGTGGACCGGCCTCACTGTACCAAGCCTCCTGAAAACAGCCCAGGACAGAACCATTTAGCGGTCCACTTGCAGCGTCCGTGCGGGTACCCCAACGGTTGTCCCGACCAAGGGATGAGTGAGTGAGTGATATTGGATTATTTCACCTCAGTCCTGAATGTCTTGGGCACACGTTAAAACTTGTTCCGCTTTTCGGAAGAGTAAGTCATTGTATGCTGGTGGGAACTGATGACAAAATTTACAAAAATGCATACACATGGGGACTGGATGTAAAAATTCACATGCGTGCTTATTCCATTATCCTCGAAATGAAAGAATAAAAAAAAAAAAAAATAAATATTGGTAGCTGATCTCGATAATACCATTATCAAGAAGTACTATATTATATGCTTTGCTGTTGTTGGTAGTGGTATTGGTGGTGGTGGTACGTGCGTGCGTGCGTGCGTGCATGCGTGTGTGGTGTGTGTGTGTGTGTGTGTGTTAGGTTGGGTTGGGTTGGGGTTTTTTGTTTTCGTTTCCACATGTTGTTATAATTTTTGTTTGCTTCTTTGTTTCTTCGTTTGTTTGTTTGTTTGTGGATGTTGAATTTGGTTTGTTCCTGATGAATAAAGTCTTCGTTTTGTTTTGTTTGTTTGTGGATGTTGAATTTGGTTTGTTCCTGAGGAATAAGTCTTTGTTTCTTTGTTTGTTTGTTGTTTGTTTGTGGATGTTGAATGTGGTTTGTTCCTGAGGAATAAAGTCTTCGTTTCTTCGTTTGTTTGTTTGTGGATGTTGAATTTGGTTCGTTCCTGAGGAATAAAGTCTTTGTTTCTTCATTTGTTTGTTTGTTTGTGGATGTTGAATTTGGTTTGTTCCTGAGGAATAAAGTCTTTATTTCTTCGTTCGTTTCTTCGTTTGTTTGTTTGTTTGTGGATGTTGAATTTGGTTCGTTCCTGAGGAATAAGTCTTTGTTTCTTCGTTTGTTTGTTTGTGGATGTTGAATTTGGTTTGTTCCAGAGGAATAAACATTGTGGCACTTACCTTCTCAAAGACACAGGCAGCGAACTGGGCACGCCTCTGTAAAGGAAAGGTAATTTATATAGCTACTTTCCTAAAGGGTGCTGTATACATTAGCGATTTTGATCTCTCACTAGTCCCTTAGCCCCAAGGCTGATGTATGGGAACCCAGGCCTGTATGCAAAAATAGTCCAAAGTGGCTCAGGGAAGGAGAGAGAGAGAGAGAGAGAGAGAGAGTGAATGCGGATGCGAATGGTTTATTCAAAAGGCCTTGGCCACATTTGAAGGGGAAAAACACAAAGCACACACTATCATACAAGTAATATTCACATAAACAATCAATTCACAAAATATTAGCAAAACACGATAACTTTTCAAGAATAAATAAGGGTGTCCCGCAGTCTAAATGCTTTATATAGAAAAAGAGCTAATTGTTTTGTAGTAGCTTCATTTCCAGACGTAATGAGCATGATTAACCTATGGAGACATGGTTGACGTAAGAACTTTCGAGGTATAAACTGCTCTCTTAATTCCGTAAGTTGTGAACAAGTGAATATAAAATGTATTTCGTCTTCAATAGAACTATCACAAAGAGGACAAATCAAAGCTCTCTCGTTTACATGTCCATAATAGAAATGATGCGTGTTCAATTCTGAGATACCAAATCTAAATTTTGTTAATATTCTTTTCAAATGCCTATCCATTTTCATTGTTAAATATAAAGGGATACAATGTGATGGATTGATCAGACTATACATGTCATATCTACTACTATTTTCAATGTGTGAATGCCAGTCCTGCCACTGACATTCAATTAGTCTTTCACGAAAGAGAGAGAGAGAGAGAGAAGAGAGAGAGAGAGAGAGAGAGAAGAGAGAAGAGAAGACAGAGAGAGACAGACAGACAGACAGACAGACAGACAGACAGACAAGGGACAGGGACAGACGGAGTTGGAGACTCAAGACATACAAACTGTCAGAAAGGCAGACATAGAGAACAGAGAGAGAGAGAGAAAGGAGGGAACTCCAACAACTCTTTCATGTTTTGAGAAGGGAGGTGGCAGGATGGTTAAGACTTCACCTGCCAATAAGTCAACCGTGAGGTTGTGGGTTCGATTCCCAGCCTCGCCCTTTCTTCCCAAGTTTGAACGAAAATATCAAACGGAATGTCAAAGTCCTTTCGATGAGACTGTAAACCAAGGCCCCAACCAAGGCCCCGCGTGCGAACGCATGCAGAACATCTTGAGCACACCTTAAAAACCCGTTCCGCTTTCGGAAGAGTAGGCCATTGTGTGCTGGTAGGAGGAGGGATGACAAAGTTTTTTTTTAAAAATCCAGCATGCACACGGATGTCCTGTTGAGACATCATCCCGGAAAGTCCGAAACGCAGCAGTCGTCTACATGGTGGAGGGGAAAAAAGCGATGGCATATGCCGGGGTCTGGCTATGGGTGAGCCTGGGGCTCTTGTGGAGGAACGAACAGAAAAGCCACACCACCTAGGGCCTGTCTTACGATCTTGAGAGCTGTATGTATACAGCATCGTTCTGCAACTCCAGCAACGGGGCTAGAACCAATGTGTTTCGGCGATTGCCTTTCCAATGGACCATTCCAGCAACGTGGAGAGGAAGGGGGTGGGGAGGCTTGTCTGCTGCATGGGTAACAGCTTGCCCTCATACTTACTTACCTAGGCTTTGCGCTCTGGAGATGTTAACACCTAGAGCACAACACGCCATAGTCTTTACCAGACTGACCGGATAACCTACTAGCTTTCATGTTTTAGAGGAAGAGAGAGAGAGAGAGAGAGAGAGAGAGAGAGAGAGAGAGAGAGAGAGAGAAGAGAGAGAGAGAGAGAGAGAGAATGACAATGACGAAGGTTTATTGTGATAAGCGAGATGCCCATTCACAGGGAACAGTGGGATGGGGGCTGGGCACAAAACATATAATACCATACATGAGAACTTAATTGATTATAGCCGAAATAGTCATCATGGCATGGATTCCATAACATGGTTACAGGAGAGATTCCAATTCAGATTTGTTCCTACATTAACTTTGGTCAGCCCTTGCAAAAGGTATAGGGAACGAGGAGTTTCCACAAAGCTGTACAAAATTCAAAATCAACAACACAAACTGGTCTTCCACAAGAAAACTAGGTCACAATCTCTCTTTTTCCCCCCTTTTTCATGGCTTCTGCAGCTTTTGTACAGCAAACAATGATAAACTCGTTACAATCCAGGTGGCATGTAGGGTACAGCTATTCTCTCTCTCTCTCTCTCTCTCTCTCTCTCTCTCTCTCTCTCTCTCTCTCTCTCTCTCACACACACACACACACACACACATACACTTGCAGGTATACACCCCTCCTCCCCACATACTCATCCACATATACACAAACACGTAGGTGCACACATAAGCACACACTAACACACACACACACACACACGGATTACCCAAGCAAGAATCCAATTGTGCCCACTATTACATGTATCACATAAACGTCTAGCACTGATTTGATCTTTCAGTCTCTCCCATTCAGCAGGGGACCACAGCTTCAGCTTGTGATAGACAAAGCATTCCTCATGGGTCATCAGCCTGGTGGTTTACTTCACAAACCAAAACAAATCGGGGGGAGGGTGGGGGGGGGGGGGGTGATGGGGGGGGGGGGTGTCATCAGCAACAGTCCATTGAAAACAAAGCATCCTGTTGGGATGCCATGTACTAGTGAGCACCTTCCAAAGTCTTAGTTCCTAGGTGTCTCTTGAGAACAGAGACTGACAGATCCTGACAAGAGACAGAGACATTGACAAGGGTCTATCTGTCAGTTCAGCCACATTGTCCATTGTCATCAGCAACAGTCCATTGAAAACAAAGCATCCTGTTGGGATGCTATGTACTAGTGAGCACCTTCCAAAGTCTTAGTTCCTAGGTGTCTCTTAAGAACAGAGACTGACAGATCCTGACAAGAGACAGAGACTTTGACAAGGGTCTATCTGTCAGTTCAGCCACATTGTCCATTGTCATCAGCAACAGTCCATTGAAAACAAAGCATCCTGTTGGGATGCTATGTACTAGTGAGCACCTTCCAAAGTCTTAGTTCCTAGGTGTCTCTTAGGAACAGAGACTGACAGATCCTGACAAGAGACAGAGACTTTGACAAGGATCTATCTGTCAGTTCAGCCACATAGTCCTTCATGACGTCGGCATTACTTCGAACTGCATGAACTTTTACCAGAGAAGTGTCCTTGCAAAACAACATCTCCAAGGTTAATGTCACATGTACCCCTTTTCTTTCTCACACTCTTTTGACATCACTTGGTGCGTGCCAGATTTCACGTGGGCAAGAATGGGACTGTGTGCTGTTGGCAGAAGGGGGGTGTGACAGAGTGTAACACTGCACAGCTTGAAGGAGGTGTGGGCACAAATAAACATTGTGAATGTTCCTCTGTTACAACATTTTCACTTGCCTCCAGTTCTTCTTGCCTCTGTGCTGTCCTTCTCCTCTCCTCTGTCCTTCTGTCTCTCTCAATCTGACTTGGCAGCTTCCTAGGGTAGCTATGAGAGATAACAGGGGTGTGCTGTTGGCCACATTGCTGTGACATTTGTAGAGATCATTTGTTACATGTACTTTCCTACCTTTCTTTTAAAACTTGATTTTGCACTGGAGCTATTTCTACATAATTATCTAATCCTGTGCCTGGAAACTCTCCCTCATTGTCTCTGTCTATCTGTCTGTCTGTCTGTCTGTCTTCTCTCTCTTGTCATCATCTTCATCGCTGTCGTTTATATTATCACCATCATCATCGTTGGCACTGCCATCGTCATCACTACCCCGCATAGTAGAACATCGTCATCTCTACTGCTGCTGCTGCTGCTGCTGCTGCTGCTGCTGCTGCTACTGCTACTACTACTACTACTACTACAATGGCGTCGACGATAGCGACGACATTACTACCTTCTTGTTCTTGATGTATTTGTATATTATTGGTGTATTTTCTCATTTGTCGTTTCCTTTACTCTTTTCCTTTCCATATATTTTTTTCCTTTCAAACATATTGCTTTGCTTTGGTGTTTATACTTTTTCCCCTTTTTGAGGGCTGCATGAAAAAAAGTCATTGTACTTAATCTATTACCCACTTTAAATAAAATTTCGCATTAAATAAATTTCGTAAACTGGGCTAGCTTTCAGTTGTAGCACAATAATTGTGCTGTCGCCACTTACAGCAATTTTCTAAGAAGTGAGGTGATTTTCTTATTATAATAATAATAATAATGTATGGAATTTATATAGCGCCGAATCTTGTAAAGCAAAATCAAAGCGCCCAGATGACATGATTTTTTAAAAATTAATTTAAAAAAAAAATTTATATCGAGAATAATGGAATAAGCACTCAGGTGCTTTTTTACATCCAGTCCCGTGTGTATGCGGTTTTGTAAATTTTGTCATCTGTTCCCACCGGCACACGATGGCCTACTCTTTCGAAAAGCGGAACAGGATTTTTTAACGGGTGCGCAAGATGTTCTGCGTGCGTTCGCACACGGGACCTCGGTTTATAGTCTCATCCGAAGGACTTTTGGGGAAAGTGGAGTCTGCACTGATGTTAACTCCAGAGAAAAATATCCCCTTGAACGGGAATCGAACCCGGGTCGTCATATTACCAGCGCAATGTTCTAACCACTAGGCTATCACGTCCCAGAGAGAGAGAGGAGAGAGAGAGAGAGAGAGAGAGAGAGAGAGAGAGAGAGAGAGAGAGAGAGAGAGAGAGAGAGAGAGAGAGAGAGAAGACAGACAGACAGACAGAGAGACACACAGAGAGAGATAGAGAGACAGAGAGGGCAGGAGAAGGGGTAAGGAAATAGGGGAGGGGGGGCGTTGTGTTTAGTAAAGACCAAGTAGATATTGTTGGGAGTTTCTAGCTGAATTCTATACCTACAGGCAAGCCTCCATTAGCAACTGACCTGAATAAGTAAGATACTATCAAGTAGGCTGCTTACTAATCGCATATTTATCCATGGGGGAATCAATCTGCTCCATCCATGTCTCATTATTTAAAAGGAAGAGCACACCGCGGGCAACTGACTCTACATTCTATTACAGGTTGGAGGATTGCTAATCATTTCAATCATGTTTCTTTTCCTTTGGGCTTTTTGGTCAGGTCATGGCTGCCTTCAGGGTAGCTATCTTTGTTGAGTGGTGTTTTTTTATATCTGGGTTTTGTTGTTGTTGCTGCTGGGGGGAAGGGGGTTGTGATGTTTTGGGGTATATACCTCTGAATTCAATTTGGAGGTGTGTGTGTGTGTGTGTGTGTGTGTGTGTGTGTGTTGTGTGTGTGTGTGTGTGTGTGTGAGAGAGAGAGAGGAGAGAGAGAGAGAGAGAGAGAGAGAGAAGAGAAAAGGAGAGAGAGAGAGAGAGAGAGATATTCAGATTATTTTATTGCCATTTAAGTTATGTAGACTTGTTTGACACAACAGAAACAATCAATTATAATTATCTATTTTGGCTAAAAGTGATGTACACTAAAAACATGCTGCACTCTACTTCTCTTTTTTCAAAACACTCATACACATATCTGATGATATCTGCTTGATATATATCACCTGTGATTATGTCACTTAACTTATGTACACAGTTTTTGCGTTCTTTGTCTTTGGTTTTGATTTTTAATAACAAATTATTTCTGAGTTCATCATATACAATACATTCATCGAGTAAATGAAATTCATCTCCTATTTTGTTACAGTATATACATTTTCTGTCCTCTCTGGATGTATTTTGGTGCCTCCCTTTCTCTATCATTAAATTGTGACAGCTTGTACGAAATTTACAATACGTCTTCTTATGAGTTTTGTTTTCATAGTTTATTAAATATGGTTCCAGTCTGTATTCTTTTGGTAGCAAAATCATAAATTGTGTGTGTGTGCGTGCGCGCGCGCGCGCGCGTGTGTGTGTGTGGTGTGTGTGACAGAGTGAGTGAGAAAGAAGGAACAAGTACAGCCCATTCTATTGTATGTTAAGCCAAGGTAACTGCCTGGGTCTGGGCTGATGGAACTTTTTTTTTTTTTTAAGAGCCATGAGGTAGTTGCAGAAAACTACGGGGGAGAAAGAGTGACTTGTATCCTTTGTTGCAGATTGTAGCTTTTGGCTGTTATGGGGGACGGGATAGCCTAGTGGTTAGAACATTGCGCTCGCAGTTTGACGACCCTGGTTCGATTCCCGATCAAGGGGATATTTTTCTCTGGAGTTAACATCAGTGCAGACTCCACTCTCCCCAAAAGTCCTTCGGATGAGACTATAAACCGAGGTCCCGTGTGCGAACGCACGCAGAACATCTTGCGCACATGTTAAAACCTGTTCCGCCTTTCGTAAGAGTAGGCCATTGTGTGCCGGTGGGAACAGATGACAAAATTTACAAAACCGCATACACACGCGGACTGGATGTAAAAAAAGCACATACGTGCCTATTCCATTATCATCGATATAAGAGAACAAAATAAAATAAAAAGAAATACATGAATTTGAACTTGTATTTTTGTAAATATTCCCCTCACTGGTCTCCGTCTCCCCCTTTTACATAAATAATATGTGTGTGTGTGTGTGTGTATTTTATTCTATTTTATTTTATCAAATTTTTATTCTTTTATTTCGAGAATAGAATAAGCACTCATGTGCTTTTTTACATCCAGTCCCCGTGTGTATAAAGTTTTGTACATTTTGTCATCTGTCCCCACCGGCTCATAATGGCCCACTCTTCCGAAAATCGGAACGGGTTTTAATGTGTGCGCAAGATGTTCTGTGTGCGTTCGCACACTGGACCTCAGGATGTGTGTGTGTGTGTGTGCGCGTGTGAGACTAGACTGGAGCGAATAGTCTAGTGGTGGTGGTGGTGGTGGTGTGTGTGTGTGGATGGGGTGCGAATGTGCAGGCATTCGCATGCTCATTAAAAGTATGTCTTAATTTTGGCTTTAACGATTTTTGAATTGCATGCAGATATAATTAATATATATATTATATATATATATATATATATATATATATATATATAATACATATGTATGTGTGTGTAAAATAAGTTTACATGTCTTTTCTAGTTACTGGTCTTCATAACATTGTATTCCTACACTGGTATGTGTGCGGGCGCAGGCGTGCGCGCGCGTGCATGCAGGCGCGTATACGTGCGTGTGTGAGTGCGTGCGTACATGCGTAAATAATAAGTTTATATGTTTTTCTAGACAATGATCTTTATAACTTTATACTCCTACATTGGTGTGTGTGTGCGCGGGCGTTTATGTGTGTGCGCGCGTGCGTGCATTATTGTGTGCGTGCGTATGTGTGCGAGTGTGTGCGCGCGCGCGTGGTTGTGATATTTCTATTTGAAGTTATCATGGAATGTGTCATGCTACCTGTCATTTATTTATCTTATTTTATTTATTCTTTTATACCGAGGATAATGGAATAAGCACTTATGTGCTTTTTTACATCCAGCCTCCGTGTGTATGCGGTTTTGTAAATTGTCATCTGTGCCCAACGGCACACAACGGCCTACTCTTACGAAAAGCAGAACAGGATTTAACGTGTACACAAGATGTTCTGCATGCGTTCGCACACGGGGCCTCGATTTATAGCCTCATCCGAAGGACTTTTGGGGAGAGTGGAGTCTGCACTGATGTTAACTCCAGGGGAAAATATCCCCTTGAACGGGAATCGAAGCCGAGTCGTCAGATTGCGAGCGCAATATTCTAATATACGCATTTACACACATAATTATACTCGCAGCAGCCTCCAGCACACTCACGCTACCTTCGGATGTAAAAGTCCTTTGCATGAGACAATAAACCAAGGCCCCGTGTTCGAACGCATGCAGAACATCTTGCCCACACGATAAATCCTGTTCCGCTTTTCGTAAGAGTAGGCCATTGTGTGCCGGTGGAAACAGATGACAAAATTTACAAAACCGCATACACACAGGGTACTGCATGTAAAAAAGCACATGAGTGCTTATTCCATTATCCTCGATATAAAAGAATAAATAAATAAATAAATACCTCTCCACTCAACCAGAGGCCACGCAATGTTCAAGTTCCATCTCCCTCTACAAAGGGATTTATTCACTATCATTATGTCACGATCAATTTCCTACAGTGATAGCACAACTCAAACCTATCACCATCAATACAATACATTCAAGTTGAATGGATAACTTCCCCAATGTTCAACAGTTCAGTCAGAAGACAACAAGAAAGGATTCTGTCTCAGGTTTACCGCAGTCTCCTGTGTCCCTTTGAGGCGTGGCCACCCCCACAACACCCAGGAACAAATTAATGTGCCCTTTTACAATTCTTGCGCACACGACAGAATGTTTAAACCAATATGAAATGTAGCTTTTTGTGTCTTCCGATATCGCGATTCATTTCAATGTGTCTTTTCAGTATAGTAATTGCCCTTCATGGGATGATTAAAGTGTTTTTGACTTGGCCTACTGTGAGTGTATGTGGTAGTGGTAGCGCGCGCGCACACACACACACACACACACACCACACTTGATTCAAAATTGATGAAATTCTGTTTGAGATATTAGGCTTACTCCATATTGCTCCTTCCATTCTGCTGAAGATACCTTATGCTTTCAAACACCCAGATTCAATCAATCTACTCTTAGCCATCGCTCTTTTTCTATTTCCAGCCCATCCACCCGAAACAACCCTCCTCTCTCACTTCACCAAAAGTCTAATAAAAATTTTTTTTACACTTTCACATCCAGACTCAAGACACACTTATTTGCGACCTATGACCTTCCCCTATAGTTATACTTCTTATCTGTTTATACTTTCAATACACATCTCCATCTCCATCACCCTGCCTCAGCACTGTGTGTGTGTGTGTGTGTGTGAATTTAAAATCTGGCAATCTTTTGTGAACGGTTGAACACGTGTGAATGTTTTGAATGCAAGCCCTTTGATATGTTTGCTTTACAAAATTCATCGCTATACAAATTCCATATTGTTATGATGATGATGATGATGATGATGATGATGATGATGACCAGAAACAGGGGCTAAGGAGAAGCCAGAAACATGAAGCTTTACATTAAAAAAAAAGCCAAACAAAAATTAATTAAAAAATAATAAAATGAAAAAACACAAAGCTTTATGTTCAGTGACACACGCATTATTTCAGCAAAACTTTGAAAGGTGGAGAGATAAAACATGAGCAAACTGTGGAGTACATAGCTACCCTGATCACACTCCCTGATTGCCTTTGTCATTTTACTGAAGCACACGATCTTTTCTTTGCTGAGTAGTAAAAAGTATGCTGATGCATGTGTGTGTGTGTGTGTGTGAGAGAGAGAGAGGCAGACAGATAGACTGACAGACAGATATTGACAGAGGCGTGCATCCTCGTTCTTCATAAAGGTGTTATTGTGAATGCCAACATGGAAAACAAAAAAACTTGAGTTAAAAAAAACAACAACCAAAAAACAATCTTGAAAGGTTCATAATAACTACCATGAACACTTCTCTGTTTCAAAATAACACACACACACACACACACTCACACACACACACTCACACACACACACACACACACACGTACACAGACACACACTTTTGTGCCTAGTTCCCTCTTGGACCCTTTCTTTCAGCACTATTCACGGCATGTCCTCCTCAACATCAACGGTGATGTTCCTGTATATCCCCTTCACAACCATTCTCTCGGATTGCGCCAAAGTGGCTCTCCCCACGCTGAAGCCCTTACGGGAGATCAAAAGAACATTGTTGCAGGTCAATCCTGGAGGAGATGGTCTCAAGCACAGGTTGACAGTTACCAGTATTGGGATAGAGGCAGCTGGGTGGCAATACCCAGCTCTGGCTTAAACGCCCAAATCCCAAGCTCTTGGCTCTCCAGGTCATTGCAAGACAAACGGAAGAAGAAAGGTTCGGGTCTGCAAATGGACAAGAATGCAAAAATTATGGATGCTTTTTTCATTGGGAACATCATCATCAAGTCGTTTGGGTGCTTATCAAAAATGGTTCCTTGCCTGGCACTGTCTTAGATCATAATATTCAGAGATAGGCGTTCCTTGGATTCACAAGGGGTGTGAGTGTGAGTGTGTGTGTGTGTGTGTGTGTGTGTGTGTGTTTATAATACATGGATGTTGTGTGTGGCAAGACATTGGATATAAATCTTTCATGCCAGAACTTCATAATCATAGCCATGTGATGCGTATTGAACAACATTTGTTTAACGAAAGGAGCAACGTAAATCAAGTGCTACTATCATTGTTGTTGTTGCTGTTGTTGTTGTAAATGTTATCAATATCATCATCGCCTTCCTCATCATTCATCATCGTCATCATCATATCTTCGTCGTCACCATCACTGTTATTGTTGTTATTATCATCATTATCACTATTATCATCATTATAATAATGCTGAATCCCCTGCATAGTTCAGCTACTTCGATGAAGTTGTGCACTTTGCAAAAAGTGCGTATCCCAACGATAGTGTTTCTGATGATCAGAAGAAAGGGCCGTTCCCCATCACCTGTCAATACACACAGCATGCATAAGCACGCATACACGAAGGTACACATACAACACACACATAACCCTCTTTAAATAAAATTCAGTCAATTCAATTCAATTCATACACACACTCACAGACAACACACATACACACACACACCACACAACACACACACACACACACTCTCTCTTGTCACTCACACACACATACACACACATAAACGGATGGAAACGGATGACAAAATTTACAAAACTGCATACACACAGCGACTGGATGTAAAAAAAAAGCACATAAATGCTTATTCCTTTGTCCTCCAAATAAAAGCATAAAAAAGAATAATTAGAACACACACACACAGAGGCGCACACGCACATGCAGACACTCACTCAAGTTAGCGCGTACAAACATGCATGCACACACACGGACGCACATACACTCACACATAATTATAGACATACACACACAAGCGTGCCCGCATACACACACGCGCACACACATCACACACACACACTTTAGAATCAATAACAGATGGGATAAAGGGATGGAAATATAATGTATCTGCTGTAGTTACAAAATTGTGTAACTACGCCATTCATAACACTCTCTCTCTCTCTTTCTCTCTCCCTCCCTCCCTTCACAACAAAATTAAGTTTGAAAAATGCATGGAGTGAAAGTTGCCAAAAAGGGAAAAATGGAAATTCTAAAGTCTTTAAGGAAACTAAACTGCACTGATTTTTCAATTTTCTGGAAGCTTTTTGATTCTCAAATCGAGCCTATGCTAATGTATGGAGTGGATATTTGGGGATTATTTGTTAATAATGAAATGGAAAAAGTGCACACCTATGCAATTAAACGATTCCTTTCAGTACCATACACTCGTCTAACAAAATGTTATATGGTAAAACTGTCCGCTACCCTCTATTTATAAGATCTGAAGTGTATTACGTATTGGTTAAAATTAACTCAACTTCCTATGTCAAAATTGTGCAGACAAGCTATTAGATGCTGTTGATCCAACTAGAAACAGGGAAACAGAACTGGGCATTTTTTTTATTAAGCAATTACTAACAACGCATGGATTTGGCATTGTGTGGATGTGCCAGGGAGTTGGATTTGAGCAAGGATTTTTGTGGGAGTTTAAAGACAGAATGATAGCTTCCTACAAACAAGACTGGCATGCTTGCACAGATGAATCAGAAAAGTATAACTGGTACTCTTCCTTTAAAAGTGTTTTTCAAACAGAAAAGTATGTTACAGAGTCGTAACACAGAAATGGCATAGGAGTAATCTTGCTCGATTCAGATTAAGAATTTTAGGTCTAAATGCCTGCAAAACATGGTTTTCCACAGACACATATGCCCCATGTGTGGCTCGCAGACTGAAGATGAAATGCATTTTTTGTTTGATTGTAATTTGTATGATGACATCCATCAGAAATGCCTCATATTTAATGAAGAAATCTCAAGAATTAGAGATATAATTAGCATTCACTTGATCGAAGATGAAGAATTCCTAAAATCACTTGCAAAATTTATCTCCCTTGCTTGGGACAGCAGAAGAAAGAAAACTGCAGTTAATTGATATACCTTTTCAACGTAACACTATTTTGTTTTCCATATTTGTGGAATACGAACTCTGTTGGCTAGATTGCCTTATTTGAATTGTGAGAGTCGGGTGGTCGATTTGTCCTACACTGTTGCTGATTTGCGGGGAAACATGACACTGGTGTGTGTGTTTTATTTTATTTATTTATTTTCTTTTCTTCTTTTATATTGAGGATAATGGAATAAGCACTTATTGCTTTTTTACATGCTGTCCCAAGGTGTATGCGGTTTTGAAAATTCTGTCATCTGTTCCCACCGGCAGACAATGGCCTACTCTTACGAAAAGCGGAACAGGATTTAACATGTGTGCAACATGTTCTGCATGCGTTCGCACATGGGGCCTCAGTTTATAGTCTCATCCAAAGGACTTTTGGGGAGAGTGGAGTCTGCACTGATGTTAACTCCAGGGAAAAATATCCCCTTGAACGGGAATCGAACCCGGGTCGTGTATGTGTGTGTGCAAGCTTGTGATAACAATTAATGTATGATAACAACTAATGCATTCGGTTGAATGTAGTTGTTGGAGATTCCTTTTACTCTTTCGATTTTCATTATTTCCTTGTTGCAAAAAAGCTGTGCTCCTTGCCAAAAAGACTGTATTGTTAATGGCAATAAGCCACTTTCAGTGCTCAGTGTTCTGTGTGTGTGTGTTATTGTTGTTGTTTTGATTTAATGTCTTTTCACTATAAGTGATATTAGACAAAGGGAGACAGGGAGAAATGTAGGAAAAGAGGATATTTTTATGTGTGACTGAAAGTTTGTTTCGTCACTAGTAGAGAGAGAGAGGGGGGGGGGGGGGGGGGGGGGGGGGGGGGGGGGAGAGTGCGTGTGTATGTGTGCGCATGTGTGTGTATCAGAGAGAGAGAGGAAGAGGGAGAGAGAGTGTGTGTGTGTGTGTATCCGTGCGTGCATGTGTGTGTGTGTGTGTGTGCGTGCGTTGTGTGTGTGTGCATGCGCACGCGTGTGTGCACATGCGTGTGTGTATGTATGTGTGTGTATATGTGTGTGTCTGTGGGTGTGCGTGCGTGCATGTGTGTATGTATGTGTGTGCATGTGTGTCTGTGCGTGTGCGCGTATGTGTGTGCTCGCGCACGTGTTCTTTCTTTTGTCTAGCATCTTTCAATTATCAATATGAGTGATGTTAGATGACAGGATATGAGGACGAATGGGAGGATTGGCAAAGAATCATTGACTGAGATCAAAGACAAACATTTGAATTGACATTCGAACATTTCATTGTGAATACGAGCATGACATTTTTCATCTTCATACTTAATTATGATGACATTCAATAGTTTTCCATTTTCTTTCGCAAGTTTACACAATAAAGCACTATGCCATAAAGAACCAAAAGCTCTCTGATCATCAACAAAAGAACAAAACAACTGTTGGTTTCTATTCAGAAAAGTAGTCAAAAACCCCTTTTCATAACCAAACAAATATCAGTGTTCTGTAGTGAACATAACTTTATGAAGTAAGTCTTCTTCTTCTTCTTCCTTTTTTGTCATGTTTCTCCCAGGGGAGGTTTGACATTGATGAGCCTTTTCCATCTCTCTCTGTTTTGAGCTTCCTCCATATTTATGCCCCTTTCTCTAAGATCATCTGCAATACAGGCAGCCCAGGTTTTGCTAGGTCTTCCCTTTGGTCTCTTTCCATCCACTACGAAGTTCATTGCTCTTTTTATGATGTGGTGGTCTGCTCTCCGTTGAACGTGCCCAAACCAGTGCAGTCTATTGGTACTAGCTACAGACTTCAGATCATCAACTTTGCACATTCTCCATAGTTCTTTATTCATGATCCTGTCTCCCCATTTGATCTTTGTCATGTAGCATAGCATTTGGTTTTCACAGCTCTTCAACAAACGTTCGACAGTTTTTGTGAAAACCCATGTCTCCGAACCATACAGGAGAACAGGTCTAATGCAGGCCTTGTCTATCAGACAGCGTCTCTCCAGTGGGATTTTCTGATTTCCAAGCAGACTTGCCAATTCTTTCCATTTCTTCCAAGCACTCGCAATCCTGGTTCTGACAGCTAACTCAGATTTTGCTTCGCAGCTCATCATCTCTCCTAGGTAGCAGAATTCGTCTACCACTTCTATCTTCCCTTGTTTGAATTCTAGCTCCTTCTTTCCTGTTATCACCACGAGTAAAAATGAGTGGGAAAGGGTATGAACTTTACCCACAAAGAAAGAAAACAACAACAACAACAACAACAGCAGCAGTGTGGACATTACCTTTCCTTTACTGTCTACACCCCAGCTGTTGGGGATGGGAATCCCTTTCCTGTCATGATGCTCAATCTGGAAATGACAAAGGAAAAGATGTAAGTAAAAAAAAAACCTAAAAAGAAAAAAAAAGCCTTTTTACTTCAAAGAGTTCACTTTGCTCAGTATTAAATCAAAAATGTGTTTCCTTATGCTCCATTTCTTCCCCCACCCATTAAAAATGAAAATAATTATAAAAATCTTTAAAATTTTATTTAGTACTGCAATGACGTCTTGGATGTGCTTTATAAATCAAAGATCCATTTATTCCGCTCACATTCTGTTCCGCTTTTCAGAAGAGTAGACCATTGTGTGCAGGTGGGAACGGATGACAAAACTGCATACACACGAGGACTGGATGTTAAAAAAAGCACATGAGTGCTTATTCCATCATCCTCGAAATAAAATAAAATGAAAATAAAAATAACATTCAAGAAGACAAATAGGCTATGAGATGAGTTGAAAGTTTATAAACAAATCCATGTGAATGCATGCATGTGTATGTGGATGTTCCTTCTGCAACAAAGTAATTTAAATCACAACAATAAGCAAAATATTTCTTTCAGTCTGCCATTTCAAATGATATAACAATCTTGTGCAGACACGTTGAACTGCACTTACATGTATATTTATGTGTTTATCACATAGAAACATGATTTGGTATTCCAATCTTTTTAGGGTTCTTCTTCAATTAACACCCCCCCCCCCCCCACCCCCCCAACACAGCAATACCAGTTCTGTATTGATAAAAATATAGGAAAATATATTCAAATCTTTTTCTTTAAAAGCACTGAAGTAAGGTAAACAGGGGGGTGGTGGTGGTGGTGGTGGTGGTGGAGGAGCAGAATAGCCTAGTGGATAGAGCGCTGAGCTTGCAATCTGACGGCCTGGGTTCAATCCATCACATTGAGGGGATTTTCCCCTGGAGTTAACATCAGCACTGATTCCATTCCTCTAGAAGTTTTTGAGATGAGACTTTAAACTGAGGTCCCATGTACTTGTAAACACATGCAGAATATCTTGCATACATGTTAAAACCTGTTTCACCTTTCAGAGAGTAGGCCATTGCATGCTGGCAGGAACTGATGACAAAATGTACAAAATGCATGCACACTGGTGTTAGGTTCAGACATAATCCCTGAAACCGGAATGCAGCCACCTTAATGGTGGCAAAATGGTCAAATTCACAAAGCCTTAACAAATAACTAGCTTCAGAGACACACTTACACATACCCACACACCTCTCTCTCTCTCTCACATAGAATACGACACATTATGTGAATACTATAGTAAAAACCAATAAAGAAAAACAACAGAAAACCTCATTGCCTTGCCAAGAGCCACTGTGGTGGTGGCCATGTCCAGCACAAAGTCGTCACCTGGCGTGGCCGGAGCGGTCAAACAGTGGATTTGTTCCCAGCGAAGGCTGTAACCACAGCACCATTCCACTTTTTCACACATTCACCACAGGGGTGTGGGTATTGTCAGAATATAGCTACCTTATGGTATGGGACAGCCTGGTGGTTAGAGTGATCAGCATCACGCTCGTGATCTGCTGACCCAGATCCAAATCTCGTGCAAGAGGATTAATATTTTTTCCTCTGGAGTTAACATTAGTGCTGACTCCACTCCCACCTAAAGTCCTTCGGATGAGGCTATATACTGTGGTCCCGTGTGCACATGCACGCAGATTATTTTATGCACACGTTAAACGTGTTCCATTTTTCGGAAGAGAAGGCCATTGTGTGCTGGTGGGAACGGATGACCAAATTTTACAAAACTGCTTACACCAGGGACTGCATGTAAAAGAGCACATGCGTGCTTATTCCATTATCCTCAAAAGAAAAAGAATGAAATAATGGGTGGGTGATTGTTTTCAGTGTGAATCATCTGGTGTGGGTATCAACAAAATAGAACTCCCCTATGGGTGATAGTTTTTTTGAGGTGAATTATCTGGTGTGGGCATTGTCACAATAGAGCTACCTTATGTGTGGGCACACGATCGCATTTGCAAAATATCGCCATTAGTGAACCCCAGAGCTCTAGCCAAGGAATAAAAACTTTTTTCCCCAACACTTTTTTGCTGTTATAATTATGCCTCCTGTGTTAAAACGTACATCTTGACCCATTCTCTCCAGTGCATCATCATGGTATTGGAAATTAATAGTTCTTGTAAAGTGTCTTCCTTAAAAATTAACTCACTGTTTACATAAACACACACACAATGCATACAGCATAAACACCATGCACACAGCAAACACAGACAAACCACACACACACACACACACAAACATAGACTGAACAAATGACTCTACGTACATTACCTTCTGGGCTCGAGTTGGCACTGACAAAGGCGATGTGTTTGTCATTGACATTCCCTGAAAGTAACAGAAGTTTAGATTAGAATCATTTTCAGATAACAATAGATGTGATTCTCTCTCTCTGTGGAAGAATAGGCATTGTGTGCCGGTGGGAACGGATGACAAAATTTACAAAACTGCATACACATGGGGGCTGGATTTAAAAAAAAGCACACGAGTGCTTATTCCATTATCCTCAAAATAAAAGAAAACTTTTTTTTTAAAGTCTCTCTCTCTCTCTCTCTCTCTCTCTCTGTGAATGTGCGTGAGAGACAGAGAGCAGATAGAGAGGTGAGGAGAAAGACAGAAACAAAGGGAGTGATAAATAAGGGGAAATTTCTAGCACATAATTTTTAGAAGTTCAATACTTAAAGCACAATGTATCTCAGAAGCAAACACACAGCACACAGCCACACGTATTGACACATACCACGTGCAAGTCAAATGATGTCACTGGAAATATCAGAATTTTCCGGTTATCATTCATTCCCTTACCAGGAGTCCCTGTTGACTGGCTTGCATGGCGTACCACCCCACTATCCCATAGTGATTGGAGCCTGAAATTGTCAAAGGAACCAGTACATGAACGTGAATAGAAAATCCAATGAGCACTAACATTTGTATACATTCATACATTTACATGTCCACATGCCTTTGCACCCACATGAATACACACACTCACACATGGACATATACACACACACACAGAGACTCCACTCTTCCCAAAGTCCTTCGGATGAGACTATAAACCAAGGCCCCATGTGCAAATGCACGCAGAACTTCTTGCACACATGTTAAATTCTGTTCCGCTTTTCGGAAGAGTAGGCCATTGTGTGCCAGTGGGAACAGATGACAGAATTTACAAAACCGCATACACATGGGGACTGGGTGTAAAAAAGCACAAAAGTGCTTATTCCATTATCCTCGATATAAAAGAATAAAATAAAATAAATTTGTTTAAAAACACACACACACACACACAAACGACACAAACACACACACACCTGTCATAACACAAAACATAAAATCAACCTGCTTCTAGCAGAGATCAATCCGATGCCAGCGGCTTTAGCTTTCTGGATAGCCAGCGCCACAGAGAAGTCACCGACGACCGGGCCCAGAAGATTGCGACCATCAACATGAACTGTGGCCGCTCTCTCGCTCACAATCTGTGGTTCACAGTCACTGACCATTATCCCAGTGCATATGTCATGAACATACATGTCTGCAAGATAAAGCACAATGTCATAATTATTCAGTTAAATTATTAACAAAGATACTGTTGGTGTTGCTTTAGAAGACTGCCACTGTGGATCTCACTTCAGAATAAATTCTACTATAAAATGTTTTGTATTTGAATAGGTAAACACAATGGTAAAACTGGGCTTGTTTTACATCACATCCTAATCTTTTTGTCAGGCTTTGCATTCCTTTGGCCTAATACTTTTAAAGATTCAGAATGACCCTTAACTAAAATTTGTAGTGTTACATCCCTTAACTAAAATTTGTAGTGTACATTCCTTAACTAAAATTTGTAAGGTACATTCCTTAACTAAAGTTTGTACTGTATGCTACTCATCTCGGATGCCTGTCATCCAGAGTTTTCAATTCTTGAGGTGTGTTTTTTTAAATTAGCTTTTCTTCTCACCACTGCTTATTTAACTAACCCCTACAGTGTCAAGACTGATAACACTGTGGAGAGTAATATTTTTCCTTCAAATTCGAGCAAGAAAAATATAGTAGAGTATGCAAAAGCCATACCATTTTTTAAGATAAATGAACACACAATTCATTTAGCAATGTTTCGGATGTATATCTAATAGTCAATCTGTACTTTGAAAACAAATCATCTATTTTATTTCCAAAATACTGTAAACAACCCCATTCATAAAAACCAACAACAACAACAACAAAAAAGCCAGTATTATCAACTGGCCTAGGGTACACCTAATAAAGAGAAGCACATCACACACAGACAATGAGTGATGTCACATGATGCAATAAGCTGTTACTATAGGTCAAGTACAATGCAAAGGGTGATGAAAATAGAGGAGGTCGGATCTTCAGTCTACTAGTATGCCAGTAATTCTGTGCTCCAGACAACTTTGACCTATATCGTAGACAAGCTGATGTTAAGCTTTTGGTTCTGCATAGATTGGGCAACTTTTGTCCACAAATCAATGCAGATAGAAAGTTTTGACTTTTTCCATGCCAGAAATTTCTGACATGGGGCATTGTAAGGGTCAATGTTTGTTTTTGTTTTATTATATAAACAGCTGAATTCCTGGAATGGTGATGCTAATCTGCTGAGAGATGAGTTCAGCTATAATACTGCCACACTCTATCCAAGAACATGATGTTTTGTGTGTGTGAGTGCTTACAAGTATATCATAAATGCATATATGTCTGTATAGTGGGGTAGTTAAAGATCTGACTCATAGTCCTCAGCATTCTAAGAGTGTGAGTTGGAGTCTCCATTGACTTGTCCATTTGGATTCTGAAATTTTTCCCTAAAATCAGCCCTGATTCAGACTTTAAACATGGATGACAATGTAAACTAAAATCCCACTGGCAATATGCATCTATAGCATCTTGAGCTAGCACAAGCTAAAAATTCATCCTTGTAGAAGAGTGGGTCAGATGTGGCCAGTGGTATGGATGACAGGAACAAGTCCAGCATGTTATCTGCTGCAGGAGAAAGATGGTTTTCCCAGGTTCCATTGCTGAAGTCACTCAGCATGCAAGTTTTACTACCTGTGCTGTAGTGCCCAGTGAGTGAGTGACTCTTCAGTGTATTGAACTTTTTGAAGGATTAGAGGTGCCTGTATGTGCATATTTATTTATTTATTTTTATCTTATTCTTTTGTTTTGAGGATAATGGAAAAGCATGCACTTTTTTTTTAAAACACCAGTCCCCATGTGTATGCAGTTTTGTCAATTTTGTCATCTGTTCCCACTGGCACACAATGGCCTATCCTTCCAAAAAGTGAACAAGTTTTAAGGTGGGCGTAAGATGTTTTGCATGCGTTTGCACACGGGACTTTGGTTTATAGTCTCATCCAGAGGACTTTTGGGGAGAGCGGAGTCAGCACTGATGTTAACTCCAGGGTAATAAAACAAACCCTTCAACAAGATTCGAACTCGGGTCAGCAGATCAGGAGCACAATGCACAATGCTTTTAACACCAATATATCCATCCCACCCCATGTCTCTGTGCAGAAAAGAAGGGCAAACATGTGCATGTGTGTGCATGTATGCCATGTGTGTGTGTGTGTGTTTGTGTGTAATCTGGCTTGCACCTTCTTCTATATACTGGAAATATTTCCCGGATCTATTATCATCCAAACAACATTCAAAGACTGTATGGAAGGCATTCAATCAAATAACAAATAATCAATCGTCTTCCAAATCTAATGTAATCAAAGATATTTCTGCTGAAAAACTTAACAATCACTTCATTAATATTTCTTCTAACATAATTAACAATGATAACTCGAAGTCCAATGATCTCAATGAACTAAAACAATACTGCCAAGAAAAGCATATTCCATCAAAACTCCACATTTTGTATACAATTCAAATCTGTTTCTGAGGTCTATAATTATCTGACTCATCTCAAACAATCAAGAAGTGTGGTCTTGATGGAATAGACGGCAGAATACTGAAACTCTCAGCTCCAGTAATCACAGACACTCTGACACATAGATATTTTATAACTTTTGTCTTGATAAAAACTATTTCCCCAACACCTTAAAAACTGCTAAGGTGATTCCGATCCACAAGTCTGGAGACACTTCTGATCCCTCAAACTATAGGCCAATCTCTATTATATCTTACCTTTCAAAACCCTTGGAAAAACATATGAATAAACACCTACTCCATCTATGCATATACATGTCTCAAAGAGTAAACCAATTGACTAAAATCAAACATTTTCTTGACTTTCACTCAAGAAAACTATTCTTTCAAGCTTATATACAATCTTCAATATATTACACTTCAACCCTGTGGGATTCTGCTAGTGTAAACACTATGAAGCCATTATTAAGTCTGTATAAACGTGCCCTTAAACTAGTTCTTCTGAAGAAGACAACCTTACTAGAAGTGGATTATACTCAGTTAAATATTCTTACCCTACACCAAAGACTAAGATTTAACAAAGACCTCATGATGTTTAAGATAACGACAGGAACTGTTCCCTCATCCTTAAAAGACAAGTTCCCAATGAATCATTCCAGAAATACTGAAAAGCCGAGTGTCCCAATGCCAAGAATAGATCTGTTCAAATCTAGCTTACTTTACTAAGGCCCTGTGCTGTGGAACTCCCTTCCTGATTCATTTCAACACCAGTCATTAACAACCTTCAAAAGTCATTTTTTCATCCACTTGATGCATCAAAAATAAAATCTGTTGGAGACAGAGTAAATGTATATCCTCCCTTACTTTACCAAATTATCCTCCCCCCCCCCCCCCCCCCCTCTCTCTCTCTCCTCTCTCCCTCTCTGTATTGAGTGTGAATGTTTTACTTGTATCTCGCTAATTCTAGTAATTGTGTTATTGCATACTGACTTCTAGAAATACTTTCCACTATCCTACTCCTTTATCATGACTCTAGGATGATTTTAATATGTACAATGTTAAATCACAGTGAGTGCTAATGGTGGCAGTATTGATGAATTGAAAATTATAGGCAATATCATATGGATTCAAAATGTACTGGTACTCTCTCTCTCTCTCTCTCCCTCTCCTTTTATTGTATTGGTTATAGATTTGTCATGTTTACAATTTGTATCCTGTTGAATGCTTCATTCAAATTTAATATTTCAATTTTATTGCGTAAGTTGACAGTATTTGACTCGATTTTGAGATTTAGTGAATGTTTTATTTTGATATCTTGTTTTGAGTGTGCCAATTATGTATAACGTGTGTGTGTGTGTGTGTGTGTGCACGTGTGTGTGTGTATGTGTGTGTACATGTATGTGTACATGGGGATGCAAATTGCTTTTGCACAATCTTCTAAGTCTGCTTATATAATATTTGTTTTATGTAGTTTACTATTCCTGTTGCTTTCCCATAAAAGTACAATGAATTTATTGACGTTTCTGTTAGCCAAAATTATACTATTTACATGGTTTGTTCTCCTTTATATTATGGAGGTTCTTGTTTTGTTTTATTTTGGTTAGGGTTTGGGGGGGGTGGAGGGGGGATTATTCCGTTATCCCCTCTCCCATTGTTGTTGTTGCTGCTTTTATTTTGCTCTTGGTTTCTTTGCCATTTTTTCGGCTGTTTCTGTTTTGTTTTGCTCTGTTTTGCTTTGTTTATTGTTTGTTGTTGCTTTTTTTTCTCACTTTTCAGTGAGTTTTGTAGGGGGGTTTGTGTAGATATTTTTCTGTTTACTGTGTGAGTGTACTGGTATGGGTTTTATTTTACTTTATTATCATATATATCCCTATGGTCGGGGACTGGATGTAAAAAAGCACATGGGTGCTTATTCATTATCCTGGAAATAAAACAATTTCATTCCTTGAAGTGTTGGGGCACTATATTGGCTTTTTACAGGCTGTGCATTAGGGGTAGGCTGAACCTCATTAGCACATCCCTCACCAGGTCACAAACTGTGCGATGAGTATGTTCATGTCATCCATATGGACAGCCATAGCTGGCCTATTCTTTAGCAAAATAAAAATTAAAAGTGGATAAAAATAATATGAGCATAGGAAGTCAGGGGTGTGCTTGCATTCATGTCCACTATTTTTCCGGCAGGTCGAAACTAGAAAGCACTTGAGCCTGATGGAGAAAGAATTACAAACAAGATTTTGTTTTCACAAAACTGGGTCACGTTATCCAGGATATTTAGGTAGTTGCAAAAGTAAACACCCACTGACCTAATCTGTTGAGGCCATGGCTGTTATGTCCCCTGTGATCTGCAGCAACCAAGTTTTTGCCAAACTTTTCGTATGAGCAGGGCGAGTTCCAACTTTCGTCATACAATCTACAATAAACCGTTCAACTTCTTGCACCGCCACTACCGCCCAGTCAGCCGAATCTGTGCTACATTTCACTCGCCGAGTTGCAAAAACTCCACAGGATTTCATTTGTAGCAGCCGACACCACCAAGCCATGGTGAATGTTGTAGAGTCGTGTCCCTTGTGTGGACATGCGCTCTTAGGTGCAGAGTTACAAAACTTGACGAATGCGCAACACCGGAACTTCAGGTCATTACTAGGTCAAGGGGAAACCATGCTTGGAACATACTGACAAGAAACAGGGCCCAGAAATTTTTTGATCGAAATTTGTTTCATCTTTTGTGTTTGGATACAAAGTCATCAAATAGAAAAGGTAAAGCTTTTCAAGTTGTTCGTGGTCATGTAGAACTGTAAGAAGTGTGCTTGGTGGTATCGAAAATAAATGGTCTTAAAAAGTACGTTACTTCGGATTCTACTGGTTTGAAAACTTGAATATAATACATGCAATGAATTACATTGGATATGACTATGAGTTTAGAATTTGTATGAACTCTGTTTCATCTTGATGATGGATTCATGTGTGGTTTGTAATTTATTTTTCAAATCATGTAATCAGATGAAAAATTGCGTGTTGGAAAACAAAGCCCACAGACAAAAATGAGTTGAGAGCTAGAGCTCTCTTTCACTCTCTCTTAGACTTTGTTTCTACGAGTACGACCCAAGTCCCCGTCTGTATCTACAGACACATTCATGATCTTTCTCCACCTTGCGATTCAGAAGTACTGTTTCGGTGTTTGCTTGAACATAATAATAATCAATGTGAAATGGATGAACTGTTTGTGCTAAACAGATCTTTTTTTTTTCATGATAAAAAAAAGGCATGAGATGTGAAGGTCATTGCAATTTCCAAGGCTTCAAATTCAATCATGGCACACTAGCCCAGGTGCCAAGGCAAGATGGTCATGGGCTTCATACATATTAGCCCTGATTAAGGCTAGAGGATACCTGCCAGCCATTCAAAATAGATCACATTTGTTCAAACTGTGGGTTTAACCCAGTGATATGAGACATTTTGAGATAACATGTTAACTTTTACAGCACTTATCATTCTTTTGTTGACAGACGTTCTGTTAAATAATATTACTAGTTAATATTACTAATTAGGGATTTGTTTCACCTTGCTCTTCCTGGCTGTAGTCTCTCCATTTTAAGATTGTGATGTGGTGTTTGTTTACTTGGGGTTGTCTCTCCATTTTAAGATTGTGATGTGGGGATTAGTTGGGTTTTTTTTGTTTGTTCTTCAGCTGGAGAGGAGTTCAGAGGTTCACTAGTACAATAGTGAGAAGTGACATGTAGCCATTTTTGCCCATTAATATTATGAAGGTAGCTGCATTCCTAGTAAAAGAGTGAGATTTCAAAGTTGAGCATCATCCACTCTGTTACTGAGTTTGGACTAATAGTAGTAATACTAATAGGTGGAGTGTATTATATATAATATATTGAATACTATGTAAATTCAGATTCAGAGATAGTGAGGAGTACAGCCATGTCAAGTATTGAAGTAATCTCAAAGTCATTTGAACTTAGACTCTTAGTTGAACTTTAATATCATTGGCTTAGGCTTAGGCAGGAGTAAAGACTCATCAACACATCATGCTTCTTGCCTTGTCTCAGTATTGTCTTGAACTGTATTGATCATCCAATGATCCATGTAATTGTAAAGAAAATTGCCTCAGATTCATTAAAAAAATTTGTTTTTTAAATTTATCTTATTCTGAGTTATTCTTTTATTTTGATGATAATGGAATAAGCACTCGGGTGCATTTTTTCATCCAGTCCCCATGTGTATGCAGTTTTGTAAATTTTGTCATCCATTCCCACGGGCACACAATGGCCTACTCTTCTTAAAAGCAGAACGGGTTTTCATGTAAGCGGAAGTTGTTCTGTGTGCGTTTGCACATGGGACCTTGGTTTATAGTTTCAAGTGAAGGACTTTAGGGGAAAGTGGAGTCAGCACTGATGTTAACTCCAGAGGAAAAATCCTCTTGAACAAGAATTGAACCCAGGTCAGCAGATCACAAATACATAACTCTAACCACCAGGCTATCCCGTTTCCTCTCCTCCCCCCCCCCCCCCCACCCCCCTGCCAAGTTCATTTTCATTGCCCCATTGATGTCTGATCTCAATGTGGCCCCAGTTTTACTTTTAGTTTCCTTTCCACTTTAGATTTTGTGACAAGTTTGTGTCAAAACCTTTGGAGTTTGGATACACTAAGACTGGAAGACTGTCTTTGAAGGAACAGAAATTTATGGTCATCATCTCAGATTACTCTGTGACTTAACAGTAGCCTAAATGGCTAAAGGCTGAACTATCATTCATAGGGCCATTGATTACTGCATGCACAAGAGGGATTAGAAAACAATGTCTAGCATGTCAGATCAAAGGAAGCACTGGTCAGTAGTCCACTGATCACCACTGATGTGATCTAGCTGAAGAAGGATAGACCTGTCTCTTTTGTGGTTGGTGCATCATAGTGGATCGGGGGTCTAGAGGTAATGCACCTGCCTAGAAAGTGAAAAGTCCAGGTTTGAAGTGTGTGGTGTTTGGATCCCTGTTTGGGCCAGAAACTTTTCCTCAATCCACTAGACCATGAGTGGTGGTCTGGTTGCTAGTGTTTTGGATGAGATGATAAACGGAGGTCCCATGTGCTACGCAATTATTTAGCACACGTAAAACAACTCACAGCAACAGGGGAGTTGTCCCTGGCAAAATTCTCTAGATCATATAAAAGCCACTCTGATAGGGAAACAAATATTGCTTCAGGGGGAAAAGAAAAAAAAATGTGGCGCTACTCTTTTGGTATGAATGCTTTGTCTCAGGGGAGAGGAACCTGAATTTCATGCAAAGAAATCTGCCGTTACTTAAGTTAAAGTGGTACATGTTTACAGAACAATAACATTACTCATTAGTAATGTCCAACTAACATGAAACTTCTGACTCAGTACTAGTCTGAAGGTAGGTGTGAACCTGGGTTAGTGGGTAAGACTGGTGATGAGATTGAATTAACATGTGTGCATTTGTAATTAATAGAATTGTTACAGAAGAGGAGGCCAAAACGAGGGAAAATAAAGTCAGGGGAGTAGAAAGTTTCCATTTACCAGCAAAAAGTAACTTTTTTTTTTTCAAAAGTAAAGTTGACAAAGATATTCATCTCAAGTGGTAAGTCAGGATAAAATGTTTATTGTTGTTGTTCACAGTTACTGTACATCTGTCACTGTTGATTCATTGGTGGCTGGTGTTTGCAGGTGAAGACAGTCTCTAATCAAGAGAATGGGTGCGAACAGTTCCTCTCTACCACCACCCCCTGCTGCAGCCCAGGTAGGGTCCCCGCCCAGTGGCTGTCCCATGCATCAACAGGCAGCAGCGGCCCCCCAGCCCCCCTCAGGATGCCCCATGCACCAGAAGAGTGAGGTCCTGTCTGCGGGCAGTGAATGCCCCATGAGACAGGGCCAGGCGTCGGAGGCCTTCAACACCGATAACATGGTGAGTGAGTCACTCCATGGCAGCATGGTTAACATTTTTATATATGTTGGTTTGTAGAGGTGCAGTGATATGATGTTGATTATAATTTTTTAAAATTAATTTTGATTATTGGTGTGTGATGTAGATCTGCAACATGAAAGTGTTCATCAGTGTTATTTAACTTTATTGTGTGAAAATTCAGGGTAATACTAATTTAACACAGTACTTAACAATATTTATGTCAATACTCAATAGTTAGCACTCTGGGAGGAGATTATCTCAGTCAGTATCTGTTTCAAATTTCATACTGTCTCAACAGCTATCACTGGTATAAAACAAAGTAAAGATGAGGTGAGAAATAGGACTGTAAGAAATTATCGTACATAAAGTTTCTGCTTTAAAGCCAAAAGAAAAGAAAAATCCCAAACAATAGCCTCACACCAGTGAAGAAGAATTATGTGTACGATCAGTATGCTGCAGGTCTGTAGTATAGAATTTGTCAGTATTCATCACCCTGTGCTTTGAATGAATAAGACAAGAGAAAGAGAAACAAATTCCAGAAACTTTTTTTTTTAATGGAAGCCTCCAGGTTATTACTATTATTGGTGCTTGTTATGTTGATATTACTCATAGAAACAAAGAGAGAAAAAAGAATTGTACCAATATAGAGCACTGTTACCTTTTTTTTTTCTTTTGCTTTGAGCATCTGTTATTGTGCATAAATTTGTTTAGAACATCACTTCACTCACAACACAAAAATGACAGTCCAATCACTGAATCATGTCACACACTTCAGGCAGGGCAGTTATTTTTAGAGCAATAGAATGGCGAGTGAACTGTTCTAGTGATAAAATATACACATTGTATGTATACACATAATTCCAAATTAGGCATTGAGTATCGGCACCCTCAGACTGCCAAAGCCTTTCATTAGGAGTGTTGCTTGGCTAGTAATGACAGAGGAAAGAAGACATGTATACTGTTTTGTGCCAGATGCCCCCACCAAATCAGCGGCCAGCCCCAGACCAGCCCTTCGTTCTGCCCACCAATCGTCAGAGGTCCACTATCCCAAAGGCCGAGTCTGATGAAAACTGGGAGTATCCCTCACAGCAGATGTTTTGGAATGCCATGCTTCGCAAAGGTGAGTCTCTGTAGTGACTAGCTGGATCCTTCCACAATGCAGGTGATGTTTATTGTAGGAAAATACAGGTCTTTACAGAGGCTTAGCTGATCTGTTACATCAGATTGTTTCAGGTGTTCTTGGTTTTCTCATTTTTCAAGAAAAAATTGTTTTTAAAACGGTTTGTTCTCACATGACGATAATTGTGTCAAATGCAGGCATACTGATGTGTGAAAGGTTTTGCATGTCCATAAATGTTTGCGGTTTTGGGGGGGAGGGGGGGGTTTTAGGTTTTTTTCCCCATTCCAGGTTTTTGTTTCTAATCATAATTTTATAGTAGAATTTTAAGAAGTACTCATGTGTGTATTTTTATATAAGGATTTTACATAGTATATATGAACTGATCATGGTATACTAAACTACAAAAGTTTGTTAGATGTTTGCATTGTATTCTAGGTATTAGAAACAAAACTAAGCCACAAATGTACATTACAAACAGCAGATAGTGTATTGTCATTAGCCACGTGGGGTAAATAATTATTGAAAGTTTTATGATTAAACTGACATAGACGGTGATGGATCATATCCCTTGAATATAACTTTTTTCTAGAACCTAACAGTTTCCTCCCTAACTGAGTGTAGCAGCGTAAAACCCAGTTATCTTAACATTACCTGCTGACATGATACACTTAAGGCAAGGGTATTATTAGAAAAGATGTGTACTTGTGTAAGTGAAGACATCAGCCATGACCTGTGTTTACAGTGACTTTGTTTGTCTGGAAAAAACCCAACAGGCTGGCGGTGGAAGGAGGCGGATGTGACGCAGAAGGACATGGATCACATCATCAAAATCCACAACGCCAACAACGAGCAGGCCTGGCAGGAGATCCTCAAATGGGAGGCTCTGCACGCTGAGTAAGTCCCTGAGGAATGGCTGACGAAAAGCACATTTGTGACGCTCCACCACAAAATAAGTCGCTTTGCACCTCTCCCACTTTTCCGCCAGGAGCCATTTTAGGCAGTTGGGGGTTAAGTTGTTGATTGTGGGATTTTAATTGATTATAAAACAATAGCCATTCTTCTACGTTGTGCTGAAGTATTAAGATGTAATTTTGTTTCTTTTTGCTTTAAAAACACATTTAATAACATCCAGGCCCTTAGTCCAACCACCTATTAGGATGCAAAACGTGTCATTTTCTCATTTTGCCACTTTCTGCAGTCTACCCTTTCAATTTGTAATAAGTTTTCTTAGAATTGTCTGATTTTCAATGTTTACTCTATTGAATAGCCTTTTTATTGCAGATTAACAAAATGTTAACAACTTACTGACCTCTGGTGATGGTGGATCGGTGGTCTAGAGGTAACGCGCCTGTCTAGAAAGCGAAAAGTCCGGGTCTGAAGTGTGCGGCGGTTCGTACCCCGTTTGGACCGGAAATTTTTCCCCCATCCATTAGACCATGAGTGGTGGTCTGGGCGCTAGTCTTTCGGATGAGATGATAAACCGAGGTCCCGTGTGTTACACGTAATTATTTAGCGCACGTAAAAGAACCCACGGCAACAAGAGAGTTGTCCCTGGCAAAATTCTTAGAAAAAAGCCACTCTGACAGAGAAACAAATACAGCTGCAGAAGAAAAAAAAAAAGAAAAAAAAGGGTGAAAGGGTGGCGCAGCGCTAAGTGGCGACGCGTTCTCCCGCTCTCCCCGGGGAGAGCAGCCCGAATTTCACGGAGAGAAATCTGCCGTGACTTAAAGTGGTATGAAATAAAATCTGAGCGCTTTGATTTGTTGCTTTACAAGATTCAGCGCTATATAAATTCCATACATTATTATTATTATTATGCCAGTCATAGCTTGTCTGTTTATGTGTGGTGTGCTGTTAGTTTCTTTTTAACCAATTTATCATATCCATGCCATACCAAAAATTCTGATCACATGATATATGTTGTTTGCAGTGAAGGCACCATGCCTCGCTTGAAAAGATTTGGGGGCAAGGCTCAGGAGTACTCCCCAAGAGCTCGCATCCGACACTGGCTGGGGTATGTATCGTTCAACTAAGTTATCTTTTTTGGGGGAAAAAACCTACTCTATCATACCCAGAAGGCCAGTTTTTTTTAATTGTTGGTGTATTTCCACTTCTGTGGTGGGAGTTACAGATTTGATTCCTTTTTATTTCACTTGTGTTATGTTTTATCTCATGTGTTACTTTCATAGCAGTGTGGTTGAGAGAGAGAGAGCTATTGGCTTTTGTTTTGTTTTGTTTTTGTTCCAGATCTTTATCTTTGTTGTCAAAGGTTTCTGGACTATAAATGACAGAGTCCTGATAGTAAAACTTAAGGGCACATCTTTCGACATTGGAATAGTACAAGTATATGCACCAACAGCTGATAAAGATGACGCAGAAATTGAGGAGTTTTATGAAAATATCGAAAAGGCAATGAAGCAACTGAAGTCTCAAGATATCAGAATAATAATGGGTGACCTCAATTCAAAGGTAGGAAAAGGGAAAGATGAAACCACAGTTGGCCCATTTGGAATAGGAGTGAGAAATGAAAGAGGAGAGCGGCTCACGGAATGGTGCAAGGAACAAAAGCTGGCTGTCATGAACACATGGTTTGAAAATCATCCAAGAAGATGCTGGACATGGAAAAGCCCTGGCGACAGAACCAGGAATCAAATAGATTACATCCTGATTCAAGAACGCTTCCGTAACTCTATAACATCTTGTAAGTCCATGCCAGGTGCAGACTGTGGAAGTGATCATGTCCCAGTTATCGGGACAATGCGACTAAAATTGAAAAAGTTGTCAAAAGCAAAAAGAACACCAAAACTGCAAATGAACATGCTACAAACTGACGAAGAAATCAAAGAAAAATACAAGATCAAAGTTGGAAACAAATTCGATGGCCTAGATCAACTCACCACTACAGAGGAAAAATAGCAGATGATGAAAGATAGCATCAGCGAGGCAGCAAAAGAATATATACCAGTTATAAATAGAAAGGAACATAAGAAGTGGATGAGCTCCGAGATTTTAAACCTAATGGAAAACAGGAGAAAGGCAAAAGTAGATGAAAAGAAGTATAAAGAACTCGACAAACTGGTTAAGAAAAAGTGTAATGAAGCCAAGGAAGAATGGATCAATATGCAGTGCAGGGAAATTGAAATGAATGCAAATTTTGATAGCAAACTTATGCATGAAAAAATAAAAGATGTGACAGGGAAGAAATCATCTGTAAAAACAGGTTGTATAAAGTCGAGAGATGGAGATATACTCATGGAAAAAGAAGATATTCTTAACAGGTGGTCAGAATACATTGAAGAGTTATACCACAGACGACAGAGGTCCACCTCCTCATATTAGCAACGAAGATGGCCACATAATCATGGAAGACGAAGTGAGACATGCACTCAGCAAGATGAAAAGTGGTAAGGCGCCAGGACCTGATGATATCCCATCTGAATTGATAACAGCCCTGGATGAAGTGGGAATTAAGGCAGTCACAAAACTACTAAACAATATATATGACACAGGAGAGATTCTGACAGATATGAAGAAGTCCATCTACATTGCGATCCCTAAGAAACTGGGTACAGCTGAATGTGACCAACATTGTACAATCAGCCTGATGAGTCACCTCACCAAAGTTCTTTTACGAATACTCATGAAGAGAATGAGAAATAAAATACTCCCAGAAATATCAGAAACGCAATTTGGATTCATGGCAGACAGAGGCATCAGAAATGCAATCTTCGCATTGAAAACTCTCATGGAAAGATCCATCGAGGTCCAGAAAGACCTGTACCTCTGCTTCATTGACTACTCAAAAGCGTTCGACAAAGTACGACACTCCAACTTGTTTGATATTCTGGCAGGGCTATACATCGACGGGAAAGATCTTTGAGTCCTCAGAAACATATATTGGGAACAGGAGGCAGCCATTAGAGTCGACAATGACATCAGTCAATATAGACCAATCTGCAGGGGCGTGAGGCAGGGCTGCGTGTTCTCGCCTGATTTATTTAATGTATATAGTGAAATAATTCTACGAAATATTGAGAATCATGAGGGAATTAGTGTAGGTGGCCACAACATCAACAACCTGAGATATGCAGATGACACAGTCCTTATCGCCGACTCTGAAGAAAAACTGCAAAAGATTTTAACAACAGTAACAGATGAAAGCGAAAAGAAAGGATTACAGCTCAATGCAAAGAAGACAGAATGCATGGTGATCTCGTAAAAAGCTGTTATACCACAATGCAACACAGCCTGTAAAGGAGAGAGAATCAGACAAGTAAACACCTTTAAATACCTTGGTTGTACTATCACCCCGGATGGCAAATGTGACACAGAAATCAAGAAGAGAATCGGTCAATCTAAGGCAACTTTTAACAACATGAAATGCATTTTTACCAACAGTAAGATAAGCCTCAAGACAAAGATCCATGTTTTTAGAGCCTACGTATGGTCCATTCTTCTGTACGGATGTGAGTGCTGGACCCTAGCCAAGGACACAGAACAGCGACTAGAAGCAGTGGAAATGTGGTTCATCCGGAGAATCATGAAAATCTCATGGACAAAAAGAAAAACTAATGCAGAAGTAATGGAAATGGCTGGGTACAAGAGATCCCTTCTCAACACCATCAGAGAAAGACAGCTCAAATTTTTCGGCCATATAATCAGGGCTGACGGACTAGAGAAACTGTTATGGAGTGGCAAAATCTGTGGAAACAAGAGCAGAGGAAGACAACGCACAAAATTCACAGACAGCTTAAACAAATTCGCAACGAATAAAGAGGGCACCAACAATGAGCTCATGAGAGGGACCGAGAACAGGAAAGAATGGAGAGCTATGATCGTCGATGTCTGCAGGACCAGACCGGACACTTGAAGAAGAAGAAGTCAATGGGTTTCTGTTCCCATATTTGAACAGGCTGACAGCTTATTGAAGAAATCACAGCTCACCAGTCATTTTCAAAGGGGTTATTTGAGGGGGGGGGGGGGGGGGTTGTTTTGTTTTTTTTAAGAAAAAGGCTATATCATTAAAATATTGTTAGCATTGTTATATGCCTTATCTTCATCCTGTTTTCTGAACCTTCTCTCTCTCTTTTCTTTCAGTTTTACTTTTTTTCTTTCTTATATGCATTCATATTTTTGGCAACCCAGATATGAACTCCCGTTTGATCGTCATGACTGGATTGTGGATCGTAATGGGCGTGAGGTTCGCTACATCATCGATTATTATGATGGCGGCAATGTGGACACCACCAACTACCAGTTCACCCTGCTGGATGTCCGACCTGCGCTTGACTCATTCCAGGTCAGTGAAAAGTCCCATGTGATTGTCTCTGTTATTTTTTGGACATGCTTTTATCATTTTCTTTCTTTATGCCTTGGTCCTTTCCATTTATGCTCTTCTGTCTCTGTCTCTCCCTCCATCCCTCTCTCTGTCTGATGTTGTCCATGTCTCTCTCACTCTTTCTTTCCCTCTCTTTTCATCCCTCCCTCCCTCTGATGTTGTCCATGTCTGTCTGTGTCTCTCTGTCTCTGTCTGTTTTTCTGTCTCTTTCTGTCTGTCTGTCTTTCTTTCTTTCACCTACCTTGGCTCTCCTTTTTCCATAGCACAGTGTCTCAGACAAAATTTATACAAAATGTAAGCCAACTTCTATTTTGGAGGACTGAAACCCGACCATCACTTGTGATCTAGAGGAGGGGAAAGGTGTAGGAAGGAGAGAAGGTAGGAGGGGTAGGGGGATGGTTGTGGCTTTAGGTGATTATTGGACCCACTGACAGCCTGCCTGTAAGATGGGTACAGTGCGGCCAGACCATGAATTGACTCTACCGGCGAGTTTGAGAGTGGGGTTGTTGGCGGTGTGTTGCAGGCGTTCTCTGACAGGATGAAGGTGTGGTACTGGAGGACCCAGTCAGAGTGGAGCAGTGCTTCCCCCAGCCCTGCCGGCCGCGCTGTGCCACACGCCCCCGACACCTCGGCCACTGACGGCCGGCAGCAGTCTTCTTAAACATCAGTCTTTCCCTGGTGTGGGCTGGTGTGCGAGTGAGTGTGTGGGTGTGTATGTGTGTGGCTGGGTGTTATGGGTGTGGAAGAGGATGGGGGCAAAGAGAGAGAGACAGACGGAGAGAGAGAAAACATATGTAAGTGTGTATATTTCATTTGTGAGTGTGTGTGCGCATGCATGCATGTGTGTGAGTGCACGCATATGTGTTTGTGTTTGGACACACAGATTCCTGAGACTTGAAAATATCATCAGTTGAGACTTTTGTATAGACACCAATTTCTTCCTTTTAGTGTGTGTGTGTGTACTGAAAAATTAAAACCAAATGCTCCAAAAAAAACAAACAATACAAAAACTCTTGCCATGTCTGTCGAAGGCCTTTTTTTTTTTTTTTTTTTAATATGGTAGGCCTACCATGTAATAGAATAGCTGAATAGTGTTTAGCAGCTAGAGTAAATTTTGAGTCACCAAACCAGCAACTTGCACACACAAGACAAACCCCTATGATTTTGCATTCATTTGGTATCCTCATAAGTGAAATTTGTAATCAGTTTTAGAGCTTGTTTTCTTCCTTGATATTATGTTATTGAAATTAGTTCAGCTGCTTTTACTTTAGAATGGTACACAGAACTGTGATTGTGCTTGTTGCAAACCTCAAGAGAGAGGGGGAGAGAGAGTGTTTGAAATAAGATCCTGTTCAAGTTCTTACGTTTAATGTTGGAGCAAAAGTAGAGTATTCCACCTCCAATTTAGAAGGGCTTTTTTGGGTTTTTTTGTAGTGTTACAGAAACAACGAGAGTGTAATGGATTGTAGCTTTTTGTGTGTGGGTGTTGGTGACTATTTGTTTGATACAGTTGTACTTCTCCATGAGGTAGGTGAGAAATATGAAGATATATGGTGGTTTTCTCCTTCTTTTTCTTTGTTGAATGCTCAGACGGCAACTATTGTTGTCTGTCGTGAGCGAAAATGCGTCGCGCTGCCATTAAAAGTCAGGCCCAGCACATCCAACTTTGGGGTTGGATGGAGTTGTTATCTTTTAAGTCTTTCAGGAAAAAAGGCAGGAGAATGGACCAAGAAGGCAGAAAATAGACAAGAAGGAGGTGCCAGAAAGAAAAGGAACAAGGCAGAAACAAAGGGGGATAGAAAAGAAAGGGAGGGATAGAAAAGAGGGAATTTCTATCACAGAATTTCCAGAAGGTAGGGATGCAGTTTATACTGACAGGCCCCTGGCATCCCCACAGGGGAGTATGGTGGTTTTATTCACAGCATAAGCATCTCAGATTTTCAGTCTTGAAGCTGAATGAAAGGGGAATAAAAAAGAGAAAGTCACTCTTTTCAATACTGAAAATCTTGGTTCTCGCTTGCTTTGATCCATGATATCTTACAAGTTAGAATTTTGTTTTTAAGGTCAAAATTTGTGATCAATTTTCATGACACTTTGTATACTCTTTTAGTCGGTAATGTCAGATTTATTAAACAGCTTCTTTCATATTTTTATTCTAGTTTTTCATTGTCGGATATATGACTGTGGTATTTTGGCAGGCTAATAGTTTGTGGTGTTGTACTCTTGTGTACATGAATGTGTATGCACATAGTTTTTAACTTGCACACACACACACACACACGCACACGCACACACACACACCAACAAAATCATGTCAACACAGCAACTATGAGAACAAAAGAATATATCAGTTATATAGTCAGTCACTTGTCAGCTAAAGCCTGAGAGTTGTCCTAGTGTGAAGATTTCAGTCTACTCTTAAATCATGAATGCTATGAAAGAAGTATGTCTTGCAAAGAGTGCGCTGCTTAGTTTGGGTAGAACATTCTTAGGAGATAGAAACCAAAGTGTTTGTTTTTAGCTGTTCCTATGTGATCCTTTACTTTTGTGTAAAGTGGGGCGAAGCATGAATAAACTGCTGTGACTTATATGTGTGTGGACGTTGTCATATTTGCTGAAAAAAGTCAGCAGAAAGTATGTGTTATGCATGTGTTGCGTAAAAGGTATTGAGGGGGGGGGGGGGGGGGGGGGGCTCCTGAAGCGTTTTCTTCTATTTCTGATTTTTCTTCTTCATTTAGAGCTCAGGGGAATCAATTCACCCATTATAAAAACCATGCAAAGGAAGTAAAAATAAGTAGGAATATCAGTTTTGTTTACTGCATGTTCCCCAAACCATTTGCTCCAAGCTCCCCAAACCATGTGCTCCAAGCTCCCCAAACCGTTTGCTCCAAGCTCCCCAAACCATTTGCTCCAAGCTCCCCAAACCATGTGCTCCAAGCACTGTACATTATTAACCTAACAGATAGATTGAAGAACAAAAAGAAAGGAAAAGTTACTGAAAGCCTGGAAATGTGTGAAAACATTAGAATTCTGACTCCATTGTCTGTGCTACAGACTTCACCCTCTGTTTCAAAACATACCACACACACACACACACACACCCGCCCCCACACACACACTCACCCATCCCCACCACAACCACCACCACAGTTACTCTTTCCCAAAGGCTGTAACAGAAAGCTTATCCACCAACAATCTCCAACAAACCAGCATCAATGAATTATTCTGCCTGGTGCGGTGATGTTACTGGATGAACCACACCTTCAGTTTTGTCATCCCTTTATCTGCTCTCAGAGGGGTGGTGAACATAAATATTTGATAGAACAAGAAACAAAACAAATTAGAACACAAAACAAAGGGGAAAAAACACACTGCATTTGAGCAAGTTTGGTGTTCTTATGCACTCACAAAGTGGCTGCCAGTTTGAAGATTTGCTTTTTAAAGCAACATGGATAAACAGTTGAATATTCAACAGAGAGAATGATCTTGAATTGATCTGTGACTTTAAAGTGGTACACTGTAAATTAGTAACTTACTAGTATACAATACAAAGCAACAAAGTTTTAAACCTGTAGTGTCTACCATACAATACAAAACAATATGAAAAAAAAGTTTTAAACCTGTAGTGTATGCCATACTGCAGTGCAGTTTGTCTAAAGATGTAAGAGTTTTTGTTTCAACATTGAACAATCACTCAGAAATACCAACTGTCTAACGGGTTATGTTTCTTAGTATCGCATAACTGAACAATCTTTACTTCTCTGATTTGCACCTTCAGATGTACACAGCAAAGCAGGAACAGATGCAGGTGTATAACATGCATGCATATATGCCCCCACACACGCATACACTACACGCATGCACACACACTACTACTACTACTACTTCTACTACTACTACTGCAATAAAACTGCATGCAAATGCATTCACACACAAGAGAGAAATATGCACTCGTCAACGGTAGAGCAGAAAAACATTGTGATGTTATGACAACGACATGAGAGACAAAATGTATCAAATTTCACCCAACCTCTTGTGTGGTGTAAGCTGATAGCAAACTGCTGTGTCTATGTTTGTCTATCAACTGATCTGACCGAGGTCTACCTGCAGTTCTAATCCTTTCTGTCAACCTTTCATGGTATTGCTTGCATGTGGCTGAGCTTATTCTAATCTACTGTGAGTGACTGTTGTGTACTTGCTCAGGCAGTCTCACACACGTGCGCGCGCATGCATGCACGCACACAAGTACAAACGCAATGCACGTATGCAAACAACACATACTATAATTATGTGCACTCAATGCACATGCATGTGATTGCATGCGCGAGTGCGTGCACATACACACACACATTACATACACACAGACTTCTGTGCACTCACAAAAATGAGCAAAAGCTTTCTCTGTCTCTGTTTGTCTCACACACACAACCATAAGCACTGATTCTCACTGTCTCAAACACACAGAATGACACAAAATGAATACAATCTTACTGCGCCTGCTTTCTGCTTCATGTCATAAGGGAAACATTAGTCGCCATATTTCTGCTTTAAAGTGCATTCCATTGCAAGCAGTAATGAATTATTCTGTCTGCTAAAGGAACATTACTCGCTGAATCACGCCTTCTTGCTGCCTATCAGTTTGCAAAGGTTACAGCCCTTGGGGCTTTTTCGTTGCCGTATCGACAAGCATTGCAGGAGAAAGTGAATAATTGATGAACTACAAACAAAATGGTGGACCTGCAAGCTTGTCATGCTCTCATAGATTCTGTCAGATAATGGCCTTCAGGTTATAGGTTTGAAGAATGGGCTGGTCTGAAAAGAAGATCAGAATATTCAAAATCTCTGGTGCATCAAGTGAATGACCTTGAATTTGGTCTTCTTCATTTGTGCCATACATCAGCCATCTCCCCTAGGGTCGCCTGAGACTCTTTCAGTATAAATAGCATCCTCACTTTGTGAAAACTCTGTTCTAGAAATTTCCCATTTCTCTCTCTCTCTCTCTCTCTCTCTCTCTCTCTCTCTCTCTCGCTCTCTCTTATTTTCTGCCTACCTAGCCCATTCTCCTGCCTTTTTTCAAGAAAATCTGAAATTTTTTCTTAAAAACTTCTTGATGAGCTGCCCTGAAGTCTGATTGTGTCAGCTGAGGCCAGCGGGTAGACCTCCTACAGAGTTACAAGAGCAGCAGAAGAAGACCAGGCACTTCACATTCTTCTACCCAGTATGGTCAATCATTAGCTGGAAAGTTCTGTCAACAAATGCTGGCATGAACCATTGTGGAGATGGAGGTGA
>CM054150.1:26231295-26236295 GCA_028751875.1 Rapana venosa
CACACACACACGCAAGACCCTCACACATACTTGCATGTTCACACGCAAACAAGCGCGCGCGCGCACACACACACTCACACACACCTACAGGAACACACATACATAACTCAATTTCTGTGATATATTTACTTACACGTACACACGCGCACGCACGCACCAAAACACACACACAACACACACACACACACAAAACACACACACACACACACACACACACACACACACACACACACACACACTCACACACGCCAACAATTTCACTCATATACTCACACTCATTCACTCACACACACTTACACACACACACACAAAACACTTACACACATAAACACATACGCACACGCATGCACGCACGCACATACACACACGCACACACTCGTACATGCACACACATACTACACGGACGTATACACACTCTCATACACACACTCACACATGCACGCACACGCACACAACACACACACACACACAAACACACACCACACACACACACACACACACAACACACACACACACACACACACAACACACACACACACACACACACACACACACACACACACACACTCTTAACTATATTCTTGATTTTGCATTTCCCATCATTCCTATCTTACTTTGTGTAGATTCTAAGTCGGTACTGTATGCTATCAAATCCCCAAATTCCAGGAAAGTATCCAGAATCATTTTTGAAATTAAATATGTCATACACCTTTTAAGTTTAAGAAGTATTCCTGTCTCCTTTTGTTGGGTACCTTCGCACGTTGGAGTTTTTTCAAATGAGTGGGCTGACAGAGCTGCAAAAAGGGGGGCAAGACATCATTTTGAATCAATAGAACTGCATGTCCCATTATCTCTACAGGAGGGATACAGTTTATTAGAACAGACGGTCGTGGAGTAAGTGGAGAGAATCAGATCAATTCAAGGAACGATCTTTAAAGAATTGCCTGACTAATGGCCTTATTTCATGTTACATGACTCCTTCTCAAACACATTTAAGTATTGCAACCACAAGAAGAGTTAATGCACTATATTTTAGATTAAAATTAAATGCATTTATAACAAAATTTTGTAAAAATGTGAGGTGCCTCTGTGGGGAACATATTTCCAACACTCACATCATATTTGAGTGTTCAATTGTAAAACCTTTTTTTAACCCACATTTTGTGAGCAGTCTGTGGAAACTGTTTTTAAAAGTCCGAAATTAGCCTTTGCCATTGTTAAATGTCTATTGCACAGCCCATTGGAGTATTTGTTGTAGTTATTTTATAGATATTTCATGTTAAAAATTTGTTGAATTTAAATGTTTACTCATGTTTATGATTCCCCCCCCACCCTTTAATTGCATGAAAATACCAACACACATGTTACCTAATCAGTCTTTTCTCTGTACATTCCCCTCTCCACTACATCCACTACATTTTCCACATCCTTTGTCTAATATCACAAGAGTGAACAGACGTTAAATTGGAAGACAACAACAACAACACACACACACACACACACACACCACACACCACACACATACACACACACACACACACACACAAAATCGTCTGATATCACTTTTTGGTGGAAGGACGTTAAACTGAAGAACTAACTAACACACACACACACACACACCAGTACTTTAGTTTAGCATCGATCTGTTACCTTTAAAATAACGAAGTTTGATCTTGTTTGGTCTTGTCTTGTCCTCTCTTGATTAATTTTGTCTTCTGGGACAGCTCAAAATCCCGGGAGTTATCCCTGGTTGTAATCATTCTCATCCCTGCAAGCCATCTTTGGAACGAGAGACGGTAAAAAGCCAAGGTTCCCTGTGTGACACGTGCACCACGTCTTGTCTTGTCTTGCCTACACTCTGCTGTCTCCTCCATTTTTCTCTTTTGAAGAAATAATAATAAAAATGTAGGAATGTTTATGCGCTGAATCTTGTAAAGCAAAAAATCAAACGCTCAGATGATTTTTATATTAAATATATATATAATATATATATATATATATATAATATATAAATATATATATATAATATATATATATAAATAAAATTTAATTTTGAAAATATAATTTTATATATATAAAATTATATATTAAAAATAAATTATTATATTTTAAATATAAAAATAGATAGATAAAGAAAATAAAGATATAATTTATATTAAAATAATTATAAGGGGGAAAAATGGAATAACACCAGTGCTTTTTTTTACATCTAGCCCCCCGTGTGTATGGGGTTTTTGTCAATTTTTGTCATCTGTTTCCCCCGGGCACACAAGGGCCTACTCTTTGAAAAGCGGAAACGGATTTAACGTGGCGAAAGATTTCTTCATAAAGTGTATGATTGTTAAGAATGGTCGGTGGTATGGATGACACACGAAACTTGAAAATCTTGCATGGATCTGGGGATCCACTCCCCCTCCCGCATTAACGCAATCGATGGGGTCACGATTTTGCCGAGAGGGCAATGTGTAATGTGGTGGGGCAAGAATCGCGCAATGTCGTTCGCGTTTAGCGTTGATTTGGTGGGGAAAGGGAAACAGAAACTAACATCTTTCTTTTTGTTCCCCTGCTGAAACTTGACATAGCTGCCTGCACAACAGATGCGTTGCACCACCAGTGTTCTGTTGCAGTTGGTGGGTCTCGCCTCTGATGAATTGTTTTTATTTTTAAAACTGTTTTATTCAAAGTCTTCTATCCAATGTCAATCACGAGATTGTGTGTGGGGCTGTTCTTTCTATTCTTTCATTTCTCTAAATCGAGCCAGGTTTATCATGGCTTTTGGTATTGCATGTATTATGCATAAGATCATTGTATTTTATATACCCTTTTCAGCACGGATATCTCCCGCAAAATTCGGGCTGCTCTCTCTCTCTCCCTTTTCTTTCCTCTCTCTCTCTCTTCTCTCTCTCTCCCCTCTCTCTCTGGGGAAAACGCGTCGCCCAACACAGCAGCGCCACCCCCCCCCCACCCGGTTTTTTAAATTTTTTGTATGATGGTGTCTGTTTCCCTATCAGAGTGTTTGTTTTTGTTTTTTTGTTTGCTGATTTTTTTTTTAAACTGTAAACTTTGCGAGATGGGTGTTTCTTTCTTTCTTTTTTTTCTTTCTTTCTTTATTTTTCTTTTGATGCGTGTTTACACGGGGTCTCAGTCCCTCGTTTCATCCAAAAGGCCAGTACCCAAACCCAAACCCTCAAGGTGTAGCCGATGGGGTAAACGTTGGGGTTCAAACAGGGATCGAACCCCTGATTTCTTGCTGATTTCTAGACGCGGGCGTTTACCTCTGGACCACCAGTCCTCAACTGCAATCACTGTAGACATACAGACAGACAGACAGACACACAGACATAATTATATACCGCAATCATTCTAGACATAGAAACATTGGACATTGATTTGCTCGTAAGCAACACAGTTCCCAACATTTCTGAACAAAGTTGCAGATAAGTTTGTTTGGTTGTTTTTTGTTGTTGCTTTTTTTTTTTTCTTTTTAAGGACTCAACTACTGTCCAGGACAATCATGATACCCGTGCAGTGTGACTCCCTCAGGTAGATCAGGTAGAGCCTGGCTGGAGAATGAGGAAGGGCTGCGTGGCCCATAATATTATGGGGTTTCCTTCTCTCTGGCGGCACAGCATTCCTGACAGTGCCCTCGCATGGACCTCAAGCCTGATCGCACATGTATGCAGACCAGGAAGGATGCCTACAGCCTGCACGGGCAGCTTGCCTGGCAATGAACCCTGATGATGAGTGCAACGACAGGCACAGGGGGACTGGGCACACAGACAACAGACAGATATATATATGTATGTATATATATATATATATATATATATATATATATATATATATATATATATATATATATATATATATATATATATATATTGCAATCATTGTAGACATAGAGGCATTAGGCCCACAGACAGACACACAGACAGACATATATACTGCAATCATTGTAGATATAGAGGCATTAGGACACACAGACAGACAGACAGACAGACTGCAATTATGGTAGACGTAGAGACATTGGACACACAGACAGATAGACAGACATATATACTGCAATCATTGTAGACATAGAGGCATTAGGCCCACAGACAGACAAACGGACAGACAGACAGATAGATAAACAGGCAGACAGACAGACAGACATATATACTGCAATCATTGTAGACATAGAGGCATTAGGCTCACAAACAGACAGATAGATAAACAGGCAGACAGACAGACAGACAGACAGATAGATAAACAGGCAGACAGACAGACAGACAGACAGACATGTATACTGCAATCATTGTAGACATAGAGGCATTAGTCCCACAGACAGACAGACAGACAGACAGACATGTATACTGCAATCACTGTAGACATAGAGGCATTAGGCCCACAGTCAGACATACATACAGACAGACATATATACTGCAATCATTGTAGACATAGAGGCATTAGGCCCACAGACAGACAGACAGACATATATACTACAATCATTGTAGATATAGAGGCATTAGGCCCATAGACAGACAGACAGACAGACAGACAGACATATATACTGAATCATTGTAGATATAGAGGCATTAGGCCCACAGACAGACAGACAGACAGACAGACAGACATATATACTGCAATCATTGCAGATATAGAGGCATTAGGCCCACAGACAGACAGACAGACATATATACTACAATCATTGTAGACATAGAGGCATTAGGCCCACAGACAGACAGACAGACAGACATATATACTACAATCATTGTAGATATAGAGGCATTAGGCCCATAGACAGACAGACAGACATATATACTGCAATCATTGTAGATATAGAGGCATTAGGCCCACAGACAGACAGACAGACAGACAGACAGACATATATACTGCAATCATTGTAGATATAGAGGCATTAGGCCCACAGACAGACAGACAGACAGACAGACAGACATATATACTGCAATCATTGTAGATATAGAGGCATTAGGCCCATAGACAGACAGACAGACAGACAG
>CM054150.1:26241295-26246295 GCA_028751875.1 Rapana venosa
GTTAAAAAACCCCCCCAAAAAAACCCCAAAAAAAAAAAAAAAAAAACCCAAAAAAAAAATTTTAACAAAAACCCCCCCTTTGGGTTAAAAACCCTTTTTTTTTCCAAAAATTTTTAAAAAAGGGGGCCCAAAAAAATTTTTTCCTTTTTTTTTTAAAAAATTTAAATTACGCCCCCGGGGGGTTTTTTTGGGGGAAAAAAAAATTTTTTAAAAAAAAATTTAAATTTTGGGTTTTTTTCCCCTTTTTTTTTTTTTTTCCCCCCCCCAAAAATTTTTTTTTTAAAAAAAAAATTTTTCCCAAAAAAAAAAAACCCCAAAAAAAAAAAAAAAAAAAATTTTTTTTTTAAAAAAAAAGGGAAAAAAAAAAAAAAAAATTTTAAAAAAAATTAAACAAAAAAAATTTTTTCCCCAAAAAAACAAAACCCCCTTTTAAAAGCCCCCCTTTTTCCCAAAAAAACCCCCTTTGGGGGCCCCCCAAAAACCCCCCCTTTTTTAAATTTTTAAAAAAATTAAAAAAAAAAAATTTAAAAATTTTCAAAAATTTTACCCAAAAAAAAAAAAAATTTTTTTTTTTAAAAATTTTTTTTTCCCCCAAACCCGAACCCCCCCTTTTTTTATTTTTCAAATTAAAAAAAAAACCCCAGAAATTTTTTCCCCCAAAAAAAGGGCCTTTTAAAAAGGGGAAAGGGAAAACCCCCTTTTTTTTTTTTCCCCCCCTTTTTTTAAAAATTTCACCCCCCCCCCCCAAAAACCCTTTTTTAAAATTTTAAAGGGGAATTTTCCGTTTTTTCCCCCCCCCCCCCCTTTTAAATTGGTTTTTTTTAAAGGGGGCCCCCTTTTCCCCTTTTTTTAAAAAAGGGCCCTTTTCGCCTTTAAAAAAAAAAACCAATTTTTTTCCCCCCCCCCCCCAAAAAAAGGGGGGTTTTTTTTCCCAAAAAAAAAAAAAAACCCCTTCCCCAAAAATTTTTTTTTAAAAAAAAAAAAACCCCCCCCCAAAAAAAGGGGGGGGGTTAAAATTTTCCGGAAAAAACCCCCTTTTCCATTTTTTTTTTTTTAAACTTTTCCCCCCCCTTTTTTTTTCCCTTTCCAGGGAAAAAATTTTTTTTTCCCCCCCGGGTTCTTTTTTTTTTTTTTTTTTTTCCCGTTTGTTTTTTTTTAAATTTTTTAAATTTTTATGTCTTGTCTAATATCACACTTTTTTTTCCCCCAAAAAAACCCCCCAAAAAATTTGCCCCCCCCTTTTTTTTTTTTTTAAAAAATTTTTTTCCCCCCCCCTTTTTTTTTTCCCCCCTTTTGGGAAAAGGCCCCCTTTTTTTAAATTTTGGTGGGGGGGCCCCTTATTTTGGGCCCCCCCGGGGTTTTTTTTTAAAAACCCCAAAAACCCCCCACCACCCCCCTTTTTTTCCCCCCCCCTTTTTTTCCCAGGGTTCGTCTCCACATCACCACACCGAAGCAAAAGCCCCCCCAGAATAGAAAAGGTGAGGGGGCAGTCCTAACAAACACTGTCCCCGCCCCCCTTCTTAAACGTCAGGATGGGCGCTTCCCTGGCCCCTTTTTAATTCCCCCCCCCTTTCGACATGAAACAGGGGAATACGCCCCCAAATGTCCCACAGACAGCCCGGGAAAAACTGCACGAATTTTTCCCCCTCCTCCTTATCTAACGTATTAACAAAGAAAAACTAAGGGCCCCTTAAAACTAGCTCTAATTCACAAAAAACTAGAGCAAAATTTTCCCCACGCTTCACCTTCGCATTACGTGATTTTGGCCCCCCCAGCGCGGGGAGAAAGAGACAGAGAAAAAAGAGGGGGGGGGGGGGGGGGGGGAAGAAAAAACCATAAAAAGGAAGAAGAAAAAAAAAAATATATCAGAAAAAAAAACCGCACTTTTCATGAACGTCCCGCTTTTTAAAAAAAATAAAGAGCTGTTCAGAGACCCCCCCAAGCTCAGAAATTTTAAAAAATAAGTGGGCCCAAAAAGGTCAAGGGCATTGGACTGTATTTCCTTTTTTAAGTCTTCGCGTGGGCACACACACACACACAGACACCACCAACACACAAACACAACACACCCACACACACACACACACACACACACAGGAGAGTTTACGTGTTGGAAAAATCCCGGAACAGGTTTTAAAAATAAACCCGGCCCTCATCATAAATCCCCCAAGGTAAGAGAAAGGCACTGATTGCCCCCCCCCACCCCCCACCCCCCCCCTAAACCCAAACAAACCTACCCCAAAACCCCCCACACACCACAATTTACACACACACACACCACACAAAAAACACAAAAACACACACCCCACACAACACACACACACACACCCCACAAAACCATCTTTTGTTTTGCATCGATCTGTTACCTTTTAAAATTTAAAAAACGGAAAAAATTTTTTAAACTTGTTGGTCCCTTTTCCCTTTTCCCTCTTTATTAAATTTTTTTTTTCCCGGGACAGCTCAAAATTTCCCGGGTTATCCCCGTTGTAATCATTCTCATCCCTGCAAGCCTTTTTGGAACAAGCGGTAAAAAGCCAAGGGGTTTCCCGTGTGACACTGACTACGTCTTGTCTTGTCTTGCCTACCAAAAGCTGTCTCCTCCCCTTTTTTTCTCTTTTTTAAGTAATAAAATAATAATGTAAAGGAATTTATATATGCGGGAAACTTGTAAAGCAACAAAAACATATATATATATAATTATAAGGAAGAAAATGGAATAACACCATGTGCTTTTTTACATCCCCGTCCCCCGGGGTATTGGTTTTGTCAATTTTGTCATCTGTTTCCCCCCGGCAAACAATTGGGCCTTTCCCCTTTTGAAAAGCGAACAGGATTTAAAAGTGTGCGCAAGATGGTTTTTGGGAAAGCGAAATGTAACATTTTCAAGAATGGTGGGGGTATGGATACACACGAAACTTGAAAATTTGCCTGGACGGGGGTCCACTCCCCCTCCCGCATTAACGCAATCGATGGGGCAATTTTTTGGGCCCCAGGGCAAAAGGGGTTAAAAGTTGGGGGGAAGAAACGCGCAATGTCGTTCGCGTTTAGCTTTTATTTGGTGGGGGAAAAGGGGAAAAAGAAACTAACATCTTTCTTTTTTTTTCCCCCGCGAAACTTGACAAGCCCGCCCCCACAACAGATCGTTTTTTCCACCAGTGTTTTTTGTTTTCAGTTGGGGTTTGGGCTCGCCTCTGAAGAAATTTTTTTTTTTTTAAAACTGTTTTATTCAAAAGCTTCCATCCAATGTCAAACACGAGATTTGGGGTGGGGGGTTTCTTCTCTTTTCTTTCATTTCTCTAAATCGATGCCAAATGTTTACATGGCTGTTTTGTATTGCATCGTATTGTGCAAAAATTAACTTGTGTTTTTATATACCCCTTTCAATTTACGGGATATCTCTCCCCATGAAATTCGGACTGCTCTCTCCTCTCCCCTTTCCCATCTCTCTCCTCCCCCTCAATCCCCTCTCTCCTCTCTGGGGAAAGCGCGTCGCCCACACAGCAGCGCCACCCCCATCACCGGGTTTTTTAAATTTCCCGTATGTATGTGTGTCTGGGTTTTCCCCATCAGAGTGTTTGGGTTTTTTTTGTTTTGGTTTTTTTTCGATTTTTTGGTTTTAAAATGTAAACTTTTTTCGGATGGGTGTTTCTTTCTTTTTTTTTTTTTTTTCTTTTTTTTTAAATTTTTTTTTTTGATGCGTGTTTTTTCACGGGGTCTCAGTCCTCGTTTTCATCCAAAAGGCCAGTACCCAAACCCCCAAAACCCCAAGGGGTAACCGATGGGGAAAAAGTTGGGGGTTTAAAAAGGGGAAACCCAACCCCTGATTTCCCCTTTCTGATTTCTAGACGCGGGGGGGGTTTTCCCTGGAAACCCCCATCCCCCCAAATGCAAAACACTGTAGACATACAACAGAAAAGACCGACACACAGACATAATTTTATACCGCCAAACATTCTAGACCTTTGAAACATTGGACCCTTTGGGTTTTTTCGTAAGCCAAAACAGTTTTCCCCAACCCTTTCTGAAAAAAGTTGCCCGAAATTTTTTTTGGTTGTTTTTTGTTGGTTGCTTTTTTTTTTTTTCTTTTTAAGGACTCAACTACGTCCAGGGCAATCATGATACCCGTCATGTGACTCCCTCAGGTAGATCAGGTAGAGCCTGGCTGGGGAATGAGGAAAAGGGGCGTGCCCATTAAAATTATGGGGGTTTTCCTTCCCCTCGGCGGCCCCAAACATTCCTGACATGCCCTCGCATGGACCCCAAGCCTAAACCCCACATGTATGCAGACCAGGGGGATGCCCCACAGCCTTTCACGGGGAGCTTGCCGCAATGAACCCGATTTATGAGTGCAACGACAGGGACAGGGACTGGGGAAAACAGACAGACAGACGATATATAAATGTATGTATATATATATATATAAATATAAAATATATAAATATATAAAATTATATATATATATAATATATAAATATAAATAAGGGAATCCCTTTTAGACATAGAGGGAATTTGGCCCCCCAGACAGACACACAGCAACATATATACTGCAATTTATTGTAATATAAAAGGCCCTTTTGGACACACAGACAGACAGACCGACAACTGCAATTTTTGGGGAGACGTAAGACATTGGACACACAACAGATAGAAAAACATTTTATACTGCAATCATTGTAGAAAAAGAGGCAATTTGGCCCACAGACAACAAACGGACCCGACAAAACAGAAAAGATTAAAAAAGGCCCGAAAAGACAGACAGACCTAAATACTGAAAACCCTTGTAGACAAAAGAAAACCCTTAGGGTCACAAAAAGACAGATAGAAAAACAGGCAACAGACCAAAAGACAAAACAGATTAAAAAACGGGAGACAGAAAAAGACAACAGACATGTATACTGCAATCAAATTTTAGACATAGAGGCATTAGTCCCCCAGACAGACAGACAGACAAAACAGAAAAATGTATACTGCAATCCCCTGTAGACATAGAGGCATTAAGG
>CM054150.1:26251295-26256295 GCA_028751875.1 Rapana venosa
CGACGTGACGCTAAAAGCCTCTTATACACTCAGCGACGTGACGCTAAAGCTTCTTGTACACTCAGCGACGTGACGCTAAAGCTTCTTGCACACTCCGCGATATGACGCTAAAGCCTCTTGTACACTCCGCGATATGACGCTAAAGCCTCTTATACACTCAGCGACGTGACGCTAAAGCTTCTTGTACACTCAGCGACGTGACGCTAAAGCTTCTTGTACACTCAGCGACGTGACGCTAAAGCTTCTTGTACACTCAGCGACGTGACGCTAAAGCCTCTTGTACACTCATCGACGTGACGCTAAAGCCTCTTGTACACTCCGCGATATGACGCTAAAGCCTCTTATACACTCAGCGATATGACGCTAAAGCTTCTTGTACACTCAGCGATATGACGCTAAAGCCTCTTGTACACTCATCGACGTGACGCTAAAGCCTCTTGTACACTCATCGACGTGACGCTAAAGCCTCTTGTACACTCAGTGACTTGACGCCTAAGCCTCTTGTACACTCAGTAACGTGGCCCTAAAGCCTCTTGTACACTCAGTGACGTGACGCTAAAGCCTCTTGTACACTCAGTGACGTGACGCTAAAGCCTCTTGTACACTCAGTGACGTGACGCTAAAGCCTCGTGTACACTCAGCGATATGATGCTAAAGCTTTTTGTACAATCAGTGGTATGACGCTAAAGCTTTTTGTACAATCAGTGGTATGACGCTAAAGCTTTTTGTACAATCAGTGGTATGACGCTAAAGCTTTTTGTACAATCAGTGATATGACGCTAAAGCTTTTTGTACAATCAGTGATATGACGCTAAAGCTTTTTGTACAATCAGTGATATGACGCTAAAGCTTTTTGTACAATCAGTGGTATGACGCTAAAGCTTTTTGTACAATCAGTGGTATGACGCTAAAGCTTTTTGTACAATCAGTGATATGACGCTAAAGCCTCTTGTACAATCAGTGATATGACGCTAAAGCCTCTTGTACAATCAGTGATATGACGCTAAGCCTCTTGTACAATCAGTGATATGATGCTAAGCCTCTTGTACACTCAGCGATATGACGCTAAAGCCCCTTGAACACACAGTGATATGACACTAAAGCCTCTTGTACACATCAGCGACGTGACACTGAAGGCTGTTTGTACATGTTGTGACCTGACGATAGATAGAGTTCGTTACCCTGTATGTGACAAGACAGTCACGAAAACCTTCTGGTGCCAATTTGTGACAAGACGCTAAAGCCTGTTGTTATTGGGTTGTAACGAGATACTAAGACCTATTTGTACTGTATTGTACGAAGACTCTAAGCCTGTTTGTACTACATCGTGACAAGACATTTAAGCTTGTTTGTACTGTGCTGTGAAAAGACACTAAAGCCCGTGTACTAAAGCGCCGTTTGTACTGAGTGTGACAGGACACTGAAGCCCATTGCACCCAACGGGGTAACAGGACACTGAAGCCCATTGTACACAAGATGGGAGACAAACCACTGAAGCCCATTGCGTGCCAAAAGAGGCACGGTACTAATGCCCTTGGCCTATGTGCGGCAACAAGACTTCAAAACCCATTGCACATAAATAACAAGATGCTAATGGGGACCTGTGCCATGGGCTTGAAAGTCTTGTCACTCTCTACCTGTGCAAAGGGCTTTAATCTCTTGTTGCTACTTCTGCAATGAGTTTTAGCATCTTGTTATTTATGTGCAATGGGTTTTGAAGTCTTGTTGCTGCACATCGTGACATGACACTAAAGCCCTTTCCACACGCAGCGACTAGACAGTAAAGCCCCGTGCACACAGTGGGATAGGGAAGTGGGTGGGGGGGGGGGGGGGGGGGTGGGGGGGGGGGGGGGGGGGGGGGGGGGGGGGGGGGGGCTCAGTGACACGTGGTTGCGGTTGAGGTGGGGGATATTCTTTTCCAAAAAATAACAGAAGGGGAGTAGCACATGTGGAACTTTCTGCACGCGCTAAAGCTGACGCCTAGAAGTATGCAGTGCCCCACGTTATGCTACGTGTGTTGGAGTGTCCCACGTGTATGAAAGAATCTTCTCTCTCCCTTCTCTATATCTCTGGCCTTGTTCAATGAGCCCTTGTTTGCATTGCAGACGGCTTTGAATCACGGCAGATTTCTCTGCATGAAATTTGAGCTGCTCTCTCCGAGAAGAGCAAGAGTGCTGCGTCACCGCAAGAGCAGCGCCACCCATGATGGGAAAAACAACCGTTGATGTATTTGTTTCCCAGCGAAAGTTTGTTGTTTTTTTAACAGATTTTTTCCAGGAACAATTCTTTGGTTATAGACAGGACCTCAATTAACTGTCTTATCCAAAAGACTAGCACACAGACCACCATTTATGAACTAATGTATGAGGGGGGGAAATCCCAGGGTCAGATGGGAATCGATCCCACAACTTTACGCTTTCTGAGCAGATGTATTATCGTTGGACCACGGAACAACGTAAGAAAGATGCTAGTCTTTCCCTTGTTCTTATCTCTGGGCTATTAAATGACGTAAGTTTCCTTTCTTTATCTTGCAAGGAAGAATCACTTAGGGTATCGTGTGTGTGTGTGTGTGTGTGTGTGTGTGTTTCATTTCCTTCACCTGGAAAAAGCTTATTTCTGTATGTGTTGTTTGTTTGTTTTTTCAAGAGAGAGAGAGAGAGACAGAGACACACAACACACAAACAGACTAAACGGAAACAGATATGGACGACAAAAATTAAGGACCAATTCCAACGATTGTTGCAAAAGTCTGGGAACGCAGAGGAGAGTAAAAGGTAAAGGTAAAGGAGTCCCATAACCTATAAGGTCGTAGGGGAGCGAGGCGTCAGAGACCTCACTTCTCTAGGGCCAGCATATTGAGGGCGGCGCCCATCTCCTCTCCCTCGCTGCTTTACCTTCCCTGACCCTAAAGAGGGCAGGTACCCATTTACAGCTGGGTGAACTGGGGGAACTGTACTGAAGCCAAGGCGCGCAAACGGTCACCCATCCAACTGGTAACCACGCTCGACGCTGCTTAACTTGGCTGGAGGAAAGCGAGTGCTCCGACCACTGAGCTATCCCGTCCCCTAAAGAGGAGAGTAAAATCCGAAAAAAAATCCGCCCGCAATCTGCTTTATTATCGCAGTGCTGCCCTCCCCACTCCCCTTACTACCCCCACTACCCCCACTACCCCCCCCCCCCCCCCCCCCCCCCCCCTGCTCCCCCTACCCCCTCCCAGCTTCGTCCCCTACATGTAGTGTATCGATCTGTGTGCTGGTCTAATTACCATCAGTTATCTTCATTTACACTGACAGTCGCTAATGGCTCGTATCGATCTGACGTTCTACTCACTGCCTACCGCATTCTCCTACTATGATGAGAGCTGTTGGTAGTATCCTCTGTGCGTGGGGGTGGGTGGGGATGGGGTGGTGGTGGATGGGTGGTGGTGGTGGTGGTGTGTGTGTGTGTGTGTGTGTGTGTGTGTGCGTGCGCGCGCGCGTGCGGGTGTGTGTGTGTGTAGATATGTGTGTAGATGGGGGTAAGTGGGTGTGGGTGTTTGGGTGGTGGTAGAGTGTGTATGGGTGGGTGGGGTGGTGGTTGTGTTGGGGTGGTGGTGGTTGTGGTGGTGGTGGTGTGTGTGTGTGTGATGGGTGGGGTAGTGGTGGTGGTGGTGGAGTATGTGTGTGTTGGGGTAGTGGTGGTGGTGGTAGTGGTGGTGGTGGTGATGATGATGATGATGATGATGATGATGATGATGATGATGATGATGATGTGTGTGCGCGCGCGCGCACGTGCGTGTTTCCTAACATCACATCAAAACTGATTTTTGAACCTTAAATTGTTGTCGAGCGTTCCACAGCTTAACATCCAGCGCGAGGTAAGGCGAGGGGTTCACCCAGAATATGCACTCTGCACCCTTCACCCCATCTGGGAGTCACTGTGAGATACCATAGACACACCCTGGACGAAAAGTTTGCGATTCTAAGCAGGGTTTTTTTTAAAAACCTCACCGTATAACCGATAAAGGCAGCCCTACTCCAACTTGAGAAAGACTCTCTCCATGGCAAGTGAAGGTTGTGGGTAGAGACTAACTGATACGACTTCTCTCCTTTTTTCTTCTTCTTTATTTTTATATCGAGGATAATGGAATAAGCACTCACGTGCTTTATTTTTTTTTACATCTAGTTCCCGTGTGTATGCGGTTTTGTCAATTCTGTCATCTATTCCCACCGACACACAATGGCCTACTCTTACGAAAAGCGGAACAGGATTTAACGTGTGCGCAAGATGTTCTGCGTGCGTTCGCACACGGGGCCTCGGTTTATAGTCTCATCCGAACGAAGGACTTTTGGGGAGAGTGGATCGAGTCAGCACTGATGTTAACTCCAGGGGAAAATATCCCCCCTTGAACGGGAATCGAACCCGGGTAGTCAGATTGCGAGCGCAATGTTCTGACCACTAGGCTTTCCCTCTCTGAACTCATGGAGAAGTGGTTGGGGCAGTGCACGGAGTCTTTCGGACAGTGTTTTGATCACACAGCAACGCTCCCCGCAGGGAACTTGGCGGCGCTGTTCTCTTCTTCAGGTGGAAGCGGCCGGAATGCGGCTACCTTCATTGTAGGCGAAAACGGTCGCATACGCCAAATTTCAACATTGGTGATTTCTCGGAGCTATGGCAGAGGAACAACCCCCCCCAAAAAAAACCCAAAAAGCCCCCAACAAAACAACAACCCCCAAAAACAACAACAACAAACAACAAAAACAAAAAACAACAAAAAAAAAAACAAAACAAACAAACAAAAAACCCAACCCCAAACACTCAAACAAACAAACACTCAAACAAACAAACACACACATACACACACAACGCACGCACGCACGCACGCACGCACGCACGCACGCACGCCACACACACACACACACACACACACGCACGCACGCACGCACATACACACACACACACACACACACACACACACACACACACACACCAAGAAAATGCGTTTGGTTTATTTTTCTTAT
>CM054150.1:26261295-26301295 GCA_028751875.1 Rapana venosa
TGTCTGTCTGTCTGACTGTCTGTCTCAGCCTCTGTCATATCCTACTCCTCTGCTTGTCTGCTTGTCTGTCTGTCTGACTGTCTGACTGTCTGTCTGTCTGTCTCTCTGACTGTCTGTCTCAGCCTCTGTCACATCCTACTCCTCTGCTTGTCTGACTGTCTGTCTGTCTGACTGTCTGACTGTCTGACTGTCTGTCTCTCTGACTGTCTCAGCCTCTGTCATATCCTACTCCTCTGCTTGTCTGACTGTCTGTCTGTCTGACTGTCTGACTGTCTGACTGTCTGTCTGTCTGTCTCTCTGACTGTCTGTCTCAGCCTCTGTCATATCCTACTCCTCTGCTTGTCTGACTGATTGACTGCCTGTCTGTCTGTCTGTCTCGTAAGAAGATGTAAAATTGAAGACCACCATGTATAATTTTTTTTAAAAAGCGTGTGTTCATGCATGCGCATCATTTATGAAAGCGCACACGTGCAAGCACATATTTGTACTAATGTGGTGTGTGTGTGTGTGTGTGTGTGTGTGTGTGTGTGTGTGTGTGTGTGTGTGTGTGTGTGTGTGTGTATGTGTGTGTGTGTGTGAAAAGTTTAAAGTCACAGCCAAAGTTAACAGTTAAATCTTAATTTCCAGAATGGTAATGTGTGTGTATATATGTGTCTGTGTTAGTGTGCATGTTTATAATGTTTACATACATACATACATACATACATACATACATACATACATACATACATACACTCACACACACACACACACACACACACACACACACACACACACAACACACACACACACAATATATATATATATATATATATATATATATATATATATATATATATATATATATATATATATATATATATATATATATAATGTATGGAATTTATATAGCGCTGAATCTTGTAAAGCAACAAATCAAAGCGCCTTTTATTTTTAAATATATCGAGGATAATGGAATAAGCACTCATGTGCATTTTTACATCCAGTCCCCGTGTGTATGCGGTTTTGTAAATTTTGTCATCTGTTCCCGCCGGCGCACAATGGCCTACTCTTTCGAAAAGCGGAACAGGATTTAACGTGTGCGCAAGATGTTCTGCATGCGTTCGCACACGGGGCCTCGGTTTATAGTCTCATCCGAAGGATGTATAATAATTATATATATATATATATATATAATATATATATATATATATATATATATATAATATATATATATAATAGAGAGAGAGAGAGAGAGAGAGAGAGAGAGAGAGAGAGAGAGAGAGAGAGAGAGAGAGAGAGAGAGAAAGAGAGAGACAGTGTGTGTGTGTGGGGGGGGGGGGGGGGGAGGGTGAGTGCACGTGGATGTGTGCGTCTGTAGGTAGACAGTGGCACCAGCTGTCATCTTCAAGGTGCTCTCTCTCACTCAGCTTCGTGCTATTTTCAATGATTTTTACTGTTCTGTTTTTAGCATTTTATTCCAATCGTGCTGTACTGAGCAATTAAACCAACGACTCCCCACCTGTTCTTATTATGAGAGACAGACAGACAGACGGACAGAGAGACAGACAGACAGACAGACAGACAGACAGACAGAGAGGGGCTTGCTTTTTCAAGACGTCGAGAAGTAGGACAGTACCAGTTCTAAGACAATTGTATGAAGTGGTGCAGGAACACCACTTAAAATAGAACTTTTCCACCCGAAGGGCTAATGATTTTTTTATTTTTTAAGTCAGTGTTTACAGACATCATCTTTCATCTCAAGTCTAGGAGGCAAAGATCAGCAGACAGAAGAGCACACGAGTTTAGCTTGACTTGCTTTTCGTAAGAGTAGGCCATTGTGTGCCGGTGGGAACAGATGACAATTTACAAAACCGCATACACACGGGGATTGGATGTAAAAAAGCACATAAGTGCTTATTCCATTATCCTCGATATAAAAGAATAAAATAAATAAATAAAATGACTCCAAAAGCTGAAAGACTGTTTCACCTGGAGCGGATGGAAGCGTCTAGGAAAATGTTCATCAGGGAGCAACTGTAGTGATGACAAATGAAGGCACAGAAATAATAGTTGTCCTCTTTAAAATTCAACCCTAGCAGAATCTGCGAGTTATATGTTCGGTAGGTATCGCCAAAGAAAAATCGGGTCACCATAGTGATCATTCGCCTAAGCCTACAGTAAGAAGACGGACGTGAACACAAAAGGTGTTCAGTTGGTTCTGGAAATGAGCATTGAGGAAGAGAACAGATAAAAAGGCAACCATAAAGATGGTATGAAGAAAAGAGATAAGGAAACAAAGAAGGCAACGAGAAGAGAAAAGGAGAGGGAAATACAGAATCAGTCCTTGAAAAAGGGTGGACAATAAAGCAATGTACAAAGACATAGAGAGCAGTCTGAACAAAAAAAATCCTGTTATAATGAACAGAGAACACATAACTGAGCGAATCAACTTGTCAGAAGAGAAAAGTCATGACAAAACACACACGCACGCACATCAAAACCCAACAACAAAGTCGAAATAACACTTGCAGATTAAGCAAAATCTGTACAATATCTTCAGGAACTTTCACCACCCACACACACACACACACACACACCCCACACCACACACACACACACACACACACACACACACACACACACACACACACACACACACACTCGTGCGCGCGCACACGCTTACGCAGAGAGGGAGAGAGAGAGAGAGAGAGAGAGAGAGAGAGAGAGAGAGAGAGAGAGAGAGAGAGAGAGAGAGAGAGAGAGAGAGAGAGAGAGAGAGAGAGAGAGAAATTAAATTAAATTAAATTAAATTAAATTAAATTAAATTAAAATGTTTTTATTGAACATCAGCCTTGGGCCACAATTCAAAATAAAGAGGGAGATGGGGAGTGTATGTGCGTGTATACAACAAATTTGTACAAAATTTCAAAGTAAAGCAAAAATACACATTAGACACAAATCTGCTTTTACGCTAAAAGCATTGATATCTAATAGTAAGATTAAATCAGCTCTGCCATTATCTTTCTTCTTTAAACAGCGTGGAACAAAAACTTTGCTAGCTGCATTGCACGATGTTTACTGTGTGCCTGAAGAAGAAAAGGAATAGGCACGTGAAGAAAATCTTTCAGGTAAGTTTTTTTAAGATCTGAATATAATGAACAAATGTATACGAGATGGTACTCGTCTTCAATAACATTTTTGCACCAAAAAAATCCAGTTTTTATCTTTGTAGTTGTTGTTGTATCTATTAAGATAATTATTCAGTGGAAGAACATTCAGTCTGGCCTGTGACAGTGCAACTCTGAAACAGTAAATTTCAATGCTTTCAAGATACAATTCTTTTTCCAAAACAGTCTTAAAAGATCTATGTTTCATATCTATTACTCTCTCTCATGACACCACACCACTCCTGAATAAACATATCAATTAATCTTTACTTGAAAACACCAAAGAATCCCCGAATATCTCCAACATCCTGTTGTAGCCAAACAATATTAAACCCTGAACTACACAACAATTCCCTTATACCTGTTACCCAACATTTCTTACCTTTTTGATCTAGAGTTAACTGCATTTCAAAAGCCTGTCAAGGCAACCTGTGATGGGGTGGATCGGTGGTCTAGAGGTAACGCGCCTGTCTAGAAAGCGAAAAGTCCGGGTCGGAAGTGTGCGTGGTTCGTATCCCGTCTGGGCCCGAAACTTTTCCCCCATCCATTAGACCATGAGTGGTGGTCTGAGCGCTAGTCTTTCGGATGAGACGATAAACCGAGGTCCCGTGTGTTACAGAAAATTATGCAGCGCACGAAAAAGAACCCACGGCAACAAGAGAGTTGTCCCTGGCAAAATTCTTAGAAAAAAGCCACTCTGATAGGGAAAGAAATACAGTTGCAGACAAAAAAAAAAAAAAAAAAAAAAAGGGTGGCGCTGCTCTTGTGGCGACGTGCTCTCCCCGGGGAGAGCAGCCCGAATTTCACGCAGAGAAATCTCGTGACTTAAAGTAGTATAAACAAATAAACAAATCTGCAGTAATTTTAACCAACATCTTATTGCACAAATACAAGAATTTACATGTAAAGGATATCTTGCTACTTCCCCATATACCATTTTCTTGGGTGTTTTAACAGGAACTCCCAGAAAACGTTTACAAGCCATCAGGTGTATTTTTTCTACAGATTCTAAACGATTTAAACCCCAAACTTCAGATGCATATAGTAATATTGGTTTAATTAAGAGAGAGAGAGAGAGAGAGAGAGGAGAGAGAGAGGAGGAGAGAGAGAGAGAGAGAGAGAGAGAGAGAGAGAGAGAGAGAGAGAGAGAGAGAGAGAGAGAGAAGGAGAGAACACTGAACACGAAAAGTTTTATTGTACTTCGGCCTTAGGCCACTATACAAAACATGTTTCGGGCAGGGGGTAGGTAACGTTATATCCATTTGGCATTCCAACTGTTATAGAAAAATGAAGGTGCTGATAGCGATGGTGATGTAGATGCTGGAGAAGATGATGGATGAGAGAGAGAGAGAGAGAGAGAGAGAGGAGAGAGAGAGAGAGAGAGGGGAGGGAGAGAGAGAGAGAGAGAGAGAGAGAGAGAGAGAGAGTGGAGAGAGAGAGAGAGAGAGAGAGAGAGAGAGGGAGAGAGAGAGAGTCACGCACCGCCATCACGAGCACTTAAGTTATAACCAGCATGCCACGCGCGACATCCGTCCACCCGACGACTATTTCTTTCCCCATCTGTCCCTGTTCCATTCTTCCTTCTGTCTTTCGCGCATTGCTGTAGCACCGATCGGTTGTCTGGCATCCTCTGATCTGCTGTCAGAGCGACAAAGAGGAATCAGAGAGTCTGCTGACACCGGAGAAGTTGATGCTGCTATACTATACTGCGGCGCATAGTTACGTGGCCTACCTGTGCAGGCTTTCCTGATCAAACTTGGATCGCAGATTGGCAGTCTGATACGTACCTCACTTTTCCTCCTGTAAAACGTCTTCGGTTTGCTTGTTTGTGTGTCTCTTGTTTCTCGTGCTTAACTTAAGTCCTTCCGGATGAGACTATAAACCGAGGTCCCGTGTAGCGAACGCACGCAGAACATCTTGCGCACACGTTAAAACCCGTTCCGCTTTTCGGAAGAGTAGGCCATTGTGTGCCGGTGGGAACGGATGATAACATTTATAAAACTGCGCACACACACACACGAGGACTGGATGTAAATCCGCTCATGTGAACACGCCCAAGACCACGCAGGCACGTGCACACACACACACACACACACGCACGCACACACACAGACACACACACACACGCGTACACACACACACGCGCGCGCGCGAACGCACACACGCACACACACACACACGTACACACACACGCACACACACACACGAGGACTGGATGTAAATCCGCTCATGTGAACACGCCCAAGACCACGCAGGCACGTGCACACACACACACACGCACACACACACACACACACACACGCGTACACACACGCGCGGCGCGCGCGCGAACGCACACACGCACACACACACACGTACACACACACGCACACACACACACACACACACAAACACACACACCTACACACACACACACACACACTGGAATTCTCAACATAAATCATGTTCCAGCCCCATCATTCGCTATCTGTCGTCTTCCTCAGTGGAACAAAAGGGAGTGTAAGTATGTGTGTGTGTGTGTGTGTGTGTGTGTGTGTGTGTGTGTGGTGTGTGTGTGTGTGTGTGTGTGTGTGTGTTGTGTGCGCGCGCGCGCGCGCGCGCGCGCGCGTGCGTGTGCATGTGTGTATATACATATATATATATATATATATATATATAATATATATATATATATATATATATATATATATATATATATATGTATATATATGTATATATATATATATATGTGTGTGTGTGTGAGAGAGAGAGAGAGAGGGTGAGAGAGAGACAGGCAAGCAAGCAAGTAGACAGACAGACAGACAGACAGACAGACAGGTAGGCAGTACAGAGAGAATCGATGTCCAGCTATTAGGGCCTTTTAACTACAAAATGGATTTAGCACTAATACCAGCTATATAGTACGCACGAAAGTCGTGCATTGCGCGCCCGACACTATTTTGCTAGTGCTAAGCAAGAGCATCTCCCACCCCCCCCACCCACCCCCTCCACCCCTCCATCCCCCTTCACCCTCCACCCCCCCCCCCCCCCCCTCCTCCCTTCCCCTCCCCTCCCCCCTCTTCTCCCACCGCCACCCCACGCCTATTTTCAACGTTGATGTTTATATACCTGCTACTCGGATCCACCCAGGATGGTGGTGGTGACAGGCAGAGAGAGAGAGAGAGAAAGGGAGACAGGCACAGAGACAGACAGACAGACAGACAGACAGAGAGTCAGAGAAAGGGAGAAAAAATTGTCAGCGGTAGCCATGGCAACGCGGTATAGCGGCGCATCAATAGAAACGAGTGCTTAATGAATCATCTACAACCCCGTGTTGAACAGGTAGAAACTGCAGTGAGGGAGAGAGGGGGGGGGGAGAGGGAGAGAGGGAGGGAGAGAGGGGGAGGGGGGGAGAGGGAGGGAGAGAGGGAGAGAGAGAGTTAGAGAGACAGAGAGTTAGAGAGACAGAGAGTTAGATAGAGAGACAGAAAGATAGAGACAGAGAATTAGAGAGACAGAGAGTTAGAGAGATAGAGACAGAGAGATAGAGACAGAAATAGAGACAGAGAGTTAGAGAGAGAGAGACACAGAGAGAGACAGAAAGTTAGAGAGAGAGAGAGGGTTAGAGAGAGAGAGACAGAGAGAAAGACAGAGAGAGAGAGAGAGTTAGAGAGATAAAGATAGAGAGAAAGACAGAGAGAGAGAGACAGAGAGTTAGGGAGATAGAGACAGAGAGAAAGACAGAGAGAGAGACAGAGAGTTAGAGAGAGAGACACAGAGAGAGACAGAGAGAGACAGAAAGTTAGAGAGACAGAGAGTTGGAGAGAGAGAGACAGAGAGAAAGACAGAGAAGAGAGAGAGAGTTAGAGAGATAAAGATAGAGAGAAAGACACAGAGAGAGAGACAGACAGAGACAGAGAGTTAGAGAGATAGAGACAGAGAGAAAGACAGAGAGAGAGACAGAGACAATTTCTTTTAATTTTTTATTATTAGAGAGAGACAGAGATAGAGTTCGAGAGGGGCAGAGACAGAGGCAGACAGACAGAAGGTTAGAGAGAGAGACAGACACACAGAGAGGCAGACAGAGGGTTAGAGAGAGAGAGAGAGACAGAGAGAGACACACACAGCCAGCCAGATACAGACAGATCGACAGACGAACAAACAGAAATTGAAACAAAGAGATAGAGAAATGTAAAAAAAAAAAAAAAAAAAGGGGGGAAAAACAAGAAGAAAACTGTGCCAATTTCAAACTATTGATTTTGAAAAAGAAAAAAGAAAGAAAAAACCCCGAGACAAAACAAACGATTTCAGAAACAGCAACTGCAACAACAGTAACAATAACAACAGCATCAACAATAACAACAACAACAACAACAAACTCAGTAATATCTGCATGTGGCAATAGTTACATGTTTGACAGTTTCTGGAAGTAAATAAGCCTGATCAACGTACTGTGAAACAAAATAAAGAAAGACCCCCCCAAAAAAAAAACCCAACATCCCCAAAACACGAACCACCCTCCTCCTACCCCCCCCCCCCCCCCCCAAAACTAAAAAACAAAACAACAACAACAACAACAACCCAACAACAACAACCAACAAACAACCAACAACAAACAAGCAAAACAAAACAAAAGAGACCCTCACAAAAAACAGAAAACGAAAACAAAACACCAGAACGCCCCCCCCCCCCTCTCCCATACCCCAACAACCCCAACAACCCTAAACAAACACCAGAACCCCCACCCACCCACCCTCAACCCCCACCCCTACACACACAAACAACCCAAAAACAAACAAACAAACAAAAAGAAACGTTTTTTCTTGGTTGAACATTGTTTTCTTAGTTTGGGCTATCTTTTCAGCATCTTCAAAATTGAGTATTTAAATAGTCTTAGCAGTACACTTACAGCGCACTTTGGGTGCACGTGTGTGCACGCTCTCTCTGTCTACCTTTGTCTGTCTTGTCTGCCTGTGTGTCTGTCTGTCTCTCTGCCTCTTCTCTCTCTCTCTCTCTCTCTCTCTCTCTCTCTCCTCTCTCTCTCTCTCTCTCTCTCTCTCTCTGCCCATCCTCTCTGTCTCTTTTTCTCACACTCATACACACTCACACACATCACACACACGCACACGCACTCACACACACACACACACGCATACGCACGCACGCTCGCTCGCACACGCACGCGCGCGTGTGCACACACACACACACAACACACACACACCACACACACACCACACGTTCCTTACCACCAAGTAGTAATGGGTAGTAAAGTAAAGGAGTCCCAAAACCTATAAGTCGTAGGGAGCGAGGCGTCTGAGACCTCACTTCTCTGGGCCCGCATATTGAGGGCGGGCGCCCTTCTCCTCTCCCTCACTGCTTTACTTCCTGACCCTAAAGAGGCAGGTACCCATTACAGCTAGTGAATGGACATGTAACAAAAACAAAACACACACACACACACACAAACAACACATACACACACACAACACTGAGTCTGCATAAACTCACTACACATACACGCGTACACATCTGGAGATTACGATTTATGAACAGCAATGATATAACTGTGACACATGCAGAATAGCGCACACACGCACACACGCACATACGCGCACACACACGCACACACGCACATACACACACACATGCGCGCGCGCGTACATGCATCCACAATTACACCTACACGCACACCCACACGCATACAAGCCTGCACGCATGCATGAACACTGGTGGGATGTTAGGAAGAGAAATTTTAGAGCCTTTTTGCTAATAGGAGTCATTCATTAATGATCTGCTCTAATTTGATAGAGTTGACAATTCACACAAAGGAGACAGGCTACAGCTGTCAGAAAGAAAGAGGGTGGGGGGGGGGGGAGGAGCGAGGGAGAGATGGAGAGCGAGAGAGAAGAGGGAAGAGAGGGGAGAGATAGAGGGAGCGAGGGAGAGAGAGAGGAAGAGAGAGAAGTGAGTAAGGGAGAGGAGAGAGAGAGGAAGGGAGAGAGAGAGGGGGAGAAGGGGAGACAGAGCGAGGGAGAGAGAGAGGGAAGAGAAGCGAGGGAGATAGAGAAGGAGGGAGATGATAGAGGATGAGGGAGAGAGGAAGGAAGGAGAGAGAGAGGAGGGGGAGAGGGAAGAGAGATGAAGGGAAGAGAGAGAGAGGGGAAGGAGGAGAGAGAGGGGAGAGAGAGGAGCGGAGGGAGAAGAGAGAGGAGAGAGGGGATGAAGCGAGGGGAGAGGAGAGGGAGGGAGAGAGAGAGAGAGAGCGAGGGGGTGAGAGAGGGGAGAGAGGGAGAGAGCGTAGGATAGAGAGGGGGAGAAGGGGGGAGGAGTGGGCGTAGAGGGGTGGGGGGGGGAGCAGGGGGGGGAAGATGGAGGTTGGGGAGGGGAGGTGGGGAAGTAGGTGGGGGGGAGTGGGGGGCGGGAGTGAGGTGGGAGGGGCGTGGAGTGGGAAAGGTAGTGGATAAAGGAGGGGGGGAGCGCAATGTTCAAGACGGGGTAGGTGGCTTGGGGGTTGGCGCATGATAAGGGGGGGCGCGCGGCGCGCGCGCTTCTCTCGCTCTTTGCTCTCTGTCTCGACTCTGTCTTTCTCTCGCTCGTTTCTGCATCGTTCTCTTCTCTCATTGCTTCTCTCTTTTTCTCGCCCTGTTCTCGTCTCTCTTTCTCCCTTTGGCTCCCACGACTATTTTTCTCAGCTTCTCGCTGTTCTTTCTCCCCCTTTCTCCTTCTTTCTCTCTCCTTATTTTTCCTCCCGCCCTGCTCCCCTCTCTCTCTCGCTCAAAAAAAAAAAAATTCACCATACCTGACCCCCACAGAATCAGTGCTCCCCACCCCCATCACACCCCACTAAAACACATACCCCACCCCCCACACATCACCGATGATTTATGATGAAAGGGAAACCAGCAACCATTACATAAATTTCCCAAGATACCATGGCCCGACGATCAACCCACTCACCTACGCACAGAAAGATAAGTGATCATCGTATGTCATTTCCAATGTACCTATACTCCCCAACAAACCATGAGGAGCCGTGTGTCCGGCTGTGGATCCTGACCTGTCTGTCACAGTAGCTACAAAGTAAAACGCATGCACAACTCATGTCCACACAACACAATAAGAAAAAGCACGATTCCCCTGCAGTACTACTCTCCTTAAGTACCTGGGGAATGTTGAGCGCTTTGATTTGGTTTGTTTTTACAAGATACAGCTCAAATATAAATACCATACATTAATTATTATTATGAATGTGATCTCATCCCTCGAAAGTTTGCGCGATTGAAAAAACTGTACATCTGATCACAAAAAAGAAAAAGTGAAAAGAGGAACAGTTGAAGCATAGGTACAATCATCTTTCGCGATGTTCTAGTGCGGCTACTCTCCGTCATAATCCCCCAATCTACAAATCTGGTGACACTTCGAACCCCTCACACTATAGATGCCTAATTTTCCATCATATTCTATCCTTTCACACCCAACCCCTTGGAAACACATATAATACAGCAAAACACATAAGTCGACATTTATAGATCCTACCAACGTAATTCACCCTATTAGTTGGATTTAGACACAATCACTCATGTCATACTCACTGATTAGCCTCGTTTAGACAACTGGCTATCAAACATATTAATGACAATACATTTTGTGGAGTACTATTTGTAAGATCTCAAAAAAGCTTTTGACACAATTGACCACACACTATTCTCATAAAAGAAACTAAACTTACCATTCTCACAAAATACCCTTCCCAACTACTTGCTTCCAATCTAGAAAACAGGCAACCAGTGTGTCTCAATAGGGCACAAAACTACATATCCACACTACAAGCCATCAATTATGGATTACCGACAAGTATCCATTACTAGGACCTATACTCTACCTCACTAACATAAATGACCCTACCTCTCAACATCTAAATCCAAAAGCGAACTATTTGTTTGTTGATTTTGTTGGCAATGACACAACATTCATACAGCCACAATAACCCTATCCTCTAGCAAAAGCATTACCAAAAAAGTGTTGATCAGCTTATAGAATGGACCGAAAAATAAACTAAACCATATGTCTAATCTCAACACCCCCAAAAAAACAAATACTAGCTTATCACCACTAGACAAAAGCGTCAAAAAACTTAACCCACAAACTTACTCCCACCAAAATTTAAAAGGAAGTATTGAACAAACCCATCACCACAAGGATTAGGGGTAACAATATGATGAGAATCAACAGTTGGTTCTATCCACATATTCTCAACTATGGCAAATACATGTACCAAAGAGTATACCAACTTTCTTCTAAAATCAAGCACTTTCTTAACTTACAATTCAAGGAACTAAATTTTCCCTTTCCCCAATCTATATACAATCCTCAAATAGACAATGCTTATCTACCCTATGGGATACTTCTAGAGCAAAACTAATTAAACCGATATACTGAGTCTGTACAAACGTGCTCTCAAACTGGTCATTTAAAAAAAGACCAAGCTTACTAGAATCTGACTATACACTCAATTAAATATTCTCCCTTACGCCCAACGACTAAAAATATACAAAGGAGTCAAGATGTTCAGATCATGACACAGGAACTTGTTCCATCATACTAAAAGAGACAAGATTCCCCCAAAACCAATCCAGAAATACTATAAAGCCCAGCGTCCCTATTCCGAGAATAGACTTATTCAAATCTAGTCTACATTAACCCTCAGGCCCTAAAGCTAGTGGAACTCCCTCCCAGTCATTTAAACAACAAGCATTCAATCAATAATCAATCTACAAAACTTCAAATTATCAACTCACTTGATAGCATCAACAAAAACAAACCACAGTCCATAGCCTCAACAACAAAGTTGCATATCCTCCCTTAAACCTACCTGCCCCTTTCCATCCTACTATCTGCCCTTCCCTTTCCCCTTCAAAACCTGTATGTATGTCAGACTGTTTCCTCTACCTCTCTCTCTCTCTCTCTCCTCACTCACTCTCTCTTCCTCTCTTCCTTCAATCTCGTCTTCCTATCTCTAAATCTCTCTCTCATCCTCTCTCTCTCTCACTCTCTCTCTCTTTCAAAATTTCAAATTGCTATTGAGAGAGTGAGTTTTGCAAAGTGTAAGCTTTTTTCCTTTTTTTTTTTGAAAATGTTTTTTTTTTTAAAAAAAAATTATTATTATTATTTTAAATATAATAATTTTTTTCAATTTTTTTTAAACTACACTTTAGTTTTTTTTCTAAAAATCTATCTATCATAACAATAATATGTGATAATCTGTACGATTATAATGAATTAGATGTAGACAGTGAATATCCGCCTGTTTTGATAAATGATATTCAGTATTTTTTTTTCCTAGGTCTTTATTTGTTTTGTTTGTTTACAAAACAAAAAGATTAATCTTTAACACACACAAAACCCACACACAACCAGCACTCCCACACTCTATCCTTTCTCCCCCCCCCCCCCCCCCCCAACTCTCTCTCTACTTACTATGTATAGATGTTCATTTTTAAGACTTTAGCGATTTTTTTCTCCTTATTGATTGAGAGTAATTGACTTTTTGGCTTTTTCATTTTCATGGCGTCAATTTGTACGAGTAATTCTAAAAGAAATGTTGGTGATCCTGTGCTGTCTCGAGATTATATATTTAGTATTATCCTAGAAAAACACGCGCACCCAGAACACACACACACACACACACACACACTCTTCCCCACATCCCTCCCTCTCTCTCTCCATCTCTCTCTCTCTCTCCACCTTACCTTATATAATTGGCTATATCCCCCCCCCCCCCCCCCCTCTTTTTCCTCCTTTCCTTATTATTTATTGTTGATTATAACGGTATTGAGTTTCTTTCTCAATATCTTGACATATAAAGCTGCATGAGTATAAATAAACAAAATTGGTGTTGACAGTGAATGCACTGATCTTGAGAATTATATATTTTAAGTTATCACGAAACACACACACTCTCGTCTCCTCATCTCTCTTCCCCTCTTCCCTCCTCCCCGTCCAGCTACTCATTCCCACACGTCTTCTTCAACCATCTCCCCTCTCTATCTCGTCTCTCATAAATCCTCACTCTCACTCATCTCACAAAGATGGACCTTAAAAGATCTGTCTGGTTATGTTTTGTTTATGTTTATCTATTTTTTATACTTTCTTATCATCCTAGAAAAACAATATATGAGCTACAGTGTACATCTTAAAAAAAAAACAAACAAACCAACAACATCAACAACAACATTTATATAAAAAACACAAACATCCCACTACATAAATACTCACACCCCACAAAAAAGACGCAATACCACACACACCGAGACCCCTTAGCTCTATAACTAAAAATCGCCAACTCACAAACGACCCCACACATCCACCCCCCCCCCCCCCCCCCCCCCCCCCCCTCCCCCCCCCCCCACCCCCCCCCCCCCACCCTCCCCCCCCAACCCACCCCCCCACACACACACCACACACACCCACACACACACACACACAACACCACACCCACTCCCACACACACACACACACCCACAGATACAATATGCCACCCGACGAAAAGCAATTAATTCATTCTCTCTCCCTCACTCACTCTCTTCACTTCACACTCTCACTCTCTCCACACTTCTCCACCACACCATCACACAATCCTCTCCCTCTCTCTCACTCTCCAACATAGTAAAAGTGTATATCACCTCAAGGGCACAAATATTCCTAACCCTATCTGACATTTTCAAATATTATTTGGACTGTTGTCTGAACTGAGGCTCACTTGTGAATCACCTAATTAATATCTTAATCCCACTGTAACAACTAAGTGTACTATTCAAAACAATATGAAGGTTTGCAAATTATATGAATCTATAAAGATTGGCTTACTCTCATCTCTCCTCACTCTCTCTCGTCTCTCACTTCTCTCTTCCCTCACCTCACTCTCCTCACAACTCTCCTCACTCTCTGTGTTGTTATTGCTGTGGTTGTTACTTACTTCTTGTAGGTAAATTGTTTGGGTTTTTTTCGCTTGTTTGATTTTTGTTTTGTGGTATGCACGTGTGTGTGTGTGATGTGTGTTTGTGGTGTGTGTGTTGTGTGTGTGTGTGTAGTGTGTGTGAGTGGAAGGGGGGAAGGTGCTTTTTTTTTTTTTTTTTTTTTTTTTTTTTATTGTTTTTATGTTTGTTTGGGTTTTTTGTTGTTTTTTTTGTTTGTTGGTCTTAGGTGTTTTTTTTTTTTTTTTTTCATTTGTTTGTTTGGTGTTGTTGTTTTTTCTTGTTTTTTGTTTTGTTTATTTGTTGGAAGGGTGTATTTATGTCTGCTTTTTGTTTGTTGATGTCTTTTTTTTGTGGTGGTGGGGGGGGGGGGGGGGATCTGGTGGTATTTTTTGTCTTTTGCTTCGTCTGGGGTTGTTTGTTGTTTGTATAGTTTGGTTTGTTTTTTTTTTTTTTTATTTTTTTTTTTTTCTTCTTCTATCTTTTTTTCTTTAAAAAAAGTATTTTTTTTTCCTTTGCTTCTTCTGCTTGAAAGTGGAGTACTGAGTGGCATTTTAAATGTACCCCATAGGGCGGGGACTGGATGTAAAAAAGAACATGAATACTTTTCTCCATATATCCTGGAAACAAAATTATTTTGTTTCTTTACTTACAAATTTGTAGATGTTTTTTATTAACTTTATTGGCTTTCCCCCTCTTTATTATTGAGTGTATGGGCATTGCAACTTATTTTATTATACCATGACCATTCAAATTTGCAGGAGCATAATTTAAAAAAGGTGTTTGTGTTGGATCGTGTGCTATTATTACATATTTAGTATTATACCCTGAAACAAAGTAAAAAAACATCCCCACCCCACCCCACACCCCCCCCCAGCAACACGCATCAAACAAACACAAAACACACATACACACACAACACACACACAACACCACTCACTCACACCACTCACCCACTCAAATTCTCCTCTCCCTCAAACGACTGTATAGTTTTAAATTTCTCTTCTTGGTTTGTTTTCTTGTTTTTATTTTGAGTGGATGTATGGGGATTAAATTTATATTTATCATGACATATAATTTGAAACGAGTATAATCTAAAATGAGTGTTGATGGGATGGCATACTGTTTTGGGATTTATATATTGGATATTATCTCTGAAATACACACACACACTCTCTGTCTCTCTGTCTCTGTCTCTCTCTCTCTCACCTTTTATCGTCCTGCTTATAGTCATAGTATATCCTGATGAAGGATTCATATTTTTATATTTTCAATACTTTATTGGACTTGCCTCTGTACTTAAGTTTAATGATTGCCCTATTTCAATATCTTATAATTATGTATAACAAGTATGTGTACCATTTGACAATGTGTAGATGTTTATCTTTATGACTTATTAAGTTTGGTTGTGTTATTTTTTCTTGGCCTTGTTGTTGTTCTTGTTCTTGTTGTTGTTGTTTGTCTGTTTTTCTCTTTTTTATCATCTTTTGTTGGTTTGGTTTTTTCTTCTCTTTTGTTTGTTTGTTTGTTTTGGTTACGGTTTTTTGGGGGGTGGGGGTAGGGGTGGGGTATTTTAGGATTTTCTTTTAAAATTTCTTGCTTTGGGGGGGGGGGGGGGGGGGGGGGGAGGGGGGGTGTGGGGGGGGGGGGAGGGTTGTTGGGGGGGAGCTGTTTTGAAAAGGGTTATTTCCCCTTGTTTTTATTGTGAGACTGTATAAGTATTGGGTTATTATTATTAAGATGTATCCCTAACGGGCGGGGACTGGATGTAAAAAAGCACATGTGTGCTTATTCATTATCCTCGAAATAAAAGAAATTGTCATTGTCATTGTCATTGTCATTGTCAGTTATTGGGTACTAGCTGTCAAGTGTAAGGCCACTCCAAGGTCACCCATCAGAAGAGACCCCGCACCTTTGCAGGGTCGTTTCGGGGAAGTTGTCGTCTCTTCTCTAAACACATGCAAGATATTACATACGATGACCCCTGCTGGCAATAATGATAATCGTAGAGCCCAACCCAACGACATGCTTGTCATTGGTGTATTACTGTTAGACTATGGCATCACCCAAAGGTCCTGTAAGAATCTGTAGGCTTTGAAGATGTTGACATGAACTGACTTGAGGCATGAAAGTGAAGGAAGAAACAGAAACTATGTTACCTTGAGACCAGAGGCAACAGGAGGTCCATTATCTGTTGTATTTTTGTTTCTCTGTCTAGGTACAGTGGTCGATAACAGGAACAACATTGTCCCTTGTATCTTTCTGTACGTCATGGTATGTCGATAATAGGAGCACATTTTCTGTTGTCATGTTATTTCCATCATGGTAGAGCGGTTGATAATCGAAGTCACAGTATCTGTTGTATTTCTGATTCCCTATTGGTGTAGTGGTCGACAGAGATAAGACTAACCATTAGTGTAGAGAACAGACAGAGCGTTTGACGTCAGGTCGAAGAAACTGTGTAGTTCTGGGATCGAATCTCGACTGTGCCTGGTGGATTGAGGATGAGGATTTAAAAAAACAAACCTCCTGTCACCAATGTACAGATCCATCAGCGTCTTAATTCAATCAGTGAGATACATATTAAGAATATCAAAATATACACGTTAGGAATTTTGTAACTCGTCAGATTTCGATGGACTGTGGACACACCAATGTATCTAACATGCAATAAGAAGCTTCAAAAGCTTTCTGGATTATGTCATGTTCATCAAACATTTGCGCCATCGATTTTTTTTTTAAAAACCGTGAAATCTAGTGTTGCACACACAGAGAAAATTCCACATTCACAATAACGCCATCTAAACAACTGAAACTCTGAGAAAACAGTGAGGTTTTAAGTTTGCATAGAAATTATGCTCCTGCTTCTGTTTCTAATGTAGTCCGCCGTCAGAAAGGCTTGAGAGCTACAGCAGGCATCTGTTATTTTGCCGAGGTCATGTGAGCAGGTCTGGTCTGCAGAGTGGACGATGGTCAAAGTGTGTGGTGCGAGTTTTCAGACCATCCATACATAGCCCACACTTCTGTGAAAGCTGAGAAGCCCCAACACTGGCCTGTCAATTATTGTGTAGGCGTGTGTATTGTATTGTATTGTATTGTATTGTATTGTATTGTATTGTATTATATCATATTATATTATATTATATTATATTATATTATATTATATTATATTATACTATATTATAATTATTATATTATATTATATTGTTATTATTTCATGTTATGTTTTTTATATCTTGTTATGTTGTCATGTGATATGATATGGTTTTGTATGGTATCGTACCGTTTCATATTATATGATATTATATATCGTATCGTATCATATTATATCATATCATATCGTATCATGTCGTGTCGTATCATATCGTATTATATCATATCGTATCGTATCATATCATATCACGTCATATCATATCATATCATCATATTATATTATTTTACATTGCAGTACATTATATTGTATTACGTAATATTCTATCAATCTATCTATCTATCTATCTATCTATCTATCTATCTATCTATCTATCTATCTATCTATCTATCTATCTATCTATCTGTCTGTCTGTCTGTCTGTCTGTCTGTCTATGTTTTGTGTATGTGTGTGTGCGTGCGTGCGTGCGTGTGTGCGTGCGTGTGCATGTGTGTGTGCGTGTGCGCGTGCACGTGCGCGTATGTGTGTGTGCATGTGTGAGTGTGTGGTGCGTGCATGCATGCGTACATGCGTTTGTGTGTGTGTGTGTGTGTGCGCACGCGGGCGCGGGCGTACTGTGTACGAGGATTGGCGTGCAACATGTCAAAGTAATTGTGCGTGCGTGGGCCTGTGTGGTGTGTGTGTGTGTGGTGTGGGCGTGTGGGCGGCTCCATCATTGCTGATGTGTAGTTAGGTTTTCACTCTGAGAATTGTGTATCAAGTGCTCGTTCTACCGTGAATGACTTTGATGTGGACTGTAATGCTTCATTTCTCTGCCTGTCTGTCTGTCTGTCTGCCTGTCTGTCTGTCTGTCTGTCTGCCTGCCTGTCTGTCTGTCTGCCTGCCTGTCTGTCTGTCTGTCTGTCTGCCTGTCTGTCTGCCTGCCTGCCTGTCTGTCTGTCTGCCTGCCTGCCTGCCTGTCTGTCTGTCTGTCTGTCTGTCACTCTCTTTATTTCTGTTCAATCCTCCATTTCTATGCAGATGTGATAAAACATGTCTGACGTTACCAAGGTACCGCCATCGGAATACCTGAATTGAACTGTGTTAGCATGTGAATAGTACAGAAACAATCGCATCTTTCTGTTGTCTGTTAGTTTAGTTTTGGTTATTACGAAGAATTGTCATTGTATTTGTAATTGTAAGCATGCCAACAGAACTAATCAAGTAATAGTCTCGGATCTTTGGTTAAATGCACAGTCTCTATAGAATGTGAGAGCTAGACGGGGAAAAATTGTATTTTGCTTTGGGCAAAAAGGTCAGAGAGGCACACAAAAAAAAACAACGGAAAAAAATTCTGTTAGTTAGTCAACCGATCAATCTTTAAATAATCGGTCAGTGTCTTCTTCTCATTTTGGTCATACCGAAACCTGTTTTGGCGGGTCATCAACACCAGCTCCTCCAAGATCCAGACCTTCATCAACGGATGTCTCCGGCAGATCCTTCATCTCAGATGGTTCGACAGAGTGCCAAGTACCGACCTGTGGATGAGGGCGAACCAACACCCTATGGAAGTCCAAGTAAGGCGGCGAAAGTGGCGTTGGGTCGGCCACACCCTACGGAAGGAGCCTTGCAACATCACCAGACAAGCGCTCGAGTGGAACCCGCAGGGGAAAAGGAAGAGAGGGCGCCCCAAACAGACCTGGAGGAGAAGCCTGCATAGTGAGCTGAGGGACTCCAGCCTGACATGGGAAGAGGCCAAGACCCTTGCCAGAGACAGGAGAAGGTGGAGGGACGCTGTTGAGGCCCTATGCTCCGCTAGGAGCTATAAGGAATAAGAAGAAGAAACCTGTTTTGTTGTTGGAGAGAAAGATGAACATCACTGGTGCCAAGGTCATAGAAGACCTCGGTTCTGCAGTGCTGTTTGCTCGCTTTGGCAGCGTTCGTCACCCAACACCTTGCGTTGGTAGCGTATTTGTATAATCATGAGATGAAACATATAACCGACATGTTCTGGTCAGTACTGTTGTCGCGCTTGAAACGGCTTCATAGCATGTTTCAGTGGTCAGTCTTTGCGGTGAGATCAGTGACTCTGCTTTTGGAGCATTCCATCTGCGCGACATAACATATCAATTATGACAAGCAGCATAGCAGATGCTTTGTCATCTGCACATGACGACTGTACTCGGGAAATGTCGGGTGCATGTGGGTCTTTTCACATTTCTGTAATCCTCCGGATCATAAGAGGGATGACGGAATCAGTAACTTTATCTTCAGTGTGGACATCTGTTCTTAGAGTAGAGTAATTCACGGGGCAGGTGTGCGCATGAGCGGATGTGGAAGATTGTAAAATAAAAAGAAACCCGTCACGTCATCCACTTGGCCATCTCAAGGCGGTGCCAGAACCTTAAGGATTTATAGCCATGAGAGTTTTTCATTCGTTTGTTCGCACCTTTGTTTGTTTGTTTGTTTGATTTTCTTCGTTCGATGTCTGACATTTCGGGGATAGACAAGTTTACACGTAGTTTGGTGGCCTTGAGCAACAGGTTAACGCGTCTGTGTATGACATGGGACATGTGGGTGGACTTTGTTGGGTCTGTAGCCTTTCAGTCCTGGAGTTTGAGTGCTGATCTTTCAAATAAGGGGACGGGATAGCCTAGTGGTCAGAACAGTGCGCTGGCATCTGACGACCCGGGTTCGATTCCCATTCAAGGGGATATTTTCCCCTGGAGTTAACATCAGTGCAGACTCCACTCTTCCCAAAAGTCCTTCCGATGAGACTTTATGAGGCCCCGTGTGCAAACGCACGCAGAACATCTTGCGCACATGTTAAATCCTGTTCCGCTTTTTCGTAAGAGTAGGCCATTGTGTGCCGGTGGGAACAGATGACAGAATTTACAAAACCGCACACACACGGGGACTGATGGTAAAAAACCACATAAATGCTTATTCCATTATCCTCGATATAAAAGAATAAAATAAAGATAAAATAAATGAAATAAAAATAATAAATCAAAATTACATCGGCGACACTCATTAGGCGCTGGCAAAAGACCACACAACAACACGAGACTTGTTTAAAGCAGTATATATACACTTTTTATTGTTTTTCTGTATTCATCTGTCTATTTCTTTCTTTCTTTTTTTAGCTTCTTTTTTCTCACTCTGACAGCCAAGCAGATGTGATGTATATAATTATATCATATACACAGAGAGGAAAAGACATGGGGGGGGGGGGGGGGGGGGGTGGAACGGGTGAAGGAGACATTGAACCTTGTGACAAGCTCTTCCTTCGGAAGGTAGCCAGAACTTTCAGTCAGGGAGAAGGACAAAAAAGTCTAGTTTGACCTTTTTCTAGTCCAGTTCCCTTTTCTCAACGAGAAGTGGCTCGTGGAGAGCATGCTGTAAGGCGACACCCTTGTCTGCCCAGAAACTCGGGGGACAGAGGACTAGTTTCAGCTGCTTGAGACCTTGGTGCCCTAGGTTCATGCGGCGTACTTTCGTGAATCTGCAACCCACCCAACGCTAACAATGAATTCAATAACAAAACATCTCCGAAGTCAGAATGCAGCTACCTTAATGATGGGCAAACGGTCGCATATGTAAAATCTTACCATTGGCGAACTTCGGAATTCTGTTCAAGGATGCAACAAACAAACAAACAAGCCAAAATGCAAAAAAAAACCAACCCCAACCATACTCAATCTTAAGCAAAAGTGTATCCACGAAGAGGAGTAAAAAGCCCTGGCAGGTCTGTCTATGGGTTGACCTGGGAAATCGCTCTCTGGCTCTGCCGATATCTGAACTTGCCGCCTGCTATTTCAAAACCATCGAGATCAGTATCCTGTGGTTTGATTTCCTTTGTCATTTTTATTCCAATACAACACGACATAACACAATGCCACGCAGTACAATACAAAACAATACAACACAACGCAGTGTGATACAATACAATACAACACGACACAATACAATACAATACAATACTTGACCTACTTGACTTATGCCTCTGGATTCCCTGGAGAACATAGGGCCGCAACAACACCTCTCCAACGAACTCGGTTTTGGGAGATCCTCTTCAGCTCGGCCCATGTCATTCCGGCTGCCTGCCTTTATCTCTGCGTCAACACTTCTGCGCCAGGTCTGTTTTGGTCGACCAACTTCCCGCTTCCCTTGTGGATTCCAGTCAAGGGCCTGCCTGGTGACATTTGAAGCAGGTTTGCAGAGTGTATGGCCGATCCATGCCCACTTCCTTTGTGTGATCATGAACTCGGTTGGGGCGTGTCTGGTCCTGTCCCACAGTTGTTTGTTGGATATGACTTCCGGCCACCTGATATTGAGGATGTTCCTGAGGCATGTGTTGGTAAAAGACTGGAGTGTGTGGGTGTTGGTCTGTGTTACCCGCCAGGTTTCTGAGCCTTAAGTAGGACCGACTTGAGGTTGGTGTTGAAGATCCAGATCTTGTTGTGGAAGGAGAGGGCTGCTGACCTCCAGATTGGCCGAAAGGTGTTGAAGGCGTCAATACAATACAATACAACACAATACAACACAGTACAACACAATACAATACAACACAACACAATGCAATACGATCCCGAATAAGGAATGAGGAAGGGTCCGGGTTGGGGTCCCACTCGTAAATTTTGAGGAACATGCTAACCTAAGACTTACTTAAGACTTACACTACCGGACCTCAAGAACAGATAAACCTAGTAGCACTGGGGTGGTCTGGGTGCTGATTTTCGAATGAAACGATAAACTGTTGTCCCGCGTGTAACATTTATTTAGGGCATGTGAAAGAACCCATAGCAACAAGACAATAAATCCTGGCAAAACTACATTGAAAAGAACCAGCTCTGATAGGGAAAGAACTGTCACAGGGGCACAGGGTTTCATTTTTAAAAAGTTGGAAGCTCTGCGTCCGTGGCCACACTCCCCGATCAGAGCCACCCGAATTCCACTTTTACCACCGACACTAGACCTCCGTGAAGAGGACCGTTTGACTTCAGTCCTGTGGGTCCGTGAAGTCGGGGGTTTGAATCTCGCTAGCGTTGTCTGGTGAATTAAGGCTAGGGTTTTTTTTACGATCTCTCGTGCCAACCCACAGCGCAGACCTGCCAAAGCCTTAATTCTCCTCGAGTATAAACTACGCAGGCAGAGGATCAATTCATATGCACCGTTAAAGATACCGTCATTCTTGTCAGCGACCAAAACTGACCTGGCGCAGAAGTGTTGACGAAGAAACGAAGGCAGCCGGAATGACATGGCCGAGCTGAAGAGGATCTCCCAAAACCGAGTTCGTTGGAGGGGTGTTGTTGCAGCCCTATGTTCCCCAAGGAACCAAGAGGCATAAGTCAAGTAAGTCAATTCTTGTCAGCGTTCGGTGGGTTACGGAGACACAAACATTCGTAGACAAGTACAAACACTTGATTATCTCATATTCACGAGAAAATCCATGTGGGTACCCAGCATGCACCCTGTACCTAGAGAGAGATGGGCTCCGCGAGGTTCGACTTGCCCAAGAGACAGGGCATGAAGATTTCAGTGTAGTGCCCAAACGACTCTTCAGGGAGTTAAGAGAGAAGAGAGAGAAAACAGACAGACAGCGTGTTTGCCAGGATCCCTCAGTTCTGTATTTACATCATAATGCTGAAGGACAAAGACAGTTCGGCATTCCATTACCTCCCTGTCCTCCTCCACCTCATCTTCATGGCTTGGCAGGGCAGCATGGAGGGAACTGTGTGCGCGTGACGAGTAAACGCGTCATGGGCAAGACAATACTTTGTTAACAGTCGGCCATTATTTTTCGTTTCCCTTCTTTGCTGAACAGGCTCTTGGGCAAATATTGGAAAACGGGGAATGGGAAAAGCGAGAGAGTTTAGGAAGTTGGAGGTTTCCGTTCCACTGAGCGGAGGAGGACAGATCTGCTGTGTTCATGCTTGCGTTTGTAAACGCGTGTGGAGGAATTGTATATGCGTTCCAAATAGGTGCTCCTTCTTACTTACTTACACACAGACACACACACACACACACACACACACACACACACACACACACACACACACACACACACACACACACACACACACACACATACAGAGATTCTGAATGTATCAATATTATATTTCCTCACCTAAGCTGGTGTTTACTTGATTTTTTTCCCACGTGTCTGTAGGCCGACTAACGTTCTTTACAGAATGGAGAATAGACTACAGCTGAGAGCAACACTAGAGAATCTGACCCATGAAAACTGATAGTCAAGTCACGAAGGCAAGGGGCAGTCCTCTTTCGTGACCTCCACGTCTCTCCTTTACATGGAGACACTCGGTGATGTGAACATTACGGCTGATGTCAGCATCGAGACGACGAACGATGGAATGGGCTGTTTAAAGAAAAGAGTTTGGTTTAGTTTGTGAATTAGTTCCATAAGTTTCAGTTGAGGTTTCATCTTCTTCGTCGTCGTCGTCGAACGCTCAGGCAGCAACTATTATTGTCCGTCTTATGAGCGAAAATGAGTTGCGCTGCCGTTAAGCGGCTGGCAAGTCAGGCCCAGCGCATCCGACTTCGGCGTGAGAGAGAATTGCTATCTCTTAAGTCTTTCTGGGGAAAAAAAAGGCAGGAGAATGGGCAAGGAGGGCTGAAAAATAAACAAGAAGGAGGTGATACGAAGAAAAGGAACAAGGCAGGATCAAAGAAAGGGATAGAAAAGAGGGAATTTCTGGCACAGAATTTCATTACGACGAAGTTAGGGCTTTGCGTCCTCCGGGGTTACCCCATGTGGGGCATTTTTGGTAATTATCTGGGCATTTCCAGAAGGTGGGGATGCTGTGTATGCTGAAAGGCCCTGGTGTGCCTACAGGGCAGCTGAAGTCAGATTCTAACACAGGTGACGGCCCTAATAAACATGGCCTTCGGAAGCATCCGCAATGATTGACTGACAGAGTGACTGATCAGCTAATGATTTACATTTGTTGATTCATTGACTAATAGTTCATATCCTTTATTTAGACTATTCCTCAGACAGCTGACGGCTCATTGGATTCAGAACTTGAAAGACTGTTCGTGAAAAGACTTACATGAATTGTTGATGAACAATACTTTTCTCCACCTTTCACCTATCCCGTAGTCTTGTAGACTGTGTGGGCACCGCTGAAGATTTTGCAACCAGCTTCCTCCACTCCACGCGGTCCTCTGCTTTCCGTAGCAAATCGTTCCACCCAAGACCAGTCCACTGTCTGTTGTCTTCCCATCGTTTTCTCTATCTGCAAAATACTTTTACTTGACCTGAAACAAAAATGTACACAAAAAAAGGTTGGGATGGGGAGGGTACTGATCTTATAGTTTACTCTCTGTGACACAGGCAGCCAGTGGAGAGATCGCAAGAGAGGGGTAATGTGCTCAGATTTTTTCTTTCTGAGGACTAGTCGAGCTGCAGAGTTTTGAATACGTTGAAGGGAGTGGATAGATGATGCTGCCAGACCAGCCAAAAGAGAATTGCAATAGTCCAGACGTGAAAGAATGAGAGACGTAACGAGTTTGGATGTTGCATCTGTGGACAGGTACTTTCGGATTGCACTAATACACCGTAATTGATAGTAGCACGACTGGCAGGTCTGGGTGATGAATTTTTGCATAGAGAGTGTGTTGTCGATAATGACATTTACAATGACAACATTAATCTGAACTACGGGTCACACAAAGAAAAGCTGAACTAACCAAACATCAATTCTAACCAATCAAGCAAGTAAGATAACGAATGCATCAGCACAGTACACGCAAAGCAAAATACAAAAACACCTTTTACATCTTCTGTCATTACATTTAAAAGAATTGCCTTTTCCATCCTGTTCATAGCATGGAAAATACATCTGGACAAATTGTGTCTATGACTTCTATTTGTTGCTTTTTAAAGCACATGTAGAGGAACCCTTATTGATTCTTCTGTAAATCTTTATAAAGACAACATTCAGAAATAAAATGGCGTTCGGTTTCAGCTTCATCCTCCCAGAAAGGACAGGTTTATATTTGTTTATTTGTTTTTGGTTTGTTCGTTTATTTTTTATTCTGTGCTGACTCATTTTATCAATTTACGTTATTGTTAAGCGGGTGTACATCCAGCCTCAACTGGATAATGGCAGCACGGACACACACACACACACACACGCACGCACGCACGCACACACACACGCACACACATACACACACACACACACACACACACACACACGCACACACATACACACACATATAGATAAATATATATCAAAAACAAAAAAAACCAGATTTAAGTGTTTGGTATACATAACCTACATTTGGCGGTTTCTAAAAGCTCTCCTCCATTCCTGGACAAACCAAGAAATCAGTCTCCCTTTAGATGCCTGCCTCCCCCCCCCCCCCCACCACACACACACACACACACACACACACACACACACACACACACACCACACACACACCACACACACACACACACACACAAAACATTGCTGAATCCACAATACTTCGCTACATCCTAGACGATGCTGAAGTCAGTCCCACGTATAAATTCTCTGATTTTTTTCTAGCCCACCAGACCTTCCCAGTTTTGCCGAATGCAGATAACATTGTAGGTTTTGTGTTTATGCCACCGCTTTTGCCCAACTGTATTAATACAGCCGCATTCCGACTTCAGGGATGGTGTCTTAACACAATACCAGTGTGCATGCAGGTGTATATAGAAAGAAAGAAATAATACCCCCCCAAAAAAAAAAAAAAAATTATGGGACATGGAGAGAGAGAGACAGAAACAGAGAGAGAGAGAGAGGAGAAGAGAGAGAGAGAGAGAGAGAGAGAGAGAGAGAGAGAGAGAGAGAGAGAGAGACAGACAGACAGACAGACAGACAGACAGACAGACAGACAGAGAACATGAAAGATTGAAATAGATCAGGGATAGCCGACATCATCAGAAACAGCAGCATCGTTCTGTTCATCCCCACACAACAGAGGTAACGGGGTAGCACACGCAATAACCACCCCCAGGCCTGCCCCCAGACAGTCAGAGACACCTACCCCGCCTTCTCCAACATATTATACTATATTGCTGTCTGTTCTAGTGTTACCAAAACAATGGACAACTGTACCTGAATAATTCAGACAGAAAGATAGAGGGTAGCAGACGTTTTTATAATATCAAATAAGAAAGATACTCTCCTTTCCTTCCAAAAGATGATAACCCATAGATAGTGTTCCCCCATACTTCTTATCAGATAGCTTACGGAATTCTATACAGATATGACTAAAGAACTTGCTCGTTTCGTTAGAATAGATGTAGTACAGGTAATGAAAGCTCATAATCAAGAAATAAGTGGATCATGATGGCATTTATTGATTACAGTGGAACAGCAAGGACTGATACGTTTTTGCTGTTCTTTTACTTCTTGTTGTTGCCAACTCAAAGCTACCATACTGCAGGCTTTCTCCGCTAGTGCTAATCTACCTCGGTTTCCTGTTCTCGGAAGGAAACCTTCGGCACTTGATATTCTTCTAAGTGCCACACAGAGAAAGAAACTGCAGACTTGGTTCAACACAGCTTGATGTCTGACATTGTCCAACAAAATACCAATGCGAGTATTGAATTTCTTTTGGTCAGAACAGTTTTAGAGTGTAGAACAAAACGTTTAAGATCGTTCAACAATCTGTCAGTGCTTACCTACCTTTTGCTCAAACTAGTTCAAGAGATGGAATAAACATCTAAAAATTAATCTGAAATTGTCCATCCACCCGTCAGTGTTTATCTAGTCCTTGGTCATACAGTCCCTAGAATGTGGAAAAGCCACCTGACGGAAATATTGCCTCGAAAAAATCCTCTGAGACAAAAATCCTCTTCTTTGCTCCCCCCCCCCCCCCCCCCCCCCCCCCTACACTGCCACCACCTTCTCTCTCATCATGGCTTGGCGAGCTTAGCAATGAACTAAAAAGAAATAACCCAGCACTGTGGTCAGCGTAGAGTTATTTATCCCTTATGTCTGTCTGCCATTTGGGTAGACTAGATCTGAGCCACTGATCTGGTCAAGACTTGAAAAGGGGTCAAATCATGAGGTCAGATTTCCCCAACAAGTCAGCAAGGACAGGACTCTGGTGCTTTTCTAGTGGAGGGAATCTGCCAGTTGTGACTAGGATGTAGCTCTGGAGTGTACACAATCCTGGATGACTATTGGCTGAAGACTGTCAATGGCTGGCATTGTAAAACGTAATCCAGGTAAGAAAGAACTAGATCCATGTCAGTATGAACGGTTGGTGCTTCATTATACCGAAAAGGTAAACTAACAAGTGCAGAAATTATTTAAGTAATAATAATTATAATAATAATTATGATGATGCTGATGATGTTGATGATAATAACAATGATACATAATAAATGGAATTTGTATAGCGCTGAACCTTACTTTAAGTTGTACACAGTTGCAGCTGGAAGTAAGGAGACCACACATCTCCCACATTCCCCAAGTGTAGAATTGTTCCAAATCAACGGTGGCTGCAGTTATCAACGCTCGTCGGACAGACAGTCGCTGGTGCCTGCATCAAACAGTGTGTGTACGTTCAGGATCAGAAACAGATGACTGCAACACACGTTGGCCCAGCGTTCGTGCCTCCATGGCATAAATCAGTGTTCCCCGTCCCAGTACACTCCAGACAGCTTAGGATATCCCCGGGTGTAGTTGGGGAACACAGAGAGAGAGAGAGAGAGAGAGAGAGAGAGAGAGAGAGAGAAAAGAGAGAGAGAGAGAGAGAGAGAGAGAGAGAGAGATGCAAGCGGATTAGCGATATCGAACATGACATAAATAAAACAGCACGTAATCCGAGATCCGTGCGGCGCCACGCAGAGTAGAGGCGATTTCAGCTCTGCCAGTGACCACAGACAGATGTCTGCATTATTCAGCACACTATGGTTGGTGTGTCGTCATGGCCGCTCCTGCTTCATCACCCAATAGCCACGAAGCGTGATGGAATCCATAACTGACATTTGGGTACAGAGGAAAACAGAGAGAGACACAGAGAGAGAGAGAGAGAGAGAGAGAGAGAGAGAGAGAGAGAGAGAGAGAGAGAGAGAGAGAGAGAGAGAGAGAGAGAGAGAGAGGAAGGAGGGGAGAGAGGAGAGGAGAGAGGGAGAGGAGAGAGAGAGAGAGAGCGAGAGAGAGAGAGGGAGAGAGAGAGAGAGAGAGAGAGAGAGAGAGAGAGAGAGAGAGATAACATTTAATGGAACTACTTGTTTTGGGGACGGAGTCTGGCTTTGGGGTTTTTGGCAGTGATGGTCACTGAGGTAATGACGTGTACAGCAGGTGGGTGTAAAGGATGGACAATGCCTGTGATGTGCTGTATAGTGAGTGTACACAGTTAGAGACACTGCACGTAAAACAAACTGCTGGGTTTTGAAAAGACTTCGTGACTGATTTCATGGGCCTGTATTCTATAATTATTTGTTTGAGTTTTGTTGTTGTTGTTGTTGCTATTACCTTTTTCTTTTATAAATCTACTAGCTTCATGGCGTTAAAGGTTTTCCTGTTTGGGGAATATTTGTTTGTTTCGGCTTCATATCAGTAGAGTTCTTACTGAGTATAAAAACTTTTGATTCTTTTAAAACCAAAAAAATGGAAAATTGTTTGCTGCCAGCAGAAAATGAGACTCCCTTTTATGTGGAAATAATTATAAACACACAATAATTGTTTAAATAACTTTGTGCTTGTATACAAAGATTACTTTATCACAAATATCGCTGTCTTTTGTTTCATCGTTTTAAGTAATTAGTTGTTTTTTTAAAAACCAACCTGGTCTATAAAGCAAATGTGCGATTAAAAGCAATGTCAAAATTAATGTAAAAGATCTACTTTCTGGTAAGACACAAACTACAGAGTCATAATCTGATGGTGCGAAATATGTAAATAAAAAATTAGAATCCTACTCAAGGGAAGATGCTTAGAAAAATGGAAATAAGTCGAGTGTTGTTTGCATATAACAAAATTACCTGATTTTGCAAAATGTAGGCTTCTGGGTATACTTGCAATATATGTACCCATAGGAATGAAATAGGTGGATGCCATTGCAAGGGGTTGAAACCCCAGTATTCATTGTTTTAAAGAGTAACAGAAAGGCAGTCTCTCTCTCTCTCTCTCTCTCTCTCTCTCTCTCTCTCTCTCACACACACACACACACACACACACACACACACAGAGTGAGAGAGAGAAACAACACAAACACACAAATACAAACGCACAGAGTACATTCACACAGTCATGCAGACAGAGAGAGAGAAAAAAAAGAGAAAAGAGGATGAGGGGAGGGAGAGGGTAACACACACAGTATACGCACACATGCACGCAGAGAAAGAGAGAGAGGAAGAGGAGGAGGGGGGGGGGGATAGAGGGGGTACAACGCTCGTCTCTCTCTCTCTCTCTCTCTCTCTCTCTCTCTCTCTCTCTCTCTCTCTCTCTCTCTCTCTCTCTCTCTCTCTCTCTCTCTCTCTCTCTCTCTCTCTCTCACGCACACACATATCGGATATCTACATCCATCAGTACATTAATTAAACACGCATACTGCTGGATCTGAGCAACGCCAGGCAGAACTAAACAGATGTGATTCTCTTGTTGTGCAGTGACCACAGACAGCTAGCTGCCTGCATAAATCATCACAGCATCTTGTGTGTGTGTGTGTGTGTGTGTGTCGTCACGGCCCTTCACTGCCTATCTCATCGTCCAGCAGACAGGAAGCATGTCAGAATCCATAACTGGCATTACAGGTGAAGAGAGGAGGGGAGGGAAGCAGAGGGAAGCGGAGGGAAGGGAAGGGAAGGGAAGGGACGGTGGTCACTAATGGCATTGCCTGTCCCTGGAGGAATCATCAACACTGGATGATAGGGAAAAGTGATTGTCAGCGAGGCTCTTGCCGGGCTGTGAGGTGTGTGTGTAGGTGTGTGTGTGTAGGTGTGTTTGTGTGTGTGTGTAGGTGTGTGTGTAGGTGTGTGTGTGTGTGTGTGGTGTGTGTGTGTGTAGGTGTGTGTAGGTGTGTGTGTGTGTGTGTGTGCTGTGTATGTGTGTGTGTGTGTCTGTGTGTGTGTCTGTGCGCGCGGTGTGTGTGTGTACGTTATGTAAAGTTTGTACGTGAAACGGGTACCATTTCTGAAAACTAGTGGGACAGTCACAAAGGTATAGAGTAGTCTGTGGGGGGTAATACTCATCTATACGTCTCGTTCTGTTCCGTGCTTGTGATGCTTTTGTCTCACAATCTGAGAGCTAGGCAAGTAAAGGAGGGAACCACTGCTGCAGGAATGTACACGGTTTGAGCTGACTGTGCATGATTGGTCATAGGAATCACTCTTGTCATTGGCGTGGCCTCGCTAGGTAGCAGTCTGCTTGTGCTGGTCTGACCATTTCAGCAGTCCTTTGTGCCCTTTGGCAGGTGTTTTCCTGGTCACTTGATGGAGGCCAATAGTGTCTTTGTCCAAGTTTGAACTAGAACTCATTGACTTCTGTAGATGGAAAGACAAACACAACGGTTAAAACCAATGGATCATAGGGGCCTGGTTGGCTGGGTGGGCAAGATGTTGATGCTTGATGTAATAGTCACGGGGTTGAATCTTGTTCCTTGCTGCCAGATTGAAAGAAGCGTTTTGCTTCACAGCTAACATGTTGTGCACACTCAATCCCCTAGTAGAGTTTTGTAGGATCCACATTAAATCCCATGTCATATTTCGACGAAAACTAAGTCATTGTGTGCTGATCGGAAAATAACGATCCTGTACAACAACAAAATATTACCGATTGTGAAACTCAAGAGACAACCTAAGATTTAAGAGCCAAAAAATGCTCTATATATACACCAATCATATCCAATCTTGATGTTAATAGCCCCGCCCACCACAGTTGCCATTTCAGGGTTGTCACCTTGTCATTTAAAAAAGAAATCTCAGATTAAAACTGTGCGGCTATATACCGATTAAAAGAGGGTTTAAACCGAACTCTACTGTCGTTCCCTTTATCAACGCCTTGTCCAGCCCTAAGGGTCAATCAACCCAGGACGGTCAACGCGTTGTGGAAGAAACCACATCAACGACACAAGAGTCAAGAACATTACTTATCAAGATAGACATTCAAGCATGTGCACTCTTATTTCAGTAGGGCAACGAGTTAAGGAGATCAGAGGTTATGAAAAGGGCTCAGGACAATAACAGATAAGTGACCGTACGAAAACCTGATAAGAGGCGGGTTTTCTCTTTGGTGGCCTTACATCGGCCTGACATTGATAGTTCCCTGTGGCCTATTTGCCCTGCCACTGGATAGGACAGACTCCTGCGTGGTCGAGTCAGATGATCGCTGTGGGAATACTGTTATGTAGAGCATAGAGAGGATGAGGGGATCGCCCTCATCCCGTTTCCCCACTCCACACTCTAAATAGTAAAGGTCATTGAGGCCATAATGAGAATGGAAGCGAAATCGTATAGCATGAGTCGTGTATGTTTTATGAGGAAAGAAAGAAAGAAGGAAAGAAGGGAAGAAAGAAAGAAAGAAAGAAAGAGAGAGATCAATGAAGACGGATACACCGGGAGATACAGTCTGATTTTAATGGCGGTAAAAGGTGTTCTCAGCACATCTTTGGATAAAGAGGGGTCAAAACAGATTTATAAGATATTTAAAAAAAAAATCTTTTATATCGAGGATAATGGAATAAGCCCTGATGTGCTTGTTTACATCCAGTCCCCGTGTGTATGCGGATTTGTGAATTTTGTCATCTGTTCCCACCCGGCACACAATGGCCTACTCTTCCGAAAAGCGGAACAGGATTTAACGTGTGCGCAAGATGTTCTGCGTGCGTTCGCACACTGGACCTCGGTTTATAGTCTCATCCGAGATAATTGAATAAACTGTTGACATTTGGTCAGTTTGCCTCGAGTTCTATGAACTATGGAATGTTATTCCACAACCACGCTCAAGAATATTTGAGACGGGATTTGCACAGAATACTTGCATGCTGTAAAAAGGAGCGTTTAGTTTATGTGAAAGTAGTACGAGTAAACATGTTCGTAAGAGAAGATGGAGCGCATTGTCGTGAAGTTTATTTGGTTTGGGCATGTATATTCCTATACTGAAAAAAAAAAAATTTGCTTCTAGAGAAAGAATATTTGCTTGCTCGTAATCTGACTCTATCAGTGGGGATGATTTGTTTTATTGTAAGTTTAACGGCTCTTTTTTATGACTAGTAATTAATGGTCTAAGTACATTTTGTTAGCCAAATCCCAAAGTGTAGAAGCGTAATCAATATTAGATTGAATACATGCATGATAGAATAGTTTCCTAGTATGAATGTCTCAAAAGAATGGGGTTTTGTTTTTAAACCTTTCTAAATCTGTACTGTTTTGTATACAACATTCCCAGAAAGTTTCCCAATACGCTTTGATCAGGGTAGATCATTGTCTGTTGTTATACCCTGAAACTTTGTGATTTTCTACTTCCTCAAATGGACGTTAGAAATATAGATAGCAGGTAATGATGAGAGGAGAGAATGAGATGAGAGATGAGAAGAGAGAGAGTTGAAATGAAGATGAGAGTGAAGAGACGATGAGAAAGTAAGTAGAGATGAGAGGAGAGAGAGTGAACAAACAGTGTACAACTCTTATAATCGGGATAAAATAAAAAAACGGAAAAATAATTATGTCGAAAGGAAAGAGGTGAAAAAGAGATCTGACGACGGATACAGTTACGGTGAAAAGACGACACACACGTGTGTGCCTGCACGCGCACACCGCGCACGTATGCACGCTCACACAGATACACACACACAGATGCCCTAGCGTCTGTGCGTGAAACAAACACACACACGCGCGCACGCACGCACGCACGCACAGCCAAATAAAATTAGACAAGAATAGATTATTTCTAGTTTTGAAACAAGACACAACAGACGCAGACACCACACACACACACCACAACACATACCACACACGCACACAAACACACACACACACACACACACACACACACACACACACACACACGCACACACACACACACACACACACACACACACACACACACACACCACACACACACACACACACACACGCAGCCAAACAACATTACGCAAGAAAAGGTGATCTTTAGTTTAAGAACTGACCCCAGCCAGACAGCTGTATAATCAATATCGGTCATTGGTATTTGTTTAGCTAGAGTGTAACCATGACCGTCCGTCCCTTACCTCACTCCCCTCTTCAATGAAGAAGAAGGTGGATCTTATTAAAGAAACTGGCCCAGCAAGCAGCTGTTGGGATGAGTAGTCGGTCTTGGTATTTGTTGTTAGAGTGTAACCATGGACGTTTCTCCCTACTCTTCTTCCCCTGTTTCAATGAAGAGGAAGTGTGCGGATCAAAATGGAGAAGAAGGCTGTGTGGTGAGGTTGGGTGTAGGTGTTTGCTGAGTGACTGTGGGTTTGTGCTGGTTCTGGTATCAGGGTATCTTTATCTGAAATTTTCTGCCTTCTTTTTTTGGGGGTGTTCAATGGCAGGAGCGGAGACAGGAACTTGGGGTTCAGAAAAGCTGTTACGTGTGGAGTCTTTGCGAGTGCACAAGTGTTTGGGACATACGCATCGTGTTTACTTTCCTCAATCATTAGACACACCAGGGTACTCTTTCTTGTTGTTCAGCCCTTGCCTTAATCAGTCAAAATATTCAAGACAAATGGCGAATTGGGCCAGAAGGAGAGGGTTTCCAAATTAATACCTGGAAAATGTGTCGTCAGCAAACTTGTCTGGGAAATCGTATAGAGTGCGTTTTCGTCAAATTTCCATTACGAACATAGTTCTTAGGTATTTATTTTTTTCGCAGTTAAAGCGGCAGTCCTAAGTAGTGTTATCAGATGCATCATGGAATTTCTGGCTGCAAGCATGCAACGTATGCAGATTTATCCTTTGAATAATAGATCGTCCTCCTCTTTGCATGATTATCCTTTGAATCATAAACTATGCACGTTTTTTTTATCTTTGAATCCTAACTATCCACGTCTTGCATGATTTATCCTTTGAATCCATAGACTATCCACGTCTTGCATGGTTATCCTTTGAATCATAGACTATCCACGTCTTTGCATGATTTATCCTTTGAATCATAGATTATTCAACCTTTGCGTGATTTATCCTTTGAATCAAACTATCCACGTCTTTGCATGGTTTTTTTCCTTTTTTTCCTTCTGTACTGAGTGTGCACTGACAGCCATTAGCAGGCTGTGGTGATCCCGGGCTGCACTCTGGTATTTAACAGATCAACACCTTCAGCAGCAGGCAGGAGACTTTGAGCCCACTCCACGTTTCTCTCCCTATCTGCACCAATTAAATCAGCTGCCTGTGTGCACGTCTTCCATTCTATCCGCCTCCATGCGTCTTGCCCTCTATTTCACAGGATGATCTACAACACATTCTCCACAACCCTTTGTTCTACCATAGAAAAATGCCAGACTTTGTCTCTCCTTATCATGCAGGACAGTGACAGTGTTCTTTGTGGGTCACGCTTCTTGCTGTCTGGTTTTCCCCCCTCTTCAGTCATGAGGCTTGTGGGGGGAAATGTGCAGGGAAAGGACAGAAGTAGGCAGCCGTCAGTCTCAGAAGACTACGGAGTTGTGCTCTAGGTGTTTTTTCTGGTACAGCGTCGGTTGTGGCTGGCCAGTCCCACATGGGAATGACAATCCTTATGGCAGAGGGCACAATTGAAGTCTAACGCTGGTCTGTCTGCCTGGGCTTCAACCTTTCTTCTCATACACTTTGCCTCGTGCTGCTGAGAAAGTGTCTCTTCGAACTTGGAGAGACCTTTCTGCACAGTCTGTCTCCAGGCTGACAGTTCAAGTGCTGTTGCTTCTCACTTGTTCTGGTTGATGTTCAGGGCTTTTAAGGACTGTCACTGCTGTGTAAAAGCAGGACAGTATCGCCAGTTTTCTTTTTCCACACAGCAGATGTAAGATAGACTTGGACAGTTTTGGAGAAATCTCATGAAGATGTTAGGATATTAGTTTGTTCTTTTCTTCCCTGCCTGTGCTGCATTCATCACTTCATCTTCTGCCTGCTCAGGATGAATATTGATATCTGTGAAAAGGACAAAGTAGCGGGTGTTTGATGGTCGTAGCTATCAGTCTGGCGTTTGTCATGGCTTCATGGCTTCCGTTGTAAGAGAAGGCAATGAACTCCTGTTTCATATGGTGCTGCGTTCAACATAGTTTCTACAGTCTGTTAAGTAGCATGTTGATCCCCAAAACTCACAGAATGGCGAAATGTTATGCTGACTGCAGAGAAGGTTCTCACTGAGAGAGACACACACAGACAGACAGACACACAGACTGGGAGACAGAGACAAAGAGACACGCATAAAGAAAAGAGAGACAGAAGGAGAGAGAGTTTAATTTACTTGCAAAACCGTTTACTTCTGTCGACGTGTCAGTGACTGACAATCCCCACAAGCAGTGAAAGCTTCAATCAATAATGATGTTCTCCCTGGCAAGAAGCAGAGACAATCACCGGCAGATACACCACTGGGTTTTTACTGCATAGGTGGTCACAGTTCTTGCCAGGCAACGAAGCTGGCTGTGCTACAGACAGAGGTCGGAAAAACGAGACATGTTTTGCTACACGGGTTCTCGTAATCATGCAGTTGTTGCTGGAACATTCATTTGGTTTAGCCATTCTAGTGTTTCTGGGGTCAACCTTTGCCTTTGACGGATCGGCGCTGCTGCTTGTTTACCTAGTGCATTCATTCACATCAAATGTGATGGTTCAGAAAATAACCGGCGTAGGCAAAATATTAGTTTGAATGCGGTTATGATCCGAGAGACAGAGCTTTGTGAAGATAAGAGGGCGTTAGAATAATTGGGATTTGCGCGAGTAATAAAGTTGAGGTTTTATTGTAAGAGCTTGTCACACACACACACACACACACACACCGCGCGCGCGCGCGCGCGCGCACGCACGCACGCACGCACGCAGCACACACACACCACAGAGACAGAGAAAGAAAGAGAGAGAGAGAGAGAGAGAGAGAGAGAGAGAGAGAGAGACACAATTTTGACACAATTTTATTGCTATTTAGCAATCAAGCCATATAGCGCTGCGGCGCGGTAACAACGATATCGAACGCGACGCGATTACAATGACATGGAAACCATGGCAGTGGTGGTATGTACATCAAGATTCGATACATTATTGTCTGTGTCTCAAGTGTCTCAATTTTCAAACCAGCCTTTCCTTTTCCAGTCTACAGCCAGCGAAGTCAGCCCATGTAAGACTGGATCAGGTCCCGAAGATGATGTAACTCCTGCTCAGCACTCGCCACCACTGTCTCTGTGTGTTGTGTGTTAGTACACTGTTTCCCTTTACGAAGTCTGGCAAGCCTGACACGTTCTTCTGGCAACATGTTTTTCTCTTCTTGCTTGATGTACCAGAACACACACTTAGATTCCTCGCCAGGATCTCCATTCCAAGAGTATTCCAGGATGATGTCATCTGATTCACACATCACAATGTTTTGATCAACCGAACTATGTACCACCACCTTTCGAAACCGTGTGTTTTCTTGCTGTCCCTTAATCGACGCTGTACACGTTTGTCAGTTAGAGTAGACACATACTGTTTCACAATACCAGCATCAGTATCAGAGTCATCCACTGTGCAGCCAACTGTCAGCTCTTCCTGCACATCAGGCACCTCAGAAGACACACAGATCTTGCTGTCTGTAAGAGAGAGGAGAGAGAGAGAGAGAGAGAGAGAGAGAGAGAGAGAGAGAGAGAGAGAGAGAGAGAGAGAGAGAGAGAGATTACAGAAGTAAACAGCTTGAAACCCTGACTAAAGCAACACCGCGTAGAACAGAAGTGATTCAGCTCTGCCAGAGACCACAACCACAAGTCTGTATTATTTCCCAATCGATGTGTGTCACCATCGCTGTTCCTGCCTCATCATCCACTAGAGAGGAAGTGTGACGGAATCCATAACTGTCATTGTGTGTGAAGAGGAAGGGGGAGGGGGAAGGGAGGGGGAGGGAACTAATGGAATTGCTTGTCCCCCTGGGGGAGAAGTCAGGACACTGGATGTCGGTTGATGATGCGGAGTGGGGAAGTGGAGGGAGAGACACTTGCTGTGTGCCCTAAGCACAGAGTTATGGGCCTTCGGCACGTGAAACATAGCACGTTGTCTTTCTGGTCTTGATCTGAGAGATACATAACGAATAGGATGGCTTTTGGGTTGCTTTGATATTGTTGTTTGTTTTCTTCTGCTTTTCCGTGTTTTCTGTGTGTGCCTTCTACACATTCAAAACTGGATGACTCAAAATAAGCTACAGCTAAATGCCGATAAAAGGGAAGCCATGCTCATGGGGACCAAACATAAACTCTCCTCCATCACATCGACTTCAGTGGAATTCAGCAATACGTCGGTTCTTTTGCCCAGCTCTGTGAAATATCTAGGTGTGGTTCTTGACAACAAACTCTCTATGAAAAAATTCATCACCCAGAACTGCCAGTCGTGCTACTATCAATTACGGCGCATAAGCGCAATTCGCAAGTATCTGTCTACTGACGCAACATCCAAACTTGTCAGATCTCTCATTCTTTTTCTGGACTACTGTAATTCTCTCTTGGCTGGTTTGCCGGCATCATCCATCCACTCCCTTCAACGCATACAAAACTCTGCAGCTCGACAAGTCCTTAGAAAGAAAAAATCTGGACACATCACTCCTCTTTTGCGATCTCTTCACTGGCTGCCTGTCTCACAAAGAATTAAGTATAAGATTAATACCCTCTGTTTCAAATGTCTCCACAAATCTGCACCCTCTTATCTCTGTAACTGTCTTCACCTGTACACTCCATCCCGTTCCCTTCGTTCAGCCGCAGATACTTTGTGCTTTCGAACACCCAGATTCAAACAAACCACTGTTGGCCGCCGCTCTTTCTCTGCTTCTGGTCCGTCCACATGGAATGACCTCCCTCTTTCACTTCGCCAAAAGCCTTCATTTGATTCTTTCAAATCTAGCCTTAAAACGCGCTTATTTTCTACTTGAGATCTTCCCCTGTTACCTGTTCCTACTTTTCAATAGCTGCCTTTACCTCCACCACCCCCACCTAAGTGTGTTGTGGGTATAAATTTGATATTTGTTTATCTTGATATTTGTGGACGGTTGCATGCGTGTGAGTGATTTCAATGCAAGCGCTTTGATTTGTTTACTTTACAAGATTCAGGGCTATATAAATCCCATACATTGTTATTATTTTTATTTTTTTTATTTTTTTAAAAATTATTTTTGTTATTATTATTGTTGTTTGTTTGTGTTGTTGTTATTGTTGTTAATTATTATTATTATTATTATATATTATATTATTATTTTGTTATTATTATTATTATTATTATTATTATTATTATTATCGCGTGGGATGTGTAGTTCCTGGTCTTCGTTTTTGCTTGCAACTCTGCAGGAGGTCGCCCCCTCCGCTCCCTCTCTTCGTTTCAGCCCAAACACTTTTATTACAAACAGCTGATTTTTGTGTGTACAGGATGCAGGAAACACGTTGTTTTATTCAGGTGTACGTTTCGTCACTGCACTAACCTGATGCCTCACCTGTTTACAAAAATATAGATTTTTTCCCTCAAGATTGCTTGTGTATAATTGTGTGTGTGTGTGTGTGCGTGCGTGAGACAAAGACAGACAGACAGACAGACAGACAGAGAGAGATGTTAAACTTATTTGATAGTTGCAGAAAGGATCATTCACTGATGTAAAACAATCTATTGAATAAAAAACAAAATCCCACAAACATTAGACAAAAGTCAAAATGCCCTCTACGACTACTGCTAGCAGACAGAAAATCCTGGTTGACTGTGGAGTGTAGCTCGCAACCATTTCTGCAGATATGGAATGGAAAAAAACAGGGATGCTTAGCACTACCTGAAGCTGCTCATGTTGAATTAGTGCATTCTTTCATCTCACACAGGCCTACAAACCCTTCCAAATGAAACAAAGGGCTCACCCAGAAAACCTGATGATGTGAATAGTTACGGAAATGTTGGCAGGATGTCGTCGCCATTAAGCGTGTAACAGGGTTCATGTGGTTTACTTCCACGCGGGCTTGGGAACACAAACACACACACACACACACACACACACACACACACACACAGCACGCACGCACGCACGCACACAAACATCCTTCGGATGAGACTATAAACCGAGGCCCCTGTGTGCGAACGCACGCAGAACATCTTGCGCACACGTTAAAATCCTGTTCTGCTTTTCGTAAGAGTAGGCCATTGTGTGCCGGTGGGAACAGATGACAATTTACAAAACCGCATACACACGGGGACTGGATATAAAAAAAGCGCATGAGTGCTTATTCCATTATCCTCGATATAAAAGAATAAAATAAATGTTAAAAATAAATAAATAAAGACACACGCACGCACACACACACACGTTCACACATCATCCTATATCCCATAATTATAAAGGAAACTGTGACGGAATCCATGCTTATTCTTTGTGAAGGGAAACCAATAGGTAGGGATGGTGCAGGTAACTAATGGTATTGCTCGTCCCTTGGGAAATGAGGAAACTGTTTATTTACAGGTGTGATGCCTCGTGCAGAAATGGAGAGATGCCCGCTGTCTAGTGAGTGTATGGAGCCTGGCGTGTATGCACGTGACACTTGTATGCGCTGTCTTCCTTCCCTCCACCTGGAAAAATATGACTGGAGGCTGCAAGACCCCAGTAAGCACACACACA
>CM054150.1:26308795-26316295 GCA_028751875.1 Rapana venosa
ACCTTTTTTTGTCCTCCAGGAAGGTAGCTGCATTTTGCCTTTATTTATTTATTTATTCTTTTATATCGAGGATAATGGAATAAGCACTCGTGTGCTTCATTACATCTAGTCCCCGTGTGTATGCGGTTTTGTAAATTTTGTCTTCTGTTTCCACTGGCACACAATGGCCTACTCTTTCGAAAAGCGGAACGGGATTTAACTTGTGCGCAAGATGTTCTGCATGCGTTCGAACACGGGGCCTCGGTTTATAGTCTCATCCGAAGGACTTTGACATTCAGTTCGATTTTTTTGTCAAACTGGGAAGAAAGGGCGAGGCTGGGAATCGAACCCAGAACCTCACGGTTAACTTGTTGGCAGGCGAACGTCTTAACCATCCTGCCACCTTCCTTCCATTCCACCTTCCTTTGGGGATGCATGCTGGGTATGTTCCTGTTTCCGTAATGCACCAAACGCTGACATGAATTACGGGATCTTTAACGTGCATATTTGATGTTCTGCATGTGTGTATACATGCAAAGGAAATTAGGGCACTGGCAGGTCTACACTTGAAGTGGAACTGAGAGATCGTTAAAAACCCCAACCCTTAATTCACCAGACGCCGCCGAGATTTGAACCCAGGACTTCATGGACCTATAGGATTTATGTGGAAAGGTCTCAACCACTCGGCTAGAGCGTCTTTCGTTGTTTTGCATTGGAGTTGTTGAGCGTAAAGGCCACCTTGCTTGTCCAGCAGGTTCATGCAGATCAGTCACCTGGAGCATCTCCTATCCCATACCTGCGAATCATTAAATTTTCAGCTCTGTTTGGGTAGTTAAAGTTCCCAATGGCAGATGATAGTGCGTTCGTCTATCTGCTTATTTTTCGCATAAGTCGTTATCTATTTATATGTCGATTTTTTCATTTTCAACTCCTGTCAGTTATTTTCCTTGATTGTTGATATTTTAAAAATGAAGTGATCACGTTCCACAACTATTTAACAAAACACGATTTTCCCCCTCAAGCCAGATTAACATATTGCAAATGAACTATGGTCCAATATTGCACATTTATAAGATTTTGATACTACTGCGCTTTGATTTGTCTGTGCAAGATACAGCTCTACATCAATTCCATTTGTTATTATTATAACCAAAAATAAAATATAAAAAAAATCGGTTCAATTTGTTAACTGTTTTAATATAGTACTTACAATGTATCTTACTAGATCCAGTGACATGTCATATTTTTCTACCTGTGGTTTAATTAGTTTTAGTGCCTTGCTTTGGCAATAAAATCGTTGGTTGTACAACAGTGCCATAACTTGCAATGCACTAACTGGTCCTTCTGATGCCTCAAGCAGTGAAAACTGTTATAGCGCATCGTTGTGAGTGTGGCGTGTACATTTTCCTCTCTCTCTCTCTCTCTTCTCTCTCTCTCTCTCTCTCTCTCTCTCTCTCTCTCTCTCTCTCTCTCTCCCTTCGGATGAGACTATAAACCGAGGCCCCGTGTGCGAACGCATGCACAACATCTTACGCACACGTTAAATCCTGTTCCGCTTTTCGGAAGAGTAGGCCATTGTGTGCCGGTGAAAACAGATGACACAATTTACAAAACCGCATACACACGGGGACTGGATGTAAAAAACAACCCACCCAAATAAGTGCTTATTTCATTATCCTCGATATAAAAGAATAAAATAAAATAAAATAAAAAAGATAATAAAACACACACGCGCGCGCGCGCACTTCGTTCGTACTTCATCATCTAGTACAAAGCCAATGCGGCAGAACAGTCATTGTGAGCGAAAATGAGGATGGAGGACTGGGACAGGGGGAACTAAAGGACTGTCTCCTGGGGCTGCAGTGTGACAGTGTGTTTGTTTCCTGGTGCTGGCACTGCTGGGTGGGGACACGGCAAGGAAAAAAGTAGGCTGTGGCAGAGCCTAGTGTGTGCACAAGATAACCAGTTGTATTGTGTACAGCTTAACGGTCCTAGCAACTGTTTCTGCGTGGAATTCGATTTGCACTCTCTGAAAACAGCCTGTCGCCACATGACCGACCAGTGCCATCCAGTTTTTGTTGTTGTCCCGTTTTTTTAAGGGTTTATTTTTTTTAGGGGAGTGTTTGTTTTGGGTGCGTGGGTGGGTATATTTCCAAATGAGAGTTTCATTTTTCTGCCCAGAATGTTGCCAGGGACAGCTCTCTTGTTTCCGTGGGTTCCTTTGAGGTAAAATGAATGTAGGTTGCACTCGGGATGTCGGTTCATCGTCTCACCCCAAAGCCTCCAGCACAAAGAGCATCACACAAAGTCGGGAGGATGGGAGCAAAGTCTGGTTTCAGAGGGGAACCAGACCTGAGACCTCTCACTTTCTGGAGGAGCGAGTTACCGCTGCTCCAGGTGTAGATCAGCCTGTTGACAGCCCGTTAACTTAACATGTCCTTAACATGTGGTATGGCTGCCAGTGAAACCTGTGTTTTGTTGTTTGCTCTTCTGCCTGGGAGAACACGTCTTCAGGCAGAGGCTTTCCATAGTTTTCTTTTCTTTGTTCTATTTTTGTGTTCTATCTTCATAAGCCATCTGTGCTGGTTGGAGCGGATGACAAAATTTGCAAAACCGCATGTACACAGGGACTGGATGTACAAAAAGCACATAAGTGTGTGTATGTGTGTGTGAATACGAGAGAAAGAAAAAAGATGCATAGATCCTCTTCCTCATATTACTACTATTACTACACCTACTACCACCATAACTATCACTACTACTTTTTACTTTATACTTTTTATCCTTTCTTTGTCTTCCTCAGTAGTCTTCCATCCTCCTTGACTAAACCAGAGGTTCACCATTGCTGACATTGTTTTGGTACACTATCCCGTTCCCATCATCCAAATCAGGTTTTGGTACACTATCCTGTTCCCATCATCCATATCATGTTTTGGTACACTATCCTGTTCCCATCGTCCAAATCATTACATCCAAACTTTCCCCGTGATGTCTACACACCTTACAGGTGTGCATGATCCTTATTGTGTTGTCCATTCCTTCTAAAACACGGCTGCTGTTTGAAAAGCACTTCAAGTACGTACGCACAGTTCGATTCCCAGCCTTGCCTTTTCTTTCCCGTTTGGCGATGAAAATCGAACTGAATGCCAAGTCTTTCGGAGAAGACTCTAAACCAGTCGGGCCCATATAATGTATGCTTACAGACTTGTGCAGGTCAAAAGAACACATGACAGTTGAAAATGGGAAAGTTGAAGCAGGGAGGTACCTCCCGATGGTCCTGGCAAAACTAGCAGATTCAGTTCCCAACTGTATCCACGGAATGCGGCTACCTTAATGGTGGGGGAAAAGAATGGCCGCATACGCAAAAAAATCTCACCATTGGTGAACCTCGGAGAACTCTAGCCAGGGAACGAAAAAGAAAAAAAAACCAATCACAAAACAAAGAAAGTGCACTCAAGATTGTCTATGGGTTCGTTCACACACTGAGCCTCTGTTTAACTTCTTCGCCCAAGAGCTAGAAGCCATTGTAGAGCTGTGCCAGTGCCCACAGACAGCTGTGTGCATTATCCATCACACTTTCTGTTTTCTGGGTCCTCATGGCGGGCCTATCTCCTCATCCAATAGACAGGAAGTGTGACGGAATCCATAACTGTCATTGTGTGTGAAGAGAAGGAAGGAGGGCGGGGGAGGGATAGAGGGATGGAAGGTGACTAATGGGATTGTTGTCCCCGGGGAAGGGCAGGATTGTGGTTATCTGTGTTGGTGATGTCGGGAGTGGGGAAATGGTAGAGAGAGAGAGTGTGGATGTTATGATGTGTGCACAGAGATAATGGAGCCATGATCTCTCTCTCTCTCTCTCTCTTCTCTCTCTCTCTCTCTCTCTCTCTCTCTCTCTCTCTCTCTCACTGTATGTGCGTGCGTGCGTGCGTGTGCACGTGTGTGTTTACGTGGGTGCGTGCGTGTGTGCATGCCTGTGTGTGCGTTTGTTGTTGTTGTCTTCAATTTAACGTCTGTTCACTCTAAGTGATATTAGACGAATGTGCGCTTTTGTGTCTTTGTGTGTGTTTGTGTGTGTGTGTGTGTGTGTTTGTGTGTGTGTGTGTGTGTGTGTGTGTATGTTTGTGTGTGTTTGTTTGTGTGTGGGTGTGTGTGTGTGACATTTAAAGGGGAAGCTACCATCCCCACCCAAGGTGACAACAACAACAAAAAAAGCAGTGTGGTGTTGTAACAGAAGAGCTCCCATGATACCACTTCTGCTGCCTTTCACCAGAAAGTGTTTTGCCATAGTAATAAGAACTAACCCAACATAAATCGAAAGAAAGACTGTAACAACTGAAAAACTGTATGTTCACTAGAAGTTTCACACATCCGCTTATGTCGCAAGATAGACAGACTGCTGAACATTCACACCTCATAATTGTATCCAGGGAATAAAACACAAGCGGGAAAAAAGTTTGAAACCTCATCAGTCATTTGAGAGCAACAGGAATAACAAACCAGAATAATACAAAAGTGATATTATTACATGAAACCGACAGGGTTGGGTAGGGAGGGGGGTGGAGGAGGAGAAAGGACGAGTACAGGACACTGTCGGATCATTGTGGATCATTGTCGTGGGCAGGGTCTGAAACTGTCAAGGTAATTGTCCAACCAAATGTCACTGGTCTTGGCGAGGGCTTTCTCCACCGCAAAACACAAGACTGACACCTCTGTCAGTGCTCTATCCAAACACTGACAACTACGTATTGTTCTCTGAGTCAAAAGCTGAAAGTGCTCTATCCAAACACTGACAACTACGTATTGTTCTCTGAGTCAAAAGCTGAAAACGTTTGTTGTTTGGAGTTTGTGTGTGTGTGTGTGTGTGTGTGTGTGTGTGTGTGTGCGTGCGTGTGTGTGTGTGTGTGTGTGTGTGTGTGTGTGTGTGTGGATAACAAAGCAGTGACTTTTATGTGAAAATCAGTCTATAAACAGCTACCATTATCTGTTTAGAGTCAAAATCATTGATCGATGTGCTTTTAACACTCTTGGGTCGATAACCTGGAATGACAAACATCATCAAAAGTACGCTTTTTCACTATGCTGAGTTTGTGCTTTTCATGTGAAAGAGAAGCTGTGTACCAAATAATACCCGAGTCAAAAATGTTACATGTGTACTTGTGTTATTCCACGACTGTGTCATATATTATCATAAAAAAGTTGATTTAACTTTTTTCTTTAAAAAACAAGAAAAAAAAAACAGCAATCAGTTTGTCATTCTGAAAAAAAAGGAATGTGTGGGTGAAAAATTGATCACAGTCGTTTTGATTCTAGATAGTTGCATTCTTGTTTCCATGATGACATTACGTTGAATTATCGAAAAGGGATGGGGGGTGGGGAGGGTGTAGCAATGTGGTTAAAGCGTGGAGCTCGCGATTAGACGGCGCGGGTTCTACTGTCCTTTTCAAGGGGAGGGGGGACACAACAGAAACAAAACAAAATCACAAACAACAGGAAGTATCAGAAGACACACGCCACTTTGGCTGCACACCGGTATTAAAAAAATCACTCTTTTCCTTCTGTTTTTCTATGTGACTTTTATATTCATATCGCACGTACTAAGGCATCCACAGAAATTTTTAAAAAACCTTTTTGTGAAAGACTAGCCTCTGACTTAAAACTCATGTGATTTTGAACAAATTTGTTAGGTTTGAAATTTTTTTAATTTTTCAGCAAACACTGTACCCCTCAGTCCTTTTGTCGTCTGCTGGCTTCCTTACCGCAATATGCATGCGCGGGGTCAACGCTGTAGGAATACAGGCATGCTCATTTGATGATTATTTCCAACTTTCTCATGACTACCTGGTATTGCTCTATGTCCTCAATCCCCCAAAACTAGTGCACAGTCCATTTTTTCATGCTTAAAAAAATCTGTGAAAATCACCAACATTTTGTTCCACTCGCACTCTATATGACCCCCAACTTAATACGGGTGTGTAGCCTTTCAAACTATCCCAGAATTCCTCTTCCCCATCCTCACCCACCATCATGGTCTGCCCTTCCCTTCCCTCAGCCCCACACTGACGTGACGTGACGTGACGTGACGTGATGGTGATGTGATGGTGATGTGATGTGATTTGATGGTGATGTGATGGTGATGTGATGGTGATGTGATGTGACGTGATGGTGATGTGATGTGATGTGATGTGACGTGGTGGTGATGTGATGTGACGTGATGGTAATGTGATGTGACGTGATGTGATGTAATATGATGTGTGACGTGACGTGACATGACGTCACGTGACGTGATGTGACATGACATGATGTGACGTGACGTGATGTGACGTGACGTGATGTGACGTTATGTGATGGTGATGTGATGTGATGTGACGTGAAATGATGTGATGTGACGTGATGTGATGGTGATGTGATGTGACGTGACGTGACGTGATATGATGTGACGTGACGTGACGTGATGTGATGTTATGTGACGTGACGTGACATGATGTGACGTGACGTGATGGTGACGTGACGTGACGTGATATGATGTGACGTGACGTGACGTGACGTGATGTGACGTGATGTGATGTGATGTGATGTGATGGGCGTGCAGATAGTGCACTGTAGAGGGAGAGGAGACAGTGGGACTTACACAGAGGGACCCCCTCCCCCCACCCCCCACCCATCACAAACACACACAACCACACGCACGCACGCACACACATACGCGCGCGCATGCACGCACGCACACATAAATTCAAGTCAATATGATTCTTACCCTTAATAATCAATTTGACTTGACTAGATTTTTACTTCACACACTCACACACACACACACACACACACACACACACACACACACACACACACACACACACACACACACACACACACACACACGCACGCACGCATACACGCACGCACACACACACACACATACACGTCAGGTCAAAATGATTTTTACCCTGAATAAAGATCATTTTGACTCGACTTGACTTGACTTGACATCACACACACACACACACACACACACACCACCCCACACACACACACACACACACACGAAACGCACGCACGCACGCATACTGGCACGCACACACACACACACACATACACGTCAGTCAAAATGATTTTTACCCTGATAAAGATCAATTTGACTTGACTAATTTACTTGAACTTACACTCACACAAACACAACACAACACACACACACACAAAACACACACCACCACCCACGCACGCACGCATACTGGCACGCACACACACACAACACATACACGTCAGGTCAAAATGATTTTTACCCTGAATAAAGATCATTTTGACTCGACTTGACTGACTTGACATCACACACACACACACACACACACACACACACACACACACACACACACACACACACACCACGACAACCACACACACACACACACACACACACGCACAACACAACGCCAAAACGACAACCTGGATGTACAAAAAAAAAAAAAGTAAATGCTTATCCGAATCCACGAATACCAAAGAATAAATCAACACCTCTCTCTCAAAATG
>CM054150.1:26321295-26344046 GCA_028751875.1 Rapana venosa
ACATGTCCTTGTTCACAGACACAATCACATAATTATTTGAAAGCATGCATACATGCGCATGCTCGCACGCATTCTCTGTCTGTCTGTCTGTCTGTCTGTCTCTCATTCATTCATTCTCTCTCTCTCTCTCTCTCTCTCTCTCTCTCTCTCTCTCTCTCTCTCTCTCTCATACCTTTGAAAGCCAAACTGACCATAGAGAGTCAGTTGCTCGGTATCCCTGTGTAATGCTGGACACCAACTGACCACTGCACTGTGGTCACGTAATTACAGCGGAGAGGGGTTCTCTGCCCTTGGAAATGCTAACGACATTCCAGTGCCATTCCCACAGACACGGGGCAAGGCCAGGTACTGCAGTACCTGCAAGAATTACCGCGCACAGCTTTTAAGTCATGTCTGCAAGTATGGCTGATAAACAATACATAACAACACTCACTCACAAAGCACACTCATAAGAACTGTCATTCAGAAATACTCACAACACGATGTTTGGGTGCCTATCATTAAAACCCCCCCAACTATTTTCAAGCTGGATGTAGAAAGAAATTATTTGAGATATATTGCTTTGGCCGACAGTATTCGAAATATTGATTTAGTCTAGGTAGGAAGAGGCTTTGTCATCAGCTGACTCAAGGTCGTGCCTATGTTTTGCAATGTTGAATGGAGGTAGGTTATTGTCGTTGTCACTGTCATGTCTCTAGTGGATAGATTTCTGTCCTATTTCTAGCACATTGGCAGCTTTGTTAAGGCTTACGCGATTGTCTGCACTTGTTAAAGCTTCAATAATCTGTATGAGAAAAACAACAACACTATAAGAGCATATTACTTCCATAGAGCAGACAAAAATCCCCAAACAAACAAAATCCTGCCAACAACGAATCCCAAACAAACAGCATAACAAAACGCCCCCCCTCAAAAAAAAAAAAAAAAAAAAACCAAGAAAATTGTACTGACGTCATTCTTAGAGGCAGAGAATAAGATTATCATCGTCTTTGTTATTATTCAGCACTAATGATAGATAATACAGGTGCCAAAAATGAGGCAGTATATTTTACAGTAACAACAACAACAACAAAAGAAAAAAGCACACCAAAACCCCCACAAAAATTCCGACAAACAACAACAACAAAACAACAAAAAACTATAACAAACTACCAATCTAAACGGTATCACTACTAACTGCCAAAGAATAAGTCTGAACAGAACAAGTCAAGTCAAGTCAAATTTTTATTTTCAGATGTTACATTGAATAAGCAATGCATTTGCTTTTTTTCATCAAGCAATCTATCTAAGAACAAATTTCTTAATGATTATACTGAAATACTACATTATTATAACCTTTACCAATAAATTAAACCAGTAAAAGGAGAGTACAAGGAAAGACATGACAGAAATAAGTTAACGGATACGTCAGTAAGTCATGAAGGACAACACAATCAGGGACAGAAATCGACGATCATAGTTAAAAAATCAGTAGTTATCCAAGGAGCACATTAAATTTTGTCACGTGACCCGGCCCCAGTGGAATATAAGGTAAAGGTAAAGGAGTCCCATAACCTATAAGGTCGTAGGGGAGCGAGGAGTCAGAGACCTCACTTCTCTAGGGCCAGCATATTGAGGGCGGCGCCCATCTCCTCTCCCTCGCTGCTTTACCTTCCCTGACCCTAAAGAGAGCAGGTACCCATTTACAGCTGGGGGAACTGGGGGAACTGTACTGAAGCCAAGGTGCGCAAACGGTCACCCATCCAACTGGTAACCACGCTCGACGCTGCTTAACTTGGCTGGGGGAAAGCGAGTGCTCCGACCACTGAGCTATCCCGTCCCCAGTGTGGAATGTAGGGATGGAAAAACTAGAAGAGATCTCCTTTCACAAGACATGGCCTCGGTTTATGGTCTCATCCGAAGGACTTTTGGGGAGAGTGGAGTCGGCACTGATGTTAACTCCAGGGGAAAATATCCCCTTGAACGGGAATCGAACCCGGGTCGACAGATTGCGAGCGCAATGTTCTAACCACTAGGCTATCCTGTCCCTCCTGCTGTTAGCAGTGTGAGTTCAAGTTTGCTTTGGAAAAATAAAAAGGAGAACAATAAGGAACCACCAGTACAAATCCCTCTGCTAAACTCCCAAGCATTACGCGCACTGTTACCACCGAGAAGCACTGTCTGATTGCCTGCCCCAAGCTACCACAGCGAGTAAGTCAGTAAGGGGAGCCAACCAGAAATGTTCAACATCAGATTTAATCCTGCAAACCTTTTCTCCCACCTTTTTTATATAAATTATTTTTTACTCCTTTTGTTTTCTTTCTTTCTGTCTGTCTTTCTTTCTTACTGTCTTTCTTTCTTTCTGTCTTCTGTCTTCTTTCTTTGTTTGTTCTTTCTTTATTGAAGTTGTAAATCTGTGTCAGTTTGTCTTTTGACAAAACAGTTTAGCGATAAAGGGAGAATGTTACAGCATACACTTACTGGTTGCTATGCAATCTGACAAGATGAACCTGCTTTCTGCCTTCTTTTTAGCGCACGCGCACGCGCGCGCGCGCTTGTGTGTGTAGTGTGTGTGTGTGTGTGTGTGTGTGTGTGTGCGTGCGTGCGCGCGCAGACAGATTTAACAAGCTAATATTTTGGTGATCAGAAGAGTCGAGAATCCAGAATCTACGTTAGGCCCTATAGTGTAGGACTGTATTGTATGGGGCTGTATTGTAGGGCGTTGTATTTTGCAGTGTTTTGTGTTGTGTCTTGGAGTGCAGAGCTGAACTGTGCTACATTACACCACACCCAACACTTCTGCAGTTCCCTGTGTCGCTACTGGATTGTTTTGCAATGTTTTCACCTCTTGACTGTATTGTACAACGCATTACATTGCAGCGCTTAGGTGACATAGCCTAATAGCGATAATAATGATGATAATCATCATCATAATAAATGGACTTTCTACAGCCTGATACAGCCTGATACTGCCAGCACCAAACTCGTGATCTAAGGGCAGGTCACCCAACACGCAGGTTTCAGTCTCAGCGAAGCCGCGTGTTCAAAGTGACTTTTGCCCACAAGTTAACACCGCCACTAGCTCCACACCCTCAACAGGCTTTCAGAGGAGACAGTAAACAGAGGTCCCACGTGCCAAAGGATGCAAGAGAACCCATGTGCGAACGCATTCAGAACATCTTTGCTCACAATGTAAAAACCCTACCCGCCTTTTCCTCCAAGTAGTAGCAGGCCAGTACAGTGACGTTGGTGGGGATGGCTGATGCCAACACACCCAGAAGGCAGGCACCCGGCTGCCTGGAGAGGAATGGGCTCTGCCGGGTTCAGTGTGCCCTGGATACACTGACTGACAGTGACCTGACACATTCAGTGCGGTGTCCTAACACCTCCCCGAGGGGCTGACAGGCGACCAGTCAGTCAGTCAGCCAGTCAGCCAGCCAGTCAGCCAGCCAGTCAGCCATTCAGCCAGTCAGCCAGCCAGTCAGTCAGTCAGTCAGTCAGTCAGCCAGTCAGTCAGTCAGTCAGTCAGCCAGCCAGTCAGTCAGTCAGTCAGCCAGTCAGTCAGTCAGTCAGCCAGCCAGCCAGTCAGTCAGTCAGTCAGTCAGTCAGCCAGTCAGTCAGTCAGTCAGTCAGTCAGCCAGTCAGTCAGTCAGCCAGTCAGTCAGTCAGTCAGGGCTGCACTGTGCTGTGCCATAGAAGAGGGCACTGTCTGTCTCTGGCCTGTGCAGACATACACGGAAGTCCACAGTGAGGGCGGGGGTGGGGGGTGGGGATGGGGGGAGGATGTTGTCTCACCGCTTTTTTTTTTCAAGTTTGTAGGACGCTGTGGGCTGTTGGCGCTTACGGGTAGATCCAGGCTTGGTGAGTTTATGCTCGGTGGTAACAACAACAGCAACAACAACAGCAACAACTACGGCAATCATGATGATAATGATGATAATGATAATAATAATATAATATGTATTGCCCATAAGGCTGCGTGCGACTAGATGACGCTTCGGCACTTAAAGATCTGGCCACCAGTGATAGGGCAATGGCGCCAAAGCCTGCATGCAACACCTACAGCACTACACCTGCAACCTTTCACTACCTGTAGGTGGTGTGGCAAAATGACATTATGACCATTCCAGGGTCCTTTGTCACTGGAACTTGCATAGCTCACCAAGATCTGGTCATTGCTCCTTGCAGCTCTCTAAATGAGAATCTGTTTAGGTCAAGACTGTCTATTTCTTGACGCTGTTTAGGTCAAGACTGTCTATTCCTTGGCGCTGTTTAGGTCAAGACTGTCTATTATTCCTTGACGCTGTTTAGGTCAAGACTGTCTATTCCTTGACGCTGTTTAGGTCAAGACTGTCTATTCCTTGACGCTGTTTAGGTCAAGACTGTCTATTCCTTGACGCTGTTTAGGTCAAGACTGTCTATTCCTTGACGCTGTCCTTTTGCCTCCACCCCCTCCCCCATCCCTCCCAAGTATTGTCTGTAGTCAAGGGAAAGCGGGACACATAAAAATGACAGACTGGTTCAATACGCCTGAACCTAAACGCTAAATTCAGAAGGACTGGGGGTCAATGTTTATAGTCCAGTAAAATCGCACGATGGTTATCTTGAGTTCATTGCCACAAAGAGACTACCACAAAGTACCGCTAATTACCTTGCCAAGCACCCGAAAATTGCACCCGGGTTACAAAAGATACCGTCAACCCGCTGCAAGGGGTGATGGCTGCGGAGCGATTAGTGGTAAGTGAAAAATGCCCTGTTTAGCTGCTGGGCTAGCCACAGTACCCTGATGGTGGTCCCTCTTCACACGATGAGGGTCACGGGAGTGTTCAGTCTGCAGTTCCCCAAGGACATACCATTACGTGCTGAATATTCTACCTCCACAATATGCCGGGAAATCCACTTTGCATATGCTTGATCACAGTAAAACGAAAGCGCTGGTAAAAACTTGGCGTGTATGCTAGCAGGGTGTGTTGGTGTTTATGCAATACACTGTGTGATGACATGCATTCACTTGTCGTCTTTCCAAACTTGCCGAGGAGTTGTTGGGGACACAGACTCAGCACTGAAACTTTCAAGCAGGAGATCTTGGGCAAGCTGGATCTATTGATGAAGCCCATTCCTCTCTGGGTTGCAGACTGCATGCTGCAGATTGGACGTTGCATGTTTGCAGGTTGCATGTTTGCAGATTGCATGTTGCAGATTGTATGTTGCAGATTGTATGTTGCAGATTGCATTTTGCAGGTTGTATGTTGCAGATTGCATTTTTCAGATTACATGTTGCATTTTGCAGATTGTATGCTGTAGATTGTGTGTTATAGATTGTATGTTGCAGATTGCATGTTGCAGATTGTATGTTGCAGATTGCATGTCGCAGACTGTATCTGGCATCCTCTTAGACATTGAACGACTAGCCCTTCAACGTGTATGTTTGACCCTTTTGCATAGGCGGTACACACAAAGAACATCAAGACACTAGCTAGTCTGCACATGATCAAACGAGTAGGAGATCATAACTCAATAAAGTAGCGGAACTTAACTGAACTGAAGCATCACTTTCTGTTCACAAAATGTCACAGAGATTCGATCCAAGATTCCCAAGATTAGAGAAGTCAACCACCTCATATAGTTGGCCACGTGCCAGTTAGAGTAGTTATCATGAAAGTCATCTACAGCTGGTAGGTAACATGTTGAGAATCAGATCTAGGAGACCCTGGCGCGATGTCCCATCAGACACACCGTTTCTGCAACGCTGAAAGAAGCAGCTCAACGCCATACAGTAATATCATCACAGCACTGGGCTGTGCAAAGAGCGTCAATCATCAGTTTTAGTAGTTTCCAAACCGATATGTGTTGTTGTCGGCAGCTTGGTTTTCCTTGATGCTGCGCCAGTCCCGATATGAGAGCTAGTCGGAATTTCTCGGAATTCCGGCCTGGTTTTTTATCCTGTCACATTTGATTTCAATTTCCCTGGGCGGCTATCAAAAAAAAAAGTTCAACCAAAATAATTATTGTTTCACGATCTCTGCCGGGGCCAAAAGCTTTGTCCCTTGTTGATGATGTAAGTAAATAGGCCAGGCCTACTTTCTAACCTTGTCAGGCTTTGAAGCGTTGTGTGGCGCTGTTTTTATATCTGTGACAAGTTCCTGCCATGGCAACCTGTATCCTACATTGAAGGAGGGAAACTATTCTCTGAACTCGTGCTATGGCAAGGTTTTTTATATATAAAAAAAACAGCTGTTCAATTCAAGCAAACTTTTTATCCAGCGTATACCTTCTCTCAGAGTGATTGCCAGGAGTGATGATGATAGAGTGCAACATTCTGGGTTAACCCCCCAGCAGGTGTTTAAAATGACAGCACTCGGCAACAACAGCAACATTTCTTTACTGACACGCCCCCGCTGTCACTGTTCTGCATTAGACAAGAATCAGGTCAGCATCACGAGTACCTCTGGGATGTCGGCTACAGAATCCGTTGCGGCAAGAAGAAGAAGAAGATGCTTTGAACGAAGCACTTTTTCTCCCAAATTCATTAAGATAAAAGTACACCAGTACTCCGTGGTTGTGATATGCCATACATAACATTCTCTTATCGTTTAACGTTGTAACGCTTGTGGAGCGAGAAAGAAAAACTGAACACACACGTGTACACGTGCACAGAACAGCTACAAACAGACAGACAGACAGACAGACAGAGAGAGAGAGAGAAAGAGAGAGGAGAGAGAGAGAGAGAGAGAGGTGGGGGAGAGAGAGAGGGGGGGTGGGTAGAGAACTGCAGCTGAGTTTGTAGCTGATTTAATTTTCTGATAATTCACGAGCCGACAAAGTAATTAATAGAACTCCAGCACTATCCCCTTTATTGAGGGGCGGGGGGGGGGGGGGGGTGAAGAGAGATAGAGAGACAGAGAGAGAGAGGGGGGAGGAGAAGGAGAGACAGAAACAAATAGACAGACAGACACAGATCGACAGAGACAATAAACAGACAGACATAGATCCAAAGAGACAGAGAGACAGACAGACAGACAGATCGAGATTGCTGATTGAAGGGGAGTATATGACTAATGAAATATTCAGGTGATGGAGTGACTAACAGATAGGATCTGCCCCAGTCCCATTCTTATTCTGTGTACTGCGAAATGAATGCTGCTTTGAAATAGTAATACCACCTACGCCTGCCGCAAGCACGAATACAGTCACATCCACACAAAAATACACACACACACTCACAGACGTATAGACGCAAACGCACATGCATGCACGCGCTCACACGGATACACACACACACACACTCGTGCATGCACGCGCTCACGCGTGCTCAGGGGAGAGAGAGAGAGAGAGAGAGAGAGAGAGAGGGGAGAGAGAGAGAGAGAGAGAGAAGAGGAGAGAGAGAACTCGAACTCGAACTCGAACTGTCTATTGAGAATAAATGAATAAACACAGGACTTCTTTATACCGTGCTCTCACAACAAGAATCAAAATAGAAATAGAAAAAAAGAAAAGAAACCGCACGCACACACACACACACACATACACACACACACACACACACACACACACACACACCACACACACACACACACACACATACACCACACAACACACACACACACACACACATATATACACACACAAACAAAACAGATAGACCAAATCTAAATCCACAAGAGAGAGAGAGAGAGGGGGGGGGGGGGGGGGGGGGGGGGGGGGGGGGGGGGGGGGCGCGAGTATCATCTAAGTTTCAAACACTACAGTGCCGTACCTAACTTGGCTCGAAGCGCTTAGCTGAGTTTTGAAATGAGAGTCATTACCAGGACAGTAAATCTTGTGTGTGACAGAAAATCATTCCGTTTACAGGACAGCTGTTCAGTTTGACATCGCGGGCACAGCACTAAAAGCCCCTTCATCTCATTATGGTAGAGTAATGGTTGATATTTCGCTGGAATAACAAAGCCATGAATCAAAATGACGAATCTGAATCAAAGAGACAGTGTAAAATCGCGGTTGATTGGGGTGAAATAGGAAAGTGGAGTGTTACCTGGAAGAAAAGAATAGAGTACACCTACCTTCTTGCTGTGATAAGTTGACTTCACTTCAACTCACCTGTCCTTTAACTTCTTGAGGAGTTGTTGGTGCACCGCACTGAAACTTTCAGGCACAGCATCTCTGGCAAAATGAGCCTGACAGTGCCTAGTGTTCTGCAGGCTGCAGAATTTTTTAAAAATTTATTCTTTTATATCGAGGATAATGGAATAAGCACTCATGTGCTTTTTTTACATCCAGTCCCCGTGTGTATGCGGTTTTGTAAATTTTGTCATTTGTTTCCACCGGCACACAATGGCCTACTCTTTCGAAAAGCGGAACGGGATTTAACTTGTGCGCAAGATTTTGTGCATGCGTTCGAACACGGGGCCTCGGTTTATAGTCTCATCCGAAGGATTTTGACATTCAGTTCGATTTTTGGGGGGTCAAACTGGGAAGAAAGGGCGAGGCTGGGAATCGAACCCACAACCTCACGGTTTACTTGTTGGCAGGCGAACGTCTTAACCATCCTGCCACCTTCCTTCCTTCGTTCATCTTAGAAGAGCCTACACCACTGGCCGTATAATTATGGGTGGCCTAGTCTTCTTCGGAAGATAGCTGGATTAAATTACGTATAATAAATAATAATAATGTATGGAATTTATATAGCGCTGAATCTTGTAAAGCAACAAATCAAAGCGCTCATATAATAAAATTGTTTGCGTTGCACACGGGACCTCAGTTTCTAGTATAATTCAACGGACTTACACATGATCGGAACTAATGTCTTCTTTCTTTGTTTTGTTGTTGCTGGGTTGTTGTTTTTTTTTTGGTTTTGTTGGTTGTTTTATTTTGAGGGACAGGGGGGGGGGGGGGGGGGGGACCTTAAACAAACGCCTCACCACCTCTCAGAACACTTGAACTTGTGTCCTCGGGATAGCATCACGTGACGGGGCCCCAACGCTCTAACCACTAAACCCTCTCTCTCCTTCTGCATAGGCAGTGTTTCTGCAGGTGTTACTCCTTTGCTCGATTGAGTAAGTAGGGTTGGGGGGTTTTCCTACAGAATTTTTGCAAGAACTGTCCTTTTGAAAATTAAAAAAAATTTTTTTTTCAAAAATGCAGTAAACATGTGTGGAACACACAGGACCTTGTGTTCCTTTTGTGTTTTGACAAGATACTTAATGCCACTTGTTCAGTGTCAAGGAAGTGTCAGCACGTGCGACATCGTCCGTGTAAGCTGTGAGAAGGGGAAGGGTGGGGGGAAATGTTGTTGTGATGAGATAACGTCCCAGCGGAAATTTCCGATTTGGGGACTGGGGTGGCAGGAAATCACACGAGGTAAAGATTCTTCTTCGTCGAACGCTCAGACAGCAACTATTGTTGTCTGTTATATGAGCGAAAATGCGTCACGCTGCCGTTAAGCGCCTGACAAGTCAGGCCCAGCGCATCCGACTTCGGCATAAGAGAGAATAGTTACCTTTTAAGTTCTTTCTGGAAAAAAGGGCAGGGGAACTGACCAAGAAGGTAGAAAATAGACAAGAAGGAGATGACAGGGGAAAAGGAACAAGGCAGAAACAAAGAGAGTGATAGAAAAGAGGAAATTTCTAGCACAGAATTTCCAGAATGTGGGGATGCTATTTATACTGATAGGCCCCGGGCATCCCCTCGGGGGACGAGGTAAAGATGAAGAGAGAGGTCTTTTAGAAATCTGCAGCTTAGCAGTCGCTTGACCATCACGTTATATATATAAAAATGAACGCCGTCAACAGGGAATGCCTTGCTGCATGGTGGACTGTCAAAGTCCTTTACATCCGTCTGTTCAAGTGTGAGTGTGTGTGTGTGTGTGTGTGTGTGTGTGTGGTGTGTGTGTGTGTGTGTGTGTGTGTGTGTGTGTGGTGTGTGTGTTGTGTTGTGTGTGTGTGTGTGTGAATCAGAATCAGAGTCTGTGAGAGAGAGAGGAGAGAGAGAGAAGAGAGAGGAGAGAGAGAGAGAGAGAGAGAGGACAGACAGACAGACAGACAGACAGACAGACAGACAGACACAGACAGACAGACAAAGGGACTGATACAGAAAATTTATAGACACAGAGCGCTGATTGAAGCGGGAGTTTATGTCTAATTACAGTATTCGGTAATTAACTTAACTGATAAAAAATATATGATTTGTTCAGCCTCTGTCCCTTCGCTGCCTTGTATAGTACGGCAACTAGCGGTTTTACAATATTAATGAACCTAGTAATACGAGCCCAGAGTGCGAGTACACTCAACTCTGAATACACACACACGCGCGCGCGCGCGCGCACACACACACACACACGCGCGCGCGTGCGCGCGCGCGCGCGCACCATGGTCTATAGAACACTACTATCTTTACTTCTGTCAAGTTTGTGCTATCTGACGCGACCCTACCCCGTGAGATAGGTTTAATCCAGAATAGCTGTAGTAAATCTACTGTCTGACAGAGGATAATAATTCCGCTTAATAGGACAGCTGTTCATTCTATTATCCACGCACAGAACAGAGCTTGAAACGGCCTTTCATCCCCTAACATTAATAACGTAAACGTGTGATTGAATCGCTGGGAAACGCCATATAACAAAATTTGAATGATGAGGGCTGAACCAGACAGACACTGCTCAATTGCCGTTTATTTACCCCTGAAACGGTGACATAATCATTGTAGATTATCGTATCAAAGATAAAGAACACCGTATCCCTTACTACAACACTCAGATAATTTTTTTTTAAAAACAACAACTAGAACGTATTTATGCGACGGACACTGTAGCCAAATGGTTAAGACCGTTCGACTTCAACCCCATGGGTCCATAAAGTCGTGGGTTCGAATCTCGGCAGCGTCTAAGGGTGGGGATTTTTACGATCTCCAAGGTCAAATTTAACTGCAGACCTGCCAGTGCCTTAAATCCCCTCGTGTATATACACACATACAGAAGATCAAATATGCACGTTTAAGATCCCGTAAGTCATGTCAGCGTTCAGTGGGTTAGGGAAACACGAAAATACCCAACATACAACCCCTCAAGTCGGAAAGGGGCCACCTTCTTGGCAGGAAAAAATCCCACGGTCGCATACGCAAAATCTCACGAAAAAAAAAGAAAGTGTTTATTCATCGGATTGAGAATGCTGAATATAGAGATTGGACAATGTGGTGGTGGAAGTTTCTTTCTTTGTTTGATTGATTTTAAAAAAAATTAAAATAGTGCTAAACCATTTATTGTATTAATGTTGCTATATAGCTTGACTTGCCTTGTCCCTCTAACTCTTGGGGAATCATCGATGCCCAATACTGAACTCTTCAGCAGAGTGGCGTTGGCAAGTGGATCACTCTGCAGAGCTGTCTAGGGGAGCGCCAAAGCGGTGGGTTGCAGACTTAAGTGGATAACCTGGCAGAGCCCACCCCTTACCAGATACCCGGGTGGATGCTGGGTACAGCGTTCATGTCATCCATGCCACTAGCCATAGCTTGGTCACTCTTCTACTAAAGGAGGATAGGCTACAAAAAATGGGCAAGATGCTCTGCATGCGTTCACACACAGATCCTGAATTTATAGTTACATCCAAAGGACTTTCAGGGGGAGTGAAAATCAGTATCAGAGTTATCTTCAGGGAGAAAAATCTCGTTCAAGATACACCACAGATGAAATTGGAACCTGCAGCCGGAATACCAGATCACGAGTTGACATGATGCTTATTTCAGGGTAGGCTGCAGTATTGATCATGCGCGCGCCTGTACTGTGCAGTGTCTACAGTCATGCCAGAGTTTTCCCCTGTGGAATCCAGGTTGCTTGCCACTTACAAGAGTGCATCGCCGTAGCCCTGTGACAGGTGATGTGTTTGGTTGGGTGGTTTTCGCGTTGGTGGTTTGCTTTGTTTGTTTGTTTGTTTGTCTGTGGGGGTAGTTTTGCTTATCAAACGGGAGGGGGGGGGGGGGGTGAAAAGCCTAGTGGGATAGAGTGTTAGCTTGCTGTCTAACGAGCGCGGTTCGAGCCACCACCGACATCCAACGCCAGTCCGAGGGCCTCTCAACCCCCCCCCCCCCCCCCCCCCCCCCCCCTGCAGTTTAACACATCACTCGAACTCCACTGCCCCGAAAGTCCTTCAGATGAGACTATTTCGGTTTTTAAAAAAAATATTCTTTTATATTGAGGATAATGGAATAAGCACTTTAAGTGCTTTCTTTTACATCTAGTCCCCGTGTGTATGCGGTTTTGTCCATTCTGTCACCTGTTTCCACCGGCACACAATGGCCTACTCTTACGAAAAGCGGAACAGGATTTATCGTGTGCGCAAGATGTTCTGTGTGCGTTCGCACACGGGGCTTCGGTTTATAATCTCATCCGAAGGACTTTTGGGAAGAGTGGAGTCGGCACTGATGTGTTAACTCCAGGGGAGTAACTATATCCCCTTGAACGAGAATCGAACCCGGGTCGTCCGATTGCGAGTGCAATGTTCTAACCACTAGGCTATCCCGTCCCCCCTATAGACTATAAACCGATGTCCCGTGTACGAACGCTTGGAGAACATCTTGCATGTGTGTTAAATCCCGTTCTGCCTTCTAGAAGAGTGGGCCACTGCGTGCCAGTACGAACAGCTGACAATTTAAAAAAAACCCACACCAACAAACAAACCCGCATGTACACTAGCGTCCTGTTTAGACCATCCCCGAAGTCGGAAGGCAGCTACCTGAATAGTGAGCAATCGGTGGAAGGCGCTGTAAATCTCGCCATTCCTTGGTTGGTCGGCTGTTTCGTGCATTCATGTGATACCTGGGTGTTGCGCGCACAGAACTTGATGTTTGCCTTTAACCCAATACTGAAATTGAAAAACTAGTGTCAGAGTATCCAGGAAGTGGCTGTATGCTACAACCTCGTGTGTGTGTGGTGTGTGTTGTGGTGTGTGTGTGTGTGTGTGTGTGTAGGTGTGTGTGTGTGTGTGGTGTGTGTGTTGTGTGTGTGTTGTGTGTGTGCAAGAGAGAGAGTGTGTGTGTGTGTGAGAGAGAGAGAGAAAAGAGAGAGAGAAAGAGAGGGGAGAGAGAGAGGGGTTGTGTGGTGTGGAGGTGTGTTGATGAGAGAGAGAGAGTGTGTGTGTGTGTGGAGAAAAGAGAGAGAGAGAGAGAGGAGAGAAGTGTGGTGGTGTGTGTGTGTGGTGTGTTGGTTTTGTGTTGTGGTTGTGTGTTTTGTGTGTGTGTGTGGTTGTGTGTTGTGTAGAGAGAGAAGAGTGAGAGAGAGTGGGGTGTGTTGTGTTTTGGTTTGATGTGTGTGAATAAACAGAACAGAAACATCGTTTATTGCCATGGAAGCGTAGAAGTGTGTGTGGTGTGGTGTGTGTGTGTGTGTGTTGTGGTGTGTGTGTGGTGTGTGTGTGTGTGGGGTGTGTGTGTGTGTGTGTGTGTGTGTTGGGGTTGAGGGGGCGAGGGGGGGGAGATCTCAACGAAGTAAACCATCGTCTGACATTGATCTCCTAGTCGCTTAACCAGAATATCGCCCAAAGCACTCTCTTTAGCCCCCCCCCCCCCCCCCCCCCAATCCCATCCCACCCCTTGTCCTTTTGTTCATGTACTTTTTTATATTTTCCGATTAGGCTCTTACAAAGAAATTTGCCCTGTAAATGTGTGAAGTGAAGAAGCGTTTGTTTTTCAACAGTTAACATAAAAAATAAAGCTTGAATTCGAGACATTGGTTTCTTTTTCTAAACAACAACAACAACAACAACAACAACAACAACAACAACGTACTTACTTACTTAGGCCCATCACTCCCCCTGGAGCATAGGCCGCCGACAACAGTCCGCCAGAGTCCTCTGTCCTGGGCTATTCTCTCCAGCTGTCTCCAGGTATATCCCATCTTTCTGGTTTCTGCCTCAAGGTCGCGTCGCCAGGTGTTTCTTGGCCTTCCTCTTTTTCGTTTTCCCTGGGGGTTCCATGATAGTGCCTGCCTTGTGATGTTGCGGGCTGGTTTTCCCTCAGTGTGCCCAATCCATCCCCATCTCCTGCGCCGATTTCATTCTGGGCTGGCAGCTGGTTGGTACGTTGCCACGGGTCTGCGTTGCTGATGGTGTCGGGCCAGTGGATCTGGAGGATTCGTCTCAGGCAGCTGTTGATGAAGGTCTGCACTTTCTTGATGGTGGTTTTTTGTGTCCTCCCATGTCTCCGCCCCAAATATATGGGACTAAACTTGACGTTGGAGTTGAACAGCCTAACTTGTGCGGGTCGACACAACCTTGAGCTCCAGAGTTCTTCAGCTGCAAGTATGCTGCCCTCGGCCTTGCCAAATTTTCTTGCTCTGACGTCTGCGTCTGTGCCGCCCTGCATTTTAATGATGCTACCCAGGTACGTGAGGGCCCTCCACTTCTTCCAGCTCCTTCCATTTAGGTGACTGGGTCCTCACTCACTGCGTTGATCTTGAGAACTTGGTTTGCTTCAGGGATCTTGAGACCAACTTGTAATGAGTGGCTGCTAGTTTCTGTAGTCTTGTCCTGCATCTGTTGGGGGCTGTGAGAAAGCAGGGCCAGGTCGTCTGCAAAAGTCGAGATCATCCAGCTGCTCCCACAGTGTCCACTGGATTCCATTTCTTCTATGCCGTTGAAGCCCTTCATGGTCCAATCGATCGCCAGAAGAAGGGGAAAAAGGTGACAGGAACAGCCTTGTCTGACTCCGGTCTTCCACCTCAAAGCTGTTTTTGGGGATTTGTCCTCCATGGACCACCCGGGGGGTCATTCTTTCATAGGAGTTCTTGATCAAGTGACCAGTTTGTTGGCACTCCATGGTGGCGAAGCAATTTCCAGAGGTGTTGCGGGCCACACTGTCAAAGGCTTTCTCATAATCAACAAAGTTGATGTAAAAAATGAGTTCCAAATCTAAAAATTGCTCAACGTGATGCGCAAGGGGCAATTGATCTATGCATGATCTGTTCTGGCGGAAGCCGGCCTGTGGGCTCGGAGGAGAGGGTCAACTGCATTTTTCATTCCTCGAGGGGATCCTGTTAAAGACTTTTCCTGGCACCGACAGAAGCGTTATCCCCCCTATAGTTGGCACAGTTTGAGTCTCCTTTCTTGGGGAGCTTGATGAGGTAGCCCTCCTTCCAGCTAATGGACTTCCTCCTCTTCCCAAATCTTCCCAAAGAGAGGTACAGCAAACTCTACCGTGGGCTCTAGTCTGCCTTGAGTGCTTCTGCTGGGATGTTGTCCGGTCCTGCTAGCCTTGCCATTTCTCAGCAGTTTGAAAGGCTTTCCTGACTCCTCCCTGGTTGGTTGCTCACAGTTGATGTTAGTCTCTATCAGCAGGTCGATGTCCGGGGGGTTGAAGGGACGGGTCTGTTTCAGGGGTTCCTCAAAGTGCTCTGGCCCATTGTTCAGTTGCCCCTCTGTTCCCAGGATGGTGTTTCCTTTCTTTTCTTTGACTGGTCGCTCAGGCCTGCTGTACTTCCCTGAGAGTTCTTAGTGGGGTCATACAGCAGCTTCATGTTGTTATTCGGGTGCGCTTCCTCGGCTTCCTCTGCCAGGCTGTCGATGTACTTGCGCTTGTCTGTTCTTGCGCTCCTCTTGACTTCTCTGTTGGCTTCTGTGAAGTCTGCTTGTGCCTTGGCCTTTGCTGCTCTTGTCCGGCTGGTTGTTTACTGCTGCTTTTTTCTGCTTTCTCTTTTTAATCTTGCCCATTGTGGCTGCCGATATCCATTCCTTCTGTTTGGTGTCTCTTGGGGCCCACTACTTCCTGACAGGGTTTATGCCAGTGTCTCTTTCACTTTCTTCCACTGCTCTCGATGTCAGTCTCTTCTTCAAGCAGTTCTGTAGTCTTGGTAAAATTGTTGGTGAGGGACAGTTGAAAATTCTTCATTTTTTCTTTGGTCTTTCAGCAGGGTGGTGTTGAAATTCTGCCTCTTTGTTGTTACTTTCCATCCAGTTCTTCTTTCAGCTTTACTTCAGCCTGGCTACCAAAAGGTGTGGTCAGATTTCAACGTCTGCTCCTCTTTTCACCTTACATCCTGTTTGTGATCTCCTAATTCTTGGGCCCTGCAGATATGGTCGATCTGGTTCTCATCACATGATTTGGATACCCAGGGGCCTTATGTACTCTTCGTGGGGGAAAATGCTGCACCGATTACCAGATTGTTTTATTTGCACAGAAGTCTGCAAATCTCTCGCCATTCTCATTCATCTCCCTAATCCGTGTCTTCCCCTCACTTCCTCGCAAACCCTGTTGCTTGTCCGATCTTGGCATTGAAATCACCCATGAGGATGTTTATATCTTTTCTGGGGATTTGGCAATGACGTTCTGCAGTCTGTCGTAAAATTGATCTTTGGCTTCTTCATCTCCGTCATTAGTTGGCGCATAACACTGGATGATTTTTCATTTGATCTTCTTCTTCTTAGTCCCCAAGGGTGCCGCAATGATTCTTGATCCGGTGCTTCCCCTCCTATCAGGGCTTGCTGCGCAGTCTTGACAACATGAGGGGCTAAAGCCTTCTTGTGTGTGAGCGTTGTCTTCTTCATGGCCAGAATAAAGCAGCATCTCTCCAGTGAGCAGTCTCCTTTGTCCTGAACTGTGTCCAATGGGTCTCACTGATGCCAAGCAATGTGAGGTTGTAGCTTTTCATCTCTGCCGCTATTGTTGTTTTTTTTCCCGTCTCAACATGGTCCTCACATACCATGTTTCCGAAAGTTGATGGTCCTGGTCGATAAAAGGGGGTTGGCCTTGTGCTTCCGTAGACTCACGGCTTCCCCCACATGGCGTCATACATCCTCTTGTGAGGACCCTTCCTCTCCCAGCAGTAGTCTTTTGGTCCTGTTTTGGCGTTTCTGTAGCAAACTTTGTTTCACGGGTGGTGGTTGCTAGCCCCACGGCCCACCCCTCCTTTCTCATCCGGGCTTGGGACCGGGAATGGCAGAGTTAACAACAACAACAACAACATCAAATCACGCCGCACACACACACGCACCCACGTTTTTCCCCCCACCATTCTCTCACTATCTGTCTCTCTACTATTTTAATCAAATTTTTTTTATAAAATTATTAAATTGTTTTACACTTCTTATAAATTTGGAATTCTTTTTGATGGTTTTGTTTATTTTTTTATTTTAAAAGAAATCTCACCCCCCCCCCCCCCCCCCCCCCCCCCCCACCCACTCCCTGTCCACCCTCCTCAGGGATCCCCTTTATGTGAAAGGACGAAAGCTTTAAGACCACTACTACTACGACTACTACTACTACACGTTTTTTTCACACCGAGCACATAGATAAACAAAAAGACACACAGGACCAAAAAAAAAGAAATTTTAACTTCTCTTTTTAAAAACAACAACCAACAAAACATAATCTAAAAAAGGCCCCAAGTTGCCCCAAAACCCAAAAGTCTTACACATTCACACAGCGGCTGGGGGAGGAAAAATTTCAGGTTGAACCCCAAAAACTTTTTGATTTGGGACGGGACAACCCTTTAACACGCTACCCACCCGGAGCAACCATACTAAAACAGGTGTCCCCTCCTATTAATAGGACAAGGTAAACAAGAGCCTGAGGACTATGTTTAAAAAAAAGCCAGAAAAGAAAAAAGAAAGAAATGAAAAAAAAAGCTCACTTTTGCCCTTGTAAAAGGAACAAAGAATGAACAAAAAAAAGCATCACTTTTGTCCTCGTAAAGGAACAAAGAATGAACAGGGGGAAAAAAGCATCACTTTGTCCTCGTAAAATGAACACAGAAATGAACAAAAACAAGCATCACTTTTGTCCTCGTACAAGGAACAAAGAAATGAACAGGAAAAAAGCATCACTTTTGTCCTCGTAAAAGGAACAAAGAAATGAACAGGGGAAAAAGATCACTTTTGTCCTCGTAAGAGGAACAAAGAAATGAACAGAAAAAAGCATCGTTTTTGGTCCTCCTAAAAGGAAAAAATTGAATTTGGTGTGAAGACGGTGGCTCTTGCCCTACACATCAAGTACTATGGCGAGTATTCCCCTAGGTACAACGCAATCATTTGGGGAAACTTCTGGGGAAAAGGAAAAATGTTAAAATCATTGTTCTCTTTCTTTTCCGGTCTGTTCTTTTACTTTCCTTTTTTCTTTCGTTTTTTTTTTTTCAAAATTATTGTCTTTTTTTTCTTTTCAGTTCTGTTCTTTTCCTTTCTTTCCTTCTTTCTTTCGTTTTTTCTTTTTCTTGCTTTTTTTTCTTTGGGTTTATTTCTTTCTTCATTTCTTTCAATGCATTTCTTCCAGTTCTCCCTTCCTTCCAATTCCGTCCTGTGTTTCTCTCCCATTTGCGAGCACTTGGACCCAAAAAAAAAGCGGGGGGAAAAAAGCTACAAGCCATAAAACCCTGTTTTACTCTATCCCCGTTCTGGCCTCTGGCCGTAAAGCGTGCAGATATTTATGCTGTGCAGTATCCAGTTTACCTGGAAATTAAAACGAAAGGAGAAGAAGAAAACTAGACCTTTTCCAACCAAAAATGTCTGAGGAGGATCTTCAAGATCCGATGGCAAGAACACATTTCCAACAAGACAGTCTTGGAAATAGCAGGAGCAGAAAAAATCAGCCAGGAGATTAGAAGAAAAGATGGAACTGGATCGGACATGTCCTAAAAAAGGACAGGAGTGACGACTTTGCTGTTGCCCTCGGGATGGAACACCTGAAGGGAGAAGGAAAAGGGGACGCCCAAAAACAACATGGCGACGAATGTAAAATAGAGCGGAACGGCGCAGGCTGGAGCACGTGGAACGCCGCACGACGCACAGCTGCAGACCGGAACTAGTGGAGGAATGATGTTCAAGCCTTGTGTGCCTCCGGCACAGAGAGAATTAAGGTTAAGGAAGGTATCCAGTTCAACAAAAAAAGGAAACAAAAACATTGGTTCTTTACAATAAAACACCATCTTCAGAAAAACAAACAACAACAATGCAACACACTTTCTGAAAATATGTAATAATTGTACCAATAAATTTACATATTAAACAAACCACACAATCAATCAGTGAACAAAAAGGTGAGTTGCTCCAATGACTATCAAGGAAACAACCGTTGAAATGTTGTCCACAACCATTTCAGAAGAGTCTGTCCACTGCGCTGTGTCAGTAAACGATGGCCCTGACAATACCCTATGTTTTTTTTTTACAGTAGAAAACTTTTTTTTTTGGATATGGGGGGAAAAACCATTAGTGTTCTGCAGATTAATGACATTGGCGTACTTTCTGTTTGTTGGATTTTTGTATTGTTATTTTTTGTTTAGTGGCAATACGTAGGATATGTCATCATCATCCTTATTACACCGGCAAAATTGTGTCCTTTGCAATATGAAAAGAAAATGATACCCATAATATTGCCAGCTGCCATATTGGTGATAGCCCTCTCTCTCTCTCTCTCTCTCTTCTCTCTATATAATATAATATATATATATATATATATATATAAATATATATATAAATATAGATAAGATATATATATATTATATAATTATATTAGCGGTCAACTCGTGATCCAGAGGTCGCGGGTTCGATCCCCGCTCGGCTCGGTGTTGTGTCCTTGGGAAAGACACTTTACTCCTATTTTCCTCACTCCACCCAGGTGTACAAGTGGTACCAGCTCTGCTGGGGGAAATATCTGGCGACAGACTAGCGTCCTGTCACAGGGGTGGTGAAAAAACCATCAGTTCGCTTAACGCTACAGAAACCGGGATAAGCTCCGGCTCTATGGGCCTTCTGGCTCGAAAGAACATACTACTTTTTATATATATATAATAACACAAAAGGAAAAAACAAACGCCAAATCAACAATCCACTGTCTGGCTGCCTTCCCCCTTACTCCAAAAGCAGTCGATGGGACATTGTATAGAGCTTCTGACTTCTGAGGCAGCTTATGGTGGTTGATTCGGACTTGGCTGAGCCCCCCTTCTGCAGGCTGCACGGCTGGGTATGTCCATGCCATCCATGCCACCGGCCATAACTGACCTACTGTTCTACCAAAGGTGGAAGCTTTTTATGAACATGTATTTATTCATTCTTTTTAGTTAATGTTTGTGTGAATTGTTATGGGGGTGTTTTTGTTTGTTTGACACCCACCCCACCCCCCCCCCCCCCCCCCCCCCCTACACAACATTTGTTCCCCCTCGTCTAATATCATAGAATGAACAGACGTAAAATTTGAAGTCAACAACAAGAACAAAAACAACAACAACAACAACAAAAACCCCAACAAACAACACCACACACACACACACACACACACCCCACACACACACAAAACCCAAAAATTGTGCGCACGAAGTTTGTATTTCATTAAACTTTTAAAAGGTTGTTGTTGTTTTTGTAGTCTAACTATGATGCCAGCAATAACTAAAGTAACTCTGACGTTTTAGAAATAAAAAGGGTGCTTTTAAAAACAGACACTAGTTTTGTTGTTTTTTGTTGTTGTCTAGACTGGTTCTGCCCTTTTCTGGTAATTCTTTTCCCTGGTCTCATCAGCCCATTTTTTGTAAGTCAGCTGTTTGTCATTTCTATTGATGGTGACATTTCTCCTGTAGTCTGCTTCCTGACTTTGAAACTTCTTGTCTTGAAAACAAAGACCATTTTTCTTAAACGATTTTGTTTTTCTTGCGGAATTTATAGCACACTGCATCAACAGAACATGGAATCTCAGTCGTCTTTCAAAAGACTCAGAAGGGGGCTAAGAGAAGCAAGAGAGGAATACATCTTTTGTGTGAATGAAATACCTGCAGACCTTTGTTTCGCTGACTCTCGTGTTTTGTTGTTTAGTTGTTTTTTCTAAACGACAACTTTGTTGCTTTCATAAAGGAAATATTTTTGCTGCTGAGTAATGGATTGGGGACGGGATGAAAAGAGGTAGAGAGGAGGGGGGAGATTTTGACGTATAGGCAAAGCGCTGTCGATGGTAAACTGGAACTGTGCTTTTAATGGACTGAAGCTGATTTCATTTGAACGTCAACTTGATAGTGTACAGAAAAAATAACCCAACCTCTTTTCACATTTTCTGTCTCGGGAAACTGGATAAGCCTGGTGGTTAGGGGGGATGCGCATTCTGCTTGTGATCTGCTTGACCCGGGTTTTCGAATCTCGTTCCAAGGATTTTTCCTGGGGAAAGTTAACATCAGTGCCGACTCCACTCCCCCCAAAAAGTTTTTTGGGATGAGACTATAAACCGAGGTCCCGTGTGCGAACGCACGCAGAACATCTTGCCACGCTAAAACCCCGTTCCGTTTTCGGAAGAATTGGCCATTGTTGCCGGTGGGAACGGATGACAAATTTACAAAACTGCATACACAACAAAAGCACGGTGCTTATTTCTATCATCCTCGAGATAAAGAATGAAAATTTTTAAAATTTAAACAAACTAAAATAAAACCCAAGAAATAAGGACAGCAGGTTTGAAACACAAGGGGTCAGCATAGAACACTCTTCCCCCCAAAGCGCCAGCAGCAGCTGGGAGGAAAGAGTGTGAGGTAAATAAAAAATTAAAATATAAAAAATATATAATTATATAATAAAAATAATAATAATAATAATAATAAATAATAATAATTAAATAATTAATAATAATAATAATAATAATAATATTAATAATAATAAATAATAAAAATGGAATTTATATAGCGCTGAACCTTGTAAAACAAACAAATGAAGCGCTTAATGTATACGGGAAGTGTTGTGGGTGGTCACTGGACTCTGGTTGTAAATGACTGACAGTTCTTTCTTTGAACGTCCACTTTAACGAGGAGAGCATGACCACAAATCAGCTTTGACCGATGCAATGGCTGGTCAGCATGTAACCCCCTTCCGACTTCTGTGTTCCGTTTAGTTCTTTGAAAGAAAAGTATGTTTTGTCGGAAATGGTAAAAGTGGTCTGTTAGTTGTGTAGTGCAGAGTTTTACACGTACTAATGTCCCGGAAAAGGGATATATAATACAAAGTGTCTCTTCCACAGGAGGGCACATACGTCGCCTTGGTCCATTCAGGTTGATTTCTTGTTCTTTGAAGTAAAGGATTTTCAAGGTTTTTTTTCCTGAAGCAGTGTTCTGAGGTGGGTTTTTTTTTTTAATGTTGTGGTGGGGTTGTCTTATTTCCTCCCTTTTTGTTTTCTTTTTTTTTTTTATATCGAGGATAATGGAATAACACTTATTGCTTTTTTACAAACCCTCCCCGTGTGTATGCGGTTTTGTAAATGCTGTCATCTGTTCCCACCGGGACACAATGGCCCACTCTTACAAAAGCAGAACAGGATTTAACGTGTGCGCAAGATGTTCTGCGTGCGTTCGCACACAGGGCCTCGCTTTATAGTCTCATCCGAAGGACTTTGGGGGAGAGTGGAGCCTGCACTGATGTTAACTCCAGGGGAAAATATCCACCTTGAACGGGAATCAACCCGGGTCGTCAGATTGCGAGCGCAATGTTCATTAGGCCATCCTCATTGTCATTGATCATCATGCAATAAAAATTTTTAAAAGGCAGAAGAACAAGAGCGCAACGCCGTTAGTGTTTTCCACATAGACACTCAAAACCTCTGATCTGAGATCTCCAGTTGAACTGTCTCCTTGGTGGTAGCTCTGGACTTTTCCCCCGCCTTAAACTTTGGTTTTCATGGTGAATCACTCAAATTGAAAAGGTTTTTATAGATGCCACATTCCCCTACTGTAGTGTAGAGGGAAAAGACCAATAGCTGGGGCCTGCTGCAGAGTGGGAGCTTGTCTATGAAGGGGGAAACACGGTATGGTTGAAACTGATTTCGTTTTTTGCTTG
>CM054150.1:26344546-26364373 GCA_028751875.1 Rapana venosa
CCCGTAACTGGGACATGATCACTTCCCCGTTGCACTGGCATGGACTTACAAGATGTTATAGAGTTACGGAAGCGTTCTTGAATCAGGATGTAATCTATTTGATTCCTGGTTCTGTCGCCAGGGCTTTTCCATGTCCAGCATCTTCTTGGATGATTTTCAAACCATGTGTTCATGACAGCCAGCTTTTGTTCCTTGCACCATTCCGTGAGCCGCTCTCCTCTTTCATTTCTCACTCCTATTCCAAATGGGCCAACTGTGGTTTCACCTTTCCCTTTTCCTACCTTTGAATTGAGGTCACCCATTATTATTCTGATATCTTGAGACTTCAGTTGCTTCATTGCCTTTTCGATATTTTCATAAAACTCCTCAATTTCTGCGTCATCTTTATCAGCTGTTGGTGCATATACTTGTACTATTCCAATGTCGAAAGGTGTGCCCTTAAGTTTTACTATCAGGACTCTGTCATTTATAGTCCAGAAACCTTTGACAACAAAGATAAAGATCTGGAACAAAAACAAAACAAAACAAAACAAAACAAAAGCCAATAGCTCTCTCTCTCTCAACCACACTGCTATGAAAGTAACACATGAATAAAACATAACACAAGTGAAAATAAAAAGGAAATCAAATCTGTAACTCCCACCACAGAAGTGGAAATACACCAACAATTAAAAAAAACTGGCCTTCTGGTATGATAGAGTAGGTTTTTCTCCCCAAAAAAGATAACTTAGTTGAACGATACATACCCCAGCCAGTGTCGGATGCGAGCTCTTGGGGAGTACTCCTGAGCCTTGCCCCCAAATCTTTTCAAGCGAGGCATGGCGCCTTCACTGCAAACAACATATATCATGTGATCAGAATTTTTGGTATGGCATGGATATGATAAATTGGTTAAAAAGAAACTAACAGCACACCACACATAAACACAGACAAGCTATGACTGGCATAATAATAATAATAATAATGTATGGAATTTATATAGCGCTGAATCTTGTAAAGCAACAAATCAAAGCGCTCAGATTTTATTTCATACCACTTTAAGTCACGGCAGATTTCTCTCCGTGAAATTCGGGCTGCTCTCCCCGGGGAGAGCGGGAGAACGCGTCGCCACTTAGCGCTGCGCCACCCTTTCACCCTTTTTTTTTTTTTTTTTTTTCTTCTTCTGCAGCTGTATTTGTTTCCCTGTCAGAGTGGCTTTTTTCTAAGAATTTTGCCAGGGACAACTCTCTTGTTGCCGTGGGTTCTTTTACGTGCGCTAAATAATTACGTATAACACACGGGACCTCGGTTTATCGTCTCATCCGAAAGACTAGCGCCCAGACCACCACTCATGGTCTAATGGATGGGGGAAAAATTTCCGGGTCCAAATGGGGTACGAACCGCCGCACACTTCAGACCCGGACTTTTCGCTTTCTAGACAGGCGCGTTACCTCTAGACCACCGATCCACCATCACCAAGGTCAGTAAGTTGTTAACATTTTGTTAATCTGCAATAAAAAGGCTATTCAATAGAGTAAACATTGAAAATCAGACAATTCTAAGAAAACTTATTACAAATTGAAAGGGTAGACTGCAGAAAGTGGCAAAATGAGAAAATGACACGTTTTGCATCCTAATAGGTGGTTGGACTAAGGGCCGGATGTTTTTTAAATGTGTTTTTAAAGAAAAAAGAAAACAAAATTACATCTTAATACTTCAGCACAACGTAGAAGAATGGCTATTGTTTTATAATCAATTAAAATCCCACAATCAACAACTTAACCCCCAACTGCCTAAAATGGCTCCTGGCGGAAAAGTGGGAGAGGTGCAAAGCGACTTATTTTGTGGTGGAGCGTCACAAATGTGTTTTTTGTCAGACATTCCTCATGGACTTACTCAGCGTGCAGAGCCTCCCATTTGAGGATCTCCTGCCAGGCCTGCTCGTTGTTGGCGTTGTGGATTTTGATGATGTGATCCATGTCCTTCTGCGTCACATCCGCCTCCTTCCACCGCCAGCCTGTTGTGTTTTTTTCCAGACAAACAAAGTCACTGTAAACACAGGTCATGACTGATGTCTTCACTTTCACAAGTACACATCTTTTCTAATACCCTTGCCTTGAGTGTATCATGTCAGCAGGTAATGTTAAGATAACTGGGTTTTACGCTGCTACACTCAGTTAGGGAGGAAACTGTTAGGTTCTAGAAAAAAGTTATATTCAAGGGATATGATCCATCACCATCTATGTTAGTTTAATCATAAAACTTTCAATAATTATTTACCCCACGTGGCTACTGACAATACACTATCTGCTGTTTGTAATGTACATCTGTGGCTTAGTTTTGTTTCTTATAACTAGTATACAATGCAAACATCTAACAAATTCTTGTAGTTTAGTATACCATGATCAGTTCATATATATATATTATATATATATACTATGTAAAATCCTTAAATACAAAAATACACACATGATTACTTCTTAAAATTCCACTATAAAATTATTATTAGAAACAAAAAACTGGAATGGGGAAAAACGTATTAAAAAAAACCACGCAAACATTTATGGACATGCAAAACCTTTCACACATCAGTATGCCTGCATTTGATACAATTATCATCATGTGAGAACAAACTGTTTTATCATCATGTGAGAACAAACTGTTTTAAAAACAATTTTTTCTTGAAAAATGAGAAAACCAAGAACACCTGAAAGAATCTGATGCTAAGCCTCTGTAAAAACCTGTACTTTCCTACAATAAACATCACATGCATTGTGGAAGGATCCAGCTAGTCACTACAGAGACTCACCTTTGCGCAGCATGGCATTCCAAAACATCTGCTGTGAGGGGTACTCCCAGTTTTCATCAGACTCGGCCTTTGGGATAGTGGACCTCTGACGATTGGTGGGCAGAAACGAAGGGCTGGTCTGGGGCTGGCCGCTGATTTGGTGGGGGCATCTGGCACAAAACAGTATACATGTCTTCTTCCTCTGTCATTACAAACCAAGCAACACTCCTATTGAAAGGCTTTGGCAGACTGATGGTGCGATACTCAATGCTAATTTGGGAAATTAATTTGTATACATACAATTTGTATAATTAATCACTAGAACAGTTCAGGTCACCATTCTATTGCTCTACAAAATAACTGCCCTGCCTGAAGTGTTTGGACATGATTCAGTGACTGACTGTCATTTTTTTGTGTTGTGTGTGAAGGTTGATGATCTCTCCCTAAACGCACACAAACCCATCCACCCAACCCATCAACAAATTATGCACACTAACACACAACTCATAGCAAAAGGAAAAAAAAGGTAACAGTGCTCTATATTGGTACAATTCTTTTTTCTCTCTTTGTTTCTATGAGTAAAATCAACATAACAAGCACCAATAATAGTAATAACCTGGAGGCTTCCATTAAAAACAAGTTTCTGGAATTTGTTTCTCTTTCTCTTGTCTTATTCATTCAAAGCAAAGTTGATGAATACTGACAAATTCTATACTACAGACCTGCAGCATACTGATATAGGTCATTCTCAGAAACATGTGAGGTATGATAGTGACCTACTTCACACATCTACCATTTGACTGAATTTAGTTTGTAGCTGTAGTGAATGCTGGTTACTGGTTATGTTTGAATTAAAGAAATAAATTTTAAAAGTTTTACTGAGTACTTGTGCATGTTTTTAAAAATATTGAATTTTCTTTTTAGTACAAAATGTGCTCATTCCAACATGGCGGATTTGTGACAATGATGGGCAACACGTATATTTCAGATTGTTCTTCTGACTTCACAACTGCTAAATTGAAAACCACAAATGTATTTAATTAATGCCCAGTATGTTTGTTTCAAAACTCCCAGCAGAAACATCATCCATGTTCTTTTTTCATGAAACATATAAATAAGGTGGATTAAAATACCCGTTGTGGTCCGTGACCTTGTTTTCCAAAAGTCAGCCCTATTTTAAAAATTCACATCACGAAAATAATTATACTATTATCATCAACACATTTATAGCTTCCACTGATAAGTAAACAGTTAACAGTATATAAAAACGATGTTTATGATCAGCCACCTTCCTTACCCTCGGTTCATAGTGATTGAAACACCAGATTTAGCAACATCGTATTCTCATATTTAACGTCACAACCGACCGACGTAAAATTGGTGGCAACAACTCGTCACATTCCTCACTGACCGAGATTTTTAAATTGCTCGGCACTACTCACCTTGACCTAAAAACATATCCTCTGGCAACGTACTTTTATTCGTTCCCGCCAGAAGGACAAACAGCAGTCGTGCGACATGCTATACTAGTGTCAGCCCGGATCATTTGACTTCCTTCCAAAATTTCTCATGTCACGGACCGACCGGCTAAAGCATACAGCAGCATTCTTGACTTACAATGGACATGAGCTTTACCATCGGCTTCCTATCATGAAGCCGTAATTGCAATCGGAGCGGAGAAAGAATATCTTTTCTTTCAAAGTATTTTACTTGTTCTCCAGACCAAGTGTGTTAATAAATGCGTAAACTGCTCGTGTTTAAATTGACTTGCGAAATTGCTTGTTTTCTCTGTCGATACAGGTTCTCTTTTCTTGTCAACTTCTTTGGCTGATGGTTGACTGGGTGGGTACATTTACACGATCGTGTCGGTTTGATGACGTCAGCTTCTTCTTACTTTCGGAAAGAAATAAAAAAAGCCATCTACTGTAAATTTGTGGAATGGTTGTTTGTGCAAAAAATAAATTTTGTCACAAAATATTAAAATGATCCAGTCTTTTGTTGTGCAGGCAGTGACGGTTATAGGACAATGCAAACGAACAACTAGTATCGTGTTTTCTTGTACGGACCATGTAACATTCGTTGAGTGAAGCGTTTTACTTCTCTTTCTTTCTTATATCTGCGTATTGAGCTTGCAGTTATTTCAAATCAATTAGCGACATAAATGATTATTTTCAGGTTTGAATTATTTTATGGGAATATTTTCTCGTTGATCTGTAAACTCATGTATTAACCGAAGTTTGGTTGGGAGCAACGAACACTAGATAGCGCAGGTCTTGCGTTAGTCCTAGCGGGGTACCCCCAGTGCTTAGATCCTGGAAGTCACGTAAAATAATTCTCGTCCAGGTCTCCTCCTCGCGTGTTTCGTCATTCATTTATTGATCTTTATAAGAAAGGAAGCTCTTTGGTTCTATCAGGTTGTATCTGAATTAATATAAACCTGCAGACAATTTTGTCTCTCTGTGTGTTATCTGCTCGCACGTTGAAATTTGGCCGTAAAACGTTTATCTCGTGTCTAGTCCGATGACAAGGTCTTGTGGTGTGTGTGTGTGTGTTAGTGTCACGACTCTGATCTACTACTTAATAAATCGTCCCCTTTTCCTCGATACAGATTTCTATGTTATTCTCTCAGGGAAGTTATTGATCAACACAATCGTTGTTCAATCGTAATGATTCAACCGTAAATCAACGCAAACGTCCATCACAGTGACGTTAATGTTGCTACAAACGTGCGCCGATACGAGAGCTCGGTGTTCTTGGTCACGACCAAATACACTACACTAACTCGGACTTTCTACCACTTATGTACCCGTAGGCTTCAACATGTAATCAAACGTCACACACTGGACGTACCTTGCGATTAAATTATATTCATTTGCGAGAGATAGCGGATACGATGCTGGAATGTTCACTATCACTTGAAATTCATTATTTCCAAACATTGTGAAACCTTTTACAAAGTCTCGTGATCATTTATGACGTAAAACCACACTCATGAGGATGGGCTTTGTTGTTTTGGTTTTCGCGTTGTTTCCTTTTTCCTGTCAACCTTTTGAACCATATTCGTCTTTAAATGGTGCAAGACAAGCGTTGGAAAACAAACAAACTAACACAACTGACACGACAATTCATTCACCATTGTACAACAGATAAGCACAAACACTACAGTTGAAATTCGGGTTTTGACAAGAAAACAACCATGAATTACTTTTTGGCCCAAAAAGAAATCAACATTTATTGAGCAAAAAAAGCAATTCACATGATTAAAAACAAAAGTTTAATTTGTGGTGTGTACACACACACACACGACACCTCAACATTTAAAACACATAATTATTTGCGCTCACAACACACACAAACACACACCACACACACGACAAATTAAGTGTTATAAATGGAGAAGACTTCTAATGAGGGGGGGTACATTTACAAAGAAGAGCAGTGTCCTAAGAAAAGTAGATCTTATACAGCGTGGATTTCTTATGATAGAGAATAAAGGGCTTGAACGTGGCCCACTATACATATGGGATGCATGATGATTACTTCGACCAACAATTTTTTTTAAACATGTTACAATACAAAGCTCAACATCATGTGTGTGTGAGAGAGAGATCGAGTAAGAGACGAGCACATAGAGAGAGAGAGAGAGTGTCAGAGCAGACGAGAGAGAGAACAACGACTGACTCTTACCTAGTCTCTAAGATCAGTCTTGACAATTATTTCTACATTCATTGTTGAACAAGTGTGGAACCAAAAAAATGCACTGCATGTGTGATGAAAAAAAACGCACCGCAAATGCTGAGAGTGCTGTTAAGATTCTATTTGCCCCATAAAATAGACAAGAAAATCTTCATTTTCGCGCTGTAAAACAAGAAACTCTGAAGAAGAAATAACACTTAGAGAGTATTCTGTTATTCAATAGTCGTTGTTAATTATTAAAGCAAGCGACAAACAAAAAAAAAAAAACCCTAACAACACAGCAAAGTATGACTGGGATTTGCGTAATCAATTGGACCAATCCTAAAGAGTATCACCAAATTTTGATCGAACAATAAAGTTTTGGTTTTTACCTATAAAAAAAAAAAAATGAATATGATTTCATTGTTTTGTTTATTTGTCGTTTTATTAAAGCATCTGCATTTTGTACTTGATATCACGTCGACAAAGCACTAAGCACTCATCTGTGACCTCTGATATTTTCAATCACATAGCATTATGAATGGAAATTTTTCGGCGCATTATATGTATCAGATGAGGAGAAAACTGCGACTTATTTGTGTTGATTCTGATCATATTTAATATCACTCGCTAAAACAGCAATATAAACTCAATGTACGAATAATTGTTTTATTGCTATAATATCGATATGGTCACTTGCCGCACTAAGTCTAACGATGAGTGTATAATCAATGATACATGGCAAATTTCTGGGCAAGAAATGCATTGTTTCATAATTTGAGAGTGATGTGTTTTTTTTTTTTCAATTTGATCTTAATTCCTAACACTTTTCATGATTTGTGCTTTTGAGCGGTTGTGTTTCCATGTCACAAACCAAACGGTCTTCTCCATGTCACAAGGACAACAGGGGGTGCATAACCCACCCATAATGAATATCATATAACAATGAATAAATCAGGTATGAAATACTAATGATACAAGAATGCAATTGTTTCCAATTTAAGTTGTGAGATTTTGTTTAAAATGTGTGTGTTTTTAAAATGCTAACACTATCCATGTATTATTTTTGATTTTGAAGTGTTGAGGTTTCCCCATGTCACAACCAAACGGTTTTCCATGTCCACAACCGAAACATATACTTTTATAGACGTATTAATATGAAATAGCTTTCCATTCTTGTGTAAAGAAAATTTGTTGTTTTGATTGAATATTATCTCTAGTGGGATAAAGTTTATGCTAATTTGATGGTCTTCCTGTGGTCCACAAGTAACATAGGAACAGCAAAAAAAAATACAAGAAAACGTTAAATCTGGACTAACAAAGACTTGGACTTAGAGTATCATAATAAAATAAAGAGCGGCAAAAAAATAAATATGCTTTGTCAGTGATTGTCAAACTTCCAAATGTTTAGATTATTTGTTATAAATGAAAACAAGAGCATTTTGAGTGTTTTTGTTTGATATTCTGAGTACAAGATTTATTTATGCACATTTGGTTTCCATGTCACAACCGAAAACACGGCTAAAAATAGAAAATAGAATTCATCAAATACTAGGAAACCCATTAATATTTCATGGAATAATTACAAAAAGATAAGCAGTATTATGACGGATAACTCTAACATATGACAAAACGGCAAAACATTTCCAATGACATATTATTTCAAGATCTATGTCCACAAAACCAGACTCACAGTTTTCATGAACGAATAAACCATATACATACTTCTTCTTCACTGGTTGAGGCTATGTATGGGGTTTTTTCCCCTTTTCTTTGCTTTAATAAGCAAAACTTTATGTACGAATAAATTTCTTGACAGTCCTATTTCTCACCTCATCTGTACTTTGTTTTATACCAGTGATAGCGGTTGAACAGTATGAAATTGAAACAGATAGCTGACTGAGATACTCTCCTCCCAGAAGTGCTAACTATTGAGTATTGACATAAATATTGTTAAGTATATGTGGTTAAATTAGTATTACCGCTGAATTTTCACACAACAAAGTTTAAATAACCCTGATGACACTTTCATGTTGCAGACCTGCATCACGACACCAATAATCAAAATAAATTTTTTTAAATTATGAAACAACACATATCACTATCACTGCAACCTCCACAAAACCAACCTATATAAAAAGTTAACCTCTGCATGGATTGACCTCACATCACCATGTTTATCGGTGTTGAAGGCCTCCGACCCTGGCACCTTGTCTCATGGGGCATGGTCGCTGCCCAGCAAGACAGGACCCTCACTCATTCTGGTGCATGGGGCCATCCAGAGGGGGCTGGGGGCCGCATGCGGCCCCTGCTGAATGCAATGGGGACAAGCCACTGGCGGGGACCCTTCCTGGGCTGCAGCCGTGGGTGGTGGTAGAGAGGAACTGTTTCGCTACCCATTCTCTTGATAATAGACTGTCATCACCTGGCAAACACCAGTCGCCACAGACATTAACAGTGACAATACACGAACAGTACCAGTGAACAACAACAATAAACATTTTATCCTGACTTACCCTTGAGATTAATATCTTGTCAACTTATACTTTTGAAAAGAAAAAAAGTTATCTTTTTTGCTGGTAAATGTAAACTTTCTTACTCCCCTGCTTTATTCTCCCTCGATTTTGGAGCCTCCTCAGTTCTGTAACAATTCTATTAATTAACAATGGCCTAATGTTAATTCAATCTCAATCACCAGTCTTACCCACGTAACCCAGGATTATCACACCTACCTTCAGACTAAACTGAGTCAGAAGTATCATGTTATTGGACATTACTAATGAGTAAATGTTATTGTTCTGAAAACATTAACCTGGCATTTAACTTAAATAACGGCAGATTTCTTTGCAACGAATATTCAGGTTCCATCCTCCCCTGAGACAAAGCATCATACCAAAAGGAGTAGCGCGGCACATTTTTTTTTTTTCTTTCGCCCCCTGAAGCAATATTGTTTCCCTATGAGAGTGCTTTTATATGATCTAGAGACAATTTTGCCATGGACAACTCCCCTGTTGCTGTGATGTTGTTTTACGTGTGCTAAAATAAGTGATGAGCGGATAGTCACATGGGACCAGACCCGTTATTATCATCTCATCCAATCACTCCGCACTTAGCAACCAAGAATTAAGAACCACTTCATGGTACTAGTGGCTATGAGGAAAAGTTTCTGGCCAAACAGGGATCGCAAACACCATAACACTCAAACCTGAACTTTTCACTTCTCTACATGGATCAGAGTGCATTACCTCTAACCTCCCGAGCAATATCCAGCTATGATGCACACCACCACAAAAAGACAAGACAGGCTACATCCTTCTTCTAACATCTAGATCCATCAGTGTAGATCAGTGGACTACTGCACCAGGTCTATCCAATTTGCATCCGACATGCTAAGACATTGTTATCTAATCCCTCTTGTGCATGCAGTAATCAATGGCCCTATGAATGATATTCTCCGCCTTTAGCCATTAGGCTACTGTTAAGTCACAGAGTAATCTGACAATGATGACCATAATTTCCTATTCTTCAAAGACAGCTTCAGTCTCTATTTTATCCCAAAACTCCAAAGGTTTTGACACAAACTTGTCACAAAATCTAAAGTGGAAATGAAACTCAAAAGAAAAACTGTGGCCACATTGAGATCACGACATCATGGGAGCAATGAAAAATGAATCTTGAGCAAGGGGTGGGCATAGTAGTTGAGAGGGGAGGAGGAGAAGAACATACCGGGATAGACCTTGGTTGTTAGAGTTATTTGGTGGGGGCTGTGATCTTTTTTAAAGCGTATTACTGCGTGATCTGCGCGACCAGGGTTCAATTCCTGTTCAAGAGGATTTTTTCCTCTGGAGTTAACATCCATGCTGACTCCACTTCCCCTAAAAGAAAGTCCTTCACTTGAAACTATAACCAAGGTCCCTATGTGCAAACGCACACAGAACAACTTCCGCTTAACAATGAAAACCCCGTTCAGCTTTTTTAGAAGAGTAGCCATTGTGGTGCCCGTGAGGGAATGGCTGATGGAACAAAATTTACAAAACTGCATACACATGGGGGACTCGGCAGAAAAAATGCACCCGAGTGCTTATTCCATTGACATCAACAAATAGCAAAGAATACTCAGAATAAGATAGAATTTAAAAAAAAAACAAATTTTCTTTTAATGAATCCCTGAGAGGCAAATTTTCTTCTTACACAAATAACAAGGATCAATGGAAGAATCAATACAGTTTCAAGACAATACTGAGACAAGGCCAGAAGCATATGTGTTTGAATGCGCTAAGAGATAATCTTTAACGATCCTTGCCTAAGCCACTAATCAACTGAATTATAGTTCAAACTAAGGATGCGTATAGTTTCAACAATGACTATTGATATTACTTCAATACTTAGACATGTTGCTGTACTCCACCCACCTATGCTCTAGTCAATCTGAATTATTACATACTATTCAATATATTATAGAATAATCCACAAAACCAACCTATTAGTATTCAACTACTACAATATTGAAGAACCAAAACTCAGTAAAGCAGAGTCCTGACCGCACAAATGCTTTGAAATCTCACTCTTTTACTAGGAATGTCAGCTACCCTTCATATATTAATGGGCAAAAATGGCTACATGTCACTACTCACTATTTAACTAGGAACCTCATGAACTCCTCAACCATCTGAAGAACAAACAAAAAAAAATAAAAAAAAAACCCAACTAATCCCCACATCACAATCTTAAAATGGAGAGACAAACCCCAAGTAAACAACACCACATCACAATACTTAAAAATGGAAGACTACAGCCAGAAGAGCAAGGTGAACAAATCCCAAAATAGTAATATTAACAGAGTAATATTATTATAACAGAACGTCGTTTCAACAAAAGAAATGATAGTGTCAGAGAAAAGTTAACATGTTTAATCCGCACTCAAAATTTCTCATAATCACTGGGTTAAAACCCACAGTTTGAACAAATGTTGATCCCTATTTTGAATGGCTGGCAGGTATCCTCTATCCTTAATCAGGGCTTGAATATGTATGAAGCCCAGATGACCATCTTGCCTTTGCACCTGGGCTAGTTGCCATGATTGACTTTGAAGCCTTGGAAAAGCAAAGACCTTCACATCTCATTCCTTTTTTTTATCATGAAAAAAAAAAGACTGTTAAGAGCACAAACATTTCAACCATTTCCATTGATTATTATTATGTTCAAGCAAACACCGAAACAGTACTTCTGAGCACGCAATGTGGAGAAGATTCATGAATAGGTGTCAGTAGATACAGACGGGGGACGTTTGGAGGTCGTACTCGTAGAAACAACGTCTAAGAAGAGATAGAAAAGGAAAAAAAAGGAAAGCTCTAAGCTCTCAACTCAATTTTTGTCTGTGGGCTTTGTTTTTCCAACACGCAATTTTTCTCTTATTACAAGATTTGAAAAAATAAATTACAAACCACACATGAATCCATCATCAAGATGAAACAGAGTTCATACAAATTCTAAAACTCATAGTCATATCCAATGTAATTCTTGCATGTATTATATTCAAGTTTTCAAACCATTAGAATCCGAAGTAACGTACATTTAAGACCATTTATTTTTTCGATACCACCAAGCACACTTCTACAGTTCTACATGACCACGAACAACTTGAAAAGCTTTACCTTTTCTATTGATGACTTTGAAATCCAAACACAAAAGATGAAACAATTTTCGTTCGATCAAAAAATTCTGGCCCTGTTTCTTGTCAGTCATGTTCAGCATGTTTCCCCTTAGACCTATAATTACCTACGTCCGGGATGCCATTCGACAAGTTTTGTAACTCTGGCACACTAATGAGCGCAGCGTCCACACAAGGGAGCAACGGTCTCACAGAACCATTCACCATGGCTTGGTGGAGTCGCTGCTACAAATGAATCTGTGTATCTGGATCTGGATCCCTGGAATCAATACGTCGCAGTAACACTTCGGGGACCGAAACAAGATAGCGGGTTTCTGTCTCGGCCGTTAGTCGGGAAGTACGTAAAATTTTAGTTCCCCCGGTTTTCGTTTTCATTTTTTGTTTTTATAAGGGGCTCTGGTTATGTTGTTGAAAATAAAAACCTGCAACAATTTTGTTCTGGGGTTATCTCGCACTTGAAATTTGGCCGAAAAACGTTTACTGTGTTAGTCGTGACAGGTTTGGGGTTTGTGTGTGTGTGTGTTGTGCACGACTCTGATCTACTTAAAAATCGCCCCCCTTTTCCCTGGGATACAGATTTTATGTTATTTCGGGGAAAGTATTGATCACACAATCGTTGTTAATGTAAGACAACCGTAAATCACGCAAACGTCATCACAGTGAGTTAATTTTTTGCTAAAACTGCGCCGATACAGGCTCGGTTTCTGGCCCGCCCAAAACACCCCCTCGTTTTTCTACCACTTATTTTCCCGTAGGCTTCAAATGTAACAAAAAAATGACTTTCTTCCATTAAATTATTTCATTTGAGAGATGGATACAATGCGGAAGTCCTAACTTAACATTTTTCAAACTTGTGAAACTTTACAAGCCCGTGATCATTAGACGAAAACCACATCATGAGGATGGGCTTTTTGTTTTGGTTTTGGGTTTTTTTCCTTTTCCCTTTGTCAATTTTTGAACCAAATTTCGTTTTTAAAAATGTGCAAGAAAAGCGTTGAAAACAAACAAATAACCAACTGACACACATTCACATTGACACAAAAAGCAAAAACCTACATTTGAAATTGGTTTGACAAAAACCATGAATACTTTTTGGCCCCCAAAAAAAAAATCAACATTTTTTGAGCAAAAAAAGAAATTCACTGATTAAAAAATTTTAATTGTGGTGTGTACACACACACACACACACCTCACATTTAAAACAATAATTATTTGCCAAAACACCACACAACACCCCACAAAAAATTAGTGTTATAAAGGAGAATCTAATGGGGGGGGGTACATTTACAAAGAAAGCAGTGTCAAAGAAAAGTAGATTTTATAAGGGGGGGATTTTTGAAGAGAAAAAAGGGGGGCGGGTGCCCACTATACATAGGGTGCTGTGATTATTGCCCAAAAATTTTTTTAAAACTGTTAAAATTTTAAAAAAATCAGGTGTGTGAGAGGAGAGAGAAGAGAGGAAAGAGAGAAGAGAGGGGAGAAGAGAGAGAGAGAAAAATTACCAGTCTTAAAACAGTTTGAAATTATTTAATCAGTTAATTGGGACAAAAAAGCACTGCATGTGGGGAAAAAAAAAGCACCGGGCAAATGTGGGAGGCTTAAGGGATTCTATTTGCCCATAAAATAAAAGAATTCATTTGCCGTAAAACAAGAAATGAAGAAGAAAAAACCCTTTAAAGATATTCTTTTATTCAAAGTTTTTTGTTAATATTAAAGCAAAAAAAAAAAAAACCCCAACAACACAGAAAAGGGTGATGTTTTGTAATAAATTACAATCCTAACAAAATTTTGATCGAAAATTTAATTTTTGGTTTTTACCTATAAAAAAAAAAAAATAAATATGATTTCATTTTTTTTTTTTGGTTTTTTAAAGCATGCATTTTTACTTGTATAAAAAGCACTAGCACTCATGGCTCATATTTTATCAAAATATGAAAAAATGCGCTAGGCAGATAGAGAAACTGGACTTATTTTGTTGATTGATTTTAATATCACTCCACATAAAATCAATGTAGATAATGTTTTTTGTATAATACATGTACTCCCTAAGTCTAAATAGTAAATCAATGTAACAAATTCAAGAATGCATTGTTTCTAATTTGAGATGTGTTTTTTTTTTTCTTTTGATCTTAATTCCTACATTTTTCATGATTTGTGCTTTTGAGGGTGTGTTTCCTGTCAAAAACCAAACGGTCTCCATGCCCACAACCCATAAAAATCAATAAAATATAAATCTATGAAAAAATTTGTTACAAAAATGCATTTTTTTCCAAATTTAAGGGGGTGGTTTTTTTTAAAAATGTTGTTTAAAAATGCTACACTTCCATGATTTTTGATTTTGAGTGTGGTTTCCTGTCCAACCAAAGGGTTTCCAGTCACAACCAAAACATTTTACTTTTATAAGATTAATTTTAAAATACTTCCATTCTGTGTAAAGAAAATTGTTGTTTTATTGTATTTTCGGGGATAAATTTTAGGAAAATTTGTGGTCTTCCGGGGCAAAAAAGCAAAAAAAAAAAAAAACTTTTAAATCTGGCTAAAAAACTGTTAGAGATCATTAAAATAAGCCAAAAAATTTCTTTGCATGATTGTCAACTTCCAAATGTTAGATTTTTTTATAATGAAAACAAGGCTTTTTGGGAGTGTTTTTTTTTTTGATATTCGAGTACAAAAAATTTATGCATTTTTTGGGTTTTCCATGTCCAACCAAAACACGGCTAAAAATAGAATTTAAATTCATAAATACTGGGAAACCAAATTAATATTTCATAATTTTTTTCAAAAGATGCGTTTATGACGGATACTCTAACATATGAAAAAAAAGGCAAAACTTCCAATGACATTTATTTTTAAAGGGTCTATGTCAAAAACCCACAGTTTTGAGAAAAAACCCATATACAAAATTCTTTTTCACGGTTGAGGCTATTTTTTGGGGGTTTTTTCCCCTTTTTTTTTTGCTTTAAAGCAAAAATTTTATGTACGAAATTTCTTAACCCCATTTCTCACCTATCTTTACTTTTTTTATACCATGATAGGTTGAACAGTATAAATTTTGAAACAATACTGACTGAAAAATCTCCCCCCAAAAGGTGCAAACTATTGAGTATTGACATAAATATTTTTAAGTATGTGTTAAATTAGTATTACCCTGAATTTTCACACAAAAAGTTAAAAAACCCCTGATAAACACTTTATTTTGCAGACCTGCATCACACACCAAATAATAAAAATTAATTTTTTTAAAATTATAACAAATCATACACTGAAACCTCCACAAACCAACTATATAAAAATTTTAACCTCTGATGGATGATCACTCCCCATGTTATCGGTGTTGAAGGCCTCCGACCCGGCCTTGTTCATGGGGCATTCGCTGCCCGCAACGGACCTCACCTTTGGTGATGGGGCACCCAAGGGGGGGGCGGGGGGGCCGCTGCGGCCTGCTGATGAATGGGACGCCCTGGGGGGACCCTCCTGGGCTGCAGCGGGGGTGTGGAAGAGGAAAATGTTTTGCACCCATTTTCCTTTATTAAGACTTCTTTCCCCGCAAACACCATCGCCACAGAATTAAAAGGAAAACACACAGTAACGTGAACAACAACAATAAACATTTTATCCCGACTTTTCCCTTGAGTAAAATCTTTTTCAACTTTACTTTTTAAAAAAAAAAATTACTTTTTTTCTGGTAAATGAAAATTTCTACTCCCCCGCTTTTTTCCCTGTTTTGGGCCTTCTTCTGTAACAAATTTTATTAATTACAATGCCAATGTTAATTCAATCTCATCACCAGTCTTACCCACTAACCCAGGTTCACACCTACCTTCAGATAACTGAGTCAGAAGTTCTGTTATTGGACATTTCAATGAGTAATGTTATTGTTCTGAAACTTAAACCATTTAACTTAATAACGGCAGATTTCTTTGCAGAAATTCAGGTTCCTCTCCCCTGAGACAAAGCATTTTACCAAAGAGTAGCCGCACATTTTTTTTTTTTTTCCCCCCTGAAGCAATATTTTTTTTCCCATGAAGTGGGTTTTATATATTAGAGAAAATTTTCCGGGGCAACTCCCCTGTTCTGTGAGTTTTTTACGTTGCTAAATAATTGGTAGCACATGGGACCCCCTTTTTTCATCTCTCCAAAAACTAGCAACCAGAACCATCATGGTTAGTGGTTGAGGAAAAGTTTTTGGCCCAAACAGGGATCCAAACACCCCAAAACTTTTAAACCTGACTTTTTACTTTCTAGGAAATGCATTACCTCTAACCCCCGATCCATATGATGCACCAAACCCCAAAAAAAGACGGTCATCCTTCTTTCACTAGATCCCCAGTGGGGTCATGGACTACTGACCAGTCTTCCTTTTTATCCGACATGCTAGCATTTTTTCTAATCCCTCTGTGCATGCAGTAATCAAGGCCCTATGAATGATATTCGCCTTTAGCCATTTTTGGCTACGTTAACCCCAGAGTAACTAATGAGACCTAAAATTTCTTTCCTTCAAAGACAGCTTCCCCTCTTTTTACCAAACTCCAAAGGTTTTTACACAAACTTGTCACAAAAACTAAAGTGGAAAGGAAAATAAAAGAAAACTGGGGCCACATTGAGATCAGACATCAAAGGGGCAATGAAAATGAACTTGGGAGGGGGGGGGGGGGGGGGGGGAGGAGAGGAAACGGGATAGCCTGGTGGGTTTGGTTATGTATTTTTTGGATCTTTCGACCGGGGTTTAATTTTGTTCAAGAGGTTTTTCCCCCCTGGGGTTAACAATGCTGACTCCACTTTTTCCCCAAAAAAACCTTCATGAAACTTAAAACCAAGGGCCCATGTGCAAAAAGCAACAGAACAATTCCGTTACATGAAAAACCGTTCGCTTTTAAAAAGATAGGCCCTTGTGTGCCCGTGGGAATGGATGACAAAATTTACAAAATGCATAACATGGGGGGTGGAGAAAAAAAACACCCGAGTGCTTATTCCATTACACAAAAAAAAGAATACTCAGAAAAAGATAAATTTAAAAAACAAATTTTTTTTTAAGAACTGGGGCAAAATTTTTTTTACCAAAAACAGGATCATTGGAGTCAATACAGTTTTAAGACAATACGAGACAAGGCAAAAAGCATATGTGTTATGATCTTTACTCCTGCCCAAGCCTAACAAAAGAATTAAAGTTAACAAGAGCTAAGTTTTTTAAAAGACTTTGAATTCTTCAATACTTGACATGGCTGACTCCCCCCTATCTCTGAATCTGAATTTTCATATATTCAATATATTATAATAATACACCACCTATTAGTATTACTCTATTAGCCAAACCAGTAAAACAAGTTAGCCAAACTTTGAAATCTCACTCTTTTACTAGGAAAGCAGCTACCTTTATAAAATTAATGGGGAAAAATGGCTAATGTCACTTCTCACTATTTAATAGGAACCCCTGAACTCCTCCCACGAAGAACAAAAAAAAAAAAAAAAACCCAAATAATCCCCCCATCACAATCTTAAAATGGGGAACAACCCCCAATAAACAAACCCTCACAAACTTAAAAAAGGAAACACAGCCAGGGAAAAGCAAGGGAAAAAAATCCCAAAAAGTAATATTTAAAAAATATTATTTAACAGAACGTCTTCAACAAAAGAATGATAAATGCGAAAAAATTAACATGTTATCTCAAAATTTTTTAACACTGGGGTTAAAAACCCAATTTGAACAAAGTGATCTATTTTGAAAGGCTGGCAGGATCCTTTCCCTTTAAACAGGGCAATTTGTATGAAGCCCATGACCATCTTGCCTTGCACCTGGGCTAGTTGCCTGATTGAATTTGAACCTTGGGAAAGCAAAAACCTTTACATTCTTCCTTTTTTTATCATGAAAAAAAAAAAACGTTAGCACAAACATTTCAACCCTTTCCATTGATTATTATTATGTTCAAGCAAACACCAACGTACTTCTGAACGCAAGGGGGAGAAATCATGAATGGGGTCGAGATCAGACGGGGACTTGGGTTACTCGTAGAAACAATCTAAGAGAGAGAAAGGAAAGAAGCTCTAGCTCTCAATCATTTTTGTCTGTGGGCTTTGTTTTCCAACACGCAATTTTTCATCTGATTACATGATTTGAAAAATAAATTACAAACCACACATGAATCCATCATCAAGATGAAACAGAGTTCATACAAATTCTAAACTCATAGTCATATCCAATGTAATTCATTGCATGTATTATATTCAAGTTTTCAAACCAGTAGAATCCGAAGTAACGTACTTTTTAAGACCATTTATTTTCGATACCACCAAGCACACTTCTTACAGTTCTACATGCCCACGAACAACTTGAAAAGCTTTACCTTTTCTATTTGATGACTTTGTATCCAAACACAAAAGATGAAACAAATTTCGATCAAAAAATTTCGGGGCCCTGTTTCTTGTCAGTATGTTCCAAGCATGGTTTCCCCTTGACCTAGTAATGACCTGAAGTTCCGGTGTTGCGCATTCGTCAAGTTTTGTAACTCTGCACCTAAGAGCGCATGTCCACACAAGGGACACGACTCTACAACATTCACCATGGCTTGGTGGTGTCGGCTGCTACAAATGAAATCCTGTGGATCTGGATCTGGATCTGGATCAATACGTCGCAGTAACCACTTCTGGCTTTACGCGACGGATTGGGGGTTTGCGCTTAACTACTAGTACTAATGCTGGTTGGTTCTGGAAAACCTAGTGCTGGTTCTCCCTGGTGAGGGCCCCTTTGAAGGAGCTCAGGGTCTTGGAATTGACGGTCTGGTCGCTGAGGTGGTTCCAGTCTATAACCGTCTGCACGAAGAAGGAGTGCTTGTACTGGTTGCACCTGCTGTCTGGACTGTGTAGCCTCTGTTGTTGTTGCAGGCTGTCCTTTCTACTATGTTTACTGATTTATAGTCCTTAAAAGTCTTAGTCTTAATTCTACGTTTACCTTGGGGTTTGGGGGTAAAAAAATTTGATGGCGGCATGGCCGGGACAAGTCCCTCAACCACTTTATACATAAAGGCTAACCTAAGCTGTCGCCTCCGGTCTTGTAATTTCGGCAGATGCAGGTCTTGGAGCATGGTCGTGACACAGCCAGGGTCTCTAGTATGGTAGTCTTGTTTTATGAATCTGGCTGCCCTGTTCTGGATACGTTCTAACTTATCTATGTCTGTTTTGGCAGTGGCTATCCCATACTGTGGCACCATATTCTAATGTGGATCTAACTAGTGATAGATAGGCTAATCTACGACATTCTTGTGGGCAGTGTTTGAGGTTTCGCTGTAAAAATCCTAACATTGAGCTTGCTTTTTTGGTAATTTTGTCTATGTGGGTGGTCCATTTCAAGTCGTTGGAGATGTGGATCCCTAGATATGGTGTTGATGCCACTTGCTGGAGGATGGTACTATTTAGTTGGTAGAGATAGTCTGATTCTTTTTTTATGTTTAAAATATAACACTTGCTGGCGTTAAAACGCATCCCCCAATTTTCTGCCCAGGTTTCTAATTTCTTGAGGTCTATTTTGAAGGGTGATGTGGTCATCGAAGGTGCCTATTTCTCTATATAAAAGACAGTCATCTGCAAAGAGTCTTACTTGGGATGCGACTGATGTTGGTAGGTCATTAATGTGGCATAGGAAGAGTATGGGCCTAACACAGTTCCTTGTGGTACTCCTGACTCTACTCTAACTTCTTCTGAGTTTCTCCTTCTAAACACT
>CM054150.1:26364873-26377373 GCA_028751875.1 Rapana venosa
AACCCCAAAACCCCAAAAACCCCCCATGTACACTAGCGTCCTTTTTAGACCATCCCCGAATCGGAAGGCCTACCTAAATAGGAGAAAGGGGGAAGGCCGTAAATCTCGCCATTCCTTGGTTGGTGGGCTTTTTCTGCATCATGTGATACCTGGGGTTGCCGCACAGAATTTGTGTTTCCCTTTTTCCCCAAATACTAAAATTTAAAAACAGTGTCAAGATCCGGGAAGTGGCTGTATGCACAACCTCGTGTGGTGTGGTTGTGGTGTGTGTGGGGGTTGGGTTTGTGTGTGTGGTGTGTTTTGTGTTGTGTGTGTTTTTTTTGTGTGGTGTGTGTGCATGAGAGAGAGTGTGTGTTGTTGGAGAAGGAGAAAAGAAAAGAGAGAAAGAAAAAGAGAAGAGGTGGTTGTTGTGGAGTGTGTGTGTGAGGGGGGAGAGAGGGGGTTGGGTGTTGTGTGAAGAGAGAGAGAGAGAGAGAAGAGAAGAGAGTTGGGGTGTGTGTGTGTGTTGTGTGTGTTTGTGTGTGTGTTTTGTGGTGTGGTGGGTGTGGGGTGTTGTGTGGGGGGGGAGAGAGAGAGTGAGAGAGAGTGGTGTTGTGTGTTGGTTGAGTGTGTGAATAAACAAACAGAACATCGTTTATTGCCTGGAACTAAAAGTGTGTGTGTGTGGTGGTGTGTGTGTGGTGTGTTGTGTGTTTGTGTTTTTGGTGTGTTTGTGTGTGTGTGGGGGTGTGGGGGTTGGGGTGGGGGGGGGGGGGATCCAACAGAAGGTAAACAGTCGCGACATGACCCTATCGTTTAAACCCCAAATATCCCCCAAAAAAGCACCCTTTTACCCCCCCCCCCCCCCCCCCCCCAATCCCCCCACCCCTTTGCCCTTTTTGTTCATGTACTTTTTATATTTTCCGATTGGGCCTCTTACAAAAAAATTTGCCCTTAAAAATGTGTAGTGAAGAAGCTTTTTGTTTTTAAACAGTTAAAAAAAAAATAAAGCTTGAATTCGGAAAATTGGTTTTTTTTTCTAAAAACAACACAAAACAAAAAAACCAACAACAACCGACTTACTTACTTACCCCATCACCCCCCGGGAGCAAGCCGCCGACAAAGTCCCCAGAGTCCTCGTCCTGGCTATTCTCCCACTGTCTCCGGGTATATCCCATTTTTCGGTTCTTTTCAAGGTCGCGTCGCCAGGTGTTTTTTGGGCCTTCTTTTTTTCGTTTTCCCGGGGGGTCCATGATAGTGCCTCCCTTGATTTTCTGGCGGTTTTTCTCAGGTGTGCCCAACCATCCCCCTCCTGCCCGGATTCATTCTCGGCTGGCAGCGGGTTGGTACGTTGCCACAGGTCGCTTTGCGATGTGTCGGGCCAGGATTGGGGGAAATTCGTCTCAGGAGCTGTTGATGAAGCCCTGCACTTTCTTATGGGGTTTTTGTTGTCCTCCATGTCTCCGCCCATAAGTGGGACTGACTTGACTTGGGAGTTGAACAGCCGATCTTTGTGCGGCCCGACAAAACCCTTGAGCTCCAGATGTTTTTTTCAGCTGCAATTCTGCCCTCGCCTTGCCAATTCTTGCTCGACCTGCGTCTGTGCCGCCTGCATGTTAATGATGCTACCCGGGTACGTGAATTTCTCCACTTCCCCAGCTCCTTCCCTTTTTTAGTTGACGGGCCTCACTCACTGCGTTGACTTGAAATTTGGTTTGCCTTCATGGATCTAGCCCCAACTTGTAATGAGGGCTGCAATTTTCTGTGTCTGTCCTCATCTTTGGGGGCTGGAAAAGCAGGGCCAGGTCGTCTGCAAAGTCGAATAAAATTTCCCCAAGCTCCCACAGTGTCCACGGTTTCCTTTTTCTTCTGTATCCGTTGAAGTCTTCATGTCAATCGATCCCCGGGGAAAAGGGGAAAAGGGTGACAGAGACAGCCTTGCCCTACCCCGGGTCTTTCACCTAAAGCTTTTGGGATTTTTCCTCCATGGACCACCCGGGAGGTCATTCTTTCATGGGAGTTCTTGATAAATTGACCTTTTGTTGGCACTCCCAGGTGGCGAACAATTTCCAGGGGGTTTGCGGTCCACACTGTCAAAGGTTTTTCTCATAATCAACAAAGTTATGTAAAAAAGATGATTCCACTCAAAAGTTTGCTCAACATGAGCGCAAGGTGGCAATTATCATGCATGACTGTTCGGGGGAAGCCGCCTGTTGGTCTCGGGGAGAGGGTAAACTGCATTTTTCATTCTCTGGGAGGACCTGTTAAAGACTTTTCCTGGCACCGACAGAACGTTACCCCTCATATTTTGGCACAGTTCGACTCCTTTCTTGGGTACTTGGGGGTAGCCCCCTTCCAGTCAATGTACTTCCTCCTCTCCCAAATTTTCCCAAAGAAGGTACAGCATCTCAAACCGGGGCTCTAGGTCGCCTGATTTCTGCTGGATGTTGCCGGGTCCGCCCCTTGCCATTTCTCAGCAGTTTGATGGCTTTCCTGTCTCCTCCCGGTTGGGGTTGCTACGTTGTGTTTAGTTCCCACGCAGGGGCGAAATTTCCCGGGGGTTTTAAGGACGGGGCTGTTCAGGATTCCTCAAAATGCTCGCCCACTTTTCAGTTTTCCCTCTGTTCCCGATGGTTTTTTCCTTTCCTTTTCTTTGACTGGTCGCCAGGGCCCTGTACTTCCCTGAGAGTTTCTTAGGGGGTCATACAGCAGCTTCATGTTTTACTTGGCTGCTGCTTTCCCCGGCTTCCCCGCCAGGCTGTCGATGTACTGCGCTTGTCTGTTCTTGCGCTCCTCTGACTTTTCCCGTTTGGCTTCTGTGAAATCTCTTGTCCTTGCCTTTTCTGCTCTTGTCCGGCTGTTTTTTTACTCTGCTTTTTTCTCTTTCCTTTTCAAATCTTGCCCATTGGGGCTGCCGATAAAACCTTTTCCTTCGTTGGTGTCTCTTGGCCCCACTTCCTACAGGTTATGCCGTGTCTTTCACTTTCTTCCACGGTCCGATGCATCTTTCTTCAAGCGTTTTTGTATCTTGTACTTTTGGTGAGGGGCATTTAATTTCTTTATTTATCTTTTTTGGGCTTTTAGCAGCGGTGTTACTTTTGCCTCTTTGTTGTTCTTTCCATCCGTTCCCTTTTTCACTTAGCTTCAGCCTGGGTCCAAAAGGGGGGGTCAGATCAACGTCCCGCTCCTCTTTTCACCCTTACATCCGTAGTATCCCTGAATTTTTTGGCCACAGAAGGGGCGATCTGGTTCTCATCCATGATTTTTGGGAACCCAGGTGGCCTTATGTACTCTTTTTGTGGGGGGAAAAACTGCCCCCCGATTTTCCAATTTTGATACACAGAAGTCTGCAAATCTCTCGCCACTCATTCATCTCTCCAATCCTGTCTTCCCATCACTTTCCCGCATCCCCTTTTCCTTGTCCGTCTTTGGGATTGAAATCACCCAAAGGGGTTTTATATCTTTTTTTGGTATTTGGAAGACGTTCTGCTCGTCGTAGAATTGATCTTGGCTTTTCCCCTTTATCTCCGTCATTAGTTGGGGCATAACACTGGATAGTTTTATTTTGATCTTCTTCTTTAGTCCGAGGTGCCCCCAATGATTCTTGATTTCCGTGTGCTTCCCATCTATCAGGGGTTGCTCGCGGGCTTGACAACATAGCCTAAAAAGCCTTCTGTGTGTGGAGCGTTGTCTTCTTTATGGGCCGAATAAAGAGCCTCTCCATGACAGTCTCCTTTGTCCTGACGTGTCCAAGGTCTCACTGATGCCAAGCAATGTGAGGTTGTAGCTTTTTCATCTCTCTGCTACTTTTTGTTGTTTTTTTCCCCTCCCTACAGTCCTCACATTCCTTTCCGACTTGAGGTCCCGGTCGATAAAAGGGGGTTTCCTTGGCTTCCCAGACTCACGGCTTTCAAACCCCAAAAACGTCATACATCCTCTTGGTGAGGACCCTTCCTCTCCCAGGGCAGTAGTCTTTTGGTCTGTTGTTGGCGTTTCTGTAGCAAACTTTGTTTTCACGGGGTGGGGTTGCTAGCCCCACGCCCAGCCCTCCTCCTTTCTCATCCGGGCTTGGGACCGGCAATGGCAGAGTTAACAACAACAACAACAACATCAAATCACGCACGCACACACACACGCACCCACGTTTTCCCCCCACCATTCTCTCACTATCTGTCTCTCTAGCTATTTTATCAATTCTTTTTTATAAAATTATTATTGTTTTACACTTCTTATTATTAGGAATTCTTTTTGATGGTTTTGTTTATTTTTTTTATTTTAAAAGAAATCTCACCCCCCCCCCCCCCCCCCCCCCCCGCCACCCCCACTCCCTGTCCACCCTCCTCAGGTATCACTTTATGTGAAAGGACGAAAGCTTGAAGACCACTACTACTACGACTACTACTACTACACGTTTTTTTCACACGCGAGCACATAGATAAACAAAAAGACACACAGGAGCCAAAAAAATGAAATTTTAACTTCTCTTTTTAAAAACAACAACCAACAAAACTATAATCTAAATAAAGGCCCCAAGTTGCCCCAATACCCAAAAGTCTTACACATTCACACAGCGGCTAGGGGCAGGAGAAATTCAGGTGTGAACACCAACAAGCTGTTTGAGTTGGACATGGACAAGCCTTTAAGCACGCTACCCAGCGCGAGCAGACCATACTGAACAAACAGGTGTCGCCTCCATATTATATAGGACGAAGGTAAACAAGAGGCCTGAGGACTATGTTTTAAAAAAAAAGAACAGAAAGAAAGGAAAGAAAAGAAATGAATAGAAAAAAGCGTCACTTTTGTCCTTGTCAAAGGAACAAAGAAATGAACTGACCACAAAAAAGCATCACTTTTGTCCTTGTAACAGGAACAAAGACATGAACAGGAAAAAGCATCACTTTTGTCCTCGTAAAAGGAACAAAGAAATGAACAGGGGGAAAAAAGCATCACTTTTGTCCTCGTAAAATGAACACAGAAATGAACAGAAAACAAGCATCACTTTTGTCCTCGTACAAGGAACAAAGAAATGAACAGGGAAAAAAGCATCACTTTTGTCCTCGTAAAAGGAACAAAGAAATGAACAGGGGGAAAAAGCATCACTTTTGTCCTCGTAAGAGGAACAAAGAAATGAACAGAAAAAAGCATCGCTTTGGTCCTCCTAAAAGGAACAAATGAATTTGGTGTGAAGACGGTGGCTCTTGCCCTACACATCAAGTACTAGGCGAGTATTCTCTAGGTACAACGCAATCATTTGGGGAAACTTCTGGGGAAAAGGAAAAATGTTAAAATCATTGTTCTCTTTCTTTTCCGGTCTGTTCTTTTACTTTCCTTTTTTCTTTCGTTTTTATTTTTTCAAAATTATTGTCTTTTTTTTCTTTTCAGTTCTGTTCTTTTCCTTTCTTTCCTTCTTTCTTTCGTTTTTTCTTTTCTTGCTTTTTTTTCTTTAGTTTTATTTCTTTCTTCATTTCTTTCAATGCATTTCTTCAGTTCTCCCTTCCTTCCAATTCCGTCCTGTGTTTCTCCTTCCATTTGCGAGCACTTGGAGCCAAAAAAAGCAGGGGGAAAAGCTACAAGCATAAAACCCTGTTTTACTCTATCCCCGTTCTGGCCTCTGGCCGTAAAGCGTGCAGATATTTATGCTGTGCAGTATCCAGTTTACCTGGAAATTAACGAAAGGAGAAGAAGAGAAACTAGACATTTTCCAAACCAAATGTCTGAGGAGGATCTTCAAGATCCGATGGCAAGAACACATTTCCAACAAGACAGTCTTGGAAATAGCAGGAGCAGAAAAAAAATCAGCCAGGAGATTAGAAGGAGATGGAACTGGATCGGGCATGTCCTAAAAAAGGACAGGAGTGACGACTTTGCTGTTGCCCTCGGATGAACACCTGAAGGGAGAAGGAAAAGGGGACGCCCAAAAACAACATGGCGACGAATGGTAGAAGTAGAGCGGAACGGCGCAGGCTGGAGCACGTGGAACGCCGCACGACGCACAGCTGCAGACCGGAACCAGTGGAGGAATGATGTTCAAGCCTTGTGTGCCTCCAGGCACAGAGAGAATTAAGGTTAAGGAAGGTATCCAGTTCAACAAAAAAAGGAAACAAAGACATTGGTTCTTTACAATAAAAACACCATCTTCAGAAAAACAAACAACAACAATGCAACACACTTTCTGAAAATATGTAATAATTGTACCAATAAATTTACATATTAAACAAACCACACAATCAATCAGTGAACAAAAAGGTGAGTTGCTCCAATGACTATCAAGGAAACAACCGTTGCAATGTTGTCCACAACCATTTCAGGAAGAGTCTGTCCACTGCGCTGTGTCAGTAAACGATGGCCCTGACAATACCCTATGTTTTTTTTTACAGTAGAAAACTTTTTTTTTTGGATATGGGGGGGAAAAACCATTAGTGTTCTGCAGATTAATGACATTGGCGTACTTTCTGTTTGTTGGATTTTTGTATTGTTATGTTTTGTTTAGTGGCAATACGTAGGATATGTCATCATCATCCTTATTACACCGGCAAAATTGTGTCCTTTGCAATATGAAAAGAAAATGATACCCATAATATTGCCAGCTGCCATATTGGTGATAGCCCTCTCTCTCTCTCTCTCTCTCTCTATTATATATATATATATATATATATATATATAGATATATATATAATATAATAGATATAATATATATATATATATATATATATTAGGCGTCAACTCGTGATCCAGAGGTCGCGGGTTCGATCCCCGCTCGGCTCGGTGTTGTGTCCTTGGGAAAGACACTTTACTCCTATTTTCCTCACTCCACCCAGGTGTACAAGTGGGTACCAGCTCTGCTGGGGAAGTATCTGGCGACAGACTAGCGTCCTGTCACAGGGGTGGTGAAAAACCATCAGTTCGCTTAACGCTACAGAAACCGGGATAAGCTCCGGCTCTATGGGCCTTCTGGCTCGAAAGAACATACTACTTTTTATATATATATAATAACACAAAAGGAAAAAACAAACGCCAAATCAACAATCCACTGTCTGGCTGCCTTCTCCCTTACTCCAAAAGCAGTCGATGGGACATTGTATAGAGCTTCTGACTTCTGGGGCAGCTTATGGTGACTGATTCGGACTTGGCTGAGCCCCCCTTCTGCAGGCTGCACGGCTGGGTATGTCCATGCCATCCATGCCACCGGCCATAACTGACCTACTGTTCTACCAAAGGTCGAAGCTTTTTATGAACATGTATTTATTCATTTCTTTTAGTTAATGTTTGTGTGAATTGTTATGGTGGTGCTTTTTGTTTGTTTGTACACCCATCCACCCACCCCACACCCACACACACATTTGTTCCCCCTCGTCTAATATCATAGAAGTGAACAGACGTAAAATTGAAGTCAACAACAAGAACAACAAAAACCCAAAACAACAACAACAAACAACAACAAAAACACACACTCACACACACAACACACACACACACAAAACCCACACACACCCCAAACCCCATTGTGCGCACGAAGTTTGTATTTCATTAAACTTTTTAAAAGGTTGTTGTTGTTTTTGTAGTGCTAACTATGATGCCAGCAATAACTAAAGTAACTCTGACGTTTTAGAAATAAAAAGTGCTTTTAAAACAGACACTAGTTTTGTTGTTGTTGTTGTTGCTAGACTGGTTCTGCCCTTTTCTGGTAATTCTTTTCCCTGGTCTCATCAGCCCATTGTTTGTAAGTCAGCTGTTTGTCATTTCTATTGATGGTGACATTTCTCCTGTAGTCTGCTTCCTGACGTTGAAACTTCTGTGTCTTGAAAACGAGACCATTCTTCTTAAACGATTTTGTTTTTCTTGCGGGAATTTATAGCACACTGCATCAACAGAACATGGAATCTCAGTCGTCGTCATAAGACTCAGAAGGGGGCTAAGAGCAGCAAGGGTGGAATAGCCTATATCTTCTGTGTGAAGGAAATACCTGCAGACCTTTGTTTCGCTGACTCTCGTGTTTTGTTGTTTAGTTGTTGTTGTTGTTTTTAAACAACTTTGTTGCTTTCATAAAGGAAATATGTTTGCTGCTGAGTAATGGATTGGGGACGGGATAAAAAGAGGTAGAGAGGAGGGGGAGATTTTGACGTATAGGCAAAGCAATGTCGATGGTTAACTGGAACTGTGCTTTTAATGGACTGAAGCTGATTTCATTTGAACGTCAACTTGGATAGTGTACAGAAACAATAACCCAGAACCTCTGTTTCCACATTTTCTGTCTCTGGAAACTGGATAGCCTGGTGGTTAGAGTGATGCGCATTCTGCTTGTGATCTGCTGACCCGGGTTCGAATCTCGTTCCATAGGATTTTTCCTCGGGAGTTAACATCAGTGCCGACTCCACTCCCCCCAAAAAGTTTTTTGGATGAGACTATAAACCGAGGTCCCGTGTGCGAACGCACGCAGAACATCTTGCGCACGCATGAAAACCCGTTCCGATTTTCGGAAGAATTGGCCATTGTGTGCCGGTGGGAACGGATGACAAAATTTACAAAACTGCATACACACGGAAACTGGATGTAAAAAGCACACGAGTGCTTATTCTATCATCCTCGAGATAAAAGAATGAAATTTTCAAAAATGAAACAAACTAAAATAAAACCCAAGAAATTAAGGAACAGCAGGTCTTGAAACACAGGCGTCAGCATAGAACACTCTTCCCCTAAAGCGGCCAGCAGCAGCTGGGAGGAAAGAGTGTTGAGGTATAATAATGATGATGATAATGATGATAATGATGATAATAATAATAAAAATAATAATAATAATAATAATAATAATAATAATAATAATAATAATAATAAAATAATAATAATAATAATAATAATAATAAATGGAATTTATATAGCGCTGAACCTTGTAAAACAAACAAATGGAAGCGCTTAATGTATACGGGAAGTGTTGTGGCTGGTCACTGGACTCTGGTTGTAGTGGACTGACAGTTGCTTTCTTTGAACGTCCACTTCAACAGAGGAGAGCATGAGCCACAAATCAGCTTTGACCGATGCAATGGCTGGTCAGCATGTAACTCTTCACGACTCTGGCATGTGTTCCGTTTAGTTCTTTGAAAGAAAAGTATGCTTTTGTCGGAAATGGTAAAAGTGGTCTGTTAGTTGTGTAGTGCAGAGTTCTACACGTACTATGTCCCGGAAAAGGGATATATAATACAAAGTGTCTCTTCCACAGGAGGGCACATACGTCGCCTTGGTCCATTCAGGTTGATTTCTTGTTCTTTGAAGTAAAGGATTTTCAAAGGTTTTTTTCCCTTGAAGCAGTGTTCTGAGGTGGGGGTTTTTTATAAATGTTGTGGTGGGATTGTCTTATTTGCCTCCCTTTTTGTTTTCTTTTTTTTTTTTTATATCGAGGATAATGGAATAAGCACTTATTGCTTATTTACATCCAGTCCCTGTGTGTATGCGGTTTTGTAAATGCTGTCATCTGTTCCCACCGGCACACAATGGCCTACTCTTACGAAAAGCAGAACAGGATTTAACGTGTGCGCAAGATGTTCTGCGTGCGTTCGCACACAGGGCCTCGGTTTATAGTCTCATCCGAAGGACTTTGGGGGAGAGTGGAGCCTGCACTGATGTTAACTCCAGGGGAAAATATCCACCTTGAACGGGAATCAACCCGGGTCGTCAGATTGCGAGCGCAATGTTCATTAGGCCATCCTCATTGTCATTGATCATCATGCAATAAAAATTTTAAAAGGCAGAATGAACAAGAGCGCAACGCCGTTAGTGTTACCTACATAGACACTCAAAACCTCTGATCTGAGATCTCCAGATTGATACTGTCTCCTTGGGTGGTAGCTCTGGACTTTTCCCAGCCTAAACTTTGGTTTTCATGGTGAATCACTCAAATTGAAAAGCGTTTATATAGATGCCACATTCCCTACTGTAGTGTACTGATGGAACGATCCAATAGCTGGGACCTTGCTGCAGAGATGGGAGCTTGTCTAGCTGAATGTGAAACACGGTATGGTTGAAACTGATTTCGTTTGTGCTGGGGTGGGGGTGGAGGGGGGTGGGGGGATTGACGTTCATGCTTATGGAGTTATATTGGAAATGCTAGAATTATTGTTTACTCGTGATTAGTTTCGTTGATGTACGGGAGCCATTTTTTGTGTAATCCTGCATGTCGCATCTTCCAAAATGTTCCCATTAATAAGATGTTTGAAGTTACAGCAAGGAAGTAGCCATAGTTTCATCTACGGGATGATGCCTTCACACCACACCAACTGCATGTGGGTTTTTTTTGTTTTGTTTGGTCATTCATTCTATTGGCTCGCAATGGCCTGGCCCAGACTTCTTTAAAAATGTGGATTGGGAGTAGACGAGCAAAATTGCCTATGCAGGGTAGCATGATTGAGGGGGTTACAGAGAAGCAGATGAGACTATAAACCGAGATCCCGTGGGCGCACGCACGCAGAAATATCTTGCGCATACATTAAAACCCGTTCAGCCTTTCGAAAGAGTAGGCTTTTGCATGCCGGTAGGGAAGGATGACAATACATACATCATATATATATATATATATCTCTCTCTCAACGCATGCACACTGGTGTGTTAACACATCGTCCCCGAAGTCGAAATGCGGATACCTAGATTGTGAGCAAAAGCGGAGGCATAGGCAAAATCTCCCCATTGGTGAAGGAAGTTTTGAGCTGTAGCCGAGGAACGAAAAGTACAATTAAAAAGTCTTTTTAATTTTTAACACCCAACCCCTCACCCCCACCCCCACCCCGCCCTCCACCGTTTTTTAAAACAAAATCTTAACGGAGAATGTCGTCTGCTGAGGTCTCTTTCAACCTGGCCGTAGCGAGTGGGATTCGAACCTTGTAATCCTTTGGTCAGGTTTCGAACATTCTGCTCACTCAGCCCTCCATGCTCCGTCGTCCCATATTACGTTCCTGTCATTTGGTGCCCCTCTTCAGTATAAACATAGCTGTGATTAGTGTTGGTTTTGTTAATATTGACGATGTTGTGATAATTTGATGGTAAAACATTGACTAGTAGTAGTAGTAGTAGTAGTAGTAGTAGTAGTAGAAGCAGCAGCAGCAGCAGCAGCAGCAGCAGCAGCAGCAGCAGCAGCAGCAGCAGCAGCAGTAGTAGTAGTAGTAGTAGTAGTAGTAGTAGTAGTAGTAGTAGTAGTAGTAGTAGTAAAAGTAGTAGTATAAGTAGTAGTGTAAGTAGTAGTATAAGTAGTAGAAGTAGTAGTAGTAGTAGTAGTAGTAGTAGTAGTAGTAGTAGTAGTAGTAGTAGTAGTAGTAGTAGCAGTAGTAGTAGTAGTAGTAGTATAAGTTGTAGTAGTAGTAGTAGAAGCAGCAGCAGCCGTATAAGAAGAAATAATAATAACAACAACAATAATAATAGTTAACAATAACAGCAATAAAAGCAATGATAAAGATAAACACAATAACAAAATAATAATGATGATGATGATGATGATGATAATAATAATAATAATAATAATATAAATAATGATGATGATTAACAACAGCAACAACGACGACGACGACGACAACAGCGACGACGATAATGATGATGGCAATCATGAACTGTAACCAAAGTAACATGTGCGACTATCATTTTGTCGTCTGGTGACAGTGTCAGATAAAAGCCGATATGTCATGTAGCCGTATCGATCACCTCGCTGGACTACACATACATACACGGACGGACATAACCGACCGCTGGTCACGGATTTTATTATTAGACACTGCCTGATTATGAAAGCCGACTTGTTGACCTCCATGTCTTACGGAAAGCCGTCTGCGTCAAAAGTCTTACACGCTTGTTTAATCACACACACAGACACACACACAGACACACAGAGGCAGACACACACACAGACAGACACACACACAGACACACGCACACAGACACACAGACACAGACACACACACACACACAGACAGACACACACAGACACACTTACACAGACACACACAGAGACACATATACAGACACACACAGACACACACACACACACACACACAGACACACACAGACACACACAGACATACACACACAGACACACACAGACATACAGACACATGCACACACAGACACACACACACAGACACGCTCGCACACACAGATGCACAGATGCACACACAGACATACACACACACAGAGACACACTAACACACACACAGACACACACACAGACACACACACAGACACACACAGACACACACACAGACACACACAAACACAGACTTAGACACACACACACAGAGACATACACAGACAGACTTAGACACACACACAGACACACACACACAGACACACACACAGACTTAGACACACACATACACAGACACACACACACACACACACACACACACACACACACACACACACAGACACACATACAGACACACTAACACACACACAGACACACTAACACATACACACACAAACACACACACAGACACACACACACACACAGACACACACACAGACACACACACACACAGACACACACA
>CM054150.1:26382373-26384873 GCA_028751875.1 Rapana venosa
TCTCTCTCCCCTCCCCCCCCCCCCTCTCTCTCTCTCCTCCCCCCCCCCCCCCCCCCTCTCTCTCTCCCTCTCTCTTCAGCCAACAAAGGCGTGGGGATCTCTCTCATGTTACCGGGACTTGTTTGGATTGTACACACACACACTCAGATCCCCCTTCCCCCCTTCTCTCTCTTCCTCTCTCTCTTTTCTCTCTCTCTCTCTCTCTCTCTCTCTCTCTCTCTCTCTCTCTGTACCCCCCCCCCCCCCCCTTTCCCTCCCTGCCCTTCTCCACCCTCCTGCCTGTCTCGTTTCGCAAGTCTGTCCAGTTTCAGCGGTGAGAGGGAAATTAATGGAAGTGGAAAATTCACATAGCGAGGGGTCACCTATTGTTGGAACGCTTCCAGACGTGACAATCCACACCCCTACCCCCCCCCCCCCTCCCCGATCCACCCCACCCCCCATCCTCCCTCCCTCCCTCTGCCTGCCCCCTCCCTGCTACTTGGCCAGGTTGCGACAATCCTTTCCACACCCCTCCTTCCCCCCCTCCCTTGTCCAGCCAGGTAAGAAGGAAGGAAGGACCTGCATGCTTGTTGGGGAGAGAGAGAGAGAGGAGAGAGAGAGGGAGAGCGTTTAGTTTATGGTCAGATCACCTTTCTTTGTCCTCTCTCTCTCTCTCTCTCTCTCTCTCTCTCTCTCTCTCTCTCTCTCTCTCTCTCTCTCTCTCTCTCCTCTCTCTCTATGTAGATAGTTAATAAGTCCTGAAAGCAATCTTTGAACAGTTGAAGCCAGGTCAGACCCTCCAATAAAGCCAGCCACATAATATTACCGTCTGTCAATATTGACTTGCTTCCTTCCAACCTCGCTGACTCTCTCTGTCTCTTCTTTTCTGTGCATGGGCAGGAGGATAATAATTATAGTCTGTGGCTTCTGTACTGTACTGAAACATGCACACTGCTTTTCTCTAACCTAGCCTAGCCTAGTCCTGTAGCTAGTAGGCCTACTGCTTTGTGTCTGCTGAACACAGCATTAGGCTAAGACAGACGCTTGCTTGCTTGCCGATCTGAAAGGCCAACCCACACTGACTTCGCCAGCGCCCATACTCAAGAACCACTGTACCACCCAAGCACAGCGCGGGGCCGAATGAGTGACTGAGTGTCGCAGCAGCTGAGAGAGAGAGAGAGAGGGAGAGAGAGAGAGAGGGAGAGAGAGAGAGAGAGGGAAACTACCGGAAGAGCAGTTATCTTGCAGTGCGCCTTGTCAGGCAGGGGAGGTCAGTGCTAGCCGAGTGGCTTCCCCTTGTGTTGGCGGTGGTGGTGGTGGTGGCCAAGCGAGTGTGTGTGAGCCTGCCTGCCTGCCTGTCTGCCTTGCCTGCCTGCCTGACCACTTGCGCGCCTCTCTCAGACACTGGCGGCTTTTTTCTGTTCCCCCAACTGCTCTCCGGACTCTCCACTGACTGACAGACAGACAGACAGACAAGCTCTGGCCTTGTGTTCTCCCTCTCTTAGGCCTACCACCACCACCCACCACCACAGCTACTACTTCCACTTTTCCCTAGGCTTTCTTTCTCTCTCTCTCTCTCTCTCCCTCCACTAGGCTACCACTGCTGTGAACTGACTGACACGAAGTGGTGCTGCTCTGTCACAGTGTGTTCAATCACGGCCGCATCACTGCCTTCATTCAACTTTGGCGGACTTGCTGGCTGAGCGGTGGTGTGTAGGCTAGGCTAGGCTAGGCTAGGCTAGGCTAGCGTGTGACGGACGATCCTGCGAGGACAGGACAGTCGGTGGGTGAAACTTTGTGTGGTGGTGTTTTTCATGGGGGACCCACTCCTGCGTGTCTTGCATGTGTGATAACTGATCTGGAACTTTGGGTGCTGTGAGACGACTAGGCGCGCGCGCGCAGGCGGATCTGAAAGAGTTGACTTGGTGCGTTGAGAGGGAGGGCCTCCATCCTTCTTCCATCATCGACCCGTGTTCCACGTGTTTTGGTTGTAGACAGAACGAGAGATCGCTCATCCGTGACATAGAAAAATCACAGACCCGACAGATCGAGTGACAGACAAGTTTGTTGCTAGTACTAGTAGTAGGACTGTACTGCTGCTGCTACGATTCCGCGCCAAAGGTGCTTCAGTTTTGTTTCATTCATTCCACGCTTCAGTGTGTACTACAGTTTCCCTACACCTACGAGTAGGCAAGCAGCCTTTTCAGTCCAGCAGTCTTGGAAAGCGTGAGTTGCCTCCACACCTAAGAGATCAGGTTTGTCCCTCCTTCCCTCCTTCCTTCCTTCCTTCGCCAAGCTTTCATCAATTGCTTGCTTGGTGGTTGATATCGGCGGAACCTCTGGATGGGAGGAGAGTGAGTGAGAGTGACAGAGCCGGCGACCACAGTGGGTGTTAGGCAGTATGTACGTATGCTGGTACAACTCTTACGGACAACCTACTGTCGCCGTACCTCAAGCCCCTGCCCACGCCCCTGTCCCCCACCCTCTCTCTGCCGCTGCCGCTGCTGCTGCTGCCGCCGCA
>CM054150.1:26387373-26412373 GCA_028751875.1 Rapana venosa
CAGTTTTCTTGCTTGTGTTGTGTGTTCTTTGTTTTGCCATTAGAAAAAAAAAGAAAAAAACAACAACAACCACCGCCAACCTAGAAGAAATCAGTGGCTTTGAACGTTTCTGAATGCGTCTGCTGCAGGCACTTTTAATGTAAAGAAACTGTGGCTCTTGTCTGAAGTTCACGTGGCGAAGTTGGCAATGGCCTTGAGAGGGAAGCTTTTCTTGCAACGGTGGGGGGGGGGGGGGGGGGGGGTTGGAGGGGGTGAGGGGGGGGGGGAGGGGGGGGGGGAGAAGAGAGACAGGGTCTTCCCACTGTTTGTGCTGAGCTCTGCGCCGCTCGATTGGTGCCTGAGCTTTTGCAGCAAGGAACTGCATTGATAAACCAGTGGAATAGGAGGGAGGGAGGGAGAGGTGGGGGGGGGGGGGGGGGGGGGGGGGAGGAGAGATGGTTCCACCCACGCCACCACCCCACTTCCACTCCTCAAAAAAGTCGATGCTTTTCTTCTAGGATCCCACCCCACTCCACCCCACTCCACTCCACTCCATCAAAAAAGTGATGCTTTTCTTCGCGTACCTCTTTCGCGCCCTGGAGTGTGAAAAGTGGGATTGAACTTGGCACTGACTGACCAGGTTAGAAGAAGATAGGTTTCTAACCTTTAACGGTACTGAAAAGTACAGGTCCTAATAATTGGAAAGTGTTCGGTTTGATCTTGACATGTAACGGCTTTTGTGGTGTGTGAGTGTTTGGGTGTGTGTCACTGTGTGTGTGTGATGTGTGTTTGTTGCGCGGTTGTGTGTACGTGCGTGAGTGCGGTTGTGTGTCAGAGTTTAACTTTAAGCACTAAAATCCATATGATAATGTTGAAAGGGGAGTCATCTAGGCTAGGCGAAAACGTTAGAGTCTTCTCTCTCTCTCTCTTCTCTCTCACTCTCTCTTCTCTCCTCTCTTCTCTCTCTGTCCTCTCTTCTCTCTCGTCTCTCTCTCTCTCTTCTCTCTCGCTCCGCTCTCTCTCTCTAATGCAACTCCACTCTCCAAAGTCCTTCGATGAGGACCCTAACGAGGCCCTGTGTGCACACGCAACGCAGAACATCTTGCGCACAAGGCCATTGTGTGCCGGTAGGAACAGATGACAAAGTGTACAAAACTGCGTACGCACGGGGACTAGATGGGAAAAAAGCACATGAGTGCTTATTCCATTATCCTCGAAATAAAAATAAATTAAAAGAACATTAATAATCTCTCACTTTCTCTCTCGTTCTGTGGTCTCTCTTTCTAGCCGTTTGTCCGTCCCTGTGTGTGAGTGTGTGTGTATATATTGTGTGTGTGTGTGTGTGTGTGGTATGTGTGTGTGTGTGTGTGTGTATGTGAGTGTGTATGTGTGTGTGTGTGTGTGTGTGTGTGTGTTCCGCGCACGCCGGCACGTGCGCGTAGAGGTCTGACGGCAGCCTTGTGGCTCCATCCCGTTCCCTAACACTATTCTTTGTGACTGAACAACCTCCCCCACTCCTCTTTCCCCCGCCTTTCCCTCTTGTCCACTTGTAGTCACACCCACCCACACCTGTCCCCCCCCCCCCCTCCCATCCCCCATCCCCCCCGGGATGTGAGATGAGACCAATACCGCCACCTGCCCTTTGTCAACTCGTGCTTACAGTGTTTTTTGGGGGGGGGGGGACCCACAAGAAGTTAGAATCGCTCGTTTGTATTCCGTTCCTTTCCCAGTGCATCAATATGGTTTTCCTGAAGATGAGCTGAAAGCTGGAATGCGTATGTTGTGAGGGGGTAATCCATAGGCAGCTTGCCTGATTAGCGATAGTGTTTGGATGTTCGTTCAAACGTGTTCATTGATTTTTTACTGTTGTCCGAGACAAAAAGGGGCTGACCAGTGTTCTTTTATCATGGTAGCAGCGCATCACACACTGCAGAGGAATGAAAATATGGCACAGCACAAAGCCATAACAGAGCGAGAAAAATCCTCTCCAGTGACACTTGATACGCTGGTCGTTTTAATCGATATGTAGAAAGAGAAACAGTGGAGGCAGTCTGACAGAGGCGTGACTCAAATCAGGACTGTGAATCCAGCAATGGTTGGGACGATTCATGCCTGCAGCTGGATTAACGACCATAACGGTGAGATACAGAAAGACAAGGTACACACTGTGAAGTCCTTCGGATGAGACTTAAACGGAGGCCGTGTTCCGACGCATGCATAAATCTTGCGCACACGTTTAAATTGTTCCGCTTTTCGGAAGTGTAGGCCATTGTGTGCGATGAAACATGAAGAAATTTCAACACCGCATACACACGGGGATTGGGAGGTAATTTAAAAAAAGCACATGTGTGCTTATTCATTTTTCGATATAAAAGAATAAAATAAATTTTTAAAAAATAAATGAGAATAGGCTCCTTCTGTTCCGTTTTTTTTTTAGTTATTCACAATCATCACAATCGATTGAACGTTTGGTGTTGCTTTTTTTCCAGTGAAGCACATAAAGTGACTCTTTTAAAGGGGTTGTACTATGTTTGTCTCAACATGCGGTGCGGTGGTGTCCTGGGTGACCTATTCTAGCCACCCCTACGTGGTGAAGATTCATGCATGTAACGGTTAAGCAGCGGCAAGAATCTTCATCTGTGTGATGTCATCAACGCACTGTCCTCTGCGGCAACCTCATCACGTCAATGTCGCTTACAGCGGGATACACTAGCCTTTTCATTATCATCATTTTTTTTTTATTGTCGGTTTCTGATTATTTTCAACAAAAATGTCTTGGAGACAAGTGGATAACAACCTCCCCCCCCCCCCCCCCCCCCCCCCTCCCCCCCCCCCCCCCCCCCCACCTCCCCCCCCCCCCCCCCCCCCCCCCCCCCCCCACCCCCCCCCCCCCCCCCCCCCCCCACCCCCCCCCCCCCCCCCACCCCCCCCCCCCCCCCCCCCTCCCCCCCCCCCCCTCCCCCCCCCCTCCCCCCCCCCCCCCCCCCCCCCACCCAGTAATAATAATAATACTAATAAATGGAATTTATAGAGCGCTGTAACTTGCACAGACAAATTCAAAGCGTTGCACTCAACTCATTTCTTACACAGTCATGCAACCTAATAGCAAGTATTAGTTTAACAAGTCCAAATGCACACACACACACAACAACCGTTATACATTTGGCAGGGTGGGTGATGGAAATTTTTGGCTGTTGAAAGCAGGGATAGCTATGAAGGAAAAGGAGAGGAACTTATTAGGTTTGAAACAAATCTGTCTTGAGGCCCAGATTTAAAGAGTCACAAGAGGCTTTGGCGCAGAGAGATCGGGAGGATTCCAAGTCGATGGACCCGGACAGCGAAAGAGCCACGGCCAACAGTGGGATGGTGTATTAAGTTGTTTGAAGCACAAGGATTCTGCAGCAGAGCGAAGGGAACAAGAAGGGGTGTCCAGTGGGACGACATAATAGAAGTATATGTATTCTCTATTGTATGGCGACTCGTAATAAGTTTAGAGAATGCCCGCATTGCTCTGAAGCACCCAACGCCCTGGACCTTGACCCATCACTCAGCTGCATATGTACCCTGCCGTACAACCCAAGAAATGCCCGCCAACTCCACATGACATCACCACGTTAGCGAAAGAACGAGCAGCCAGAAAGTTTTGTAAACCCATTTCACAAGGAATTTCGAATGGTGTAACCTTGACAGTTGAGTGTCATGCTCTATGAGTATAAGCATTAACAGGGATTGAGAGGAGGGGCCGCCTTGGGGGAGGAGCGGGGAGGAATGGGGGGAGGTGGAGGGGGGGGGGGGGGGAGAATAGGAAATGGCGACCAGTGGTTGGTTGGTTGAACCATGCAGTGGTTAGTCACTCACTGCCCTGGGATGTTTTATGTCCTCAGAAGCTGGGCCGTTATTGTCATGGCTCTTTTGCAGGGATGCTGAGGGGAGGGAGCTGTGACACAGGGACCAGTACAGGGGAAATACCAGGCGGTCATTATTGAAACTAGGCTGGCTGGCTGGCTGGGGGAGTGTGTCTGTGTCAGCTATCATTATGTCAGTGTGTGGTCTTTGTGTTACTGCTTGGAAGACTCTGGAAAAGCTGTAAGGCCGGGTCACACAGGCCCAGTAGTGTTTTCTTTGAAAACATCGTTAACAGGTTAGAGCAGGGTGTGTTTTCATAGCGCTTTGAAAAGGCCCTGTGCCACCCGGACATAGGTTGTGTATGGTCCGACAAAGCTCATGCATTGCATTTATGTCCCCCGATCCTCAGCCCAGCCACCACCGTTACAGTTATCTGCCTGTGTTGGTAATGTTTGGTTTTGTTGGTGTTGTATTTTGTTCGATATTTTATCTTAGTAGTATACAAAAAAAGCGTTAGCCATAAGATGGGACTTGATGTAAGTTTGGTGAACTTTTGTATACCCTTGTAGTAACTAGGATTGTATGCTGGTGATGGCTGTGATAATGGAAGTGACCAAGTGCTAGACTTCTCAGCTAACGGTTTACAAGTCGTTGGTTCCATTCTTGGTGGCGCCTGTTAGATGAGGACAAGAGTGGGTTTTGGTCATGTGTAACAAGTGAAAGGCAGACAGGCTTGCTAGACTAGACAATGGTTTCTTCGCTGAAGACCTGTTTTCAGCTCTCCCTAGTTTCTTTGTTCAGAGAGGTTTTTTGTTTGTTTGGTTTTGTTGTTGATTTTTTTTTAAACAATCTTCAAAGTCGGGATATGTCCGTATGTATGGTTATGGCTGTTGCTTTTCATCCTTATCGGAATATTCGTTTTAAGGAAAAATCCACTCATATTGCCATTTAAAAGATTACGTACATTCATTCTGTCATTATGAGATAACATGTAGAAAACTCAAAACACACCAGCAATACATCCCCTGCTTACTGTGGTGGTTAGCCTGTATTGTCAACATTGTTGTGCATTCCCTAGCCACTGGGAGCACAGTGTTTACGTTTAGACCAACCCCCATTATGTAGACAGTAGGCCACATCAGCCTTCTCTTTGTCCAGAGAACCATTATCCCGTCAGGCCAACCTCCTACTTCACACTGCCATTAAACTTTTCTCAAATCGCTAGGCTTTTCACTTCCAGTTTGATGCTGCTGTATTCGCATTAATTAAGAACAACGCCCCCCAGTTTAGGCCTGCCACTTCTCCTTCTTGTGTGCTGTCAGAAGACGTTGTACCTGTTGAAGCCGACATCCCATCATACCTGTTCCTCTCGTGCCAATCAGGAGCGTTTTTAGCCTTTTACTAGTTTTAGGCCAGTTCATCTCTGCCAATCAGGAGCGTTTGTAGCCTTTTACTAGTTTTAGGCCAGTTCCTCTCGTGCCAATCAGAAGCGTTTGTAGCTTTTTAGGCCAACGCCTCCCCCATGTTGAGCTTCACACACACTGTCTTCTACTGTTCTGATCAGAAGGTGCTGTGTCCCTTGAGGCCAAAGCCCCTTGTTCCAATCCAGTCCAGTCCAGTCTAGTCTCTTGTTGTTCTCAAGCCAATCAGAAGCCGCTGTGTTTTATTTGGCCAAAGCCCCTTGTCCAGGCCAGGCCACTTCTCTCTCAGTCTCAGGGTCTCCGCTGTGTCTGTAAAGGCCCCAGTTGAAACTAGGCAATTTTTCCTGTCTTTGGTACCTACAAGCCAATAAGGAGAGGCTGTGTCTGTTTAGATGAAGATGAAGACACCCCACACCACACCACTCTTCCCCTTTGTGTGCGAATCACGGTCCACTGTGTCTGTTTCTGCCAAAGCCTTTGGAGCAGTGGAAACAAGGTTATTTTAGCCACAATACAGCCTCTCACTGCACTTGTGCCAATCAGTTGACCTGTCGGTTTGGACCAAAACACGGAGTTGAAGTCACACCTTTTTAAATACTATCCTCTGTGCCAAGTCAGAAGTTGTGGGTATGACTGAGGAGGTTCAAACATGCGGTTGTTTCAATATCCAGAGCAGAGCGAGGTGCTAGGGCAGGGAGTGGGAAAACCACACACAGACATTGTCACAGCTGAAGGCTGGGTGGATAGGCTGCCCATATCTTTGGCCAGTATAGCAAGGATCTTTGCGCTGGTCTGAACAATATACACACACACTGAAACCAGTTTTAAGGGCAGTCCCTAAATCGGAAATCTCCGCTGGGATGTAAATATAATCGAAACCACAGCAGTAGTAGGGTGTAAGATGATACTTTAGGGGATCTCTTTAGTGGCCCCCAAGTGAGATGGCACGTTTTGCACATTTGAGTTACGTTGCCATTGGAAATTTCTGCTGGGACTATGGCCCCAACAATAACAGCAGTTACAAAAGCAGCTTTCATTTTTTGAAATAGTCTTATAAGAGTTGTAGAAGTATTTTAGACGAAGCACAGGAAATATTGTGTATCTGTTTTGTGTTTAAAAGTACAATATTAATGAAAAACAGATATATATATCTATAAAATATATATATATATAATAATATATAATATATAATAAAATATATATATTATATATATAAATGCCCCTTTCTAAGCCTATTCAGTGCTGGTATTTAAAAAAAATTAAAACTAAAACTAAAACAAACCTAAAGTTTATTCGAAAAAAACCAATAAAGCAAACAAATACTATTGGTATGAAATCTGCGAAACTTGGTGTTATGGATAGGGTACAGTGGCAACGCTGTTGATTGAAAAACTAGATCTGGTGTGTAGTATGATGATGATAATGATAATGATGATGATAAAAATAATAATAAGATAATAATAATAATAATAATAATAATATAATAATAAAAGATGGTGATGATGATAATAATGTATGGGAATTTATATAGCGATGAATTGTAACAAATCAAGCGCTCAATAAACAACAATAAGCAAGAAGAAGTAAATGAAAAGCAGCAGCAATAATAACTAGAGTAAAGTCATTTATTTTAAAAATAAATAAATGAAAAACACACAAATAAAAGGAATACCTAAATGGAGAGAGACTCGCTCAGCCATTGCCAACACAGATAACTACAGGATGCTGAAAGTGATTGGTCTGTGCTGTCTGTCTGACCTGTGTGGTCTGTCTGTTGGTATTAGGGGACTGTGGGCAGGCTAGCTCAGCTAGCTAGGCATTAGGGACCCTGGCTGCAGTCATAATAGACAGTGGCTGTAGAGCAATCTCCCGGGAGATGGAGATGAATACGGCAGGGCTAATAATCTGTTTTGGCTTTTGTGAGCCTTGAATTAGACCAGACTGGTTTAAAGGGGACACACACCGAGCTGACTGACTGGTTATGAATTTCCAGGATAGTGGGCTTTCTCTTCCCCCTCTGTTTGATCATACAGATGGTTTTTGAGTATTCCTGTGTGGATTGATACCTAATGCCAGACGTCCTTTCGTGGATAAAGTGCTAAAGAAAATTTTCCAACAAATGACAAATACTACTGATAACAATAATAGTAATAAACCAATAATGATAATAATAACCACCACCGCCACCACAGCAGCAGCAGCAGCAGCACCACCACCACCACCACCACTATCACCACCACTACCACCACCACCAATGACGATGACGATGATGATGATAATAATAATAATAATGACAATGACGATGATTTTTGGTTGTAATTGTATTGGCCCCAAGAAAAAAAACCCAGTGCCTATGCCAAGTTTCCAGAGGTCAAGACTCCTGGCCATGTTGGCACTGTTCGTGGGGTCATCTACACGTGGTGGGGCTTTTCAATGGCCTTGAAGCCCTTGGGCCATTTCTGCAGCCACATGCAAGGGAAAAGGGAAGGGCCCTCGTTTTTAGTACCCCCATTTAAAAACCCAAAATTTAAAATAGGGTGATTTAAATCACTTGCTGCGGGCGGGAACTGTGGGAACTTTAAAACAGTTTTCACACACCACCTGATTTTTTCATAATTTATATCCTTTCCCCCCCCCCCCCCCCCCCCCCCCCCCCCCCCCCCCCAAGGGAAAAAAACGTTTTTTAGCTGTCTAGACTGTCACTCACACTACTTTAGTTATTATTCAACAATTTTTGGGTTTTTTTTTTTCTTTTGTTGGTTAAAAAAGAAAAACAAAGGTTTTCTTCGCCTTCTGGGATTCTTTTTCATACTTTTCTGGTTTTTTTTTTGACATAGTCCCAAAAATCCCACAAAATTCCATATTTCTTAAGACCCAAACCTCAAAATTTTTCTTGATTTTTCCCTTGGTAAAATATAAAATAATATTAAATATAAAATATATAATATATAAATATATATAAAAACCGACCCCGTGTGCGAACACCGCAGAACATCTGTCACACGTTAAAAAACCTGTCCGCTTTCGTAAGATAACCCTTGTGTGCCGGGGAAAGATGACAAATTTACAAAAACCCCCAAAAAACCCCCAAATTTATGTAAAAAAACCATGATGATATTCCATTACCCTCGGTATAAAAGAATAAATTAATAATAATAAATAAATAAATAATGCAGGATTCTGTCTGTTATCTATTAGAACAGCATTTGCAGTGTTACAAAGCCCTAATGTGGTCTCTCCCTTTTAAACAGATATGATTTGTTAAAGCTTAATTGTGTAGATCTATTTATATTATCTGCCAACTCCTTGCCTTTCAAACTTTTGTTCCCTTACCTACCATTCTGGAATTAGGAGTGGCAGTAACAGAGGGGAAATTCATCTTGTGGGAGAAAATTGTTGAGAGAACAAAAAAAGTTTTGCCAGTGAACTCTGAACAGCTTGTCAATTGGGACGTTCCTTCATCAAACTTCCTTCAGCAATACATACACACGCACACGCACGCACGCGCGCGCGCACACACACACACACACGCAGACTCACGCAAGCACGCATGCACAGACACACATTGTTTTCCAATATTTTTTAGATTGTGTCAAGTCAAGTCACATTTTTTTATTTTTAGATGGTACATTGAATAAGCAATGCATTTGCTTTTGTGTGCGTGTGTATATTATAATATATATAATATATATATATATATATATATATATGTGTGTGTGTGTGTGTGTGTGTGTGTATGTGGTGTATATATGTATGTGTGTGTATGTGGTGTATATATATGTGTGTGTGTGTGTATATATGTGTGTGTGTTCCATGCACACACACACACGTACACGCACGCTTGCACACATGTGTGTAAGTGGACAACGCTTGAGATCGCATGTATACACGTGTGTGTGTGTGTGTGTGTGTGTAGGACTGTTCAGGCTTTGGACTGGTCACCACCCACTGACAAAGAGTGTCCTCATTTTGTCTGTGTTGTGTGCCCTGTCTGCTTATCTGGCCGGGTACGTGTCATCCTAGGCTACTTCTCAGGGCCTTGAATTCCTCCATTACCCCTCTACTCCTACACTGCTACACGATTTTTTTTATACTTCTCCAGGCCCTAAGCCTCTTCACTAGCTTAAAACCACCTGGTGTAGTGGCTGTCTGCCCTGTCCTTGTCTTTTTTGTGGCTAGGAAGGAAGGAAGTTATGATATTGGTTTTCTCTGCCTGCCGTTTGTGGAGTTGACTCATGTTTGGTACTGTTTGGTCGAATTATTCTACCTAGTTGTTTTACCCCCAGGTTTGTTTTGCTTTTTTATATATTTCCCTTTGGAAAGGGATCTACCCGTCCCTTCAAACTACAGACGTGCGCTGGCATTGCAAATATACCACGCATGCACGCACGCACGCACACACTCAAACACTATCTCTCTCTCACTCTCTCTCACACACACACACACACACACACACCGCCTACGGATGTAGCCGCCCTATGGCGCTGTGTTCTGTGCGGAAATGGCAGCAAATGTTTGACACAGAGATATCTGTAGTGACATTACAGTGTAGTGCATTCTTCCCCAGTGCGTTCCAGCCTAATGTAGACCTAGTGCAGTGTAACCCAGTTCAGTAGGCTACATACAACACGACACAATACAATACAGTACAATGCAGTGCAATACAATACAATAAATGCAACACAATACAACAGTTTAGAAGAGATGTGAAGTTCAACTATTGTAAAAAAAAAAAAAAAAAAAAAAACACAACACAACACACACACAACCCACCAAACAACCGAATTTGTTATACAATCCAATCCATTTCAGTCCAAGCCAATCCAAAAAAACAGCCCAACACATAAAAGATCGATACAAACTAGTTGATCCCCTCGCCCCCCCCCCCCCCCCCCCTACCTCCCACCCCCCCAACCCCCTTTTTAGAGTTGGAAGAGAAAATTCGTGGCAGTGCACGTTGTACCCTTACAAGAGAAGCCAGTTTTGTACCAGCCTGTAAAGTTGCTGGGTACGTGATGTCCTTATAGGGAAACCCCTTCTGTGACGTAATTGTGTCACGTTGCTGGGTGACAGCCTGGAAAGAGTTGACGTCACACCATTTATGTCGGGTGTGACGGTGTGACGGTGTGAATAAGGAGATAGGAACCGAAAGAGCCAGGAGCAGCGCATCATGTTTCGCTATGGGTACCTTTCTTTGTTCCTAGGCCTAGCCTCTTCATGGTTGAGGCCATCTTGATGTCCACACAGCCAAAAGTGACGATGGCGTGCCTTTGTGTGTGTGTGTGTGTGTGTGTGTGTGTGTGTGTGTGTGTGTGTGTGTGTGTGTGTGTGTGTTTATTTTATTTTATTTATTTATTTATTCTTGTATATCGAGGATAATGGAATAAGCACTCATGTGCTTTTTTACATCCAGTCCCCGTGGGTATGTGGTTTTGTCAATCTTGTCATCTGTTCCCACTGGCACGCAATGGCCTACTCTTTCGAAAAGCGGAACAGGATTTAACGTGTGCGCAAGATGTTCTGCATGTGTTCGCACACGGGGCCTCGGTTTATTGTCTCATCCGAAGGACTTTGTGTGTGTGTGTGTGTGTGTGTGTGAGAGAGAGAGAGAGAGAGAGAGAGAGAGAGAGGGAGAGAGGAGAGAAAGAGAGAGAGAGAGAGAGAGAGAGAGAGAGAGAGAGAGAGAGAGAGAGAGAGAGAGAGAGAGAGAGAGAGTACGGCTGCGTGACCTTTCAGTTGCTTTCAAACTAGAAACCGTTGGTATAATGGATTCTAACGGAAAGAACCCACATTCCATCAACACGTGGACCTCCCTGTCAACGTACCTTAGATAGGAAACTTCTAGGACATGGTGCTGTATGTAGTCTCCAGAAGGAGAAGAAGACGAAGAACCAAAGTTCTATACATATTTAAAAAAAATAATAACTGACAACCTCCCCCCCCCCCCCCCCCCCCCCCCTTCCCTCTCATAACCCTACACTGTTCTCAAAAAGGTTTATATTGTAAGTATGTAAATGGCATGGCGCCCATTACAGGAAAAAAGTGTGCCACAATTGTAACTGATATATATATATATATATATATATATATATATATATATATATATATATATATATATATATATATATATATATTACAATATCGTACCATACAATACCGTACAGTACATGCAATACAATACAGTTCAATACAATACCGTACAATACAGTGCAATTCCATACAATACAGCATACTTTAAAAAAAAAAAACGCAGTACCATACGATACAGTGCAATATTATATATATACCATAGTTGGCATACAATGCCATAAATTACAACACAGTACAGCTCAGTACAGTACAACACAATACAATTGCAACACAACACAATACACTAATACGTCAAAAGCCGATAGCTCAGGGCATGACAGAGCAAGCATTTCACCAGCAGTGCTTCCCTCATTGACAGGCAGGAATCAGACAAAAATGTCCCTGTGTGGCTAAATCAGTTCCCCCCCCCCCCCCCCCCCCCATCCCCCACCCCCCACCTTACCAACCCCACTGCCAGTGCCTAGGCTTGAAAAATGTGAATGTCCCTCCAGTTGAACTCTATTAATGTAAAACCGACAGCTACAATGTGAACGGCCTTTTTTTGTTGTTGTTCCTTTTCGCTCTTTCAACAGTTTATGGTTTATTACTTTACTAAGGATATTTATCGTTAGACCCTCCATATAATTATTACATACGTTTGGCAGACGAACAGACAGTTTACAGACGAACAGACAGAAGGCAGACTGAGAGACAGATACACAGATGGACAGACACAGACAGATAGAAAACAGACTGAGAGTCCTGAGAGTCTCTCTCTCTCTCTCTCTCTCTCTCTCTCTCTCTCCTCCTCTCCTCTCTCTCTCTCTCTCTCTCTCTCTCTCTCTCTCTCTCTCTCTCTCTCTCTCTCTCTCTCAAAAACCCACCTGTTTCTTTTTTCCCCTCCATTTTCACCCACTCATCCCTGAAATTCGAGCATTTACATGAAACCTAGAAAAGTGAGCTTTTTCAGTAAGTTCCATTAACCTACCTCCCCCCCCCCCCCCCCCCCCCCAACCCCTGTTTTTTGACGGTGTATGTTCAGTCTGCTGAAGTCGGATTAGTATGACGTCATTGGTAGTACCCACATTGATTGTAAACGGGAAAAATGTATATGTTTTCCCTTCCACTGTAAAAACACACACCTAACATTATCAATTAACTCTACATTTTCACCTGAGCTATGATCAGCTTAAATTACCAAGGACGTGCGAGGGGGGGGGGGGGGGGGAGGGGGGGGGGGGGGGGGGGGGGGAGGGTGGGGGGGTGGGCGTGGTGGTGGGGGGGGGGGTGAGGATGGGGGAGTGTGCCCTTCAAATTTTCTTGAGTCGGAGTCTTTCTTTTTTCAGCTTTTTGTTGTTGTTGTTGTGTTCGAAATAACTGTATCAGTATCTACATTGCTCCAGGAAAATGGATAGAGTCATGTGGATAGACTGGTGACGGAATCAGTACTAAAGTTAATTTTGCTCCCTACAAAGTGTTGGATAGCCCCATAGTGTTCTACAGGGCATCTTAGATCTCATGAAATGTTTTTTTTATAAAGGGGACTGTAATGTCACTTTAAAAAAATCCCAATAGCTTGAAATAAGATACTTTGAATACGATACAAAGAAAGAAGGTGTAAAGGAAAGGACTGGGGAACTGTACTGAAGCCAAGGCGCGCAAACGGTCACCCATCCAACTGGTAACCACGCTCGACGCTGCTTAACTTGGCTGGGGGAAAGCGAGTGCTCCGACCACTGAGCTATCCCGTCCCCTAAAGAAAGAAGATGCTTTGTGAAAATAATGGGGTAGGCAGCTAGGCAAGCAAGCAAGCAGAGTGAAATCTGACAAAGAGGTTGGGATTTTTTTCACTGCCCTGTGTAAAATGTCTTGTCTGAAGAATCTGGTATTGACGGCAGAATATCAGAATCGATGGCAAAGGATCCCTAAAGCCATGCCCTGTCCATTTAGTGTGTGTGTGTGTGTGTGTGTGTGTGTGTGTGTGTGTGTGTGTGTGTGTGTGTGTGTGGTAGAATAACATGAATGATTTAATTTTTGCTGAATTTTTTTTAGCGTGACCTTATCGACCACTTTAGTTTGATTTCAATATTTAAAAAAGTTTTTTAAAACCCCAACTTTATATATAAAGTCGTTATGATGTGATTACGAGCACAGCACGACACAAACTAAAACAACAACAACAACAACACAAAACCCCAAACAAACAAACAAACGAACAAAGCAAACAAACGAACCACAACCACAACCACTGCAAAGGAAGAAAGCACAGACTTGTGTAGTACAGACAGCTCCTGTTTGGTGGCCTCAACCATTGGAAACACGATGTACGCTTAAGCAAACAAGTGAAATCCAAATGTTTGATCCAATCCAATCTACATTCTTTTATAGCCATGTCAAGGTGGACAAAGAACTGAAACATATTTTCATACATACATCAATTTATTATTTTTATATAAAAAAAAACACCACCAAAAACAACAACCAAACAACAAAACTGCTGAAGTTTCTGGTATCTTCTCCTCTCTGTTCCTTTTGGTGACTTCCCTCCTTCGCCCCCCCCCCCCCCCCCCCCCCCCTCCCCCAGAAAGCTCTACCCCATTCTACCACCAAGGCGAATGAATTAACTTGGAAGAAACAAACTCAGCTAAGCAGGCAAGAGACAAGCAGATACACACAACACAGTACCCAACCAGTCAGCAGCATCTTTTAGTCGTGTGTAACTAACTAACTGCACAGTGGACAGGTGGGCCAGCTGTCTGTCATAAGCCAGCCTAACCCATCGCCCACATCCCCCAGCCCTCGTCCTCACATTGATGTCATAGAATAAAAAAAACATAGAGGAAGGTCACACATGATCGGATGTGAGTGTGACTGTCTTTACGTGTTGGAGAAATGGAATTTATTGCTCAGTGTCTGTCTGTCTGTCTGTCTGTCTGTCTCTGTATCTCTTTGTCTGTCATTGTCTCTTGTGTATGTTTTCTGTCTTCACCCTCCTTCCTTTCATAATTGTACAGACACAGACAGCAACGCTAACAGACACACACACACACTCTCACTCTCTCTCTCTCTCACACACTCTCTCTCTCTCACATACACACACGCGCGCGCGCGCGCGCACACACACACACACACCACACACACACACACACACACACACGCACACACACACACACACACGCACGCACACACACACACACGCACACACACACACACACACAACACACACACACACACACACACACACACACACACACACACACACACACACAGAGTACGTTGCTACGACACCCAGAAGAGAAGTACAGTAGGAGGGAAAAATGACCCACTCCGCCCCTCCACACCCCACGCTGTGGAAGCCAGACCAGGCCAGGCCAGGTTAGCAGTTTTACTACTATAGCCCAGCCTAGGCCTAGTTGTACTTCTGGCTAGGCTAGGCTAGGCCTGCTAGTAGGCCGGCTTTAGGACGACACGCGGCCTTCCTGATCCATGCTGCATGTCTGCCATGGGGAGGATAGGACAGCCAGGAGCAGGAGTGGAGGGAATCGAATCAGTCTGAAGAAGAAACTCTTATCTCCTGTCCATGTACACACACTGCGCTGCACTACACTGCACTGCACTACACACACACACACATATTACTCTCTTTCACACACACAAAACACACTACACTACACTACATACACACTCACACACATATTTCCTCTCTCTCTCTCTCTCTCTCTCTCTCTCTCTCTCGCACATACACATTCACACACACACATATTTCTCTTACACACACACACACACACACACACACACACACACGTGCGCACGCGCGTCAAAGTCAACGTCAAAATGATTTTACCCTCAATAAAGATTGTTTGAATTGACTTGACCACACACACACACACACACACACATACACACACATACACACACGCGCGCGCACGCATTGAGAAAAGAGTAGTGGGGGAAAAACAAGTGCAGGCCATTCTCCATCATTTTGAAAAGAAGAATTATCAAAGATTGAATTTGAAATAAGAAAAAGAATACTCCTTGAAAAATGATATCTTTTCAATGACAGTATTTTAGGCCATTTGGTAAGAACCACGCCTCTCTCTCTCTCTCTCTCTCTCTCTCTCTCTCTCTCTCTCTCTCTCTCTCTCTCTCTCTCGTCTCTCTCTCTTGTGTCGTGTGTGTGTGTGTGTGTGTGTGTGTGTGTAGAACAATAAATGTTTTTGGATATTTCATGTCATCAGTAGTGAATTGGTGTGTTCTTCAGTAACTTAATGTCCCCATCCCTTTTTTATGTTCATCCAGCCCCACCTATGTCTGTCTGTCTGTCTCTGTCCATCTCTCTGTTCCTCTCTCAGCCCACCCATGTGTCTGTCTGTCTGTCTCCCTCTCCATCTCTCTCTCTCTGTGATGAGGGGGTGGGTGGTATTATTGCTTTAATTATACAGCCGTACTTTAACTCTCTCCTTTAACTCATTCTCTCAGTGTTTCTGGTCATGGATATTCCACCAGTCTTATAAATTATATGCCCCAGTTTCGCGTGTTTCTGGGTCTATCAGCGGGTCTCTCTTCAAAGTCAATAGACTGGAGAAAACTCAAGACAGTTCACACACACACTCACATACAGAGAGAGAGAGAGAGAGAGAGAGAGAGAGAGAGAGAGAGAGAGAGAGAGAGAGAGAGAGAGAGAGAGAGAGAGAGAGAGAGAGAGAGAGAGAATCAAAACCCAAATCACTGTGGCATTAATTTTACTCTGAATTTAAAAAAATGATGTTGATCCCTCTTCTTTTTTTCCTCTCGACTTTTACTGTTCTCTGAAGAATAAGGAGGAAGAGGAGAAGAGAGACAGACAGAGAGAAAGAGAGAGAGAGACAGAGAGAGGGAGAGAGAGAGAGAGAGAGAGAGAGAGAGAGAGAAGAGGAGAGAGAGAGAAGGAGGGAGAGAGAGAAGGAGGGAGAAAGAAAGAGGGAGAGGGAAGGAGGGAGTAAGGGGAGGGAAGGAGGGAGTGTTTGAGTGTGTGTGTGTGAGAGAGAGAAGGAGGGAGAGAGAAGAGAGAGAAAGGGGAGGAAGGAGGGAGTGTTTGAGTGTGTGTGTGAAAGAGAGAGAGAGAGAGAGAGAAGGAGGGAGAGAGAGAGAGAGAGAGAGAGAGAGAGAGAGAGAGAGAGAGAGAAGAGAGAGAGAGAGAGGAGAGAGAGAGAGAGGAGAGAGAGAGAGAGAGAGAGAAGAGAGGAGAGAGAGTGAGTGAGAGAGACAGAGAGCGGGAAGAAAATCGAATTTATTAGGAGCTGGCCACGAAGTGGAAGATGTCAGAAGTCTGTAATTACCTGGCCGAGTCTCTGACCACAGGTGCTGTGCCATGCCATGCCATGCCATGCCATGCCATGCCATGCCGCGTTTGGTCGCTCACACAACGGTCATTAGTCCAAAGAAGGCTGGCGTCTGGTAACCATGGCTGCTGCTACTGCTGCTGCTGCTGCTATTTGTGAAGAAAGGGTGGGAGGGGAGTGGGTGGAAGAAAAAGGGTGGGTGGTGGGGTGGGGAAGGGTGGGCAGGGACAGGTGAGGCTGGCTGGCTGGGTGGATGGATGGGTGGGTGGGTGGGTCAGGGGGGTGGCACGCCCTGTCATCGTCAGCGTCTTCTGCCTATTTTAGGTGGACGGCTGGCTCTGTGCTGTCATGTGTCTGTGTGTAAGTGGAACGTGGACTAAGCGGTGGGCCTGTGTAAAAGAAAGACAAGGGCATGGATTTCCCGTTCACCATATCAGGCAACTTCAGAAGGAGCTCCCCTCCTCGCCCTGCTGACTGGCATTGCAGCGGCAGAAAACGATTAGGCTTAGCTGCCACGAATGGCCGTAGAATCTGTAAGTTACCTGGCGAGTGCTTGACACGGGTGCTGTGACATGCGTGCATCTGCCTGCCATGCCTGCCGGTGTGCGGTCTAGAAAGTCTTAGTCAAGAAGGTGGGTTGTAACCATGAGGTGCTGGTTGTGCTAGACTGGTGTGTTGTAAGAAGGGGGTGGGAGGGGTGGAAGAAAAAGTGATGGTGGGTGGGACTAAGGTGGCAGACAAGTCGCTTTGGCTGTGGGATGAAAAATGGTTGCTGGGGGTCATGGGTTGGCTACCCTGTCATCTAGCCTTCTGCCATTTAGGTACGGCTTTGTTGTGTTTTCGATGTCGATGTGTGTAAGTGAATGTGGATAGGCTAAGGGGGTTGTTAAAGAAATGTAGTGATTGTTTTCCTTCGTTCAGTCTCTTCAGGCTCTCCTTTCCTCTGCTCTTCTTTGTTTGTCTGTCGTGTTGTCAGCGTGTGTGTTGTCTTGTGTGTTGGTGTGTGGTGTGGTTTCTGTTTGTTTCATACAAGCAAACTTAGGATGTACACGAGTGGTACTCGCTGTGCTCAGTGCCCCCCCGCCCCGGTTTCCACACCCCAATGCTGACGATCGTGGTCATCGTGCTTTAAACTACCATGACTAAAAGTGCATTGGGAGTTTAGTTATTGGCTTTTTCCAGGCTGTTTGCACAACGCTTTTTGTAAGTGGTTGTGATGTGCGTGTAGTGTGTGTTGTGTGTGTTGTGTGGGGTGTGGGGGGGGGGTTGTTTGTGTGTTGTGTGTGTGTGTGTGTGTGTGTGTGTTTGTTGTGTTGTTGTGTGTGTGTGTGTTTGTGTTTGTTGTGTGTGTGTGTGTGTGTGTTGTGTGTGTGTGTGTGTGTGTGTGTGTGTGTGTGAACAGAACAGAACTCGTTTATTGCCATGGAAGCCTAGAAGGCTTGTAGACACAAATTAACAAATTGGTAAAAAAAAAAAAGTTATCGATATCATGCATCAAAACATATTCCGTAATGGTGTGTGTGTATGGGTGCGCGCGCGTGCGTGCGTGCGTGCGCGCGCGTGCGTGTGCGTAGTGTTGTGCTCCAGCGTACGTCGATTATGTTTCAACCAATGTTTTGTTTTTTTTTTTTCTTTTTTCCCGCTTGAGTCTGTGGGGATTAAAATCATCTTTTGCTTTTTTTACTCCATGCAATCACTCGTGGTGTCTTCCCAGTCTTATGTCTCAGATAGACAGAGACAGACAAAAGAAGAGAGAGAGAGACAAATGAGAGAGGAGAAGCTGATGAGAAACAGGGAGAGACGATGAAGTGGAAAAGACCGACACAGACAGACATACAGACAGTCAGTCGTGAGTGAGGATGTTAAAGGTTGATGAAACACGGCCGGATACACTGCATTGTTCGGCAAAGTATTGGGGACCGTTTTTTGACCACACAGGATGTGTGCCCATTGCAAGCGTCAGGGTCGGCAGTTGAGTGTGACACGGGCCCTTAGCTGTCTTCCCTCCCTGACCGGGAACCACCTGCTTTTCTCCCCTTCCTTCCTTCCTTTCTTTTCGCTCTTTCTCCCTCCCCCCCTCCCCCCCCCCCCCTCCTTCCCTCCTGTTTCCGTACCATAGCCCTTTGCTTCTTTCTTTCTTTCTTCCTTCCTTCCTGCCTGCCTGCCTGTCTCCCTTCTAGGTCCCGTCCCCTTTCTCTCTATGCTATTATTAGTAGTAGTACGAGAGAGGAACGATGGATGAATGAATGGCCAGGGCCCCTGCCCTGAACAGTAGCGCGAAGAGAGAGCGAGAGAGAGGGGAGAGGAGAGAAGAGAGAGAGAAGAGAGAGAGAGAGAGAGAAGAGAGAGAGAGAGAGAGAGAGAAGGGGGAGGGAAGGAGAGAGAGGGGGGAGGGAAGGAGAGAGAGACAGAGAGAGAGGGGGGGGGGGGAGGGGGGGGGGGGGGGGGGGGGGGGGAGGGAGGGAGGGGTTTATAGGCTACCTGCTCTCTCTCTCTCAATTCCTGTTGACGAAATGGATGGAGGTCACAGGTCGTTACCTTCACCTTTGACCTTTTGGCGCTCTCTTTCAAGCAGGACCATCTGTTAGTCGCCGTGGGATTTGAGAGCCGAATCACGTGCTGAATTCAACGGGGTCGCAGCGGCGGCAGCGGAACTACCCCTCCCCCCCCTCTCTCTCTCTCTCTCTCCCTCCCTCCCCCACCTTCCTGCTTCTCCGTCCCTTTTTCGTTGTGTCAGGTTTTGAATCCTCCACCCCCCACCCCCACCCCCAAATCCCCTTTGTGGAAATTTCAATTATGGTCAGGCTGTAAGGAATTGGGATATGTGTATTGTCATGACATAGCCTGCAGCAGAAAAAGCAAGTGACATTGTGAATCACTCTGTCTGTCTGTCTAATATGTAATTATAATAAATGTACCATATATATATACTACTGGGTGGGAGAGAGAGAGAGAGAGACAGAGAAGAGAGAGAGAGGAGAAGAGGAGAGAGAGAGAGACAGAGACAGAGAAGAGAGACCCCAACTCGGAACTCGAAATGTTTATTGAGAGAGAGAGTCAGAGCGGAGAGCAAGCTTATTGCCAGAAGCAAAAGCAATAAACATTGCTAAGAATTCAATATATATGTGAAGAGACTGATACCAGTTGTTTTTGTTTTTCATTTTGATTTTTTGTAATGTTCATCCGGGGTTTTTTGGGTTGTTTTTTTAAACATGCAGTTTGCAGAATTCTGCCCAAAAATCACAAGTAAACCTCGCAGTATTTATTCAAAATCTTTACATTACAAGGCATTAGTTACTTTAACAGTTTAAGAAACAACATCGTCACTCACACACACACACACACCACACACACAACTACCTTTAAGAATTATAGTTACTCTCTCCCACACCATAGTCCAACAACTACTATTATTTTCTCATTAATCATAAAGCATCCTAGTTATTCATAATGTCTCCAAACACGTGGCCTAACTCTTTCAGCAACAATCTTCCCATTTTCAGTGTAGTGTTTTGTAGCATGTATGTGGTGGTGTGCAAGTATTGTTTGTACCTTTGCCTGTGCCTGGATCAATAGTGCGCGTGTTGTCAAGTTTCTCAGTCCACGTGTTGTGTTGCCGGCCTGTTATAAAACTGGCTGGGCATGGATGGCATGGCATCATGCTTCACCTGCACATTGTTGCTGGGAGTTGTGTACCGTAAGAAGCACTTTATTTGCTGTCAAATTATGTGATAGCCAAGTGGTTTTTGTTTCTTTCTCTCTCTCTCTCTCTCTCTCTCTCTCTCTCTCTCTCTCTCTCTCTCCTCTCTCTCTCTCTCCTCTCTCCTCTCTCTCTCCTTTTCTTTTAACACACACACATACATACACACGCATGCACGCACACACACACTCACACACATATACACATACAGTATGCAAGTACGCACTCATGCACCTCTCTCTCTCACACACACCACACACACACACACACTTCCAACGCATGTAGAACATCTTGCGCACACATTAAATCCTGTTCCGCTTTTCGGAAGAGTAGGCCATTGTGTGCCAGTGGAAACAGATGACAACATTTACAAAACCGCATACACACGGGGACTGGACGTAAAAAAACCCCCACATGAGTGCTTATTCCATTATCCTCGATATAAAAGAATAAATAAAATAAAATAAATAAACACACGTACACACACACAGGTACACACACACGCATACATACACACGTACAACACACACACACACACACACTCATATTTATAAATTGGGTGTGATTTCTGTCGTGATATATCTCTGCAGTTTACTACATTCTAACGCTGAATGAGCAAACTGACTCCACTTCTGGTGGGTTGGGCACAGGTTGTGTTTATGGGGCCTAGTCTGCTCTCGAGAAATTTATACATTTATGTTTTCTTTTTTGTTGTAATTGTTTCTGAACGTTAGACATAGTTTGTATTATGAACAATACACGTGGCCTGCAATAGATTGTACTTACTACAATTCTCTGGTTTTCTTCTTCTTCTTCTTCTTCTTCTTAGGGATAGGGAAACAAATACAGTTGCAGACAAAACAAAACCACAAAAAAAAATAAGGGGTGGCGATGCGCCCTCCCTGGGGAGAGCAGCCCGAATTTCACGCAGAGAAATCTCGTGACTTAAAGTGGTATAAAATAAAATAAAAAACTGAGCGCTTTGATTTGTTGCTTTACAAGATTCAGCGCTATATAAATTCCATACATTATTATTTCTTCTTCTTGTTCTTGTTCTTGTTCTTCTTCTTCTTCTTCTTCTTCTTCTTCTTCTACATGTAATGTTTAAACATTGCGCTCCCAATCTGACAACCCGGGTTCGATTCCCCGTTCAAGGGGATATTTTCCCCTGGAGTTAACATCAGTGCAGACTCCACTCTCCCCAAAAGTCCTTCGGATGAGACTATAAACCGAGGCTCCGTGTGCGAACGCACGCAGAACATCTTGCGCACACGTTAAATCCTGTTCCGCTTTTTGGAAGAGTAGGCCATTGTGTGCCGTGGAAACAGATGACAGAATTTACAAAAACCGCATACTTACGGGGACTGGGTGTAAAAAAAAGCACATAAGTGCTTATTCCATTATCCTGGATATAAATAGATAAATAAATAAATAATGTGGCAGTAAGAAATCGGCTGTGTGTATCCTGTTTTCTTTTGTTTGTTTTTGTTTAATGTCCATTCACTACTTGGTGATAAGGACACACCCGCATTCAAACCAACATCTCTCTCTCTCTCTCTCTCCTCTCTCTCTCTCTCTCTCTCCTCTCTCTCTCTCTCTCTCTCTTAATGTATGTATATTTATATTCTCACAACTATCACAGTGGAGGTCTTACTGGGGAAGAATATATAACCTCAGCAACTGATGTTATGAACTGCTGAGAGTCATATAAAACTTAGCCTGTGTATCCTGTACTTTGTGTGTCAGTATTGCATCAGATAGTGATACTTTTTTTTCTTTGAATTTAACGTCTTTTCTTTTTTTTCCCCCTTTCATTCTTGTAGATTATAGCAGAAGGTCAGAAACATTTTTACATAGCTTTTTATGTTGATATAAGTGTATATTTATCGGGTGTATTATAGTGTTTCCATCTCGCATACCACGTACACAAAATCGTTGTTAAAAGTAAGTACTTCTATTTTTGTGTGAGTGTAATATTTTGCCCACATGCACTAACACTCTTCAGACATCACGCTTCGCATTGAGAACATGTGTACCTTCTATTAATACAAGTTCCTGGTGCAATCTTTATTTAACCGTTTCCCCACATGCAGAAAAACGTGTACTTTTAATAGCAGAGGATATAACAATGCATGGAAGTTTAATTCCGCACCGTTTGTACACAAGGCCAGAAGAAAAGCAGCACGCATCTGGCAGTAACCACACAAAGTATTCAGGACGCAACACTTCGTATTTACCATTTCTCACATCGTCCTAAATATCCAAAAGAACATCACACTTCGTATTTACCATTTCTCACATCGTCCTAAATATCCAAAAGAACATCATACTAAGTATTTACCATTTCTCACATCGTCCTAAATTCCAAAGAACATCATACTTCGTATTTAACATTTCTCACATCGTGTAGAATAATGTACCCAAGGAGTGAAAACGTCGCAACGTCAAATTACCATTTCTACCACGTTGCCCAGAAACCAAAGAAACATCCAACCCTCCCCCCCGTCCAATATTACACACCACACATAAAAAACAAAAAATTTGAAATACTCACTCTACTACATTTGACATTCTACAATCTGCTGATCCGTAAAATATCCGAAATCCTTCTTTTTAAGCTAGCTCAGTTTTATAAGACTAACAGGACGTTCCCTAAACTATGATGGTACCATTTACATGGTGGTTAGTAGACAATACTGCCACAAGTCAACCCTGACCTGGTGAACCTTCCAGTCTAGCACCGAACGGATACAACCCACACTGACCCTACACCTTCCTTCATTCAAAGACAACGCAACAATATACACACAACAACAACGGCTATGGCACGTACAAGCAACAACATTTCTCACTCTAGAACTGCCTGATCCAGTTCCTAGCATTGTTTTCACCAAGTAACCCATTTTTAATTTAAACGTAACACGATGTCCTAAACTATGATGGACATGTATACACGTGGCTTTGTAGCTTAGACAATACTGCACAGTCCCCTGACCTGGTTCCTTCTGCACTCTGATCTTTCACCTCTTCACGTGGAGCCTACACTTCTTTCCTTTTCAGTTCATGAAGTGGAAACGCCAATTTAGGCTGGGTCATCATCATCATCAATGCCTTTGTGCCTTATTGGCACGTAGGGCAGCAACAAATGTTCTCCACTCCTGTCTGTCCTGGGCCAGCTTCCGGATGGGTACACAATGTATAAATATGCATCTATAAAAGTAAAGAAAGAGCCTCCTCAATCAACCATGCAAATTCAAACACAAAAGATGTTTAAAGGCTTTGTGGATCACCTAGGCGGTATACACACAGCGGTTAGCAGGAATTTAGCAAGCAGTGTATATAATCATGTTTATCATTATAGAAAATGTTTTATAATATATCTGAACAGGGTGTTTAAGATTAATTCTGTGCTATGATTGAAACAACTATACTGGCAATATATGAGGGGGAAAAAATAAACGAAATCACCAGAGCCGGCTTCAGTGTACTATACTGGGTCAGAGTTTGAATTGACTGATCCCTCCCCCTTCCTCCCCCCCCCCCCCCCCCCCCCCCACCCCAAGCTTCCTCCCGTCTCATACACTCCTGTTATACCTTCAAACAGCCAAACATGGAATGACTTGATGTGGCCCATATGTTTTGACCAGCACTTACGATCTGAAGGATTGGAAAACATCCTGGGCGTGTAGGTGGTTACTGCCAGCCCCTACCTGATTCTCAGAAACTGTCTACTTTATCTCCCGACACTCTCATACCTGGTTCAATATTTTTTCACTTCACTTCAGTTGAAGTCTAGGGGATAAGAAAGAAGAGGAAGAAGGGTGGGTGGAAGGGTTGGGGGAGAGGGGGGGGGGGATGAAGACAGTAAGTGGTGGGTCATAAATTGCCCCCATCTCCTCACGCCAGGGTTTATTGGGGGCTGAAGAGCTGTGGCGCTGTCGGGGGCGTCGCTTTATTACAGGGGCAGGGAGGTGTGGGGCCGATAAGGAAAGCTGAAGGAAAGCCGGCCTTAGCCTGGCCTGGCCCTTCCTCTCCTCCCCTCTCCTCTGGTAGCCAACATACCTCATATAACCGCCCTGGGTTTATCACCTGTGTTCCACTTTGAGAAAACGTTGGCGTTGTAGGAGTGAACCCCTTTTTTGGCGTATGCGTACATAGCACACAGAATTATGCATGCTCAAATATACGTGTTTGTGTATGTGCCTGCGCGACTACACACACACACACACACTGAGATGTGTGTAAAAGTGGCCCCCTCCCTCTCCTGTTCAAATAATGTTGTTTTTGTTGGACATTGGTTTTTGACATGCAGGACATGGAGCAAGTTTGCTTCTACTGTTAACAGTTTTGCAGTCATGTTTTCTAACTTCTCTGGCACCTAATGGGTAGTGCAGTAGTTACCGTTTTCCAGGCTGACATTTGTCCTCTAGCCTTACATTCTCCGTGGTGTATTTTACTGGCATGCGTAATTATTAAAGATCCCTTAAATGTCCAGCATTCGGTAAGTTATGGAACCTTGAAAATACCAAGTTTGTAATCCTCCATACCCCCAAAAAGGGGTGAAAGGAATGAAATCTTGAATCTTGAAGTGCGGCCTACACATTGAGTTAGTTATACTGCTGGTGAAGGTGGTAGAGTAAGTAAGGTGGTAGGTGTGTGTGGTG
>CM054150.1:26414873-26419873 GCA_028751875.1 Rapana venosa
TCGGATGAAACTATAAACCGTGGCCCAGTGTGCCAACGCACGCAGAAAATTTAGCGCACACGTTAGAACCCGTTCTGCCTTTTAGAAGATTAGGCAGGCAATTCGTGCTGGCAAGAACGTATTTGAGAAAAACAAAACAAAACATAAACGGCATGCACACTGTACTGGTGTTGTGTTTAGACATCCTCCCTGAAGTCGGAATGCGGCTACCAATAAGCTGGGCAAAGACGGTGACATAAGGCAGCAATCCCACCTTTGGTGAACCTGGGAGCTCTAGCCCAGGAACGGGAAACATTTGTCTATACATGTGCTCTCTCTCTCCTCTCTCTCTCTCTCTCTCTCTCTCTCTCTCTCTCTTTCTCTCTGTTTTTCTGTCTGACTGTCTGCCTCTCTCTCTGTCTCTCTGTCTGTCTGTCTGTCTGCCTCTCTCTCTGTGTGTACCCCCCCCCCCCCCCCCCAAGTTTATTGATTCTACTTTACTAGATAAACAATATCAACATCCTGTTGTGAAACTTGCAACTTGTTGTTGTGGAGTTTTGTTGTTTTAGGTCGTAGCAATACAATATACTCCGTGTAAATGCAGCAATCATTTCAAAACTAACCTTAAATCATCCCAAATTCTGCCACCGTTGTCATAATAATTATATAATCATTATTCTACACCAGATTTCACAAGCTATGGAATCCTCTTCCGAATCGTGTGTCATATATAACTCTAACCGTTCATTTTTCGGGATCAGTTTTGTAACACGAAACAGTGATTCGATTGTAAGGGAAGAGCGTGTGTGAGTGAGACAGTCTGTCTGTGTGGGATCGTTCGTGTACAGTCAGTAGTCGGCGAACACAGAACACAGTGGTTCGTGTCTTAGTTGGTTAAGCTGCAGTGTCTATGCAGTGTAAGAGTAGACGTATATATATTATAGTCATGTATATATCATGTGCTGTTGTCGATGGGTCGATCGGCAGTGGAAAGCACTTGACAATGGTATGCCGACTCCACACACTGCTCATGCTCAACGGGCGGCTGTTTCTGTCGGCCCATAATAATAATAAACAGCGAAAAAAGGAGATGGAACGCAATATTGTGTGTGTGTGTGTGTGTGTGTGTGAGTGAATGTTGTGTGTGTGTGTGTGTGAGTGAGTGAGTGTGTGTGGTGGAGAGAGAGAGAGAGTGTGTGAGTGAGTTAAGTTGAGTCAAGTCAAATTTTTATTTGCAGATGGGTACTTTTTTTTTCCATAGAAGAAGCAAAAAATGAGTGAGTGGGTGGGTGTGCGCGCGTGTGTGTGAGTGAGTATGTGTGTGTGTGTGCGGGTGGTGGTGGTGAGTGAGTGTGTGTATGAGTGGGAGAAGGAGAGAAGAGGAGAGAGAGAGAGAGAGAGAGAGAGAGAGGAGAGAGAGAGAGAGAAGAGAGAGAGTTTGTGTGAGAGAGTTGTGTGTGAGAGAAAGAGGAGAGTTGAGTGTGTGTGTGTGAGAGTTGAGTGTGTGTGTGTATGTGTGGGAGAGAGAGAGAGAATTTGTGTGTGTGTGTGTGTGTGTATGTGTGTGTGTGGGCGAGGGAGAGAGAGAGAGAGAGAGAGAGAGAGAGAGAGAGAGAGAGAGAGAGAGAGAGAGAAGAGAGAGAGAGAGAGAGAGAGTTGTGTGTGAGAGAGAGAGAGTTGTGTGTGGGTGTGGGTGAGCGAGCAATCTGCTGCATTCTGCATGAAAAAAAAAGAAGTGAAAACAGGTTGTGTACACTGTGTTGCAGGGACATCAGCCAGTGGTTGCATGCATATGACTGACTGACTGAAGCCTGGATGTAATATATGCCTGGCTTTGTTCTTTTCATCTTCATCCGGTGCTGCAAGCCTCAGCTTATCATTGTTATGAAAATTGTCATGAGAAATAGGAAGTGTGATCGGCTAGGCTTTATAGGTACAATGCTGTTTATCTATCTATCTATCTATCTATCATCATCGTCTTCATCATCATCATCGTCTTCATCATCATCACAATCGCTGTTATCGTCGTTATAATTAGCAGCAGCACAGCAGCAACAGCAGCAGCAGCAGCAGCAGCATTACTATTTATTATTAGTATTTGTATCATGTTCATGTTTTGCATTCATCTTGTATTTGGGGGCAAAAAAATAAGACGCGCAAAACCGTGAATGAGAAGTGTTGGTGAAGTGAAGGCCTCCCCGTGAAGCGTGGAAGTGCTGAAGTGTCTTGTTTGTATCGTCACTTCTGTAATTGTGTATTCTTTTATCTGCTACCTTCCCTTGCCGTCTCTGGCCGCCAATGATCTTACGCCCCCCCCCCCCCCCCCCCCCCCCCCCCCCGATTCGGTGTCCCCCCTTCCTCTACCTTTTTCTGCATTTTGGTCTGTTCTCTCCGTCTCTCTGTGTTCTTTTTTCCATCCCGTCTCTCTCTTTTCGCTATCTCTGTGTCGCTTCTTCTCTCTCTCTTTCTTCTCTTCTCTTCTTCTCTTCTTCTTCTTCTTCTCCTCCTCCTCCTCCTCCTCCTCCTCCTTCTTCTTCTCTTCTCCTCCTCCTTCTCCTCCTCCTTCTTCTCCTCCTCCTCCTCTTCTCTCCTCCTCCTCCTCCTTCTTCTCCTCTTCTCTCTCTCTCTCTCTCTCTCATCTCTCTCTCTCTCTCTCTCTTCTCTCTCCTCTCTCTCTCTCATCATGCTTTGTGTGGGTTCTTTTTTCTTTTCTGTCTTCTCTGTTCGCTCTTCTTTGTTTTATTTGTCTCTGTCTCTCTTCTCTTTCCTACTTTTCTTCGTCATCTTCCTCCTTCTCATTCTTTTTTCTCCCCCCACCACCCCCACCCCCACTTCTCCTTCTTCTCTTCTGTTTCTATCTCTTTGTACATCGGGGCATGTTCGTTGATGTGAATATTTAAAAGACAGAACTGTTATTCTTGATAATGATATATACGAATATACATAATGTCTTAGTAAACTACTTCAAAGCTGATTCATGCACTTACTACCAAACCAACCAACCAACAAACAAACAAAATGCAGTGACTGAACTGAACTAAGAAAATAAGGCCAACAAAAGAAAACCATTACAAGAAAGGGTTCAAGGAGTTTTCTTTTCTTTTCTTTTTTCCTTTTAAAAGTTACCATGATCAGCAAGAAGCCCTTTGTGGCAGGGCAGTCAGGCAGCCAGAGAATAGTCTTTTGTGTCAGGCCAATTGCTGGCTGCCTATGATCGCTTCACTTTCCGTTACACCCCGATACTACCCGCCTTTTGCCCCCCCTCTCAGTAAATTAAAAAACAGAAAAAAAGAATTAAGAAACAGAAAAAAATAATTTTTAAAAAAGAAAAAAAAAAGAAAAGGAAGGAAGGAAGTAAGGAAAGAAAACAGGTCAGAACAAAACACGGGAGAAAGCACCCGCCCGGCTTTTTTTTTTCTTTTCTTTTCTTTTCCTGCAAAAGGCTTGCGCAAAGATGATATTTCAAGTGAAAGTAATAAGGAAGCGTGTTTGCACATGTGTGTGTGTGAGTGAGTGAGTGAGGGAGAGAGAATATGAATGTAGAGTGATTGATATGTGTGAGAGAGAGAAGTGAAGTGTGAGAATTGAAGTGTGTCAGTGTGTGGGGTGTGTGTGTTTGTGTGTGTGTGTGTGTGTGGTGAGGGAGGTGCGAACACGACGAAGAGAGAAAGAGGAGAGGAGGATGATGAGTATGAGAAAGAGAGAGAGATAGGAATGGAGAGAGAGAGAAAATGAAGTGTGTGGGTGTGAGAGAGAGAAATGAAGTGAGAGATGTGTGGAGAGAGAACCGAAGGAGAGAGAATATAATGGTTGATGGGTGTGCGAGAGACTAGTATTTTGGTTAAAGAAAAGAATAAAATAAACAATGAAGCTTCCACCAGAAACATGTTTGTGTTATAAAAAAGTCTGTTTAAAATGATCACAAGGAGAAGTATTCTCAATGAGTATGAAAGCTTAAAATAAAAGGAATAGGAAATGTGAGAAGTCAGGAATTGAAGTGTGGTGTGTGAACAGAGAAATAAAGTGTAGTGGGTGAGAGAGAGATAGAAGTGAGATGGTGTGTTGAGAGAGAGATGAGAGCGAGAGAATTGAAAGTGAGTGTGTGTGGTGAGGGTAGTGGTGGGAGGAGAGAGAGAGAAGAGAGCCGTTAGAAGACGGATAAGAGTATGGATAGAAGAGAGAGCAGGGAATATGGAAATGTGAGAGAGAGATTGAAATGTGAGAGAGAAAGAAGGGCTGCAGAACGTTTTTGTGACTCCCTGTGCTGCCTGTGTGTCTCGGTGTTTTTAGTGTGCTGGTGTGTACACGCGCAAGAGCTTCTTACATGGAAGGGTATGTTTCATAGACAATAGTAAGAAAGTTAAGAGAGAAGAGACAAAGAGGACACACGAAGAAGAAAGAACCACCCCACCAGAGAGATGATGAATGAAAGAATCTTACGTAACTGAATTATTCACGAAAAGGCGATAATGAAGGGGGACCGAAACTTAAGATATTTTTGGATTAAAAAATATAATAATAATAAATCTAAAACACTAACACATACAACAACATATTATGTATAATAATAAGTCAGCTACAAAAAATCACTTAGGATAATTACTTCTTTTGAGTTATTCTGAAAGCTCTACACAATATAAAGTGAGTGCGCACAACCTCAGGATGACTTGATGCCAGGAGTAAACCCGAGTCTAAATAAATTAGCGGAGAGAGATGAGAGGATGAGAGACGAGACGGAGAGAGAGAGCGAGAGAGAGAGAGAGAGAGAGAGATGAGAGAGAGAGCCGTGAGGAAGGAGGGAGGGGAGGGTTGAAAAGAAAGCCGTTTTCAGATCAGACGGTGAAGAGTTTAATTGGATCAAGACTAGAGAGCAGGCGGGCTTGGTGGTGTCAAGGTATGAACGTGGCGGTGAATATTTTACTACAACAAGGCAGCAGCACAACAGCTTTCTCTGCCACTCCCTCCCTCCCTCCCTCCCCGGTCTTTTACTTGCTTGCGGCATGGTGTACATGATAGATTGA
>CM054150.1:26427373-26434873 GCA_028751875.1 Rapana venosa
AGAGAGAGAGAGTATGGATGACAGGAACATACCCAGCCTGAATCGTGTGAGAGGATAGGCTCCGCCAGGGTGGGTTTTTTTTTTTTCTATGACCCACGCCATTCTTCTACCTGAAGAATCGCGATGCAACGCGCCAGAAACTCCACACGAGAAATGAAGGAAGATGACGCGTCAAAGTCACCCTCCTGTCCCCTCCTGTCAATACCAACAAAGCAGCGGACACAGGTATGTTGCTGTTGTGAACAAAGACACCAGGCAGGCTTCAAGTTCAACCCAGCGATATAGATCTACAACAGCCATGCCAGTAAATACCCAGGTACAGGTGGAATACGATTTAGGAAGGAAAAGTGCTCTGGCTGTGTGCGTCACTCTTGCTTTGTTGCGTGTTGGTTGGTTGCTTGCTTGCTTGGTTGGATTTCAATTTCTCCTCTCTCTCTCTCTTTCTGCATGTATGCCTGTGTGTATGTGTTTGTATGTGCGTGCGTACACGTGCTCGAACTTTAGGGCGTGTAAACACGAAGACACACATTTTTATATGGACTGAGGAAAAAAACAACCCAACAAGAACAACATTCATACCGATTTTTAAGTAGCATGTCCAAGTTTTACGCAGCAAGTTGTTGGAACGATGTAAAGAGACGGGTGGGTTTTTTTGGGTTTTTTTTTTTCTATTTACGTATTCACGAAAGAAAAGTGGGAAATCTCTCACGGCTTCATCATATTTTTCGCTCAAAAAACCACGGTCTACATTCGAAGATTTCATGACTGTCCATAAAAATACAAGCTTTCAGTTGTTTGGGTTGGGAGAAAGCATTATTCCACATTATTTTTTTGGCATGCAGGGACTTTTTTCTTGTTCTTCTTCTCATTGGTGGTTCCTGGCTGTAAAAGGGTAAAGCGGTTGATTCCAGTTAGGGGCAGAAATGGTAGAAATAGTGTGTGTGGGGGGGGGTGGGTAGTCGAGTGGGACTTCACAGAGAGAGAGAGAGAGGGAGAGAGAGAGAGAGAGAGAGGAGGAGGAGGAGGGAGGTCTGTGGTCGAGTGGGACTTCACAGAGAGAGAGAGAGGAGAAGAGAGATGAGAGAGAGAGAGAGGAGAGAGAGAGAGAGAGGTCTTTGTTATTACAACGGCTGAGCAACAAAAACTGCCCACCACTATTGTTGATTCCTTTTAGCTGGGGGACCAGACGTCCCCGTCCCCTGTTCTCTTTGCTTTCTCGGGGCTAGCTGGACAAACTCAGAGCCGAGGTGCCCTGGCAGACGCCTGAATGCCTCCACTAAGACTAATCACACAAACCCTGATCGTGGACACAGAGCGGTCTTCAGCCCCCAGGGGTGCTGCCATGGCAATATTGTTCTTTCTGAACCCCCCAACCACCCCGCTTTTTACTCTGCTCTGCTCTCCTCTCGCCCTTGTTAATAACCGTTATGTCATTGTTGACTGTGCTCTCCACCACACAGGTACTACTACTGCTAACTACTAACTACCACTGGGGAAGGTTCGGATGAAACGGGTTTTTTTTCTGTTCCCTTCCCCCCACCACTTACCCTCCCCCCACCCACTTACCCCCCCTCTTCCCCCCCCCCCCCCCCCCCTCCCCCCCAGGTTTCCAAGCTGGCACTGAGAGTGGTCCGTGTTGACCTTTCCCTCCCAGGACCTGGTCATGGTGGTGGTGGTGGTGACGGTGGTGGTGGTGGTGTGTGGTGTGTTGTGGTGGTGGTGGTGGTGTGTGGTGGAGGTGGTGGTGGTGACTAAAAATTCATAACGTTGGGCCTGACCCCGTCCAGGGTTGAGAACACTTGAACCAGGAGGAAGCACAGGGTGGACACAGGTCACTTGACCGGCCGGCAGGCCCGCGCTTGTGGCCCCTGTCTGCCTGCCTGCCTGCCTGCCTGCCTGTCTGCCTGCCTGCCTGCCTGCCTGCCTGTCTGCCTGCCTGCCTGCCTACCTGCCTGCCTGCCTGTCTGCCTGCCTGTCTGCCTGCCTCTTGCTCCTCTTGGGCCCTGTTGTGCCCAGGGAACTGGTTGGACGTGTTTCACCTCTACTCCTCCCCCCCCCCCCCCCCCCCCCCCCCCCCGGGCTTCCCTGGCCTGCCCCTTCCCCTCCCAAACACCTCTCCTCCACCTCCCTCCCACTCCAATCCCTCCTTCCTCTCTCTCTCTGAACCACTTCATCTCATCCATGCCTTGACAGCGCGTGGGTGAAAAAAAAAAAAAGTTTCGTAACTGTAATTGTGGCTAGGAAAGAAAGAAAGAAAAAAATAAGGGGTTGGTGATGATATAAGCTGTATTAGGTTTGTACATTGATTTTTGGGTGGGAGGGAAGGGAGGGAGGGAGGTATGTGTGTGTTGGGTAATGATGAGGGTTGGTGGAATCGATGTTACTGTTGATTCAAATCATCAACCCACACTGTATGGATTGCACCCCCTCCCCCTACCTACCCCCACACCCCTTCCTCCCGCCAGCTGTTGAGGGTAATAGCTCTTTAAGCGTGAAGCCTAATGAACTGGCTTTAATGACTTAATGTTTCTGCTGGTAAAATATGTACTGATCCTGTTCCTGGCCGGATTTAGTCGGTATATGATGTGGGTAATGGTCTAGGCGCCGGGGACTGGTTGCAATCACCGCCGGTAAAAGGCCTAGAAATGTAGCTGTCTCCCTCTCCCTCCCTCCCTCCCTCACACACACACACACACACACACACACATATATATATATATATATATATATATATATATATATATATGAAATATGGATCTGAAATATTGCTGGATAAAATTTATGTCAGAATGATGGAATACTAGACTTTTCCTTCAGAAATTAGCTCTCAAACTCCTGAATATTAGACTTTTTCTTCAGAAATTAGCTCTCAAACTCCTGAATATTAGACTTTTTCTTCAGAAATTAGCTCTCAAACTCCTGAATATTAGACTTTTCAGAAATTAGCTCTCAAAACTCCCATTCGGGTGAATCTAAAACTCCTACTTGGGTGACTCTTAAAAGATGTGTTTCCTGATAAAGAAAAAGATGACAGCTGGTCAGATTGAATAACCTTATCACTCCCGCAGAAAAAAATGTTCCCCACTGTCTTACTATTGACATTGGTAGAGAGAGCTAGGCGACCACAGACATTGATTTCCTTGTGAAATCATGATTTCCTTGCACCTTCTGTGGTATCACGTTTCTGAAGGATTACAACGAAAGAAGGGGAAAAAGAAAGCAAAAAAAAACAACTGGTTGTTGCCGAGGAGCAACGTTTAATCTGTCTGTATTGCCATCGATCAGGACAGGATGTTTGCCGGGTGGGATGCGGGGCCATTGATTTGTACCGGGGCAGGTTTACAGGGGCCGTTTAGCTTTGCTACGTTTCGTATGACAGCTTGTGATCGGCTAAAGCAGGCGGATTTTATTATTACTACTGCAAGGACAGGAACCTCCAGCGCGTGCGAAGTTAAGGTCAGTCAGGCTGGTCAGCGTGTTGGCCTAGAAGAACACACACACGTAATGATCCCTTCGCGGCTGAGCGTTGATTAGTCGGTAGGTGGGATCAGTGCTAAGCCCCGTTAGTGGTAGGTGATAAGCCAGACAGTGCAGGGCCCCATTATTATTAAGTAAATGTTTGTCTTCTTGACGTTTCATGTCTGTTGCGTTGACACTAAGAGCGCGGGATAAGTTAATTGTGGTATTGGGATTGTGTGTTGTCCGTTCGCCTCTCTCTCTGTCGCTGTCTATTTCTGTTTGTGCAGACAGAGGGGTGGTGGGGGTGGTGTTAGAACCCAAAAGCATCTGTTGTGGCTGTTCCCCAGGCACTGTTAATAGAACGAAACAGTGTCTGTTCTTCTGGCTGTTCCCCAGGCACTGTTAATAGAACGAAACAGTGTCTGTTCTTCTGGCTGTTCCCCAGGCACTGTTAATAGAACGAAACAGTGTCTGTTCTTCTGGCTGTTCCAGTCACTGTTAATAGAACGAAACAGTGTCTGTTCTTCTGGCTGTTCCAGTCACTGTTAATAGAACGAAACAGTGTCTGTTCTTCTGGCTGTTCCAGTCACTGTTAATAGAACGAAACAGTGTCTGTTCTTCTGGCTGTTCCAGTCACTGTTAATAGAACGAAACAGTGTCTGTTCTTCTGGCTGTTCCAGTCACTGTTAATAGAACGAAACAGTGTCTGTTCTTCTGGCTGTTCCAGTCACTGTTAATAGAACGAAACAGTGTCTGTTCTTCTGGCTGTTCCAGTCACTGTTAATAGAACGAAACAGTGTCTGTTCTTCTGGCTGTTCCAGTCACTGTTAATAGAACGAAACAGTATCTGTTCTTCTGGCTGTTCCCCAGGCACTGTTAATAGAACGAAACAGTGTCTGTTCTTCTGGCTGTTCCCCAGGCACTGTTAATAGAACGAAACAGTGTCTGTTCTTCTGGCTGTTCCAGTCACTGTTAATAGAACGAAACAGTATCTGTTCTTCTGGCTGTTCCAGTCACTGTTAATAGAACGAAACAGTGTCTGTTCTTCTGGCTGTTCCAGTCACTGTTAATAGAACGAAACAGTGTCTGTTCTTCTGGCTGTTCCAGTCACTGTTAATAGAACGAAACAGTGTCTGTTTCTTCTGGCTGTTCCAGTCATGTTAATAGAACGAAAAGTGTCTGTTCTTCTGGCTGTTCCAGTCACTGTTAATAGAACGAAACAGTGTCTGTTCTTCTGGCTGTTCCAGTCACTGTTAATAGAACGAAACAGTGTCTGTTCTTCTGGCTGTTCCAGTCACTGTTAATAGAACGAAACAGTGTCTGTTCTTCTGGCTGTTCCAGTCACTGTTAATAGAACGAAACAGTGTCTGTTCTTCTGGCTGTTCCAGTCACTGTTAATAGAACGAAACAGTGTCTGTTCTTCTGGCTGTTCCAGTCACTGTTAATAGAACGAAACAGTGTCTGTTCTTCTGGCTGTTCCAGTCACTGTTGATCTGTTAATGGAACGAAACAGTATTCTGTTCTTCTGTCTGTTTCAGTCACTGTTGATAGAACGAAACAGTATCTGTTCTTCTGGCTGTTCCAGTCAATGTTGATCTGTTGATAGAACGAAACAGTATCTGTTCTGCTGGCTGTTCCAGTGAATGTTGATCTGTTGATAGAACGAAACAGTATCTGTTCTTCTGGCTGTTCCAGTCAATGTTGATCTGTTGATAGAACGAAACAATATCTGTTCTGCTGGCTATTCCAGTCACTGTTAATAGAACGAAACAGTATCTGTTCTTCTGTCTGTTTCAGTCACTGTTGATAGAACGAAACAGTAACTGTTCTTCTGGCTGTTCCAGTCAATGTTAATAGAACGAAACAGTATCTGTTCTGCTGGCTGTTCCAGTCAATGTTAATAGAACGAAACAGTATCTGTTCTGCTGGCTGTTCCAGTGAATGTTGATCTGTTGATAGAACGAAACAGTATCTGTTCTGCTGGCTGTTCCAGTCAATGTTAATAGAACGAAACAGTATCTGTTCTTCTGACTGTTCCAGTGAATGTTGATCTGTTGATAGAACGAAACAGTATCTGTTCTGCTGGCTGTTCCAGTCAATGTTGATAGAACGAAACAGTATCTGTTTTGCTGGCTGTTCCAGTCAATGTTAATAGAACGAAACAGTATTTGTTCTGCTGGCTGTTCCAGTGAATGTTAATAGAACGAAACAGTGTCTGTTCAGCTGGCTGTTCCAGTGAATGTTAATAGAACGAAACAGTATTTGTTCTGCTGGCTGTTCCAGTCACTGTTAATAGAACGAAACAGTGTCTGTTCTGCTGGCTGTTCCAGTCAGTGTTGATCTCTCTGCTGTCCTGCTTATGTGTGAACCCAGTATGGAATGTCCAGATGTTGTTGGTTTTTTTAAACTGGTGGGCCGAAGCTGGTTGTGTTGCATTTTTCCGTGAAGGCACGTTGACACGGCGGCATCAGATCAATCTGAATTAGACAGGGGAACACAGGGGTCACACGTTCATGCATAGAAATCTGCCTGAAAAACAAACACACCAAAATGAAAAGGAATTTTTTTTTTAACAAGTATCCTGCCCTATCACATAGACAAAAAAAACCTTACCCCCCCCCTCCAAAATACCAAAACAAACAAACAACCCCCCCCCTCCCCCCGCCCCCCCCCCAAAAAAAGAAAAAAAAAAACCCACCACATACACACACACAAATCTGCTACCACGGTTCTCTGTGAGAAAAGAAAAGGAAGTGAAAATCAATTGATTTTTAAAATCGCATCAAGCCCTACCCAATCTGTTCTTATCATTATTATCAGTATAACTATTTGTTACTGTAGTTACTGTGCTGTTTTTGTGTACTAGCCAATGGAGGTTAAGGCATAGGACATCAGGTGCTGGACATTTCTGTGATCAGTCGTATTTAGTGACGATTTAGGTTCAGATTAAACAGCCAACTCGCTGATACGATGAACACGGTGGGTCAAAATTTGTGCAAGTGCACTTGCGTTTTAAATGTGTGTGCTTGCAAAAACAGAATTGATCAGCTGCGTTTTGAGTCTTTTAACATAAGGTTTGCCAGATCTCAAGCTTTATAATATAGACAACTAATACTTGTGTAATCATACCCTTGCGTGTGTACGTAAAGAGAAAACATGCCCACATGCACATGCACGTGTTGGGTGTGTGTGTGTGTGCGCGCGCGCGAGCATTAATTTTTCTGTATTAATTTGTTTAATCTATCTATTTTACAAAGAAAAGGAGGGTCAGCACATTGATCGCGATTGAACCGAGTAACATTTGACCTTTTTGAAATCGCCCTGTTTGGGGAGAAAGATGATCGAAACTACCTACCTACCTGCCTGCCTGCCCTGACTGAATTGATTGTGACCAGCTTTTCCTTTCAACCGCTTTTCCTCTTCATTGGTTGGGATTTTTTTCCCCCACTCCATACATCGGGCATCCTTGAATGCTTTGTAACGATCGGGATTCGCCTGAGGCTTGGCTGTGCAGGCAGCAGCAGCAGCAGCGAACTTGTGTCTGTCGTCTGCTCACTGGCCTCACTTTGGATCAGCTTGTTGGAATTACCTCCCGTGATTGGTAAGGCTTGGTGGGGGCCGGCTTTTCGCGTTTGTCTCCCTTGTAACAGATTGCAAGCCTGTGTGTTGCAGTTAGGTTCACTTTGGCTAGTCTCTGTGGATCGGTCTCTCCTAGCTAGGCTAAAAGCACGACTAGCAGTTTGCAGGGTGTGAGGGAAGTGAGATTCCACCCAGGTAATGAATCGAGACCTCTCTCTTTTCTTTCTGTCCCCAGTACCCCCCCTCCTCCCTCCCCCTCTTCCCCCCCCTTTCCCTCGCTGTGTCTATAGATACCTGTTGTCACTCTCCCCCTAGATTGTATCAGCTCCACGGATCGGAGCGTGGAGAAGGGGGGGTTTCAGTGGGTTATGACATCGACGCCACTGAAATTAATTTTGGCGTGGGTTCTTGGTCCTTTCTTTGTTCTCTTCTCTCTCTCTCTCTCTCTCTCTCTCTCTCTCT
>CM054150.1:26439873-26462373 GCA_028751875.1 Rapana venosa
GTGGAAACAGATGACAAAATTTACAAACCCCTACCAGGAACGGGATTAAAAAAGCCCCAGATCTTATTCATTATCCCGATATAAAAAAAAAAAATAAAATAAAAAATAAAAATAAAAAAATCTCTCTCCCCCCTCCTCCTCCCTCTTCCTCTCTCTCTCTCTCTCTCCTCTCTCCTCTCTCTCTCTCTCTCTCTCTCTCTCTTTTCTCTCTTCCCTCCCCCCCTCCCCCCCCCCCCCCTTCCCCCCATTTTTAGCGAAAAGTCTAAAAGGGGTAGGGGAAAAAAGAGAAGAGGGATGGCTAAAAGGTGAGGCGACAGTGTATCAGTTTATTACGTAACATTCAGGTTGAGTGTCGTGAGTGTGTTGTTGCGGCGGGGCGCGCGTAGTGAGTGGTGTGCGTGATGTGTGGTGTAGTGTGTGTGTGCGTGGCGCACAGAGAGAGAGAGAGAAAAGAGAGAAAAGGGAAAGAGAGAGGGGGGGGCAGAGAAAAAGAGAGAGAGAGAGAGAGAGAAGGGGGGGGGGGGTTTTATACAAACAAACTTAAAAAATATCCCGTTTTTAGGAAAAAAAAATCTCAAAATTTGTTTTTGGAAAAATGATTGCTTTAATTTGGATAAATTATTCGCTCCTACCATAAGTACAAATAAAGGAAAATTTAATTAATTTGTTTATTTTTGCCGAGTGAGAAATTTCGTTTTTGAATTTTTATTTTTCCCTGTCCTCACCCTCACCTCACCTCCTCCCCCTTTTCACCCCCTTTTTGTTGTTGTTTTTTGGGGGGGTTTTGTGGGGGGGTGTGTGTGTGTGGGGGTGTGGGGTTGTTTGTTTTTTTTTTTTTTGGGGGTTTTTTTTTGTGTGGTTTTTTTTTTTTTTTTTTTTTGGGGGGGGGGGGGGGGGGGGGGGTTGGTGCTCTGGTTCTCCGTCCTCCTTTTTTTCATTTGACCTTGTAAGCTTAAACAATTTTTGTGGGGTTTGGGTGGTTTTTTTTTTTTTGTAAAATAGTGGCATTGTGGCAGTGTCAAATGTTGGGTGGTGGAATATTTCATAAAAATTTAACAGTCCCAACCGTCCTGGCTGCTGTCCCCCCATTGGAAGGGGGGGGATGCTGGGGGGGGGGTGGGGGGGAGTGGGGGGGGGAGGGGGGGGGAGGAAATGGCGACATTAGATAACCAACAAGAGGGGGTGTGAGAGTATCAGGGTCCCCCTCCCCCTCCCCCCCCCCCTTTCTTTCTCCTCCCCCTCCCCCCTTTCCCCCCTACACTCCTTCCTATTTTTTTTATACCTTTTTTTAATATAGGATGAAGAAAGAAAGAAGGAGAGGAGGAGAGGAGAGAATTTTATCAAAAGGATTTTGAATTTGGGGTAATTGTCAGATGGTGGGTGTGGGGGAGGGGGGGGGAAAAGAGAAAAAGAGGAAAAGAGAGAGAGAGGGGAAGAGAAGAGAAGGGGGAAAAAGAAGACAAAGACAGACGGACAGCAGAACAGACAGAGCTCTCACACCGCTAAATTGGATTTTTTTTTTGTTCGTTTACCTTTTGGCAGAGAAAGAGAAGAGAGAGAGAGAGAGAGAAGAGAGGAGGGGAGAAAGAGAGAGAGAGAGAGAGGGGAATTTACGATGAAAGAAAGAAAAGCAGATAGGACAGAGATAGATGGGGGGCCCCGGGTTGACAGCGCGATGCCAAAGCACGGGGCTTAATGCTGCATCCTGTACACCAAGAGAAGAAAGGAAAGGAACGCTTCACCCTAACGACCTCCTTTGAGCGACAACATAAGTTAACCCCAGACAACCCGAACAGGCATTGGGGATGGAAAGGAGAGGGGAAAAAAGGGGGAAGGGGGAAAACAAATTGTGCATGGGGGGAAAACCCCGTGGAAGGGTAGGGTGGGTGGGGGGGGGGGGGTGGGAGAGGGAGGAGTTGGAAGGGGGTGGTGGGGTGGGGAGGGGGGGTGGGGGGGAGAGATGGAATCCGAGAGCTGAGGACAACCAAAGCAGCAAGAGGGGGGGTGGGGTGGAGTGGGGTGGGAGGACACTAGGGGTGGGGGGGAGGGGGGTAAGCAAGATTCTGGCACGGGAAAGAATGTTGTTGCACGTTGTACGAGAAGGGTTATGGGGTGGTGAAAGGATTGGAGGGGAAGAAGGGAGGAAGGGGGGGGAAAGTAAGATAAGGGAAGAAGAAGAGGGAGGTTGGAAAGAAGAAAGGTGGATGATAGGGGGAGGAGAAGGAAGGGAGGGAAGGAGATGGATGGTGAAGGGGGAGGGAGGGGAGGAGGAGGGGGGGGAGGGGAGAGGGGTGAAGAAGATGGAAAAGGGTTTCAAGAAAGAGCAGCAGCAGCAGCAGCAGCACACCCCGATGGCTCGTTTTAGTACAGTAGTGGGGGGAGGGAGGGAGGGAGGTAGGAAGGAAGGAAGGAAGGAAGGATCAGTGAGGAAGACAAGCAGTTGCAGCTGTCTGTCACTGACAAAACCCTTCCTTTCCTTTCCTTCCCTTCCTTCCTACCCCAATGCCAGGGGCCATGGTGTTCCTCAAGGCGACCCCCCACCCCCCCCCCCCCACCCACCCACACCCCCTAACCCCACCCCCCCCGCCAACCCCCCCCGGCCATCACTTTTAGAACATGGCACAGCAGCAGAACAAACAACAGTAAGCCCTAACCTAAAAACTCCTCCTGTCAGAAGAGAAGAAGAACAAGAAAAAAGAGAGGGGGGATGGGTGATGGGGGTGGGGGTTTTAAGAAGGAAAAGCGGCAACATTTTACGAGGCAGATTTAATTATCATGGTAGGAGGTCAAAAAAGAAAAACAATTATACTTGGAAGGTTGGGGGGGGGGGGTGGGGGGGTGTGAAAAAAAATTTGTCGGGTTTTTTTTTTTTTTTACTGAAAGGGTGTGGTTGGGGTTTTTTTTTTTTTTAGTTAGCCCCATTATTTTTTTATTTTGTTTTATTTTGCACCATTTGCCCCACAAAAGGACAGACGACAACCGTTGGCTTTGAATCAAGGGCGAAAGTGAAATAAAAGGCTGGGGGCGGGGTTTAGGGTAATGAAAGGGCCGAGAAGTTTTGCACTTTGCCAACTTGCTGGAAACCCCAGTGGAGAAAGGAAAAAAAAAAAAGGGGGACGCTGCTATAAAGTTTTTGGGAAAGGCAAATAGCGCGAGCATCCCTGCCCCCCCCCCCTTCCACCCCCCTCTTCTCTCTCTGGGGGTCACCACACCCCCACCTCTCTTTCTCTTTTCTCTCCCTCTCTCTCTCTCTCCCCTCTCTTTTCTCTCTCTCTCTCTCACACACACAACCCCCACCACACACACCAAAAGCAAAAAATTTCTTTCTTCTCCCACCCACACAAAAAAAACACACACACACACCCCCACCACCACCCCAACCCCCCCCCTCCCCCCCCCCCCCCCCTCCCCCCCTCCCCCCCCACCCCCCCCCCCCCCCCCCCCCCTCTCTTCTCCCCCACCCCTGTACTTTCCCTGGGTTTTCTGTCCCAAAGTGAAAATCGGCTTTTGACCTTTTCCCCCCTGAACCCCTCAAGCTCACCCTATGTGCCCACACTACAAACCCCAACCTTCCCGCACCCCTGGGTGCCCCCAGTCCCCCCCCCCCCTCCCCCTCACCCCTCCCTCTGCATCAACCCCCCCACCCCCTTTTCTTTACTCCACTTTCCCCATCACCCCACAAATCCCTCCCTCCCCTCCCCTCCCCCCTACCTAAAATTTCCACTGCTCCTTCACTAGTCTACACAAACCTTTACTGTTTCTGTCTCATTGTCTCGTCTCCGTCCTCTCTTTTCTCTCTCTCCCTCTCTCCCCCTTTCCCTCCCCTCCCCCTCCTCTCTCTCCCTCCCCCCTCCCCTCCTTCTTTCTGCTCCCCCTCCCCTCCTTCCCCCCTTCCCTCTTTTTTTTTCCCCCCCCTTCCCCTTGTTTCCCCCACTCCACTATCACAGTGAGATCTGGCAGTTTGCACTGTTCACCATCTGTGCGTGTGATCTGGATCTTGCAGTGCAACAGAGGCTTGTTTGCAAAGTGAGAAAGAATTGCTTGCGCCCTGGTTTCCTTCCACAGCTGCCGTGCGCTTAGCCTGCCCCCTCTCTGATTATATAAGCTGACTCTGTGTGTTCTGTGGGCTTTGTTTCGGTTACCGAGTTGCATAGTTGTGTGGTTTGAGGTTGGTTGGTGTGTGTGTGTGTGTGTGTGTGTGTGTGGTGGTGCAAAGGGTTGTGTTACAAATAGATCTACACAAAATTCATACCTTGTATGGGCGTCTTGCCAGCGCGCGGCAGCGCGCCACACCACACACACTTTCGACAAATGTACGCGTGTGCGTGCGTGCATGCACACATATCACACAACATAGAGGCGCGGAGCGCGTGTTTCATGCACTGCATGAAGTGTATGATGTTTATTTTAAAAAATAAGCAAAACAAATAAACGGACCCTACTCTTCATAAACTAATACAATAATGTATGTGTTTACATGCGTGAATCTGTAAAGTAAACAAATCAAGCACAAGGCCAGTGGTGTGTGTGTGTGTATGGGGGTGTGTGGTGTGGTGTGTGTATGTGGTGGTGCCCGTGCTGCTTGTGGGTGTGTGTGTGTGTGTGTGTGTGTGTGTGTGTGTGTGTGTGTGTGTGCGTGTGGTATTACCCCCCCCTCGTTTGCTCTGCTCCATCACCGATACAGCTGTATCATGGTCATGATTTGGGATTTTTATAGTCGAAAGTTGCTTTAACAAGTCGGTGTTCATTTTTGTCATTTTCATTCATCCACGAGTTTAGCTGACTCGTGACTTGATGATGGACTGCTGTCATTCCCAGTATAGTAATCATCGTTGTAGTTTAAAACAGAGAGTATCACGTTATTTTAAAAAAACACAGTCATTCATCTTCGTACACAGCTACGCCCAACTCAAAGGGGAATACTGATTATTTCCATGTTTAAAACGATAAACCAGGTTTTAGACTCGAGAGATGCACCATAGATAACTCAGACAGCTAGCTGTCAGACAAACCCAGACCCAGACTGAAAGAGGGACGGGGTAGGCCTAGCGTGGTGTTGCACGTGCAGAGCAGCAATTAGTTGGGTGTCCTGATTAGATGGCCAAGGCCAGTCTCGCTCCTTCATTAACCCCTTCCCCTTCTTTCTTTGTTCCGTCTGACCAGTTGCCCTCTTCGCTCCCCTACCCCCCCCCCCCCCCCCTCCCCCACCACACCCCCCACACACAACACACACACACATATATACACACAAGCACGCACGCACAAACTCTTCTGCCAATCTCACAGACTGACACCTGTAACCGGGAGTTGTGTGTGGTTTTTGCTTTGCTGCTGGAGGAAAGAAACTAAGTGGAGTGGCTGTGGAGTTGAGAGCTGGGGGGGTTATCGGAGAAAAGAGTTCTTGGCTGCTGGGGTGGGTAATTTGGTTGGTGATGGTGGTGGTGATGATGGTGGTGGTGGGGGTAAGGGCCTCCCTGTTATGATGATTGCATTGCCATCGGGTCTCCGTTGGCCAGTCAGTGCACGATTGTCAGCATCTCACATCGAGGGACGCTGTGGCCGAATTGCTTTGGACTGTTTTTTGTTCTGGCCGCTAGGAGAGTCACAGCGAGGTTATGCGACTATTTCCCCCCCCCCCCCCCCCCCCCCTCCCCACAAACCATTAGGGTAGCTGCATTCCGACTTCGGGGATATAGTTGGGAATTGAAATACCAATTGGCAATGTGTCCAGGACAGTCGGGATGTATCTCCCTGCTCTTTCCGATTGTCAACTGTCTTGGGATCTTTAGACGCGCCTAAGTGCGTAAGCACGGACGGGCAGTGGCTGGTAGAGTAAGTCTGTCCGCGATGGGGGTGGGGGGGGGGGGTGGGGGGGGGGGTACCTCCAAAGGACTATGACATTCAGTTCGATTTCGATTTTCCTGTCAAACTGGAAAAAGAGGCAGGCTAGGAATCGAAACCCAGAACCTCACGGTTTCGTGCTAGCAGGCCCATGTCTGAACCATCCTGCCTCTCTCCTTCTTATTTGGCGGAAGTCATGATGTAGTTGCCATGAAGTAAGCGGGACTCGAATTCTCGGGTAGCGCATGTTTGACACGTAAGGGTAGGGATTTGACGTATCTCCCACGTTCACTTTAGAATGCTTTAGGTGCTTTTGGGGGACTTCTTTGTGTAAATACTTATAGGCACAGAAGATTAAACATACACGTTACAAGACACCCTTAATTCAGTAAAGTTCGTTGGTTAGCAGAAGACACAATAAAAACATACCTAGCATGCATCCTGTTAAAACTAAAAAAAGAGCCAGCTCTGAAGGGGTCGGCCATGTGATCGGCTGTAGCCTACCAAAAACGGGTCAGCCAGGACGTGACTGGCCTTGTCCCTCACTGGACACTGCTGGCTTGTAAGACTTGTGGGCGAGCGGCGGATAGGTACTAAGGGCGGAGATTAATGAGCACGAAAGGGAGGAGGGCCACGGGTCTGATTGACCAGTCGTCCTACATATCACTATTGTCATGTAGAGGTTTGATCCTGCCGTCTTAGGGTAGAGAGCCCTTCTCAACACTCCTAATATTTGTAATGTTCTCGGTTGCAATATCCGCCTCGCTCCTTCTCCTCTTTCCCTTTTAGATTTAATTATTATTTTTATTTTTTAAGTTGTTTAACACATGTCAGACGGAAGGATTAGAATTTCCCTTCAATGACGTGCATCGTCCAGTTGAGCAGTGGAATGTTTTGAAACGGCAAGTGATTGAACTAGCATTTTTAAAGCGTTTATTATTTATTATCTTTTTTATATCGAGGGATAATGGAATAAGCACGCATGTGCTGATTTTTCTTTACATCGCAGAGGAGGCTCCCCGTGTGTATAGACGGTTTTGCAAATTATGTCTATTATGTTCCCACGCGCACACAATGGCCTACTCTTGAGCGACGAAAAGGGGAACAGGATTTAAGCAACGTGTGAACGCAAGACGGTTGTGGCGTTGGAGCGTAGCGTTCGCGCACGAGCGGGGCCCATCGGTTTATCGTCTCATCCGAAAGGACATTTTGGGGAGACTGTGAGTCTGCACTGATGTTTAAGCGCGAGTCCAAGGGAAAGCATATTTTCCGGGCACGTCAGATATGCGACGCCAACGCGCGAATGGTTCTGACCAATATGTCATATCCCCGTCCCCATCTAACACAGGAACCTCTACCGTCATTCATCCCTTGGTGCTTGACGTTTGGGTGTCCTCAGTGTCCTTCTTCGCGTCATTTGGTTTCTGGTGTCAGGGTTTTTGGGGGGCAGGGGGGCCAATTGCGTACCAACAATGGGGCTTGAGGGGCTAGATGAGCAATTTATATTTATTGTCTCTTGTTCGTCTGTTATGTTGCTTGGTGCTGACGTTCTGTGTCTTTGTGTGTGTATGATGGATGGGGGGGGGGGGGGGGGAGGCAGGGGGAGGGGGGGGAGAGAAGGGGGGGGGGGGAGGGGGGGAGGGGGGGGGGGGGGGGGAGGTGGGGGGGGGGGGGGGGGGGGGGGGGGGGGGGGGGGGGGGGGGGGGGGGGGGGGGGGGGGGGGGGGGGGGGGGGGGGAGGGGGGGGGGGGGGGGCAGGGGGGGGAGGGGGGGGGGGGGGGGGGGGGGGGGAGGGGGATGGAGGATGCATGTCTCTCAGATCAGAAGTCTGGCAGCCTCCACCAGTCAGCTCGTCCCTCTCTCGACTCCAGCTGTCGAAGACCCGCGCAGCCGTCGGGAGGTCGCTCGTCTAGAGAAGATCGTGCTGAATCCGGGCAATCGACCTACTCCTTCTCTTTTCACCCCCACACTCAAGAGCTTTCTCTCTCATCACCACCGCTCTCTCTCTCCATCTCGAACACCTCCTTCTCCCCCTTTTCCCTCTCTCTTTCCCCCCCCCCCCCTCTCTGCTTGTCCGCCCGTTGCATGGCCCCTCCCTCCATTCCCCGCCCCCCAGCCCCCACCCCCGCGTCTCGTCAGATCGGGTCTGTCTCCCTCCTTTCATCTCGAGCTCGTCTCATCGAGTGTCTCCTCTCTCGGTGGAGTCTTTGTGAACATCTCCGACAGACAGTCTACGTACTCTTCCCTCGTCTCCTCTCAATTCGAAGCTTCTCTCTCTCTCTAGTCGTATGAGGGAGTTCTCGTCTCTACCAGCACTCTCTCAGTTGATCTCCATCTCTCTCACTCATCTACTGCCATCGTCTCTCGCCTCTACCACTAGTCTCCTCTCATCACTCGTACTTCAGTTCCCCCATCTCAGCTGGAATCCTCAACTCGAGGTTTCTGGCTCTCTCACCTATCTCTCTCTATACTCTCAACCGTTCCCAGGAGATTAGGTGCCCAGCAAAGTGGAATTAGCCGTGATGGATGCGAGGAAAAGAGCCGGAAACTGCCGAAAGCGTCCTCTCTATACACTCTCATTCGCACATCCACCCCACAACACACGGTCTCTCTCACTCACACCCCCCCTCTCACTCTCTCTCACACACAAACCTCTTCTCTCTCTCTCTCTCCCCTCTCCTCGTCGTCTCTCCGTCACCGTCACTATCTCTCCTCGCTTCTCTAGTTCTCCTTCAGTTCACTCTCTCCATCTCACGTCTCTGGATCTACCAACCTCGCCTCCCACACTCCCCACCGCAGGAACTCTTTCCCCAGCAATCCTCTCACTCTCTCCCTCTCCCGTCTCACTACACAACACAAAACACAGCATCTACGCACTCTCTTCTACTCCAATCATTCAAATCACCCTGTCTCGCAACTGCTCACCACCACCCTCTCTCGCTCACTTCATCTCTCTCTCTCTTCACTACACACTCTCTCTCCCCCCTCTTCCACCCCTCTCCCCCTTCTCTCGCCCTCAACTCTCTCCCTCCCTCCTCGACCCCACCCCACCCTCCTTCTCTCTCTATCCCTACCCCCCACTCCTCTCGTCTCCCCCCCCTCTCTCTCTCTCACCCCTCCACACAACACAACACACACACACACTCTCTCTGTGTCTGTGCAGAGAGCTCTTTAAACTGACTTTGTATCGTGTTTTCGTCGGGGCCCCGTAGTGTTGAATGAGTGAGGGGATTTGAACCGCTCTTCTCTTGCCGGTGAGTTCGAGTTTTCTCTCCTCCTCCCCGGGGGATCGGGGGGGAAGGGGGGGGATGTTTTGTAAGCTCCCCCAGTGCACATGAGCCAGTGGTGCTTTGGGCGGGGGCCCCAAATCCTCCTCCCTCCCTGTTTTGAAACCTGCGCCTCCCCTCCCTCCCTCCCTCTCTCTCTCTCTCTCTCCTCTCTCCCTCCCTCTCTTCTCTCTCTCTCCCTCTCTCCCTCCGTTTTCGCGGCAGTCGCATTCCTCTCCCTTCCCCCCCTCTCTCTCTCCTTCTTTCCCCCCCCCCTCCCTCTCTCTCTCTCTCACCTCTCCGTCTCTCTTGGTTGCTTGTTAAGGAGTGAGCCCATAGGGGTACGGGTGGGTGTTTATTCTCCAGACTTTTGAGGGAAAAGGGTTGTTTTTGTTGTTGTTGGAGGGTTTTTTTTTGGAGAGGGGGGGGGGGGGGGGGGGGGGGGGGGGGTGGGGGGGGGGGGGGGGGGGGGGGGGGGGGGGGGGGGGGGGGGGGGGGGGGGACTTGAAATGTCAAACAAAGAGTACTCCTTTTTATTAATTAATTGGGCAATCAAGTTTGGTGATGGTGTTGTTGTTTGGGTTGTTGTGTGTGTTTGTATAATGTGGGGAGGTGGGGTGTGTGTGGTGGTGGTGGGTGGTGGGGGGGGGGGGGGGGGGGGGGGGGGGGGTGGGGGGGGGGGGTAATGGGGTAGGGGTTGTGTTGTGGTGTGGATGTGTGTGTGTGTTTTATTTAGTTATATATTCATTCTTTTTATATCGAGGACATTTTATTTGTGTGTGTGTGTGTAGGAGTTTTTGATGTTTTGGCAGTTAAAAACAGAATTGAAAAATCACATCTTCGTCAAAACTATCACTACATCCCCTCCCCCCCCCCCCCCCCCCCCCCCCTCTTTCATCTTCCCTCTCAATTTCTCCCATTTTCGTCAACAACACATGAATAAATTAACAGAACCTTAGCTTGGCCTTCTCTAACCACCCCCACACCCCCCTACCAACCCCCACCACCCACATCTACTGAGCACTTCTTTTTCCCTTTTTCTCTCATCCGTCTTGGATTTAAACAACAAAAGAATGGATAAGAGAGTAACATCAACCCCCAGAACCCCCCCCCCCCCCCCCCCCCCGCACACCCCACAACCCCCACCCCTCCCACACCCAAGTCCCCCCAACCCTCACCCCCCTCACCCGAAAAGAGAGAAGCAAACTCGTAACATATTTAAGTAATAATGATAACAAAGAAATAGAAAGGGAAGTGACTGAAGTGGATGTTAGGGGGGAGGGGGGGGGGTAATGGATAGGAGGGTTTAAAATCCCTATTGTTTAATAAAACAATGGGAATCCCCCTGTTTACCCGTGAACAAACCAAGATTCACAAACAACAACCAACAAACAAGAAACAAACCTTTTCATATTCCACCAGCCTAGCCTCTGGCTCACACAACGCATAAAACAGAAAAGCCTGACATGATGACGAAAATCAGGTTTGAAGTGAAAGTCCACTTTCGCTTTGCATCTTTGCCCCCTTCTCACTTCACCCCCCCCTTTCCACAACCAACCTCCCCCCACCCCCCCTAAGAAAAAAAAAACAAAACCCCAGCCAAAAAACCCAAACCAAACCAAACAAAGCAACAAAAAGTTAGGTGGAAAAAAAAGGCCATAAAGCATCAAACACAAGCTAAATCAGAAACAAGCCCGGAAAAAATAATGTATGATATAGTATAGTACAATTTGTGCACGCACTGCGTTTTCGCGCGCGCGCCGCAGCACGTACACGCGCGCGCAACATACACACAACACGACACATCACACACACACACTCGCGCGCGCTCACTCAAACACGCGCTCGCATGCACGCGCGTGGAACGCAACCCCCTTCTTAAAATCCTTATGGGTAAAGATACTTTAAAACATGAAATTGATCGCATAAAATGAAATTGATCGCACTTTTTCACTGTCTTGTCATTATTCCAGAAGTAATCGAATTGCTAGAGGAGGAAACACACACACACACACACACACACACACTACACACACACACACACACACACACACACACACGACACACGTGCGCCGCTGCGCGCACTGCATGCACCCACGCACTGCGCACAACACACATTCGCTTTCCTCACTTATCACTCCCAATATGTACGGATGCATGAAGAGGAAAAACACCAGGCTGCCATCAAAAAAGTAGACAAAAATTATATGCCAGAGGTTGAAAGCGTGAAGACCACAAGAGTGCGTGCGTGCGTGCGTGGCGTGCGTTGCGTGCGTGCAGTGCGTGGTGTGTGTGGGGTGGTGTGTGTGTGTGTGTGGTGCGCGCGTGCAATATGGGTGCAAGGTTTTTTTTAAATTATTATATTTTCGAGATAATGGAATAAGCACTCATGTGCTTTTTTTTTTATGCCTTAAAAAAAAAAAAAATTCAGTCCCTGTGTGTATTGCAGTTGTGTAAATTTTTGTCATCCCGTTCCACAGGCAACATAATGGCCTACTCTTTCCGAAGAAGCCCGGACACGGGGTTTTAACGTGAGCGCAAGATGTTTCTGCGGTGGCGTTTCGCACACGGAACCTCGGTTTATAAGTTCTCATCCGAAGGACTTTTTGGGGGAGAGTGGAGTCGCACTGATGTTAACTTGAAGCGGTGTGTGTGTTGTTTTGTGTGTGCGGTGCGTGCGTTTGTGGATGTGGCGTGTGTGTGTGTGTGTGCGTGCGAGTGCGTGCGTGCGTGCGGTTTTGTGGTGTGTGTGTGTGTGTGTGTGTGTGGTGTGTGTGTGTGTGTGTGTGTGTGTGTGTGTGTGTGAGTGTGAAGAGAGAGTGGACACCGCAGCAAAGGACCGTGGTCCCAGAAGGGATGCTGAAAACTGGTGGGGGTGTTTTTTCGTTCACACGAGAGGAGGGGCAGGGTACCGGTGATAAAAGCTTTTGTCATGTCTCGCTAAGGCTTCTTCCTAACTGCTTTATGACTATATCGCACTACAGGGCAAAAACAACGAAGCGACGCGCGCGCGCGTATGCGTGCGTGCGCAGCGTTGCGTGCGTGCGGTGCGTGCGTGCGAGTGTGTGTGTGTGTTGTGTGTGTGTGTGAGAGAGAGAGGAGAGAGAGAGAGAGGAGAGAGAAGAGAGAGAGAGAGAGAGAGAACGAGAGGAGGAGAGAGGGAGGAGGAGGAGGGAAGAAGGATAGAGAAACATTTTTTTGGAGTTGTACACAAGCGCCGTGTGGGTTCCCTGTCATCAACGATATATTAATAGTCACAGTTTAAAAAAAAAGAGATTCCATAGTCCCCCTTCCCCCCCCCACCCGCACCCCATCCCCAAAGGGGGGGAGGGCACCATTCTCTGCACTCTCATCTCTCCATCACTCTCGTCTCACGAGTCTCTAGATCGAGGAGTCTCTCATGTCGTCTTCGTCTCTCTGCCACTCTCGTTATCTCACACTCTCTTCTCCTCGTTACACACACACACACAGCCAACACAAAAGAACGAAGATGCGTCCTCAGAGAGAGAGAGGAAAACGAAAAGAGAAACAGAACAGACATACAGACAGACAGAGACAGAGAGAGAGGACAGACAGAGAGAGACTGAGCGCAGACAGAGCAGAGACAGACGATGACACAGAGATGTCTTCTCTTTTTTTTTTTGCGATTTGAAGCAGACGGACGAGACAAGGTAGAGACTGTGCAGTTTTTTATATTTCAGTTTTTTTCCCCTTGCGCCAAAAGTAACTGGCAGTACACATGAGCAGTGCACGTAGTCGTGTGGGGGGGAGGGGGGGGACACGGGGGGAGGAGGGGGGGGGGGATTGAGGGGGGGGGGGGGGTGAAGGAAGAAACTAGGATAGTACTGTAATAACAGATAGGGATGACTTAATTTATGAATTGTTTTTCTCAGGAATCTGCCACATTATTGACCGCACGTTTTTCCCTTGGCTTTGTACGAGCGCTACCGAGTAAAAATATACGCGATTAATACTTCATGCATAGAACGCGCTTTTGATTACATTTATATAGAGATTTTCTTTTTTGTTCATTCTTTGCTTTTACGTTTGTGATATAGACATGTACGCAAATTAGACGTGGCGTGTGTGTGAGCTTGTGTGTGCGTGTGTGTTCGTAGCGTGTAATGTTTGTTGGCGTGTGGTGTGTGTGTTTGTGTGTGTGTGTGTGTCTGTGTGTGTGTGTATGGGTGGTGTGTGTTTTCTTGTGCATAGTGCCGCGAGCGTTGGAGAGGTGGCTTGGTGGCGTCGTGGAGACGAGTAGAGTTATAATTATGTGGTTGCTTTGATCAGTTCCTGCTAGTTCACTGCGACCATTAATTCATGGTGACACAGGCGAATGATCAGTTTAGAAGGGTGTGTTGTGATATATTGTTTTCAGCAGTGAAATTGTACTTCTTCTGGCAGAGCTTTAGGTGCAACACCGTCGCTGAATATGTCTTTGGAGAAGGAAGCTGGTGGAAGAACGTGACGATTTTAAAAAAAAAAAAGCAGGAGCTCTCTCTACTACCAGCAACCCCCCCCAGATCCCTGATTGTGGAGGCAAGCTGAGTATCTTCTACCTGCTTCGATAGGTCTACCCCCTAACTCTACACCCCCCTCCCGCCTACTAAGAAGATTGCAAGCCACCCTATTCCTCTACCCGCTGAGAGAGAGAGATGGACGAACATGGCGGATCCTCTCTGACCCCCCTCATAGCCCCCTCCGACGCTATTCCTAATAGCCCTCCTGAAACTACTCAAACCGTAAGGACCCCCCGACGCCCCTCCAGGAGTCTAGCCGCCCGCCGTGGCATGCCAGCTTAGTACCGTCTCTACGACGCGTACTACACTACCCCACCTGATAGCATCGAGTGGGACCCCCGTCTCACTATCGCGTCGTCCCCCCTCCTCTTCTGTGGGTAACAGAACAAAATATCATCACCGTACCCCTAGAGGTAAAGCGAAGAAGAGATATTCTGCGCATACCTCTCTACACCGCCGCCATGAACCCCCTGAGCCCCCCCTCTAGTGCGAACCCGCGATAAACCCAGGTCCTCCTTCCCCCTTCTGGCGCGCGCCCCACACCTAGGCGTCCAGCTCCACCCTAATGATGTGCAATCCTAGATGTGCGACTGGGCTCTAGCGAAACCAACTCTCTACCCCCCTGCGCCCCCCCCTACAACCGCCCATCACTCGACCAACATTCCGGAACGCCCCCATCACCCAACCCCTCGAGAGTACTGCAGTCTTTGGCCCCTCTATACCCCCCTCTGACTCCCCTTGCGAAAGCCTACCAAGCCCCAGAGAGCCCCTAGACCCCCCTACAAGGCTGGTCCCTCTCTAACTAGCCCCCCTGCGACATGTTGGAGGGAGACACGACGCTACCATCGGAATCGTAAACAAGTAAGTCTCTAAGTCTACTAACTCTAGACCGTCTCTACCCCCCTACCACCTCTAACCCACCTATTGCCTCCCGATCCAAACTGACGTCATCTCCGATTCCCTACCCCCCCCCTACCACCCCTCTCTTCCCACCTCCACCCCTCGTCAAACCCTCATCGCCACATACATCTCCCACCCTCATGTCCTTCTACCCCCCCCAACTTCTCTAATGTTTGCCTCCTGCTCTCCGGAGAGAGAGAGGCCTAGTGAGAACAAAGCCGCAGCTTGTGGAGAAGCTACAGAGAGAGACGTACAATGACAATGACATAATGCATGAAATAGAGTTCTCATTTTAGCTCGAGGACATACATCCACCAGAACCCGCTGAACTGTCAATTTGACCACACCATCCCCCCTCTCTCCTCTCCTCTCTCACTACCCCCACCCCCCCCCTCCTTAACTCACCCCACTCTTCAGTCCCTGCCCCCGCTCCCTACCGCCTAGCCCCCCTCTGTACCCCCTCACCCCCCCTCTTTAACCCCCCTCCTTCATTCCTCCATCCGCTCCCCTGCTCTACCCCCCTTCACCCTCGCTCCCTCATCCTCTAATCTCAACCCCCCTCCCACCCCCCCCTTTCCCTCACCTACTGTCACCTCCTCCTTCTTCACTACACTCCTCTCCCCCCCCCCTCCGACCCCCCTTATTTCCACTACCTCCTCCCTTTGTCTCCTCCCCCCTGCCTCTTCTCTACTAAATCTCTACCCCCCTTCTTCCTTCCCCTCATTTTCCTCTTCCTCTCATCCCCTCCTCCTACTAACCGCCCCAGCGTCTTCCGTTCCACATTCACACAATATCACTCCACTGTAAAACCCCCCATACCAATGCTTCTATCCTAAACAAACATGTGCTTTTTTAAAACAAATTACATCCTGTCCCCGACCTCCTTACGGGATGACTTTTAATAATACAATAACCCAAATCTTAATAACCAGCTCACAATAAAAATCATAGGGGAAATTCACACCCTTTTCAATAAAACACTCTCACCCCCCCCCCCCCCAATCAAAAACGCAAGCAATTAAACATAAAGATCTCGAAACCAGAAAATCCCTAGAATATCCCCACAAACTCCCTAACCCCCACCTCCACATACAAAACCCTACCAAAACAAACAACAAAACAAAAGGAGCGAAAGGAAAAACCTAACACCAATACTAAACGTACTAGATATAACAACAACCGCAGCAAAAAAACCAGACAAACAACAACAACACAGCAACATAGAGGCACACACAACAAAGCCAAGACAACAAATAACCACAACCAAACTTAAATTAGTCATGAAATGATACACATCCCCACACATGGTCAAATGGTACACATCACTTATACACATACAATCTATCAAATATTGAACTCATTATGGGCACTACACACTTAAAACACTTATAGTACAGAGGCAAGTCCAATAAAGTATTGAAACATCATAAAAAAAATCACTATCCTAAATCTATGCTATGATCAAAACTATCTCCTTCCTCTCTACTCCTTTCCTCTCTCACCCTATCTTCTAATCCCTCTAATCTCACTAAAAACAGCAAAACGCTAGAACTATCCCCCGCGTACAATCCTTTCATCAGGTATCCAATACCTAGCCTATGAGCCTCATTTCATTTAATAACTTCCAGGACGTAGCGTGATAGAAAGGCTCCCGGCCCCTGAGTAGAGAGAGAGAAGACAGCAGAGCTAGAGAAGACGTCAGACGACAGAGAGACATAAGCAGTGGTGGTGTGTCGTGTATATCTTCACACCCTTAGATAATATCCAATGAATACTCCCTCCATCACAAAACACGTCAAGCCGATCCCATCAACACTCAATTTAGACCGAATTATACTCCGTCTTCACATCTATTATTACTGTCAAAGATCACATGGATCATAAAACATTCTTCGACACACTCCCTTCTTCATAGTTGCAGAATAGCTACCTACACCCATAGTTGTTACCACGTAATAAAATCCACTAGATCTTGAAATGACCTTTACTGAGCCCAAACTGTACATATGTCAACAAGACTCCAAAGATAAAATTGATCTACACCCTAATAGATGAATCCCCCCGACCGCCCCCTCACCGTTATTGAAAAAAGCCCCTTACGTATATCGAGACCCCCCTAGAATCACACTACAACCTATAACTCGAGTTAATAATAAAAAAAATCAGACAATGTTTCACTTGAAGGATAGGGCTAGACAGTATGAGAGAGAATGGAGAGAGCCTAAGAGGGAGAGCGCCCACACCGTTTAGCGTCAGTGGAGAGAGAGCCAGATGAGAGAGAGAAGAGAGTACGAGCAGGTGCTGTGGTGTGTGTTTGTGTGCTGTGTTGTGTGTGTGTGTTGTGTGTGTGTGTTGTGGTACTGTGTCGTGTGCGTGTGTGTGTGTGTAGCGTGGTGTTTCAGACGATGGTACAAATATATGATTCTCCCAAATCAATACACACGATCACCTTATCATCCTACCTAGTTTTGATTACTCATTACTAATTTTATGTCATGAAATATCACCCACATATCAAATATCCAATTTCACATCCACTCTCTACGACCACCCCCCTCCTCTAAACACCCCCTTCCTCCTCCCGCTCCCGCACATACACTCAACAACTACACAAAAAAAATAAGAGGCATGCGGCGCACGGGCACTCCCCTGCTGCTAACCCTGGCGCTCCTTCCCCTCTCCTTCGCGCAATCAACCTCTGCTCCTGCACCGTCTCCTGTGCACGAACTACAGACCCTATCACAAGTGTGTGCTGCACAACAGGGCCTGCGGGCATTCAAATACCCTCAGAACGATAAACAACCATCAAACCGGGTACAGTTGACAAACTTTATCTATAAATATCTGTGATAGCGAAAAAAGGGGGTGGGGGGGGGGGGATGAGAGAAAAGATAAAAATAAAAATATATTATTTAATAAATTTAAAATTTTAAAAATAAAAGTTATAAATTAATAAAAGATATATAGATAAAATTATATTAAAATGATAATAAAAAAATATTATGTAATAATAATAAATATCAACTTAAAGGAAATAAATAATTTAATATAATTAATTATTATTAATTAATTATAAAGTAATGTAAAAAGGGGGGGGGGGGGGGGGGGGGGGTGTTTTTTTAGAGAGATATTTAAGAAGGACTAATATAAATTTATTTATAATATTTTAAAATATAGGCCAATTTAAATTAAATTGAAGTAAAAGAAAAGAAAGAATAGAAAGAAATATGAGATGTATAAAAGTGATTGAATAATATAAGAGAGTAAATTATTATGGACTAATGATTTAAAAAAAGAATAAAAAAGAAAATAGAGAATAATATATTATAAAAAAATAAGAATAATAAATAAAAGAATATAAATCTCTATCGCAGTCATCTCCCACGTCCCCCACTCAGTGCAGCATAACCTCACAACAGCATCAGCAACTTAGATCGGCTTCTACACTCTCCTTATCGCTATCTGTCCCTCTGTCTGTCAGTCTAGCTGTCGTCTGTCTGTCCCTGTCTGTCCTGTCTCTCTCTCACTCTCTCATCCACTCTCTCTCTTCTCCCTCTCTCTCCTCTACTCTCCTCCTCTCTCTCTCTCTCCCTCTCTGTCCTCTGTCCTCGATGAGACTATAAACCGTGTGCGAACGCACGCAGAACAGCTACCACTCGTTTAAGAGCCTGTTCCGCTTTCGGAAGTGTAGGCCATTGTTGCGCCAGTGGAACATGACAGAATTACAAAACCGCATACCACACGGGGACAGATGTAAAAAAGCACATAATGCTTATCCCCTTATCCTCGATATAAAAATTATGTTTCTTTTTTTAATCTCTCGTCCTCACTCTCTCACTCTCTCTCGTCCACTCTCTTCAACTCTCTTCTCTCTCGATCCTGCTCCCTCTCCCTCTCTCGGAGGATACTCACCATCCTCCTCACACACTCTCTCTCATCTCCGTCTTGTTCTCGTCTCTCTCCTCTCACATCTCCTCTCTCTCCTGTCCTCTCTCATCGTCCTCTCTCTCTCTCTCTTCATGCCTGCTAGATGTCCTCTTCCCTTCTCTCTCTCACTCTCTCTCTCCTCTCCACCTCATCCTCTCCCATCTCTCCTCTCTCCTCCTCTCTTATCTCTCTCTCATCTCTCTCTCCCCTACTTCCCTCCTCCTCTCTCATCTCTTCATGCTCTCTACTATATGTCTCTCCCTTTATCTTGCTGTCACAGTGTCATCTCTGTCTCTATTTTTCTATCCTATAACCCCCGCCCCCTCCACTTCCTCTATCTCTTCTTCTCATCTCTCTCTCATCCCTCTCTCTTTCTCTCCTCTCTCTCCTCTCTCTCTCTCCTCCTCTCTCTCTCTCTCCTGGTTCCTTCCCACTCATCTTTTTCTTCTGTTTAATCTATAGAGATAATCGGCTTTGCAGTTTAGAGCTTTAGCGCCTTCACATCTTTTTAATCTTATCGTGCTTCCATGTTTCACAATTTTTCAAAGTAGTAACCTCAAAGGAGGAGTCGTGGGAATAAAATCCTACCATCTAATCCACTAAACAAATTAACAATCATCATCACGAATCAACATCACGAGTCATCGCAATGCACTCCACCCCACCCTCTAGTCCCTGCCTAACCCAAACCAACCCCATTTATCCCACATCGCCCCTCTACGGACCACGGACGATCCACGACATCCACTAAGCACCACAATCAATTCCATCACAGTCAACGTACACAAATCATAGTGGGGAATCCCATCCCCCCACCACCATCTGTCACCATAGGCACACAGACTCTATCTCAATCTGAACACAAATCAACACGTTACCCATCCACCCATACTCACACCACGCCCCCCGACCCCTCCCCAACCCACCACAATCACCCCCGGCGACTCCTAGCACCTCACTCCCCCACGCACCAACCCTCCCCACTATACCACACCTCCACCACGGAAGTCCCCCGGGCGCCCACTCCGCCTCCTCACCCCCCCTCACACCACAAATCGCCGCATACGACCAATAGACAACCCATCCGATCCCTCGAAAAAACAACCCTGACCCCCCACCCCAGACTGGCCAAATCACAGTGTGAGTGACCCACCTAATCTACATACATCATCTAAGACAACGCCCAAACCATGACCTTACTCCTACTACACAGACCAACCTCCAATCACCACATCGAGAGCCCAAAATCACAACTCCCTCCCACCGACATCCACCCACTCACCCACACAGGAGCCCATCAAGACAAACATCACACCCCAATTCATCATCCACCACACAACCTTGCCAACCACACCACCTCTACCAACACCCCCCCCCAGCACTCTCCCACCAAAACCACCACACCACAGCACTCACAACCGAACAAAACAAAGTGCCGTGCAACCCGCGGCCAATGCTTTTCACTGCGCTATCTCTCACCTCTCTCCCTCCCCCCCTCTCTCTCTCCCTCTCTCACTATCTCCTCTCAACCCTCCTCCCCTCACTCACTCTCTCTCTCTCTCCCTCTCTCTTCTATCCTCCCTCTCTCCCTCACATCAACGTCACATCACTCACTCTCACTCCTCTCTCCTCTCTCCCTCTGCTCTCTCTCTCGTCTCTCTCCTCTATCCTCTCTCACTCTCTCTAACACTTTGAGGCAGAATTAAGCGCACACAACCCTCGAGCGCTTAATGAGTGAGAGTTTTGTAACCCTAGCAGCAAATATGCGTTCGTTCGTTCGGTCTAGCGTGTGTGTGCGTGTGTGAGGATGGTGTGATGTGTGTGTGTGTGTTGTGTGTGTGTGTTGTGTGTGCCGTCAGGTTGAATGCGTGAGAAGTGAAAATGTATAAACGCAAGAGGCCCTTTGAGAAACGAACATATGTTATGAAATGTTTGTTGTTGATTGTTTTTTGTGGGTGGGTTTTTTCCTTAACGCGGACTGCTTTTTCGTTTGTAAACAATTGACAGAATGATGACAAAGAAGCAGCTTCGAGCTCCCCTCGTCAACAAGGAACGTTTCCAGCATTCTGGAAAGAATGAACATCTATCCTGCTTTGAGAGAGAGAGAGAGAGAGAGAGAGAGAGAGAGAGAGAGAAGAGAAGAGAGAGAGAAGAGCGAGAGGAGAGAGGAAGAGAAAACTCGAAAGGGAGAGATAGAGATAGAGAGGAGAGAGAGAGAGAGAGAGAGAGAGAGAGAGAGGAGAGAGAGAGAGAGAGAGAGCGCTTGAGGAGAGAGGCAGCGCTTGAGAGAGAGAACTCTGAAAGAGAGAGAGAGAGTTGAGTTGATGACATCTCATATGGGCGTTGGGCAGATTGCCCAGAGAAGAGAAAACGAGGAAAGATGGAAGAGGAGAAAAGGGAGTGATGGTGGGGGTAATCAGCTGAGAAAAGGGATGAGGGAGGAGGAAGAAGAAGGAGAAGGAGAAGAAGAAGTAAAAGATATTGCCTTGCATGGAATACCATTTGACCTTTTAGTAACAGCGCTAGGAAATGCTGCCTTTTGTTTGACTTTCGTTCTTTTGTTGTTGGTATTTTTTTTTTTGTCCTCGGGTATAAATTCTTCCACGTCAATTTTCTAAGAGACACGTGACTGTAAATGAGAGAGAGAGAGAAGAGGAGGTGGTGGTGGGTAGGGGTGGTGGTGGTGGTGGTGGAGGGAGGATGCTTCATTTCATTAGCATAGTAAGTAGGTCAAGGTGAGAGGAGGCCCATCCTGATTGTTTTCTGTGTGCCCTATGACCTTTGGCTTGCGGTAGATGCTTATCTATCGATGGTAACTGGCCCGGCTATATTGATTTGTGCCCGCAGAGAGAGGGAGAGAGGGAGAGAGAGAGAGAGAGAGAGAGGGGATGGGAGTAATTTGCATGCGGCTATGGATGATGTTTAGCAGGGTTTTGTTAGTGGTTGATCTGAATGTTTAGTGTCACGTGGTGTACGTGTATGTATGACTTTTATGAGAGAGAGAGAGAGAGAGAGAGAGAGAGAGAGAGAGAGAGAGTTAGTTGAGGTTCTGGAACTGAAATAAGTTTTCAGCTATAAACCGTTCGATTTGTTTGTTTACTGATTCCTCTGAAAGTAAGGTCTATGAATTGAACTTGGACTTGGAGTGTTTGAAGTTTTTCTCCTTCTTCCAACGTGTCATTCTCCACTAGAGAGAAAGGTGAACAACTACAACAAAGACACAATGACAACAAAGTCATTTTTGAATAAGCACACACACACACTCGCACGCACACCACACACACACACACACACACACACACACACACACACACACACACACACACACACACACACACACACACACCACACACACACACCCCGTCTAAAATCACTAAATGTGAATAGACGTTAAACTGAAGATCACACACACACACACACCACACACACACACACACACACACACCACACACACACACACACACACACACACACACACACAACACACACACACACACAACACACACACACACACACACACACACAACACACACACACACACTCCCGTTCACACTCTCAGCATGTTTAACCAAACCCACCCACACCTCACCCCCACCCAAATTCAATGAATCTCAGGAGTGTGGGGAGAGAGCTAGCTGTCCTCACTGCGCCAATCTTTGGTTGATGGACTCTGGTTTGTTGCTGCATTGATTGACGTTCGTGCCTTGTTGTGGGCCCAGCACGCGTCGTCGGCAGTCAACTTGCGCAGGGAATGGAAACAAACCTTGACAGGCCGACACACGGGGACAGGGCCACTTGTATACATACATTGACTGTCTGTCCCAGCACACGTTCCAAACAGCCCACGGCTGCAAAGAAGCAGTTAACTTCACTGCCAAGTTTTTCACTGCCCCTTGAAGCAGAAGCCACCTGGAATGAGAAGGAAGGACTATGGCTTACGAGTCAGATCAAAAGAGATGTTTTAGGGATGTGAGAAACGATGCCGGTTCAGACTTTGGACGTCTTCAGATCGTCTTGAGATCATGAGATACATATATGAATATTAAT